>JBBMOE010000004.1:2667590-2796072 GCA_037975065.1 Chaetodon trifasciatus
GTTACTATGGCAACAAATGACACGACACAGGTAGATCCGGTCGGTCGCTCTCGAGCGGAAGACAATCAACACCTTCACATTACAGTTGATGGTCTTAAACTCGAAGTCATTGCCTGAAAGTTTCCACTGATTCTCCATGAACAGGACGGAGAACACCGTTATCTGTGCACAGGAAGGAGCAGGCAGCCACACTGGTCTGATTCTAACAAACACTTGTTATTATCATCACTGACAACAGGCTGAATAACAGAAAACAGAACAGAAAACTAACGCTTCATCAATAAATCACACAAAGGATGAAGTGAGACTTATTTAATTATTTGCCTTTCCAAAGCTAGAAATCTGTTGGTATTCAGTTACAGTCCAAGACAAGGTTTCATAGCTATTTGAGAAAATAAGTGACTTTTTAGTTAAAACAAGAAAACAACAGTGACATAAATTGGTTGATATAATTGATTCCAGCAAGCCACTAACAAAAACATTCAGTAGAGGAAATCTTAATGTGGGTGAAAGTTTAGAACAGCAATTTTAAATCTGGTGAATATTAATGATACATGATGGTATCATTAGCAGCTTAGTACAGTACACTAAATGTGAAGCAACAAGCATTTCAAAGGCACTTGCTGAATCCATCTTGTACAAACACAAACAAAATATTTCTATTCCTTCTCACTGCACACAAAAGATAACAACATGGCTTCCCATAAATACTGATGCATTAACCATAAACAGTGCAACTTATCTTTATGTTTTGCTGTAATATCACAATCAGTATTAAAAGGGAATGATCAATATAAAAAAAACTGCAAGGTGCGGGTGAGCTAATGAGATAGCAAGCTGAAAATGAGCATCAGGTCATCTGCTCCACAAAAAAACAAAGTTTATATTAAATAGTTACATATGTTTTCAAGTCTGCAGGAACAACTGAAGGTCACTGAAATACTGTGAGGAGAAAACCAAAACTGCAAAATCTTCTTTCTTCAGCAGTCAATTCACCGAACACTAGAGTGAGATATTCTGAGTGCCCTCAGAATATTTTCAATTACATATAAAACGTTTCAAAGCATGCATACTACAGCATTTTTAGGAGGACAGTACAGATTAAGAGCTCCTGCTGGACTGATAATTCTCTATATATTTCTTCATAAAGAATGACTTTTAGCAAATACTACACATTTTTAAAAATAAAGTGGAAAAGTCGAAGCACAGCGTCAAATCATCTTGTGTTATTAGATGGATAATTTAATACATTTCCTCATCATTTATTACTCTACTCCATGTCTGTAAGACCACTAAACACACACAAAGTGCTGCTGAACTACTGTTCAGTCTCCTGAAAGTTGGGCCCAATTTGAAAATTCTGCAAAATGTGTTGTAGAAAAACCGGACTTTCTCCATTTTATCATTCATTCTTTCACCTACAATGCTCTGCTCACTTGCAGCTTACACGCTACCAGACCATTCATGGTCAGGAAAAGAGTTGTTTCTGTGACAGCTGTGATTGGACCACTGTATGTTTAGTGGTCCTACGACGTTCAGCAGGGATTTAGGGGACACTTTGGCCTCTTGAAGTTTTGAAGTTCTGATCATCTCTTCATCATGGAGTGCATTTTTATTTTAAAGCTTAACGTCAGACTGAAATGAACATGTGAAAAACATATCTGAGTGTGAACTATTAACGAAGGCATTTCCTGGGTAAGCTCCTGCTCCAGCATCACAGTGGATCGGGACACCGTTTTCATATTTTCATATTTACTCTGTATACAGTGAACACCGATTTGTTCATTTTCTACTGCAAAATAACTCATTATTTATGAACAAACTGATGTGATCATAGTGTTCCATGTAAACAACAAATGGCCAATGAGCTTTGTTAGTTTTGCAATTCCCTTTTCATCACCGCTGAAGTCAGGTGAAGTTTGTCTGGGGTGTTATCACCCAAACTTTAAATATTCAGTGTTCCAGCAAATTCAGCATCAAAACATGGAGTTTACACAAATATTCTGATCCATTAACACGACCGTAAACGCAGAGCCTCCACTAATCACACACAGCAGCAGGCCCGTACAGATCCTACAACATATTTCACCTTCCATTCCATCAGTACGCCCACCCTGTTAACTCCTATTCCTCGTTAGCTGATCACATAACATTCAATCAAAGCCTTTTGTCATATCCTATAATGCTACTTCATTCACAATATGAGTCATTTTATTATGCTTTAGGCCAGGACACAAAGAGAGCACTTCTTTTCTCAATGTCAGGCCGATTTAAAGCTGAGTTTCTATTCTGTAGAAACTCAGAACTAGAAACTAGAAACTCAGTTGAAGAAGGATCGCTGATCATTTCTGCATAACGGCAGTCCCACCTAAACAAATGTGACCCTACAGACCGGTCATAAAAAAAAACTGCACTGACCATGGAGGTGTAAGTAGCTGATAGCCACACTGGTAGCATTAGAGAGGTCAGTGGTGATGTGTAACAGCATGAACAGACAGCACTTCCTAATCTGCGTCTTTGATGACAAGTTAGGAAACACAGCAATTAAAAGCCTCATTGTGGTTCAGGCAATCCAGGCCCAAATTTCTACATCATACCACATCTGTGACTCTTGGTAGATCAGTTCCAAAGGTCTTCGCTCGCTATGCTTTTGTCAAGTCCATTGATCCTCTCAGGCACCAAGCCTTCCTCAATGGCTACCTTGGACTCGTGGACCTAAAAGAGAGACCAGCAGGTCACACTGCTGCTTACTTTCATGCCCAGGAACTAATTTCAAACTCCAATTGCCAATTAGGATGAAGAGGAAATACATGTCTATTAGTATGTGCAGTATGTGCTTGTTACTAACCTTGAATGGTTCACTAATTCCAATGATGCTCCGCAGGGTACTACTGTAGTAGCACAGCACACACTCTCCTCCCCGCACAGGGATTTCTTCTTTACCAACATACACCTACAAAACCAGACACACATTTAATCTGAGTATTTTTCTTCCCATAATGTGGCAAAATAGATGTCAAACTCATTAGTGTACAAGTTACCACCTGCATGATTTCTTCATTGAAGGCCACTTCATCGTCTTTCACCCATGTGTAGGTGATGTAGTCTGACACACTGGTGAATCCAACCTGAAGTTCAGATACACATTCATGATTGTTGTACTGAAATGTCACATTTGAACAGCCAGCGGTAAACAGCTGTATGGCCAACCTTATAGAGTCCGATCCAGTCCCATGTGCTGGAGGGGAAAGGCTGCAGAGGGCTGTAGATAACCATGGCATCGAGGTCTGCGCTCCAGTCTCCCTCTGCCTGCAGACGCACCAGAGGAGTCCCGTACATCTTCCTCAGCTGGACGGATGGTGGAATAAACTTTGCATTAGAAATTATCTTGACTTTTTAAGGTAAATGAGACACAAGTGAATCTGTAAATGGCAGATCTTGGAGATATTCAACAGCTAAAATATTCCCAACATTTCAGGAGTGCTCACTTGCACTTTGACCTCTAAATGAAGTGGCTTTTAAACACTGTGACTGAGCATCTGACTGCCTCGGTTTCTTCTAGAAAATCAGATATGTCAGCATATATTAAACACCCAACAATAAACTATCTTATATGTATTCCTGAGATGTGTTTCTTATTTTTAAATGGTCATCAAAGCAGCTACTATACAGGACATTTTACAGTCAGTGCCCTCTCGTGGACAAACTGTGTAATGGGCACTGTTTCTATGTAAATAGCCTCAAACCTAGTTTTGTATTTCTATACAGCAATTTGATGTAACTTATCACCTGACCAACACACTGTTACCAATGTATCTAAAATAAGATCATTTTGATTCTAAATTAAATCCGCTTGGCTGATTTATCAGTGTGTTTATCGAGCGTTTCCAGATGTCAGCGATTACTGTGAGCACAAATGATCATAACCAATAGAAATCACGATTGAAGATACAAAAATAAAACACTCTTTCTTATGAATTATCCTTTAAAAGCCTTTAAAGAATACGGGTGGCAAAATGCTCCTGTTTTCTTATTGCCTAAAATAATGCGTTAGTCTGTCTCCCAATACTTCCTGACTTTCAAAGGTCTGCCATTGGAACTCAGATTCAAGGCCGTTTGTCCCTACTACAGGAACACATCTTTAAAAACAGGTCATAAATGTACGCTAAAGGGTGTGTGAAGAAGAAAGGTCAAACAAAAGCGACTGAAGGACGGCTAACTGTATCTGAGTCATGCTGGAGAGCAGTTTCTCACCTCCAGTGTGAAGATGCCGATGACGGGCTTGTGGTCGCTGATGCTGTACTCCATCATGCTGGTGTACAAGTCCTGCCTGATCTTCAGAGGGTACTCTTCATCCTCTTCCAGCTGCCTGACCTTCTTCGCATCCAGACCCACTCTGTCTTGCTCGTCAGGGGGTGGAGCTTTGGGTCGGAGCCGCCACAGAATCCTGTCGGTCCAGGCAGGTTTACGCTTCTTACCGCTGGACAGACGATGGACGGACAGAGAGCGGAGAGGAGGGCTTTAGTTCGGAGACACAGCCAGCTCTTTATAGCAAGAATCAAGGATGATGTGAAGTGCATGACTGGGTGATGAGAAAGGAAGGGAAAAACTGAAGAATTATTAACATTGACACAAAACAAGGTACAGTATATTTTCAAAGCAGCCGTGATGATGGCAGTTTTTTTGGCTTCATCTCATCCCTTTCATGGAACAATAAAGAAGTCACATTCCCATTGTTGAGCTGATCAGTCCTCTTTACCCTCACCCCACGTTTTAAAGCTCTTAAAGCTAAAGCTCTGGTGGGTTGTTTTTCCAGCCGGGAAACCAGACTTTATTGATTCCAGCATCAGACCACTGAATAACTGAAAAAACTGGAGTTATGGGCAGTGATTCAAAAGTCTGGAGCCAGGCCTTGCAATAATCTCTATATATAACACCATAAAAAATTGTACTTGCAAGAGCAGTTTGGTGGGCCTTAATGCATCTGTATATGCATCAAGTACAACACATCCTCTCCATCTCTGCTGTTTGCACTTTTCTTCATCCGTCTCTCATGTCCCATTAGAGACACTACCTGTTGGCCAACCCTCATTTTGCATGGGTATTTTTCAAGGGCCACATCGATCTTGGAGGGTTGAAGTAACTCATAACCAGTTTTAATTTGAAACTGCCGATTTTCACTTCCTCCCACATTTTCAGTGGTGATGAAAACATACTTCCTTTGCGTCAAGCATTCAGAAAACACTGTAAAATGTGATTATCAAATGAAGTGAAAACTTGATTGCAGATTTTTACTGACCATGTGGTAGCTGCTGTGAGCTGGGTGATATCCAGTTAGAATCCAACACACAGCTCTTGAATTATCCACAGTTGCAGCACTTGTATTAGCCAAACATTTATTTCTGGCCATGCATCGTAGCAGTTATGTTGCAGCTGTTCTGCGATCCAGGGAGGTTTACACACTGGCTTTCATAAACAAACTCAGAAAGCAGCATGATTGTATTACTCATGGTAGGTTAAAAGCTGGTTAATATGGACTACTGATATTTTGCCATTTAAAGGTACCTTGTGGAGTTTTTTGTAAACAAACCATCATATTTACATTCAGTGCTTCTCATTAAAACTAATTTGATGCACCCTCGAGGCTTAACAAATGAATTACACATCTTTCCATCCTCATATACATATGTAACTCTGCATTATTTACATCAATATTTGCTAGCTAGAATCCATGCATTTTGCTGTGGCATTGCTGCATTTCTTGGTGCATTACCTCCACCAAACATCTATCAGTACAATAACATGAAGCTATTAGGGAATGTGCATCTCCCCTGAGACCTGAAGCGTGCAGCACTGATGCAAAAACTACTCCACAGTGGTCAAAAAACTCCATAGGCTACATTTAAATGTAAGAATATTGACTCCCAAACCAACAGATCTGTGAGCTCAGAAAACATTCTGTAAAATAAACAAGCATGTCAGTCTTTTCTTACCAGACAATCTAGTATTTGTCTTGGAAAGATGTTCGTCCTACCTGCTTGTTTAATTTGCAGTGTGTTACAGATGAAGATAATCTTGATTAAGCCTTTGAAAAGTGGTTAAAACTTAACTTTAAAAAAAAGAGGATACTTCTTTCAGTATGTGCGCACGTACTGAAGTGCAGCTGGGTGAATTAAAATAAGCGGTGATATGACAGATTAAGGGAGATGTGGACACAAATGTGTTTCCAGCTCTTACTTAAAGCCAAACCATGTCCTGTAGAGCCTGTGAGGTTGAAAAAAGGCACAGATAAAATATAGACAAATCAACATTTTAAGAGGGGAGTACTGGAAATAAAAAAAGTGATGTCAAAATGTGATTAATTAAGAGTGATTGTGATGATGATTTCTGGTGTGTTACTTGGAAACAGTCACCTGCTGTCATACGTATCTGAGTTCAAGTCAAACTTGTACGTGGGCTGAAAGTCCAGAGGCCCTTCCTCAAACTCCTGGAGCATCTGTTCTTTCTTCTTCATCATGGTCAACTGAGAACGATAACACACACATTTTATGACTCTCAAATATGATTCTGGTTACTCATCCACCAATCAGTCCAGTGCAGGGACCCGGGGCTGTCATATGAACAGGGGTTGATTCTACTGTCAACAGCTGATTGATTCTGTGCCGAGAGCCAAACCTGGTCTTTGCTCCACAGCAGGTTGCAGGTTTGATTGTTGATACAGGTGCGGACAAAGTGC
Source organism: Chaetodon trifasciatus (assembly GCA_037975065.1). Lineage (NCBI taxonomy): Eukaryota > Metazoa > Chordata > Actinopteri > Chaetodontiformes > Chaetodontidae > Chaetodon > Chaetodon trifasciatus. The sequence continues at coordinate 2,674,327 of JBBMOE010000004.1, forward strand.
ATGCCATGGTCCTGAATGCGGAAGTTGAGATCTCCAAACCAGAACACCAATCTGACCCAAGACAGGGACAGAGGAGAGGGGACAGACAGCAGTTGATGAGTAAAGACATACTGAAGAATTAAAGAAAAAGAATGTATGAATGTACAGGTTTCATACATGCAGGAAAAACTGCATGCATGCAGAAAGAGAGAAATGAATATTGTACTTTTAGAACATCTGCTTGTTTGTGTATCTACTCACCTGTGGTCAACAATCCTCGGAGCCTTTTTACAGTCAAAGGTCTGCGTGTCCATGATGTACTCAAACTCATCCACTCTCTCTGTGGCGTATTTCATATGAGCGGCCAAGTGACAATTGAGGAAACAGAGCGTGTGGCCATAGAAAGACAGCCGGACAGACACGCCACCTTTGTTACCCTGAGGGACAAACAAGAACAGAAACAGAGGAAGCACAAGCTCTGTTGAACGACTCTGTACTATTCACTGAGTTTTCATGTTAAGTGAGAGATGAACCTTCGTGTTTACAACTAAGACAAAAAGAAAAGACAAAACTTGTGACAGTATTTACTTCTGCTTCTGTGGTTCAGTTCACAACAGTCACACACCAAGTGGGATATTTTCTCTACACATTTTAAACACATTTTTCCACACCTCAAGCTGAAGACTACAAGTTTGAACATGAAAATAGAGCTTGAAGCAAGAGGCTTGAGGCTACATTAGCTACTACTAGCATAAGACACCTAAATCTCTGATCAAACTGCTGGTGGTTGAATTGCATTGTGGGTAGCATAGGGGCCAGGTTTTGACAAGGAAGAAATATGAGTGGGGTAAAAAAAGACGATGTCTCTGGTCCTGCTGCATCGACTTTGCAGTCAGTGAAGTGCTCTTTTAACGTGCATGTGTGTGTTTCTCACCCAGTAACCGAAAATGCCTGTGCGTGTGTATGTGGCCTGGATGTCTCTGATGAAGGGGACGTGCTCCAGTTTGGAGAAGAAGAGCAGCAGCAGACCCTGCATTCTGATGGATGACACCTGAAACACATACACGCAGAAAACACAGCACAACAGAACCCTCTCATTAACAGCCATCAGGGATTCTCAGTTACTTACAAGAAACAAAATTACACTTCAACGATCATTTCGTTCTTGTCTACCTTGCATGTGTGGGAGGGTGTTATGAGATGATTTATGTTGTACCTTAATGTATTTTCGTGGTGCCAAGGTGGACATAAACAGCTGACTCCACGGGTCATCGAATACAGTGTCCGACACGAATCTCAGTGGTCCTGAGTACACCTCCTGCAAACTAACACACACACACACACACACACACGCATACACGTACTCTAGATTCTTAGTCACTCTGCCCCATATCCAGTTATATAAACAAAATCCCGACCCCACCAATCATTTCACATTCTCTGTACCACCTACCCGATGACATAGAGGTCTGAGCTCTTTGGGGAGTTCAGATGGAGAAGTGAGGTCACGTCATCCGGAGGATCAGCTGTGGCCACGTTCCACGTCACCATGTGTAGCCTGGGGGCACAGATGATAGAAAAATAGTCTTTTGTGCAGCACCTGAATCCAACACTATGCATATTCCACCAACAATAGATGGACAACGTTTAAAACTGAACAAACTATACTTCAGACTTAAACTATACAGGATCACCATACAACTGAAAAACATCCAGCTGCACCGCATCAAAAAATACAATAGCACTATACTTTGAGTTTTACAATCAAAGAGCTTGAGTCAGTGTGGCCAAAACCCAGAGGCGAGCACATCCTCCCAGTGTAAAAGCACTGTGCTACTACCACAAGCACGTCAGGCTGACAGAGTTAACACATGATGAGAACAGTCATCTTTTCAAGCAAACCTGCAACATCCACAATGTTCAGCTTTCTGTGCTCGGCTACGACAGTGAAATGTATGACAGACATTCCAAGGACAAAATTCTACTGGAGGGCTTCAATTAGCAAAAAAAAAAAAAGAATCAAAAGCTTCATTTGTTGGCCAGTGATAGGGTAGTTAACTGAGCCCACAGGAGAAAAATCTATGAACAGATTAAAGAGAGAAGGAAAAGGGAAAATAGTAGAAAAGCCGAACAACAGGAGACAGAACTGTCTTTCCAGCCTCAGCAGACAGAAAAGGGAAGCAACGAGGTGACATTTGTTCTCCACCTGAAACTGTCCTTTTTCGGCTTGTTGGCTCTCTTGCCACAGATGAGGAAGGCGTTATCCAGTGTCTTAACCACTTTGTCATGCAGCTCATTTTTGGGGTCCAAGTCATCCACGCAGGTCAACAGCTGGTTGAGCCGATGGCGCAGAACCAGTTTACTGCCCGTTGACTGCGTGGCATCGCTGGAGAGGCTGTCGGAGTGGTCGCGCCCTTTAGTGCCGAATATCCGACTGATTTCATCCATTCTTGCTGAAAGTGTTTAATGCAGCAACGTCAGCTGTCTTCTTGAAAGCCTGAGCGTTGAGGTTACAAAATGCGAACACGTGATGTCTTTTCCGAAAATCGTTGACAGTGTAAAACAAAAACAAAAACAATGCAAAAAATGTGGCAATTTTAAGTATGTTTGTATTGCATGAAAAGAATCAAATGAGCAACAGTCCCAAGTTCTCGTTGCTTGTGTAGAATCAAACCACTGAGCAAAATGAGGAAAGTCCTGACGACAGGACTTTGAGCGCTCCAGAGTTGGACTGAGTGATTAGGAAATTGCTTCATTTGTCTACAAGTCTTCTTTGTGTACTAAAAACTACATATAAGCTCATTGTAAAATGTTTCAAGATTAGGCCTATTAAAAAATTGGGAAACCAAATGCATGAACATAAAATCTTGGCTGCTCTTTCTCCAGGCTGGATAGCAACTCATTGTTTTTTTTTTCTTCAAATCCGCATTAGAAGTGTATTGTTGAGCAACCTAATCCACCTGGCAGAATGAAGTCCGATTTGTAGACTGGCAAACACTGCACTGTGTTTAAGAGCACATTTAACCCCAAATGAGGCATTTAATTATGCTTACAGGAAAGCCTTGGGGTTGTGGTAATAGGGGCGGGCAATGACATTAAATTAAATTAAACAGAAATATTCTGCAGACGTAAACTTAAACCTCATATATATCTTGCAAGACGAAAGAGGTGAAAGAAAAAAGAAGTAAGAAATAATGTGGACCTTGTAAAGCCGGTCTTTCTGACTAACTTCATGGCCAAACTTGGACAATGTCATCTCTGTCTAAAGAAGGCAACTTGCTAAAAGAACAACACAAGACAGTGTCCATGAGACATATCTGGAGTAGCTTGAAAGATCACTGTTGTATACAATATACAATACAACAATATGTTAATTGTTTTCCAAGCACAAATTGGGCTCAACATGAGATGACATCAGATCCCATCATATTGAGCTACTGATCATTATACCAAACTTCTCAGTGGACGTATTTATAGTTCTGATGACAACGATCACAAAGATCATTGCAAAGAAACTAAGCCTATTTCCCAATATGCCATGTAAACTTTTTGTGAAGCAGTCAGCAGGTCTGTCCTCACAGCTCTCCAACCAACCAGCACACAGTAAGAGGCTACAGTCTACCACTGGCATTGGAGAGAAGACCACAGGAGTTAAAATAATCACTGTCCAGGAACTACTGCCTTCAAATCACTTAATATTTAAGCATTAAGACACAGCAGTTTCTTCCCACTTGCCATCATGTCTGTGAGCAGTAAGTCCAAACATTTTATGGCTGTGATAGTACAACTGTGAAGTAGTTGTACATGAATACATATACACTTAGCACATATACACACACCGGTGCATGTGATGATTAATCTCAAGAAATTTCACATTTAAAAATGTGTACATGTTGTATAACTCCACTCATTGTGCAGTAGCTGTACATTGTGCTGGTGTGTTAAGTCTGATGTCTTTAGAGGAGGATGTCTCAGGCCAAAGTCCATTCATAAATGTGACTACTGCTTACTGACTACTTGTCTGATAATGCTTGAACATCTTTTTAAAACTTCACCACCATATACCACTGAGTAACACTTGGGTGAAAATAAGCTGTGTACATGAGTTATTTTCGACTCGTAAAATCATAGCTTTCCTCATGTTCGCCGTGTTGGGCGCTGACTATCAATGAAAGCTTATCTGTTGGATGACGTTAATGGATTTTCGACATATGGTCGCAGGGCAGAGTCCAACCTGAAGCTCTCTCCCTCGTAGTTTCCCTTCCTCAAACTGAAGTCTGGCTGTTGGGCGTCTGACTGCTCCTCATTCTCCTCCATCATCTCCTCACCTAGAGGGGAATGAGGCAAATCCACTAATGTTACAACTTTAGCAGACCTGTTGCAAAACAAAGGAAACGCATTACGCTAACATGTACGATAATGGTGAGTGAAGCACTTGTTCCACATCACTACTAGCTAACATTGCTTACAACTGCAGCCTCTCGTGTTACTTTGAGATGGGACTAAAAGTCAACCAAACAGTGCACAATATAAGATATTTCATCACTGACCGGAGCAGACTCGATTACTTAGCTTGTAACATTAATTTACGTCAAGCTACCTGCGCATAGCTAACGTTACATCACGCGCCGCTGTTGTGGTATTGTCATCTGGTAATGTAAACGTTAACACATAACACTGCGGCTACCTTGTGCAGCTAGCTAAACTTTTGTCTATCAAACACTTAACACTCGAATTAACAGCCTGTATGACTGAGGGTGGTTTATCGCATACTACCTGATATGCTTCGGTATTACTTGTTTTCGTTTTTCTATTTGCAAAGAGGCGTACAGTATCTTCGGACCACCAGCAGCAGCCTGCGAGTACAGTAGGTTGCGTTGTTGTTCCCGCCCCTATTCCGGAAGATAGCTTATGTCCCGTCAAAATAAAGGCGTAAAAATCTGACACTTACGACATTTAAATTTTGTCAATATGCTATGTGCTTGATCTGAAGCATTTGTTTTAATCCAGCTACACATTAATTTTAGTCTGACGAAATAGAACAATGAAATTAATCTTTTCGACACCTTTGTCGGCAAATTGAATGCTTTATTCAGTTTACGCCTGTAGGCATGCTTTTATCCTGAAGGATTCAAGCTAAACGTTTTCATTGCTGTTGCGGTGGCCGTACGAAACACAAGAGCGTCATGATTCGATTGGAAGTTTAAGAACAGACTTGTAACACTGAGGCCAGAGATGCATCTGCTACAAAGAGACCAACTGATCCTCCGCTGGACGTTTCTTCCTATTCAAGTTATAATTTGTGATGCAGCTCACAATCAGTGTGCTCTTTTCCAGTCTGTAGTCAAAAGAACTACGGGTGGATGGGACATTTGCTTACTAATGTAGATTTTACAACACAAGAACAATGTATAACATACACAAAGCAAAGAACAAATACATTGTCTTTAATACACTGAACAATCATATCATTCATTACATTAGAATGCAGATTATGTCATTCAACACACGACAAGACTTACAATGATGCAGGCCAAAGTTCTGAAAAGATGGAAGACAGAACTGCTTCATGTGTCATCATTTTGAAATCTGCACAGAGCTCACATCCACCCTATATATGATCATAATCAACACTCAAAACCTCAGCCCAAGTTAGAATTAGAAAACAGCTGCAAGCATCTTTGTATGAAGCGAAACCAAGCATCTGACCAACAGCAAGGGCAGTCTGACCAGACTACTCAGAAAGTATATTAAATGTCCCCAGTGGAGTCTTTTCAAAGTAAATATCTCACATGTTAGTGAGCCAGTTTTTACCTAAATCATAAGGTGTACAGTATGTCATGAATGAAATTACTTGAGGAAACCTTAAGCACAGGATAGTGGCCAATTCCATTTTACTTAAAAATATATATTAAAAAAAAAAAAAAAACATTTTTAGATCCTAGTAACTGGGGTGTTTGTGGATGTAGACACAAGACTTTTGGAAAATGTGTCTCTTGTAAGTAAACAACGAATCACTGAGAACTGGAAATTACAAGAAAAAGAACAAAACCCAAATAATTTCCATTAAAAAAAACGGTTAACAGTAATCAGAAATGCCTCTTTAGAGACTGCCCACACCATTTCCCTGATGTTTGAAATTTTAAGAAGATCAAATAGGCATAAACAAGAACACTTCAAAACTGATTCCCCAACTTCCGAACTTGTCTCTTTAAAAACCTATAACTGTATTCAAATGTAGTACATAAATACACACAATTGCTTTACAATAATGAGCTCTTATTAAGAGCAAATCTTTGTAGGATGGAAGTACGGTATTCTTGATTATGCCTATCAAGCTGTTCTAGGTCCAGTGTCCCATGAGAGTAGTCTCAGCCTGCTGAATGAAGTCAAATCCTCCTGTAGCAGCGAGTGATCTGAGGAAGAAAGCAGAGCAAGTTGAACAAATAAGACATATTCATTCTGTTTAAATACACAAATGTGAAATCTTAACAAAACAATTGTGTAATACTCACCGGTTTAATCAGTCAGCTACCATCACTTCTATTCAACTGCCAGGCCTTTAACTTGATCATTATTCCTCATCTACGACATGGAGAGACACGTTACTGAGAAGTGTATAAAAATACCTCCTGTCTTAAATCTTAACGAGAAGTCTCTGACCTGGAGATGCCTGCAGAAATCTTTTTGTTTGTTTGTTTGTTTGTTTGTTTGTTTTCAAAGTTATTAATTATATCAATGCCCAATCTTTCCATTTAGCTGAATGATCTCTTTTGCACCGGTGGTTTTAGTGGCAACATGGCAGAGAAAGCCCACACCTGTCCTGAGGTAGTTGTATACGTAGTTGTATCTTATCTGGGGCTATATATGAAACATGTGAGAAATGTGAAGTGTTTGGTCTCAGGTTTGAGGGTTGTGGTGGTGGAGTTGCGTTAATCAGCACTGATTCTTCATCAAGTTTGTTACACACAATGAAACATACACTCTGTGGCCACTCTCTTTGGTACACCGGTACAATCTCAAGCATGAAGTCATAGTTAGTGATGATGTTGTATTGGACTGCATAATATTCAGAGGTGTTCCTAATACTCTGCCCCGTCATGCATGTACGTAACTAGGGAGGACAAAAAATTAGAAACAGCTCCCAATATACTGTAGTCCAATACAACACCACCTTTAACTACAACATCAACAATAAACAGAATTGAATTTCCACATTTCGTACCATGCCAGCAAAAACTGAACATTATGAATTTTGTAAAGGTAGAATTCATAGCAGAGCCATTGCGTTGAACTGCAAAACAGGTACAGGTGTACCTAACAAAGAGGCCACCGGGTGTACATAGCCTACATACTGCAGCTTCCCACTGTCAGTCATCTGGCTTCAAACGTTTTGATCAGACTGTTAGGAGGGAGTGGCAGAAAGGTAAGAGATAACATCTGCTGTCTGGTAGCTAACACAGCATGGACCGTGACCGAGCCATAACCGAGTCACTGACTATCTGGATCTTGTCTGACACCAAATGTACACACTCTAATTCTGCATAGGCCCACAAAATAAAACAAATGTGATCTCCTCATCCATTTGCATATGTCACTTCTTGCTAGAAGTGACTCACTGTAATTAAACATTTTCTGGACCTCAGTATTTAAGTGTTCACGATAACTAAACAATAGACCCAAATCTATTCATTATACCTTCAACAGAGCACAGCATTACTTCCTATCAGTCAAATACTATAGCACTTGCTTCAGTGTTAGCTCCTCGTCAGGGAGAAGGCAGCTTGCCCTCCCTTTGACATACAATGAATCAAAAAGGTCCACTGCAATATGACAAGCCTGTTTTGTGTTTTTCTTTTCTTTGTTGTTGACGTGATTTGTGCTGATAATGCTGTTACTACATAAAGAAATCATGCCAAATGTCTGTATCAAGCATGTTATACGATTGACCTATGTTTTGTCATGGTGGCAGTAATGCGCTGCCATAGAGGACTGATGCTGTAATGCAACAGGGACCGTTACATTAAGGTTATCAGGGCTTCCCACCCTTAACAGTGGTGCAGCGTGGAATATTATGTGTTCAGTCACCTCATTCAGCTCCTTCTTCGTCTCCTCCTCCATGTGCCTTATGTCATCCATTGTCAAATTAATCCATTTGTCGATCCAGCAGAACAGCTGTCTATGGAAGTTGGTGAACAAACGCTTCTCCACCTGGACAGACAAAGCAGGTGTGTGAAGAGGAGGAACAGAGGGAGAGGAGACATTAAACAATAGTTACAGGGAGACACACAAGTCATCTGAAGGACGTCTGGTATTGTGTCATTTCAACTCAAAGCAGAAATTCATGTATTGGCCACCAGAAGGCAACGAATATCAAAAATTATTTGCTCCTGCACAAAAAAGCAAAACTGTATACCTTGTGAATGAGGTTCTCCACCTTGGACTGTAGCCCCATCCACTTGAATTCAACAGTGACTAGCTTATAGGCACACATGTGTGGACAGTCTGGGTTCTCACTGAGTTGTTTCTGCAAATACATAGACACACCAATAAGATTAAAACACAAAGTCTGCAGGCCTCAAACTCAATCATTTCATTTCTTAAATGAAGTAAGCCAGAGTGAAGAGCGTTAAGAGGTCTACTACCTTCCAGTCAGGTCCCAGGGGCCCTCTACCTGTCTTCTCTGACTTAAAGATGGTTGGATCATGTTCTTCCTTGTAGTCCTAAAGAATGAATTCAACCAGCACAATGAAATACAGTGTAGCCATGACTAACGTGAAGCAGCCTAATAAGCAGAAGGTTTATTATGCTGAGTGTTAAACAGATATATCTGTTATTTAAATATGAAGAGTGCGATTCTCAGTAATTCCAAGCAGATGGTAAAACCTTTTCAAAGATTACTAGGCACTGATGGGAACAACCTGAACCATAACACAGCCTTATTTCTAAAAACATGCAGATTTCTTTGCTCTTACCCTTGAACTTATGGCACTTCTGTCAGCAATGTCAATATCAACTACTTTTACTTCATCCCATGTGCTTTTGTCCAGTCCGTGTACCTGCAGAAAGGCAAAGTGTGGGCCAGTTGCTTGGTAAAGGCAAAGAACACGTATTAGACTTCATGTTTATAAATGCAGCACAACAAAAATTAGGGTTGGACCAGTGCAGGATAACGGAAGCTGAAAATTCAGACTAAAGATTGTTGGGGTAATGTTATCTACTCTTGCAGGGTTCCCATTCTTTCCTAGAAATCATCCCCCAGGACTTGTCCGGGACCTTTTCAGTGACGATCTGGTTGCTTTTGTGCCGTACACTGACATGTTTTTCTCAGTGGAAGTCTGATTGAAAAGAGTATCCCGACATAACCTTGATGTTTTACTACCTCCTCTTACTGTTGTTTCTTGCCTTGCCTGTCATAATGTTGTTGTTAAATTTCTATTTCTTATAGCATTCTGTCATTGTATGTTATTTGGAAAGCGCTTTGTGCTCTATGCTTGTCAAGTGCTATGTAAATAAAATTGATCGTTATCATTATTCATAACCTGATTCCCTTTCTTTCTTCTGAATTATATTAACCATTTCTGTCTGAACACCAACAACTGAATAGTCTGGACACCTATAACACAAACAGTAGCCTACTGACAAGAAGATCTAGACAGAACTTTCCATACCTAAATGTATGACTCAAAGTCAGGTTTGGTAGTATCAGTTCTTCACACCACACTTCAGCCCCTTTACTAGTGATACTAAGTGGAGTCTTTAGAGGCTAATCACACCCACTGTGAGGTACCACGACAAAAGTTAAAACATGTCATGTAATGTCCATTATATCTTAACAATGCAGCAATGTGTTTGAAACATAATGCTAGCAAAGTCAAAAAAAGTTCTGTTCGCCATTTTCCAGAACATTTTACTTTTTCTCTCATGTTCCATTTGTTTTCCCTGAAAACCTGCAAAAACATAAATCCATTTTCCAGTACATGTGGGAACATTCCAGTTCCAGCAAACACAAGGAGAGGATTTAATCACATTAGCTTCCAGTTTCCTCACTGTGTGCATTTGTATGGTCAGATGGAGAAAATCTCCCATTTCCCAACTACAATGACCTTTCTGACATTTAAACAGGAGTCAGTGACAGGTGGTTTCACACCACAAGCTTTGCAACTAAAATATGAAGCATGATGAAATTTCAATCACAATTTCAAACAAAATGCTTATTTCTCATCAGTAACTTTACCTGTAATGTATGTGCTTAACGTATACGTTAAGCATATAACTTGTTGGCACTACTGCCAGATCACATGACTTACATTGTCCTGAGTCCCCATATCATGTTTGTGCCACGTCTCAATCTTAATCGTGAACTTGTCCTTCATGTAGTCATTCTGTAAGCGTGAGAGAGATACATGATAGGGTCAGTCAACAATCATATCGATGTGCATGTGTGCTCACACAAAGTGATTACATTACAGTGAAAAGGCACCGCGTAATAATGTCCACAGATAAACATCAGCAGCAGTACGTGAGCCCCCCACAGCAGTGTGTTAAGTCGAGCTCATCACTGCGTAGTGTCTTTTTTCGTCTAGCATGGTTATTATCTCATCTATCATCATGTCAATTTGGACAGTATTTCACTGAACACTTTATTCAGTTTTACTGTGCTCTCTATCATACAAAATAGGCCATAATTAGAATAAAAAGTTTACTCGAAAACATATGTGGAAAGTTTAACTTCATTTTAATTTTTATTTGGCAATTCAAAATGAAAGAATACCTACTGTAAGGACTGCATCAGAAGGAAAGGTGGACGGTGATGGAGGGAGGATGGACCAGAAAGAGAAGGAGAGACAATCTCAGATTTCAACACAGATTTCAAGCATCAAGCTTTTCATCTCTAAAATGCCACAGCATGCACCATAACTGTGACACTGAAACAAACATAATAATACATAACACACACATAAATTAAATTACACATTGTTCATTGTCAGCCAAAATGTTGTTTGTATATGATTGGACTCACTGGTTCGACAGTACGGATATGCATTCCAGGCCTTCTCGTGAACCTCCAGAGAACCTTTCGGTGCTAATATACGTATAAAGGATGGCACTTTACTGCAGAGACACAAGCACACATTGATGTAGTCACTCAAGTATACACAATGACACACAAAAACAATTTTCTTGTCGCTAAATGTATTCACACACACAGATTTAATAGAATACTACTAATATTTATAGAAATACAAGACAAATTAGGTATATGTTTATTGTTAGCATCCTCAGTTTGCTGTGCATTACATTCTTTTCCACTATAATCCTACAATGTGCTTTATTGCCTGCAATGTAACAGAATGCAGCTAAAGCGTGCAGATGCCCCCTGTACAACCTGACATGCTGTTAAAGGAGTGGTGACACAGCATTTAAACCGGCATACTTTCCCTCCAAAATCACTATGTTTCAAATGAATCACAGAGATCACTGTTTGCTCAAAGGATGAGAAAATCTGCAGAAGATTTTCGCTTTGAGTTCAGCGTTGACGAACAGTGTGCTGTTTTGACAGTGCTGACCTTTAAGGGAAAACACAGCTGTAGAGTCCAAAATGGAAGAATCTTATTAACTGCGTTGCAAAATCCACTGAATATAATTTAGAATGGATTGTAAATTTACACCCTTTGTCCAGAAGGTAACTGCTCACACATCCCATTAGGGAGCTCTTCCTGATGAATTAAAGAGTCAGAAAAACAAAGCAAGCATCATGCAGAAGAAGGAAAAGCACCTTTTTTCCCAAACCTTACTAATGCATTACCAAATGATTTCATAATCTTCAATAAATTAATCACAGCTTGTAAACCCTTTATCGGGGGTGACTGAATAGACAGTGATACGATGTGTATTCCTATTATTTCCTACAAAATGTGAGGTAAACAGTACATAGCTGTGTGAATGCAGCAGTGCTAAGGTACTGACCTCTGCAGGTGGTAGATCTTGTGGGTGAACTGTCCCTTCTCCTCATCCTTCTCATAGGGTTCGTTCTTAATCACCTCCACACCTTCTCCTCCACCTGTCTCATTCTTACTGGCCTCTGCTACTGCATACAGTTGGCCCAGTTGGTACTGGAGGGACAAAAGAAGAGACCATGGTTATTGTGGTTCACAGATACATTTATATTTTAATGAATTCAATCAATTTTCTCACTCCAAGTTATGTATTGCTTGGACTTTAGAGCCAAAATCATTAATCTATTAATCTATGTGGTGGATTAACGCTGCCCAGGAAACGCACATCAATTCTGAGAATCAGGAAGGAATTACTCTTTGGCGACGGTTGTGCAGTAATGGACCTTTTCCACAGCAAACACTTTGACTTTTCATACCAGGAAAAATACATGAGGAAACAATGAAATTATAACTCTGGTTCCCCAAAAGTTGGGGCACTGTAAAACGTAAATAAAAACAGAATGCAATCATTTTCTGTGGAGGAGCACAGCTGTCTGCAGCTAGGGGACAACATGTATCATCCGTCAGATCTATGGAGCATTTCAGCATCTCTCACAGCATCATTGTGTTTTATGGCCCACAACCTCTGCTCTCATTAACCTCGTTATCAGCAAAAACGTTCTGATAAACTGGCTGCATCTGAAATTAAATGTAAATAGTATGCTATTTCAGACGCAGGGCTCACTGTACACTACCTGACTCGACAGACAAACAAAGTTAGCAACTAGCTACGGAACATTGTGCAACAGTTAGCGGTTAAAAAGCCAGATGTTTTTCAAAACAGAGCCAAAAGGAAGGTGAATGTTGGACTTACATCCATCAAATGAACAGAAATACAACTACAAATAAATACTATTGATGCTCTCCTGGATGTGTCACATGTCTGTCGATACTGTGTTTACAGCTTGTTCTGCTGCCCCCAAGTGGCCAAAATAATCAATATGTGCAGCTTTTAGTTGTTCTGTCACATGCCAAAATAGCTTTTACCCTTGCTTAGCATGTTTGGATAGAAACATGCTTTTCTTTTCCATGTCGAAAGATATCTTATTTTATCACAGTGAATAAACTCTTCTTGAGAACATCATAGTTACTTGCTAAACTAAGCTAAAGGGGAATGTCCTAAAAAACACCTTGCTAGCCTCTACATTAGCTTAGCATTGGTTAAATTGTGGCTAATGGCAAACTAGCACATGTGTGCATTAGTGTTGTTGCACTACTATACAACTGGCAAAAAATACTGTAAAAATAATGCAAGAGAGACATAAAGAATAGACAAGTTCAAAGACCCCTGGTGAGAATCACTCTGTCATGACCTAAGTTAATCATTCATGGAAATGACTGTGAGTTAACCATTTCCCTTTAGGTATCCCAGACACAGATTGCAGCATCAGAAAACCGGCAGAGTAAGCTTTTTTGTTTTCCCTTCTCTTCCTCTTCCTCCTCCTGCTCCACCCCCCACAGTTCAAACCCTTCCTGAGCCAGGCAAAAGTGTTGTGACATTGGAAAGAGTGACTCACATCACTGGTGCTGTCAATCTGACCAAGCACACACACCCACAAATGCACACGCACATGCAAAATCTTTTTATTCAAGTTACGGCTAAAGTATGAACTTCATGTAACTTCACTCCTGCATTTGCCAGAATTTGGTCTGGTTTGAAAAAAAAAGGAAAAGGCTTTTTCACATAAGGCCAATGACAGAGTCAGTGACACAAATGTGCAAGTTGTGGTTACTTTGTATTTAGGTCCACTGAGGCTTCAGATGGAGAAATAGGTGGTATACTTGTCTCTTCGATATGATTGCTAATTGTTCATAAATTTGGTTGACATTTGGTGAAACTGGCGATGACACATCTACTGCCATCTGAGTTGGATAAAAGTCTTGCAGTTGAATCAGGCCAAGCCCTCTTCTCCCCAGAGACAGAGCTCTGCTACAGGCTAGTGACTTATTTTGGTAGCTGTTAGTGCTCAGTCTTGCCACTGTGAGTAGGAACATAGGAATGTAGCTTGTCCTGTATAACCAGTGTGTAATCTCATAGACAAGGACAGTTAGATGTAACGCAGGCCTTTCTGAGCAGCTCAGGGGCGTGAACGACATTTGGCTACAAATAATACACAGCCTAAACCTGACTAGAGGTAGCCATCAACACTGAACAAAACATGTTGAGACTGAGTGCTCTGTCTATCAAGAACTTCAGAGGAAAGGTGAACCTGCTGGTTCATGCGATTTGCTGACAAAACCAGGTGTGGACTTCCTTTTCTAACTTCATAATAACAACACCAGGGTTAAAATCTTGATCTGCATTTCAGTCACATGTGAATAACCGTCACAATGGCTTAACCACTCCAAGCGACAACATCTCCAAAGTAGTTGCTGAAACTTCTTTGAGCATTCATCATTCATCAACATTTCCATACAAAGCTGTAATAACATTTTCGAACAGTGGATGCAAAATGAATGAGCTGCATTCAGTTACATGACCATAAATGTTCAATTACAGATTCTAGTGAACAGCTTTTTATCACTGAATATATTTCAATTAATAGAATATTAGGAGAGCAACTATTTTCATCATCTATTAATGTGGCAATTGTTTTCATGGTTAAAGGAGCACTCCACCAGTTTTACAAAATGCAAAATATTCAGTTTGAGTTTCAAGTGAATTTTAAGCATTTTTGCCTAAAACATGACTTAAGCAATGAAAGAAATGGCTCAACATTTTGGGAAATACGCTTATTTACTTTTTTGCTGAGAGATGAGAAGATTGATTGATACAACCAGCATCTGATTAGCTTGACTTAGCTTTGCATAAATACTGGAAACATGGGGAAACAGCTAGCCTGAAAATTTACCAAAATGCCAAACTATTCCTATTCCTTTAACTATTTCAACTTTTGATTAAATTGCTAATCATCAACTAAGTGATTAATCAACTAATTGTTTCAGCCCTATAAAATATCACACACAAGAAAACATTTGTCTTTATATAAACCTACATTTCCACATTGGCGTGTGCATAAATGTACCGTTGATACCATGAATATCTGAAACTCACTAAAAGAGAAATGCAATACTAAGTAATTCCACAGCTGATATTCCACGGTTTTGCTAATCTGTGCCCAATTGGAACATTTTCAAGGAATCCAACTTGGTTTCCAAATACTGTGAAAGCAGCATCACATATGACAAGACATGTAGATACATTTCACAGACAAGAGAGCCCACTCCTATTTCATCCAGTTTTGATTCACTCAAGCTGCAATAATTGTGACATTTACAATAGTTACTCAACTAACACAGGAATCCAGCTAACACTTCACAGTGAAAGGGATCAGAGGAAAAGCTGGTCATACAGCAAATACTGATTGCATAGCTTAGTGAAATATTGGCTTCTGCTCTGTCAAGCAATGGAAAAACAATGAGTACTGTGTTGGATGGAACATTTGGATTAAAACATAGCATTCACACATAAGTGCAAATAAGAAGTTTAGTAAATCCCTGATGGTTTTTCCATAAAACACAAATCTAATGCAGGGGGAAGGTTAAGAACCTGCTGTCTTGATAACATGGAAGCAGGCAATGGTACAGCATATTAAACACAGCTAGTAAATAAATTCTGGACCTGGTAGCTGTGTTTCAGCACGTCTGGGCACATAGTGTGCTGAGTGGTATCTTAGCATAGTCCCAGATGTTTTGTTATGCCTTTAATCGTCTCTAAAGGCAGAAAGATCAGATCGATGGGGATAACTGAAATATGTTGATCAGCAGCCTGAAGAATTTTAAACAGCATTCCAGTCATAAAACCTAAAGAGTAGTCACTGTCACTGAAAAAATACAACAGAGGTGTATCGGTGACTAGCTGGCCTTCTGGTGACAGGAGAAGCCCCTGCACCCCGGCCCCCCAGCACCATACTCAACATCACTGTATCTGCTGTGGAAGCCTTCGTGTTTCTGGAATCGAGAATCTCCCGTGACGTGATGCAAGCATCCAACATAGGCTCCATCATTACAAAGGCCCAACAGAGAACTTGCTCAAGAGGTTCAACATGCCTGAGGAGCTGCTGATCCAGTTCTACATGCAGTCATCTTGTCTGTTCTCTGTTCATCCATTACTGACTGTTTGACCACCAAACAGGACAGGAGCAGACTACAGCAGACAGTCAGGACTGCTGAGAAAATTATTGGTGCCAATAGGCAGGACACATCACTGCAGACCAATCACACCCTGTTCAAACTTCTGTACAGAACACTGTCCACCAAAACAACCAATATTTATTCCAGCACTCGTTGCACTCGACACCATTGTACTCTTGTTTACAATGTACAGACAAGCTGACTTGTATATTGACATTGTTGCTTTTTATGTTTATTTATGTTTTTCCACCTTCTTGTATGTGCATAATGGTCAAATGCTTTCATTTACATTAGGCTTACATTATGTTAGGCTTTGCTGTCCTTGTTCTTGGCTGTATGTCTATTTCTGTGAAAGCACATTGAGAGCAACAACAGTCGAATTCCTTGCATGTATACACATGCTTGGCCAGTGAAGCTGATTCTGATCTACAGATAAGGGGGACTGAAAATGAATATTTGCCATTTAGCTAAATCTGGAACATTTATATTAAACCAATCAATTGTCACAGAGTGCTCCTAATAAAATAAATGTAAACAAATAAGTCCTTACCTCCTCCACTGAAATAGGTAGGACAACTCGGCTGCAAGAGAGAGAGAAAAAATTAATTAAGGTACAGATATCCCAGTCAGAGATAACACAGACAATAAAACAATAAAATTATACTGCTGGCCAAAAAGAAATGGATTACGATATATCATCACATGTCAAATAGCACCATTTTGTCTTCAGATTTCTCTTACAGACACATAATCTCATCACACCAATAAACAGTCATACCCATAAAGTCAGGGAAATTGAACCTGCAGGTGAATTCATTTTGAAAACTGCTTCTTGATGTGGTATTTAAAGGAACAGTTGGGCACATTGACAGTCCTGAGTCAGCTTAACGTAAAGAGTGGAAAAAGAGGGAAGTGTTCAGCTTGGCTGTCCAAAGACAACAAAATATACCAACCAGCACCTCTGAAGCTCACTAATTAACACATTATAACTTGTTTCCTGTACAAAAATACAAGTGCAAAGAGGACAATTCACCATTTTAAAGGGAATTATGTGCCAGACTGTTTCTCGGGTAGTTACCTTTGGATAGAGCTAGGCCAGCTGTCTGCCCCTGTCCCTAATCCATCTTTGAAGATAAATTAAATGAAAGCTAGCTCCAGCGAACAATTCATATTTTCCGTACAGACAATGGTATCGATCTTCTCGTCTAACTCTTGGCAAGAAAGAGAATAGCTTAATGTATGTGTCACACTATTGCTTTAACGTTCAGGATCAATAGGAACCTCTCAAGCAATGTCATTGTCTTAAATCCCCTTCACACATGCAGTCTATCCCTGAAATGTTCAGGAACATATTCTGCATGGGATCATATGTGAATGGGAGCAGGGATCGATAATCAGGGAAATCTTTAAGGCCAATTTCACCTCAAGAACTTGCAACATCTTCAGGGAAGATGCTGTTATGGTTGTATTGTGAATGAAAGCATGTGTGACATGGCAAAAGACAGAAATGTTTCTTTCTGACTGCCAGTGGCACTAAACAAAGTGGATATGTCTCCTCACAGATCGAGATCTTGTATAAATAAATTTGCATGTGTGACATATAAGCTACCTGCGCATCCCACCTATAATGGCATAGCATTCTTCACAGGTTAAATGCTCTACAGTTTCAGTTCTGTATTTTGCCTTAAGATCCAGGGGAGTTAAGCACATTCTGTGGTGTTTGGTTCTTGTCATCCTGCCTGCCACTCCACTGTAAGAGTGCAATCTGTTGTACTCTAACGCTGTTGTTGACAAGGTATCCTACCTCTCCTTTATTCCTATCAGGAGGCTAGCCTAGCTTGGCATGTTACACACACAATTCAAGCAAACAGACTGACATGGCCTGACTAGCTATATGCATTGCAGCTATTTGCTGCATTGAAATATAAGTCTGTCAGAAGATCCAATTGTGTCCTGTGGCTAGCCACAGTTCTAGCTTGGTGAGCTGGCTGTAAATGCAATTCACTGTAACAGGCTGGCAGGCTAACAGGCTTGGTTGGATTGGCCTGGAATGCGAGCCACTTGTTTCTCTTGTTGTGTTGGTGACATAAGTCTACTAGAGGTTCTGATTTGGGTCTTTTTCAGGTCTCACTCATAAAAGTTCTGGCTCCCACACTGATTCTCTCATTGAAAGAGGCACTAAAAGACAATGCCCGCTGTCCCAGGCCATAGTGCCAGGTCACTGACAGTCTTTACTTGAGGGGTTATGACACTGCTGCCTACATGTCTCATTTTGTAAACTCCCGCTCTGTGCTCCTCCTTGCCAAGTCCCAAATGTTACAGCCAAAGCATGAAGGGAAAGAGCTGGGTAACACAAACAGTGGGCAGAGTGATGTCGGGAGGTGCAGGGAGCCTTCACATCACACATGCCACTTTGTTTGCACAAGATCTTGATCTGCAAGGTGTATATCGACTTCATTTACTGTACATGATAGTCATCCAGGAATTGAACCATAGCTACCTTTGTTACTTCCACTGCAATGAACACATTCAGTTCAAAATTTTAATTCTCAAACCCAATTTGTGCTAACCCTGATGACATTATCTGGGTTATTTTTTCAAACTTTGTAGAGCTCCCTCCAGAGTGAAAAAAAACCACAGCTGTTTTCGTAGGCTGGGTAGGACTCCGTTTGATAAGTAAACTGAACTTTGTGTGTAAAATCAGAGTTCTCCCTTAACTAATCAGAGGTGAGGGCACACCTGCAGCTTCATTTAGAGGGTGTGAGTTTGATTCTAACAAGGCTTGCAGCAGTACACACTTTCACAGTGTAACAGCAGATGTAATAACAGCATCATGAGTGAGGATATTAATCAGAGCACTGCTTTGAAGAGTGTATTTGGACTGATTGATTTATAGTGATATCAAATTAGCACTGGGAAGGCTGCTAGTTCTCCTCTAGTGTCCCATTATTATAGGAACCTAGAGAAGAGGAAGAGGAACTTATAAAACTCAATTTGAGACTGCCAGTATGAGAAAACAAATAACTCCGGGACCCTGCATGTGTGTCTGTGTGTTTCGTGTATCCTTCTCTAGTTTGCCTTAATACAATAGCAAATTAATCGGCATCTGTTGTCAGCCTAGCAGGGCCTGAATATTTCATTAGAACAGATCAGAGTGAAAGAGGAGCCTTACAGGCATGAACTTGATGGCTGGTGTGATGACAAAGATATATATGTTTGCCTGCACTCATACACGAACAGAAACACAGCACAGTTTTTAAGTTCTGGCCATGATGTCTAACTAAAAGGGTCAATTTCTCTGATTTCCTTTCCTTTTTTCTTTTGAAACACGGGATGATCATCCTAAACCATAATAATAATCTGACATAGGTGAGCTTTTGAGTGTACTTTGCACCATGGTCAGATGACACCCAGCGACTGGATGTTCCTCCAGCATTGATGTCCATGTGACATGACACGGCACAACGCTCCGAGGATCAGGAGTTACAAGAATGCAGTATTTTTATGCTTGTGCTTCAATTGAAACATGACTCAATATCTTTTCTGAATAGTGGAGGGGAATTCTCCACTTCGGCATACATAGATATGTCAAAGAATAGATTAAGTCAATGGAAATCAAACCTTGAAAGTGGTTTCGCCGCACCCATAGCCTCCCTCTTCCCACTTAATTACAGTGTAATGTCGGCAGGTTAGCGTCAGTTAACTTACGTCGGCGACGAGCAATAAAAACCAAACCTGAACCTGAACGTCACACCGCTGTTTCAAATATTTTGCTCAACCCATCTGTGGTGACATGATTCATTGTCAGAATAATCCATCTATCGTGTATGCCCTGTCGCTAACAACCAAATAAAAGTTGAATTGACAGGACTTTACTGGGAGTTCAACAACTAAACCCGGCTGAGGTGCTCGAACAGAGACCACCACAAATGTCCCAAACAGTCGCGTCTCAGCGAGGGTTAGATTCACTTTAAACAACGGCAGCATAATGCCGGCCTTTCCCCACTGTAATAATTAATAATTTGGGGAAAAAAGTTTTACAAGTTTAACTGACAAGCAGAGCAGCAGTAACAGTGACAGCGGCCTTTCGCTCTCCTACCTGACAAAAATCGACGTAGTTTCAGAAAGTTAAGATACTCACTATTCTTTAATCAGCATGTCGACGGTGACAGCAGCATATGTGAGAGCGAGAACCCCTGAAAATGTCCTTTACAGCGGACAGACGCCGGTCATTCAACGTCTGACAGTCTTTCCTTCGGACTTTCTTCCTGAAAGATGCCGTGTGTGTGCCAAGGGGCGCGGCTTCGACAGAGGAGACACCCACCTTTACTGTCAGGTATACGCCACCTTGATGTTACGTTCAAGTGCAGCTGCTAAACCATGAGCAACTCTTACCAATATGCGATCATCATCCTCATCATGATAAGAAGAAGTGGTAGTTCGACTTTAAGCACTAGTAGCCTCATCACTGGCTTTTGCCTGTAGTATTGTGACATAAAAAAGAATCACGCGCCTGTGTGCGTACAGAGAAGACCATATTTTCAGGCTCACGTGATACACGCGAGTCGAACATCATCGAACGTCTGTGGCATGGAGCTGATGGATATGACAAGATTACCTGCACTTATTTAGCACTGAATTAATGTTTACAGCACAGTGAGCATCAATTGGTGCACAAGGGTGGTGCACACCTCATATTCCCAGAGGGTGAGGTGCTACTGCTCCTGAGCAGTGTGTGTGTGTGTGTGTGTGTGTATGTATGTATGTGTGTGCGCGCGCGTGTGCGTGTGTACAGGTATAAACTGTCACCTCTGGTTCAGCCTGTTTATGAGACAACTCCAGTTTAACTCTGGATGTTCCTCTGTGATCAAAACAATGTTGAGGAAACTGTAATTGCTGTTGCCCAACGGGTTTTCCCACAATGCCGTCTCATGTATGACTTTATGTATTGGACAGATATTTCTGTTTGACACCACATATCCTGAGTATCAGCGTTACAGTGAGAGTCTGACCCCTGCTGCTGTGAAGAAGAACTGTCCCTCCTCAACAAGCTCAGAGAAGTGTGCACAGTGTTCATTTCTGCCGTTTGAAAGAAGAGACACATCTATACAAATTATTGTGTTTATTTTGCATCATATAATGATCTCTTTTTTCTTTCAATTGAAACAATATGACTTGAAATGTCAATAACAATGGCTATACTGTGGTACAACACAAAAAAACCCAAAATATACAATATAAGACCATGAAAATACACATTCTCGTAAACATCAGAGACAAAAAAAAGCTTAATAAAAGACAACAAAACTAAACTGGAGTATGGTAGGTAGAAAAAATACAAAAGGTACATGCCTGGGGAGGGAAACAAGGCGTCTGTGTTCCAGCTGAAACCCCTAATTCCTATCATCACACACAAGAACACCCACAAGCAAAGCTGACGCTAGGATTCATCTTCAGAGAATAAACAATTAATCAATACATCAGTCAATAAACCAAACTACTGTAGAATCCCTATCCTAGGAGGTTGGGGTGAGACCGGGGAGGTAATGGCATGCAGGACGGGGTGAGCTGTTTAAGGTACAGCAGTGAAGGAAAGTGCTGATTAGTTTCCCGTTTCAGGGGAATGAAGGCTTCACCTGGTAGCTCATCACTCAAACACCCAGGCTCAATTTTCACACAACGTTACACGTGACTTCACTTCACAGAAGGTTGTGGCTTAAGGAAAACAGTCTGTGAATGAGCTCATTTCATGTTAAGCCACAGAGCGTGTTGAGGATGGGTTACCAGGCAAAAATCTGTATCCATCATCACTCACGTTCACAGAGCTAGAGTAAAGTACCGCATCAGAGTATATCTGTACCTGCCTGTTATAATGTCAAAGCACAGGAATATTAGTTACAAGACACACCAGCACGCTACGAGATACACTCAGTGGAGTTAAATTAGTGCTGTGAACTGAGAGAACTGAGAGAGAAGTCTCTGCTACGCTGTCTGTGCACATAAAGGCAATATAATGAACATGTGAAGCAATAGATTTATTCTGTGAATATAAAAAAATAACAGCATCTTTCCATTCCCATGTGCTGAATTAAAAATCTGTATCCGAAGTTCTGAGTATACATTCTTTGCATCATGCGCCGCCAGTATGCAGCCATGCACGGCGTGGACAATTCAGGGTGGGCAGGCCATTCAGAAAAACATGACTGAGGTCCATATCTAGAGGTCTAAAGTGCATCATGTGCCATTCATTTCTCATTTCATCATTCATTAGGAGCGTCTGATGGCAGCACAGACTTGTCTCTCAGTTCTGACACCTGTCATCACTAAATATTTTGAGACGTGTTTTGCAGACGGATGGGTGGATGACATTGATGGATGGATGGCTAGATGGAGGGAGAGAGGGACTGGGTGCACTACATCCTGCCTGGATCCACTCCTCCCATCATCTGTACACATAGAGAGGCACTCTGAGGGTCATGGCTGTCTTTGGAAGTGCCTCTGTGAGTTACTGCCAGGCAGGAAAAATATCTGAGGAGCTTCTCTGTACGGTGTTTGAAGACAGCAGGCTGAACCAAACAGCATTTATTATCCCCCTGTTTCACTCTCTACACACTCTGTGCTTTGGTTCTGGACTTTCAAAGACAAAGATTCTGTATTGTTTGGGTTGAGTCTCATCACACCCCTCTTTTCTCAGAAGCTGGAGGAATGTGTCTTCATCAGCCTGCTACCTTCAAGTGAATCTCCCTTTATGTCTGTAAGAGGTGAATTCAAGTTTCCCCGAGCTGCTGCTGTGGTGCACTTTGTGCTGCGGTGCAGAATTGCCACAAAACTGATACGAAACCAAGAGCAAAGTAGTCATTTGAAACGGTAACTTGATTGGCTCTTTGGAATCCACTGTGTCAACAACTAAAGAAACAGCTCTTGTGAGCAATTTGATGGCACTTTGTTGCCTTTGTGGTAAAATGACCTCAACTACCCCTTAAAGCAAAATGCAAAAAACACATTTCTGTAATTCAACTAGCACCTGTTTGATTTAGAAATACAGTCCATAAAATGTACACATCTGTCATGTCTGTGTGTGATTGTGTGTCAACATGTTGCCCAGCACCTCACAGAAGCACTTATTGCTACAACGAATCGAGACTATGATGTAGCGAGCAGAATAACGCAGAGGCTCCACCTCTACGCCACTCACACCTTTAAAAACACACCTTATCTGATATCTTTGTCCCGTTTACCTACTCTAAACACATTTCCTTCTCAACAATCATCAGATCATGTATAGGGAACAAAGATTTAACAACACATCTGCCATCATATTGCAAGTAAATACATGTTGAAAAAAAACAACAACAAAAGAATACATATTCCAAACACACAGGAATTCATGTGTGTCTTCCTGCACTATAGTGACTAAGTGAAACAGTAACATAGGACCAGCACTGTCTCTGGCATCATGCAGTGTAGTTTATCCAACCCCAGAAAGCAGTTTTTCCTCACACTGCATTATGTAACACACATGCAGAGATGCTGCAGTGTTTTCATCAGGAACATATCGGTGAGTCCTGTTTAACAGCCACCATACTGCGCGTTTCAGCCTGAACTGCTACCAGTACTGCTGTCTGTCTGATGCTTATTCAGTTAATGCCCTCAAGCACAACAGGAAGCAGACATGCCATGACCAAGGGCGCCACTTGTGTGTGTGTTCTTCTTGTCCCCATTAAACACTGGCTTGTGCTGTCTGAAGGAGATGACAGTTTACTGGGTGAACAGCACCTCAGACAAACCTGGACCAATGGGAAAGCAAAGGTCATCGTGGTCGCCGCAGCACCACAGTCGTTGTCTGTGAGGTGACTTTAAAAGCGAAATACTGTCACTGAGATTTTCTTTTTATACTTGTCTCCTCCAGACTCTCCTCACTGTGGCTTTCCATTGGCTGGCGTCTTCTTCTATGTTTTTTAAATAGAAATGGCAAGATCAGAAATAAAAAATAAGAAAAAAAGAAATAAAAATGGCAGAGTGAAGAAAAGATGTGTAGAGGAATCATTTGAGGAGAAGTAAACCACTGCTTCTTCCTCCCTTTCTCCTCAGTTCAGAGATGCAGTCGAGGGAGTGGGACCTCTCCAAGGGGCTTGATTAGGTGTGTGTGTGTGTGTGTGCGTGTGTGTGTGTGTGTGTGTGTGTGTGTGTGTGTGTGTGTGTCAGGTGTCTCACAGTGTATAGTATCAGAGAGGGTGAAACGTGTCACAGTGGTGTGCAGCCATACTTGACCACATATGATTGGCAGTTAAATGGTGTGAGTGGAAGTGTGTTTTCGGGGAACGTGAGGGGTTTGTGAGTCATATGAATGCCGATGACATGAGAGAGGTGCTGAAGCATCAGGGAGGTCAGGGTGAAGGAATTTATCACATGTGACCCACTCTCCCCTCTCCTCTCTTCTTCTCTTGTTCCTCTCTTAGTGTAGTGTAGCTCCTCTGCTCCGTTTTTCAAAAAATCATCTTTTCTCCGCTCTTCCTCCCAGTCTAGACAAAGGCCTCCGGCTTGCTACCGTTGTTGATCTTAACGTAGATCTTAGGATCGTCATCTTGCTCGTCTCTGAGGCGCTGGAGGTGCCGGCTGTGGCAGAGCAGGTAGAGGGGCAGGCAGAATCCCAGCAGGCTCAGCATCAACAGACCCACGTTCACCTGAACACAGCATCAGACCATCATAATGATGAGGAACTAAAAATTACTGTTGCAGTGTTCAAAGGTCGAAATGTCTCCCACAGTGCTTGTTCTTTACTCATTTATGTCCATATATTATGCCATCTTACCCATAGGGGGTCTCCATCCAGGGGTCCCACCATGGCCATGAAGAGAGGCTGTTGAAGCAGGGCGAACAGAGCACTGATCAGGGACTGCATGCCTGTGAGGCTGCCAAACTGAGAGGACGGGTACCTGCACAGGACAAAAACATGTCTCAGATAGTAAATTCAAACAGGTTTCATAACTAATCCGAGGTTTGAGGTGGTACTCTGGGGTGGTGAGGTTCATATGAAACTGAAGCCAGTCCAATTAAAACTACAAACACATACAAGTGGTCATACATTACAAGCTACAGCTGATATAGCAACAGATTAAAGCCTGTGGTTTTTGAATGGGATGTTGAACTATCACAAAGTGTAATGTTTGTGTGTCCACATGCTTTTGGCCATGTAGTATATGTACAGAAAGATTGGTTTTATACAGTATCATTGTGTATTGTTTGTCATTCTCTTTTGAACACACTTACACAGCAGCGTAGAGGCCTCCCACCGCAGAGTGGATGAACCCTCTGACAATAGTGTGCAGGATGAAAGACAGAATCTGAAGCGGGGGAGAAAAGTGGAAAAAACAGAAACATTTTCCATTAAGTACCAGGTCAGAACACACAGCTGGTGTGTCCTCACTGAGAGATGGCTTTCATCTTTGATAAATGAGATTCAGAATGAGTAAATAATATGCAATGACTTGTTTGCCCAGTAGGTGTCAGTAAAATACTAAGAAGTGTCAGGAGCTGCATTGCCATGTGAATCTCCTGTGTGAACATCATGTTTATGTCTCCCTTCCTCTCTCTGCAGTGTTAACTCTCTCTGTGAGGAGACTGGGGGCTTCAGCAGCACATGTTGGGAAATGTGTGTCCCTGAACAGCTTCAAAGACTAAACATACTTGTCTATCCTGTGTGTGTTTGTGTACCTGGAGGGGCAGGTTAGGAACGATGCAGGTGACTCCAAAGCCAACCAGGAGTAGGTTGGTGAAGATGAAGGCTCTGGTGGCGTTGATGATCTTCTGAATCTGTTTGTCGGGCCGACGGGGCTGACCAGGCTCCCTAATGAAACAGAATAGAATAAAATAGTCAGGCTTTTTTTTTTTTGTTCTTTTTCCAGCTTCTGCTTTTTCTTTTTCTTTTTCTTTTCCCATCTTCTGTGCATGTTTGTGTGTGCATCCTCACCTCTTGGCACACTTGTCAGTGTCATCCTCGCAGTCTTTGAGCCTCCAGTCCATGACATAGCCAATCACAGGAGAGGTGACCAGACACAAAAGCTGGAGCACACCAAAGATGGACGTGTAGACACTCACTGAGAGACAGAAGACAGTACAGACACAGTTATTTTTACGTTTTGAGGCTATTTTTAGAGCATTTGTGAACAGTTTAGAGGGTAATGCACATTGAAACAAGCAAACATTAAGTGGACAGACAGGTGAGGAGAATGGCTGAAGAGGTGAGGCGGTTAGATCTTTGGGAGTTTATCCTGAGGTCTCTTACCCACTTGCATCTTCTCCACTATAACAGCAGCATGAAGCCAGCATGGATAGGAAAAGAGACGAAGCAAGAGAGACAAACAGACAAAGAAAAGACAGCTGTGTTAGCAACAAACAACAAGACGGTTTAGCTGAGCAGAAAGCAGCTGAGTGAGAAGATTGTTAGGTTTGAGAGAGAGGGAAATAGTCTTTTTAGGAGAGGTGAGCATCCACTGCAACACAGCTGAATATCTCTGGTCAGATGTTAAAGAGAGCAACCATTCACAGAACACCATATGCATTTTCATATACAGGTTAATCCATTATGTGCTAGCAGCAACACACACCTGTGCTGAGGTCTCCATCTGTCAGGGACTCTAGGATGGTGTTCATGGCTCCCATGTAGAAGATGAGGCGCAGCTGGGTCACACACATGGTGATGAGGCTCAGCAAGAAGATGGGACTGAAGATACTCTTCATGAAGGACGGAGCTGCAGAGGAAATGAAAGGAGAGAGGTGATTATAGTCAGGGTTAGATCAAATCAGTTGGCTAATACATCAACAGTTATTGACATATTTGAGTGTGGACCAATGAGGTGGACCACACTATCAGCTGACATGGCTACAGTGTGGCTAAAAGCAACAACGCATTGTTCATAATACAACACGGAACTGTCCTCTGGGTTTCGCTCACAGTCTGCAGGTAAAACAGCAGCAGCAGCACTGAACGTACAGAAATGGCCACAAGCCCAAGCCTGCCCATTCCTACATGAGATTTTCTGTCTGTTTTCACTTTCTAATCTCTTTTCATATCATAGAAAACTGCACCAATCTGCTTCCAACCCAGGGTCAGTCCACTGCTAAGATGGAGGGAAGAGATAGACATCTAAATAGTACGCCACACTAACTTGTCTTATCCTGCCTGAGAAGCTGAGTGCACTGGGGGATTCAAAGAAAGGTGGGTTCTCGGAAAAGTTGATCATTAATCAAAGCTGTAAATATAAATGGAAATTGGACAGAACTGTCCATATGGTGAAGCACTGGACAAACCAATTAATTGTTGGTGCACAGATGGAACAGATGGGTTTATTACCCAGAACAACAGGTATCCAGCCATGGCTTAATTAAGAGAATTGTTTGGTACCAGGTCATGCTTGCAAGGTACTAGAATGTTTCAGAAGCACGTTTTTATATATCGATATTAACTCCCTATCTGTGTGTCTGCCTATGTTCAAAATACAACACAAGCATCAACAGCCATGCCACTAATGCTAGCTAAAGGCTAATGTCAGCATGCTAAGACGCACACAATGTTTAAAAGGCAATGGCCATCATCTTATTTTTGCATGTCAGAATGCTAACATTTGCTAATTAGCACAAAAAAATGAAAAGTCAGGAGAATAATTATTCTCAGAGGCAGAAATTGGTACAGACATTCAGTCTGTCTTTATGGCAATCCATCAATAGTTGTCCAGACATTTCGCTGCTTTGATACTCCACAGCCATAATGCCATGAAAAGACAACCATTATGCTCAAGACTCAAAGCAGAGGCTGAGATATAAGAGATGGAAAAATATGCAGCATGTTTTTCATTTTGACAAAAAAAATCTAAGCATTCAATGAGAAACAAGACTTTATCTGTTTATCTTCAACGCTGGCTCAAAATCTAATTTACATACCAAACTAGTAAACTGTGGCCATGAAGTTTCAGTGCAGCTACATGATTTGTGTCACTTAAGGCAGATTAAAAGTATCAAGAACAGTATCTGTTCAAATTGAAATCAAGCCTTTCAGATCTCAGGGGACAAGAGGAAAAGAAAGAAAAATAAATATTCTACAACCTCCACAGCTGCCATCAAATTAGAGAGGAATGAGAGGGGAAACAGGTTTGTGTGTGAGTGTGTCACATGGGCTTCTTTAAAGCTCCTGACAAATGGAACATGTCCAGCTGTTATGAACCCAACCATGAGCATCCTGACTGCACTCAAAACACACACATACAGCAACAGACACACACACACACACACACACACTTGAGCCGGCTGATGCTTGGCCCTCAAACCACAACAATGCTTCTCCAGGGCTCCCTGCCAGCTTGCCAAACACCTGCTGAGCAGCTTTTCTAAGAACGGGGTCCGAACCAATTCTACGGTCCATTTGGTACCAAAGAGACTGAGAGGGGAGTGACCAGCCCCCACCCACTGGGTGTCCCTGACCTCAATGTAGGAGAGCCATTAGGGCTTGAGGAGGCTTGAAGGTGTAGGGGTAACGGAGGTTAGCTTAGCATGGATGTAGGGCAGAGGTAAGGGGGCATTTAAGAGATACCACAGAGATGGAAGGGGTGCTTGTGCCTTTGGTGCAGATGTAGGTCAGGCCCTGACATACAGTAAATGTATATGCAACAGTACACTGCAAGTTAGCAGTGTTTGCAAGGCTACAGCTAAAGCTACCACACAACACTGATGTCCTCTGTATTGATTGTGGGAATGTGGGAATGAGTTTACATGCTTCAATTACTCTCATCTTCCTTTTATTCAGGAATTCTAAATGTGACTGCTTTTTCAGTAAATTCAGTAATTGGTTCTTGTGTGCCAAAGAAACAGAACAAACTGAAACCACAATACTGACATATTGCTGTCACTTTTTGAAGTTGTGTCAAACAGATTCGAAAACTCCAGTATTCACTCTCCTTTTAGCTATGTTTTGGTCTCCACCTGCTCCTAAGGCAAATTTTCAGTATTGGCAGTTTGGTGAAAGTTTTTTTTACACATAACAGCTGCAGACTGCAGCTAGAAACAAGGTCAATGAGACGAGCAAAACCAAAAAGAGGCTAAAATGTTCTGTAGAGCAAAGTGGTTAGACAGAGTCAGGTGATCACTTTCTCTGGTTTTGTCACTATGAGTGACACCTTTCACATTACACAGCTATTAATTTGAGCTGTGCAGCTTCAAATCAAAATAAATTTAGGGGATTTAGTATTTCTCCAGCAGAATTATATTTTTGCTGGCCAGTATTTTGTATTGGCTTTCCACCAGAGTCTGTGACTAGGCCATGAGCTGGATCTCGATTCAAGGTTATGATGTTTTTTAACTTTCAGCTCAATCAAATTGTCATTTAAGATCTTATCATGTCTTCAAAATTCTGCTGTCAAATGAGTAACACTGAGCAAGGTTTAATAAAATACTAACAATATTTGTCATTGAAAGGGTGTTTTTGATAAATATGAGGACTTTGGGCTTATGTATTGGAAATATATACAGAAATCAGATTATTGCTTTAAACATCAGTTTGATTACTGTACTGAAGACCGTATTATCAGTTATATTATATTATCAAGTATAAAAATATTAATAATATTGAATTTTGTAAAAACATATTCCCTTGCTCTAATTGAGATACCCATAATGTTACAATCATCCGGGTAAGAGAAAGAAAAAGCTTCATGTTCTTCCTCAGTGGAGACCTTTATAAAGTGCTCGTATCACTTTTCCTCCACAGGACTGTCACGAACTGTTGTCTGGAGAGCCTTTGTCCGTCACAGAGCTTTCAGACAATCTGGCACACAGATCTGCTCTCCTGCTCAGTTCATTCATTCAGCAGAATGGCTCTTGAGCTGCTCAGATGAATATTCATAAGTTGGCAAAGGGAAAACAACAAATAGTGGGACTGCTTCTGCTCAAGACTGGATCATTTGAGCACACTTACGCTGACTTATCTGTGATTCTGAAAAGCAGCTCTGTTTCACCATTTGGATTTGCTCTCTCTCTCTCTCTCTCTCTTTCACATACACACACACACACACACACATTCTCTCAGCGCCAAGAGATCATCAGCTTTGATGATCAGATGGCAACAAACACCACAGAAAAAAAGCTGTGAATGGACTCATACCAAGCAACACATTTTTGATTCAACTTCAGCTTTAAGATTTCCACTTTTTTCCACTTTGACTTTCACTACCACCTGACAACATATTCTTGACAGTATGGAACATTGGACCTCTTTGTTTTAGACTTACTCTCCTGCTTGGCTTTGCACTTGACCTCCAGGTCGACGGTGGACAGACAGAGCTTGTTGGCCTCCTGTGTGGCCAGATCTTTGGGCGGCTGGTGTTGCTGCTTTATGGAGTTGCCGACACTGAGACGGCGCCCCACGGTGGTCACCTGACGGTAAAACTGCTTCCCTGTGATCTTGTGGTCAAAGCCCAGCCAGCTGAACTTGATCTTCACCCTGAGGGAAAGAGAGGAGAAGATGAAAGGTGACTGTGAGGACAAAATACAGAGCATGGAGAAAGCATCTAACCAAAGGAGGAGAAAAACAGGAAAGAAGGAAATAAAACCTTCAGGAGAGGAAAAGGAGAGAGACAGTAGAAAAAAAAAGGATCCAGGTGATTGAGAGCAAAGCCAGCAGATCATCTGGTTTTATGGTCTTTCCTGTCTTTACACAGGGATTTACTGTGCATGAGTGTGTGAGCATGCATGTCTATGCTATCTACATGTGTACATGCGGTAATGCAGTGATCTCTGTGAAGAATGCAGGCTGCCTGGGCTCAGTCAGAATCCATTTACAGCAGGTATAACCTGAGGTTAGCTAAAAGCACTAGTGTGGCTGCTGAACAATGATAGCTTGAGGCCACAGAAATGTTAAATGCCTTTGTGTGAGTGTGAGAGTGACTGTGTCCATCTGTCTTACGTGTAATCCATGTCCTCCGGGCCAGGGAACGGCTCCAGAGGCCAGTTGACGAAGCAGTTGAGGAAGACAAGGCAGGCACAGGCGGCCCAAACCATCAGGATGGTGATGAAGGTGGCGCCCAGATCATAGATCACCTACAGGCGGCACCCAAACAGACACATCATAATGGAGAATCAATATCCCATTCTGTGGTAGCAGTGTTATTCATTCTGAGTTAATGTTAGAACATCGTCTTTTCAGAGAAATCCTTATCTGATGAATGAGGACAAATTCATGACTGTTTTGGGGCAACTGAAGACTTTGATGATTGACTGACTGCACAAATTGAATACTACCTTGATGCCAGGGAAAGTGACAGCAGAGGAGGCATAGGAGCCAATCATCAGAGCGATGAAGGTCGACCTCAGGTCTCCAAACATGTTTGGGAGCTATAGAGAGCAGAAAGGACAGGTTAGGTTGCTAACTTAACATATGCACAGCCAGTCTATGTAAACACACAAACACGTGATGCCTGAAGACTCACTGAAACACAACAGACAATCTGGATTGTGACCTTGTTATAGCATCTGAATATTATTGACATCGCTGTGAAACACTGTTAGCCTGGGGCTTCAAGGAGTAAAATCAATTATCCACTTTCGAACACAACATGCAAAAGCACAGACTGGTCTCGAATTTCACTTTGGAAGAAGACAAAAAAGCTTTCTGTGTGTAGCGTGTATGACGTCAGTGCTTTAGTGGTGGAACGAGGAGGTTTTTTGGCTTCAGCACAATGCTCTACATAATTGACTCTTGATCGGCTTGATAGGTACTAAGTGCCGCCTCTACTGTCTGCATAGGATGTTTCCTGCACTGTTTTTGTTCCAGCATTTGAAGCAGAGCAGAGACAGAAAAGCCTTGCGTAATGACCCTCATCCTTCAACTCCAGACAAAAGCACACAGCGTTCTCAACTAAGGAACAAACAGTAAATAACGTTCTTCAAGAAGTCAAAAACACGTGAGAGAGCAACATGTGGCTGAGAGGTTTATGCTCTCTGTCAGTGTGATGTTTAATCTATGCCATCTGGAGAACATATAGTTTTAACATTCACAGCTGTGAATGAAGTGGGACCATAGTGAAAGAGTGGAGGCAGGAAGTTACATTAGGGTGTAATATTATTATGGGTCATAAATAGCACTGTACCCCCCCCCCCCCCTCCATTGTACTCATCTGTCCATCCGGCTGCTGCGCTAACCACAGGGGTGCAGCTTGTTAGGCAGCTGCTTGAACCCTCTCACCCTAGACAGACGTCACTCCCCAGATTAATTGGACCAAAGGTGACCTACAAAATTCTCTACGCCCCTGCCATGACATCCAAAATAACAAGAGCCCCGAATTCCTACAGTCCTGCTCCCCTGTAGCAGCGCTCAACTGGAAGAATCCAGTTATGACACTTTCCAGGAGGAGGCTCACTGACTGACAACACCGGGGGTAAGATGGGTGACCTTTGGCCCAGTTTGTGTAGAAGACAGGAGGGGAGACACAAATGACTAGCTCAGCTTGTGTCTAGCTCAGCAGATTTGGTGTGGTCATGACGAATCAAGGCCCTGAAAGCTCTGCAGAGTCAACAGGTTCACATTTCCCCAATGTCGCTCTGTCACTTCCTGACCCTCTAGCCTGTGATGATGGGTCATTTTTCATGTCCAGTCTTTTGCAAGAGCTCTGTTAATGAGAAAATCTTGGAGAGAACTGGCTATGCTATGGAGTAAGGGACTGTATGACAATGATCACTTGCACAGATGATAAAACAAGTTGTCTCCATGTAACAATTTGAAACCAATTTGCTCAATTACTTTGACATGTTGTGGAGAGGGAAACATTAACAACCCTGGGGATGGGAGTGATACATGAGGTTCAGTCTCACTCACCACCCCAATAATATTCACACTCTCTCGTGGTCACAAGTTCAAATGCACAATTTCCCTATTCACTTCCAGATACTCTGTACAGATACAAAGGAAAAGGCTGCAGTGTGGATGAGTCAGTCCTGCTCTGTCACTCACCTCCTTGGCGTCTCTCCCACTAATACACCCGGGCTTATTTATTCACTCTGGGAATAGGTTCATTTGGAAGCAGCACTGTTGCCACTGGCAATAGTTTATGTAAACACACGGGTGAGTGGGAGAAGACAACAAAATCATGTGAGTGAACGGTGCAGTGCCAGAGCAAAAAAACCTCAAACCTTCTGTTTGTGCAGCAGCGTGCCCAAACCAGAATAAAAACCACATCTAGCCCTTGTGATGCTGAGCATTGGGCTGATCCAGGCATTACGTCACACGGGAGCTTCTCTGGGTTACTAGGTCTGAGTCACAGTCAGCTGCTGAGACCACTGTTTCCCAAAAACATGTCACAAACCGGTTTGTCTGTTAATCATGAAAGAAGAAGTAGGAATTAAAGGGTTCAGTAATGTTAGGATAGAGTTAATGTGAGTGAGCTGATGGGAGGAGCAGATAACAGTGTTTTTGTAGGACGAGTCAATAGCACGTCAGTCAAGCAGACAGGTGAGTTTAATACT
Organism: Chaetodon trifasciatus; assembly: GCA_037975065.1. Taxonomy (NCBI): domain Eukaryota; kingdom Metazoa; phylum Chordata; class Actinopteri; order Chaetodontiformes; family Chaetodontidae; genus Chaetodon; species Chaetodon trifasciatus. Next base: position 2,707,947 of record JBBMOE010000004.1, read on the forward strand.
GTTTAACACCAGAGGACAAAGACCCAGCTGTGCCTTCAGGCGCACAGACACAACACGCAACTGTCACAAGATAACAGACATGATGATTGCAGAACTGACCCTACAGGTGATATTTAGGAAAACCTGCAAACCTACAAAACTATATTTTCTGTCATGTTCTGGGTAGGAATCCTGCTGTCTTACACTCAAGAAACCCATTAAAAAGTCAGTGTCATGAGGATTAATCCTCTGAGGACCATGAATGTCTGCACCAAATTTCGTGGCAATCCATTTCATAGTAGCTGAGACACCTCAGACTGGTCCAACGTGCCATTCCGCTTTAGTTTTAAAACAAGATTTTCCTTCAGAGAGCAGTGTTAAACTATTTTGGTGATTTTCTTATCATCAAATAAATGTATAGCTTATGTGTTGTCAAGGTACATAGATCCTTATCTGAGGCATTTCCAGTGGTTGTTTTGGCAATTTCCTCTTGTTCTACCTCATTCAACACAGGCTTTGTTAATCTCCTAAATACCTCTACTCGTCTCCTAACCCTGATTACATTACAAATATAAGAGTCAGTATGTTTATCTCCAGGGGAAGCAGTGAAGGAAAAGACTGAGAGCAGTTGTGTGTGTAGATACCTGTTTAAAATAATAACAGGCACCATCGAACTCAGTGCTGCTTCTCCCATGAATGGTTCTTTTGTTAGCACTGTGGTTACAGTGTATCCATGCAGATAGTAGCAGGGTACACACACAGATGGGCTCAGTGTTTTGACAGCCACTTAAGGTCTATTTTAGCTTCAGAGCAGTCACCTGGAGATAAGAGATGAGGGTGGGGTGGCAGGTGCAGATTTTTTTATGCATTCATCAATAACTGGATGCATTTCAGGGTTTTGTTTGAACAGTATTCAGGTGACAGTATTCAATACAAACACCACTGTTTTTGTTTAGGATTATGGGTTAACTTGAATGTGTGCAGGAAGCCAAACTTGAACTGAACTGTTAACTGAACAAAACAAGCAAAAAACAAACAGTCAAAATCTCTTCAGCGCAATCTAGACATTCAAAGAGTTCTTGGGCTACTGCCAAAATGTCCTGGAACAATGTAAGTGCTTTTAAATGTCCCTGGATTTACAAATAAAAGAACAGCTTTTGAAAGGGCTTCTCAGAGAACCGTGAAGCTGGTTAAACCCACTGAACTCACTTAACCCAACCTGTTAATTAATAAATGCTATGTGCCAGCAAACTTGCAAAACAGACACTCGACCTTACTTTCTTCAAATCCTACGTGGACGCACTAAAATACTGCACTGAACTCTTGAGCTGTGAGAACTAGAGCCTTATGCAATGCATTTTATTTTGTTCAAGTTTGCCTTTTACATGTATTTCTTTATCTTTGTATGCTTCGTTGCTGCTGTTGGAATGATAAACCTGTCAAAAACCATTTTATAAATAAAAAAAATGGTAGCATGCTAACCTGCTTAACTCGGATGTTGAATATGGTAAACACCAGACCTGCTAAACATTAGTATGTTAGCTTTGTCATTATTAGCATTTCGCTCAAAGCACCGCTGTGTGTCTGGGCACAGCCTCACAGAGCTGCTAGCATGGCTGTAGACTCTAGTTAATACTGTTAACTATGTTTTAGTAATGTTTTCTTCAAGCAAACATATGGGCCTGTTGAAACCTGTACAGCATGAGTTGATCTTGTTTGGGTGACAGCACTGAATATTATCAGTGCAGGCAAAGGAGATGAATGCTGTGTACACTGTGCAGCATCTGACCCACTTACACATAAAGAGTGCATTATCGGCAAGACTGACATCTTTTCCACAGTCTAGGTCTGTCTTACCTTAACCTTTATCTCTTCATTGGGCATATGTTCTTAATGTAATAACATGTAGGCCTAAATGTATTCAGCCAGGTGTAAGATAAGTGTGAATAAAGTTGTGCTGTTCTGTGAATGAACTCAAATCTGACTTACTGCTAACCAGTTTAGATGCTAGCTTAGTTAAATGTTTCTCACTTTTTGGCCATCCTGCACTTTTGCACGTGTTTTGTTGGTCAGTCTGGATAAGAGTGTGTGCTGAGTGTTGAAAATGGAAATGGAACAGGCAGAAACTGAGGTGACCAGGAGGCCTAGAGAGTGAGAAAACATGCTGAGCCTGAAGTCAGGCAGAGGGGGGAGGAAAAGAGGAAACTAGACTGAGCCGTTTGAGAGGAAAGAACAGAGAAATGAAAGGAGGAAGAGGGTTTGCTGCAGCAAGTGGAAACTTCAGCTGCCGGACCATTGAGAACCAGCTCTGACCGGTCCTGTCCTGACGCACAGGATAGGACTCAATCCGTCATAAAGAGCAGCCAAGTGGGCTGTATGATTAGCAAACACCAGCTGACGAACACCCCATTGCATACCTCCATCAACCTGACGTCGTCTTTTACACCCTCCCATTAGGAGTGCAATATTTTTTAAGGCTGAGCTTGATGTATTTTGGAATGAAACCAGCTGACTTTCATGCCAAGAGTAAAAAAACACAAGAGCGTTTCCACTAGGAGGGTGGAGATGTCTCTGAACGAGTATTAAGACCCCTTTATTCATTTATTTATTCCAGCAGCACAGAAAACCATAAAACCTGGATCCATCAACCACTTGGAACAGACATTCACAGCACCACACAAAGCCACATCCACATGGGTCTGATATCAGTGTCTGCCACTCTGGCTGGCTCGGATCTCAAATTACTGAACAACTCTTGACCTTTGGCGTTCATCTTTTTTCCCCACATCTCCCCTCCTTCATTCCATGTGCTCACGTGCAGTAAACAGAGCATATACTGTTCGTGGTAAAAATAGTCTGCTGATCTTGAATTTTGCTCTCATCCCTTCACAGAGTAGAACAAGACATCACTGCTTGTTTCTGCTTCAGCCAGAACTGAACATTTCAGTCATTAGGGGAGAAATGTGGAGAGCATATTTCTCAACTAGAAACCACATCAATGGCCAGTTTGTTTACTGTTTCACGCAGCGAATCAGTCAGATGATAAGTGGGCCTGTAAGAGTGTTCCCAGATGGTCCAGTGACACAGAAAAACAGAGGAAATAAACATTACAAGGCATCAGAGAGAGAGTAGATTAGGACATCGAGCAGAGCTTCAGACTGGCCAGGAAACAGAGGTGGCTGCAACATGTGCCGAACGAGTCGTAGAACAAGAGGAGGAGCTTCGCATCCGCCTGTGGGTGTGGATATACTGTGTTTCTATATGTGTGGATGTAGAGGGGGTCTGTTTCCTGAGAAAGATCTCTGTAACATGAAGTTGTTTACATGTACAGAAAGGAAGGAATGAAGAGCAGAGAGGGAATTGAGCACCCAGCCCGCCTCCTCCTCTTCTCCTCAGCTTCACTCCCTGTTTTCCATCTCCAGGACACTGAGTGCTGAGTGTGCATCCACAGGAGGGAACGGGAAGTCAAGCAACGATAGATAAGAGATGAAACAACATGGAAAAGGGGGAAAGAGCCAAACAGTCCACTTTGAGCTCATTAGAGGTAGCAAGAAAGGGGGCAAGACAAAGAAAGAAAGCCCAGTGGTGGGTGAAGAGGATAAAGAAATCCCTGGTGCTAGTCCCAGAGGACTAAAAGGCACACAAACTGGGCAATCTGCCGGCGTCACTCTGACCTGAGGAGTTTCAATGACCCATAATGCCTGAGATGCTGTGTCACAGCTTTGTACTCCTCGAGAAATGAACATTACTTGCAGGCACTATCTCAATCTCTCTCTCACACACAAGGATTTCAGCAGGTTTCACCAAAATTAAGACCTTTTTAATACCAGATGGAATGCAATTTAGTGCCTGCTTTATAATCACACAGGCAAAGTATTAAAGCATGATGGAAAACCAGCAACAAAAGGCCTAGAATTATTTAATATTATATCACATTATCACAGCAGTTCAGCCTCTAATCACACACAAAAACCTCCAACATTTACCTTGAAACACACACACACACACACACAAATGCATTCACTGAGGCAGTAGTATAAACAGAACATTTGTCGAGGCCTGCAGAGAGCTGTAACTCAGATCACTGTGGGTTAGAGGCTCTCCACAGCTAAAACAACACACACGCAGACACACACACAGTGCTGACATACAGTAACATACAGTAGTCTTGTATGCACACAAGGCTGTTTTGACAGTTGTGTGTGTGCAGGTCCAGCCCTGCTGAAACTGGAGAAGACAAAAACAACCAGGCTGAGACTAAAGACTGGGGCGTTGGAGGGGGTTGCAGTGGGATGAAACCAGCTGAGCAACTTCTGTGTGTTTGTGAGTGTGTGTTCGTGTGTGTCAGGGTCCCAGTAGGCTGCCTGAATAGGAAACAGCGAAGCATGGGTGGAGAGACACATGCAAACACACACACTCAGTTCCCCTGTTGCTGCTTCCTGTTTGTCTCCTCAGCGACAGCCTGTCTCTTGGTGTCTTTTGTGATAGAGCAGCAGACTGTTCAGGCTGCAAGCGACACTGTCGTAAAGAAATATCCACCACGCGTTAACAAAGTAACACATCAACTAAACAATCCACCTCTGATCTAGCGGCCATGATGCAGTTTGTCGATGTATGTACTCTCACCTTCAATACACACCCTATTGTGCGTTCAAACGATCTGCAGACATGCACTGTCAACAGACACACACACACACAGACAAGTGATCCATGTGTCCTTGGGTGGATGAAATAGTAATGAGGAGAGGTCTTTTTTTGGCACCCAGCCAGAGCAGCAGTGCAGGAGTGAATAATAGATTACTCTCTCTTTTAACCACCCTCTCCCTCTGTGTCTCTCTCACGTGGCGTCTCCTGTGATGCAGCACTTTCTCTGACTGATGAGATCATCCTGACCACTGGCTTTCCTTATCCACTCCGCGCCTCTCTCTTCTGTTGTCCACGCATCACTGCTCACCCTTTTCTCCCAGTGGTCTCTTATCAACTGCTCAGCCGTCTGTGCCTCCTCATCCATTTTTTCCCATGTTCCCCCTCTCTGATGCATCTGTCTCACTGCTCATCTCCTCTCTCTCTTCTCTCTCTCTCTCTCTCTCCACTGACCGCCTCCTTTTGTCCTCTCTCCACCAGTGCCTGATGCTATCACTGCACAGTGCTCTAATCCACTCTCCTGCGTCTCCCTCTTCTCTCTCCTTTTCTTCCTCCCCATCCGCTCTTCCGTCCATCTGTCATTTAATTTCCCCTCCTGAAACTGGCTTTCTGTCATTCAGTGTTGTCTGCCTCCAGTTGAGGATGTTTCTTCTCATTTTTTGACTTGTCAGCTGCTAAATAAAGTAACAGCAAACCTCTTTAAGCTTTTTAGTGATGAGTCATAAGGGGTCACTAGAAATGTATTTGCTCATCATTGCAAAATAGGTGTGAAAAAATGACTAAAAGTAACTAGCTCCAGGTCTTTTTTGACTGGCTGTCCAGCTGACTGCTAACATAACAGCTAGCTAGCTGTAACATCCTGCCAATAGCCTGGCAAAATATGTTGATGTTGTTTGCTCCCAGCTGGTTTTCCAGCAGTCACCAATACACACATTACATAAATACATTGTCTTTAAACTATTCTCAATTGAGTATATGTCAAAAAGGATTAGCAAATGATCTTATTCTATTTGATTTGTCTTACACGGTGACCCAGTTTTTTTTTTTGTTTGTTTTTTGTTTTTTGAATCAAGCTTTTATGATATGCTTCTGCTATTTATATATCTGCTGTTCCCTCAAATGTCAAAATGGTTTGCTACTGGTCTGCAGCACAAAGTTGCACATCTAAGTTGACCAAAGTTGAACTCAGCAAAAGCTCAGTGCAGATTTGTTTTGCTTCCTTGGACAAATCCACTGATCACAGCAAATGAGTTTGACCAGTGAAACAAAATATCAATTATAAGCAGCTTCACTCTGAAAATATAAGTGTTGTAATCCTGGTAAAGCTTTCTTACTCACCGTCAGAGAAGTGAAGGTCATGCACATGCCTCCAAAACCGTTCATTGCCAAAGCAAAGAAGATCAGGATAGACAGATCTGTAGGAGGGAGAGCAGATTAGTGACAAATGTGGTTAGTCTGCTGACACAAGGCAACTCCCCCACATCCCATCTGATTGATTAAAGTGTCACTGTTGCATCAAGACACTGTATGTGCCTGTGGGTAAATGTGCTGTACAATATGGCACACCTATAAAAGCAACATGACTGAGAGCAGTGTGTGCGGCAGTATGGCCCCTGAGTGAACATACCATGCGGTTAATACAATGTATGTGAGATGAAATGTGTAGGTATACTTACTGTTGGGATCACTGGCACCATAGGCAATGAGGAGGCAGGAGAAAGCAAAGCAGGCACTGGGAACACAAAGCAATGTGTATGAATAAGTAACAAATAAACCAAACAGACCATAACTGTCCAACATCTTATAATATCAATTGGAAAATGGATTTAGATCTTCTTCTCAAGCCTTACCTCCCCAGAAGTCGGAGCTTCCTCGGACCATATTTGTCCATGACGATGCCCATGGGCAGGGTGATGGCAGACAGCAGGAAGGAGCCCACAGTGAAGGCCAGATTCAGCATCTCGTCCTGGTCCTTGCAGATGGGCCAGCCATTCATCTCCAGGTACTCCTCAGGTGGCTTAGATGTGTTGGTGAGGTTGAGGCTGGAGCTGTTTTCTGAATGGAGAGGAAAATGAGAGAATGATGTCAAATAAGATGTGAAGTATCGGGTAAGGAAACTTTGAAGTTTAATTGGATGTTTGATCTTAAAGCTGCACACTGCAGCTATACTGGTGATTCCAACATAACATATCTGCACACAACACTTTGATGCTTTATACGCAGAGGTGGAAAGTAACTGTGTACATTTACTTTCATACTGCACTAAGGTACAGTTCTGGTATCTGTACATTACTGCAGTGTTTCATGTAAATTAATATTGCTACTTTCTACCACATAGATGGAAAGTGTTGTGCTTTCCACTACATTTAGTTGACATCTATAGTTAATGAACAGCCTATGTGTATCTCTATCTATTCAGTCTAGACTGAAATATCTCAATAACTTTTGGACTTTACAGACATTCATGGTCTCCACAGGATAAATCCTTAGACCTCTAGAGATTTCTTAACTTTCCATCTAGCACCATCGTCAGGTGGACATTTTAATCTGTCTGACATTTTGATTTATGACCAAATGCTAAACTGTTTACATTCCAATCAGCCTCAGCTGTCCCTTGTGTTTAGAGCTGATTAGCAAATGCTAGCATGCTAAGACATAACATGCTAAACATTATATCTTGTTATCATTGTCAATGTGAGCATGTTAGCATGCTGAAAAACATAAAACATCACAATCCTCCTTTGATAAACAGGGTGAACCTCAGCTTTGAGTTTGTTTTTATATGAAACATCTGACATTTCAGAGCTGCACAAACCATCATTTTCCCTTTTCTAGAAATTAGAAGAACCTGCTGACTTGTTGTTCTAGAGGTGATCTCAAGTGAAGGCCTGTGTGGTATTTAAAGGGATCTCATATCATGTTGCTCTTTGAGATTTGAGCAACATAAGAAATTATCTTCACCCCTCCCTCTCTTGGAGCTGAGCTGCTGATCGAAAAGCCAGACGACTCATTAAAGGTCAAGTAAACAAACTGGAGGGAAAACAACACAATACACGGTAAACAAGCGCCAGAAATAGTCCCAGCTGCACCCCTGCATGGTGGAGGGGCGCTCTCTGTAACAGTTTCACACAGTCAGATACTGGCTCAGTCTGCCTCCTGCTGAATCACTGGCAAACACAGTCCACTGAGTTCATGTGGACTCTATTTTTGTCTATCTGCTCTATTAGACTGTTGCCTCTGGTGAAACTCTGTCTCTATCAACAGACAGACGGGGGGACAGGGGACAGGGGAGGGTTGAGGGAGGAAAACAACTCACGCACCTTGACTTGTTTTTGCCAGGGAAACAATAGGGACAGACTCAGCAGTTAGCACATGTTTAATGTCTGGAGGAGGGAGGGAGGTATAAAGAACTTAGTCATCAGAGAGTGTTTTCTTCATTTCAGTCTTGGGGGCAAGTTGTCAACAGCAGCTAAAGTCCCAGCTGGTCTAATAAACAACAGAACTGAAAATCTGCTTTCCCACTATGTTCTTAAAGGGGTGTGTGATGTTGATTTCTGCCTCTGTTGAGCCAGCTTAAGGTAAAAGGAGGGAGGGGGGAGGTGTTGACGCTGGCCCCGGGGCGAAGGGGAGAATTTGGAGGAACAACAGGAAGCTATTATGTCATATTAAATGCATCCTAGTGCAGAAAATTGGTCTGTGAAGTGTGAGGGTACAAGTAGGTGAAAGGCAATGTGGCTTAATGAACATCTGATGAGTGCAGTGTTTTTTTAACAGTGGTACATACATCCATGAAGGGATGTGCGCAGCCTCAAGCTCAAGAGCATTACAAAATAAGCAGCTGCAGAAAGGCCTAGTTAGATTTAACATGATAAAGATCAGTGGGCTTTTATAAAAGGTCATTCATATCTACAATGATGCATTTTATTCAAGTAAATCCTAATCATAGATTGAACATTGATTCCTTGTGTGTGCTTTTTTTCTCAAATATGGTTGAATACAAAGTCAACCAAAACTGTAGTCGTGCTAGTGGCTCTGTAAGGCTATACTGAGGCATGTATGCTTTGAGATAAATACTAACATCTGCATTCAAAAACTCTGACAGTGTTGATGCTAACATGCTGCTGATGTTAAACAGGTATAATGTTTACCATGTTCATCATCTTAGCTGAGTGTGTTAGCATGCTAACATGTCCTTAGCACTAAACACAAAGTACAGCTGGGACTGATGAGAGTGACTTCAGTTTTGCAGGTATGTAGTTATGAATTGGTGGACAAAGTGAAATTATGGCCTGATAATAACGCTAAATGGAAAGTTAAGGAAAAGAGCATGAATGTTCCACATCCCATGACAATCTACCCAATAGCTGTGAAGCTATTTCACCCCATAAATGTTCTTCCTCTGGGAAAAATGAATATCTGTAAAATATTTTGTGCCAACTCATCTAGCAGAAGTGAATATATTTGCATACAGATGCTAAATCCAGATTAACAAAGGCACTAGTGTTTATCCTCCAGGGATCATGAATGTCTGTATAAAATTTCATCCCAACTATTGCTGACATATTTCAGAGTGGGCCAAAGAGCTGGAACAACTGTTGTATTGTGGCTAAAATTCAAAAATATGGGCATCAGTATGTGTTCAAAAGCCTTTTGTGATCAAACTGTTCAGTCAATATGGAGATGTGCGTTCTACTCTCTCAGGCTACTATTTTAGGTGTATTGGAGGTGTAAGTGCTGACTGTTGGGAGTAACTGAAGATAGCAGCATTGGTCCACCAGCAGCCTTGTCTGCTGACTAATCAAATGGCTGCAGCAAACCAGAGTCAAGAGCCCCGACCAAATACGCACACACGCACGTGCACACACAAGCAAATATACTTGCGGGTATAAAAGCTGACTTGAGCTTCTGTGAAAAGTTGATCCTGATGGACCTCACTGTGTGCTCACTGGACACCTGCTAACCCTCAGGGGGTGTTTCTCATTCATGTCAACACGTTTGTGTACATGTTTCGCCAAATTTGGCTTTTTTATGGCGCTCCCTTATCTTCTATAAGTGTCTCCTATACGTGCAGCTGATGTCAAACAGACTCACCTCCTACGGAATCAGCTGGTTTAATGATTACTAGAATGTAACAACAGCATTGTTTCCTTGGTTTCAAAGTGGTCCATTTATTTACCTGCAGACAGCACCCCAATACACAACTCACCCTGATTATCAACACACTGACAGGAGAGTAATCACAGAGGATGTTAGGAGGAATGATGCAGTCAGATCCTCGTCCATGAAATAGTGGTTGTATCAATTAATAAGTAGCAGGTGGTGATCTTTCAGATAGAGGCTCTGCTCCAGGCGATTACAGGCTGCTTATATAAGGATACAGTCATTCTTGTGTAAAGGTTATGGGGTCAAGTGATGGGGCAACATGAAACACACAAGTGGATACACACAGAGCATTTAAGAAGACAAGACATGAATTAACGATTCGTATTTTCAAGCCCCTTCAGCTACTCAAATCCTTCACGGTTTTCTTTTGGCAATGACGTACGTACATTCTGTTCACACTGACCACAAACAAGCTTTTCTAGTGACAGAGCGAACGCAATAAAAACACATTTTATCTCTAGAAACAACCAAGAATGCAAGAGAAAGAACTGCGTTGACAGACCTAGTCCAGAGACAAAGGGAGGTGAAAGCAGTCAATCGGTTAGTTGAGGAACATGTTTCTCTTTCCGCTGCGTGACAAACAGATATGCTTCACACCACTAGAGCAACCACAACCAGACTGTGGAGGAGCAGGCTGTGCTGAACAGATGAACAACAACAGTTTCACTAACACAAGGAAGACATGCTCTTGAGGACAGAGCCACAGTGTACAAAGAAAGAAACTGTGAACTTTTTTATAGGAAGTTGGATTGTTCAGAGATATACATGCACATTAAACTTAAACAGGGTGTGTGCAGGACAAATAACCCATGCAGAGACTTGATATACAGCGTCTCCAGAACACCATATCTGCTGTGGCTCTCAATGTAAATCATCAGACGTGCCACCTGGTGAAATTCCTCGACAAATTCTGGGACAGTGCTTTGTTCCCTCGGCCAGACAGTGGACTGCCTTTACAGTATGCAGAACAATTGTAGTCTGGCCAGTCAGCCCCTGAATGCCCTCTCATCTGGAGAAACATGGTTGCAGAGGGTTTTCATATTCATAATCATACTAAAGTAAAGTGATAGACAGCACTCTCCACTACCAATATCGCGTCTTGGCAACGGAAGTAGTTTGTTGCTGCTGATAACTTCCTCAACCGAAGCTAAACACTGAACCTCAAGTGTTTTAAACTAAAATGTCGGCTTGCTGCGTGTCTGGCTGTAAAAATTGACATTCGTCAACCAGCCAACTGAAATTTTACAGAATACCATCTGGATATTGGCCGTTTCAGGCCAACCGGAGACGTTTATGGCTAGAAGCAATCCAACAAGTGAACGGCAGCACCAAGGGACTCGGAGGAAATGCTCGTATTTGTGGCGCTCATTTTATATTGGGGGAGGCGTCCATGAACCACGACAATCCTGACTTTGTGCCTTCTTTACATGCGCCAAACAGACCCTGAACCCCAAGAAAAAAGAAAACAGAAGACTGTTGCTCATTCCTGCAGTAGAGCTCAGACACTTTGAAAATTTATGTCAAGAGACAGCGAAACAAGCCCTCACAAGGACACTTTATGCTGCTTTTTCCTCTTATTTCCTGTTAGATGCCTTACAGAGGACCCAAAAACAAAGACATACACAAAACAGCAGCCGCACCATCTTGACCTGATTTCAGACATCTCAGCCGTACAAGTAAACATCAAAACGGCAGATTTAACACCACTTAGCAGGTCAGAAAGCTGTGACAAGAAATTGGAGAACCGAGCTGAGTCAATGACAATAGAGGCCTAATCCAATCAGATAAACAGGCTCCCCTCATGAACATTAATGGATCATCAGCTTTCATTCACAGCAGATCACACAATGCTGTATCCACTGATAGGCTGACAAAAGAGAACAATCTACAAGCAGTTCATACAGACGTACAGTGACAATGACAGTGCGCTCAGACAGGGTCATGTGATAGTGTGAGAAGGACAAAACCATTAAAAGGCTTCATATGCACAAATTGACCCTGCAAGGCTTTCATCACTGCTCCTTCATAGGATATAAAGAGAGAAATACGCAGAGAGAGAGACACAATCAGAGGATCAAAGGGACGAAGTCAGAGAACAGCCAGTGTGATAATCACTGTGGAGAATGAAGGGATGAATGTCGGTTTGTTGTGCAGGAGCACTTCATGGCTGCTTTTAAAGCTTGTTCTGAGTCTGCCTGCCTCTGGCATATTGACTTGTTTTCCATGAGGAAATCCAAACTGTTAGATCAATGAGAATCTTGTGTGTTTGCTAATATGCAGCAAGCAACTCATCCCAAAGGTTGCTGTCCTGAGTGGACAGAACACTTTCATTATATGAAGAAGAAATGTGGAATATGGAGAGGCTGGGGCTGTTTCAAACATGAAACCTGAGCACTTCCTGAAAAAGCTTGTTTGTGTGTCCTTAAATCTCCATAATTCCATCACACCCGTTCAGCAAAAACTACCCTGGGGTGTTGCAATCGGCCTGTTGAAAGCTTTTGGTTTCTCAGCAGCTCAGAGATACTCATGCAAAGTCGTCTCATTAATGTCCCATTGAAACTCTGATTACATCCACAAAGGCCCGAATGAGGCTGCTTGAAAATACTGGAAGCAAACAGGACTGTTAGTGCTTCAGAGGAGCTACATGTGGCTTCTTTGCATGACAAATGTGTTCATGTTAGAAGCAGCAGCAGCAGCAGCAGCAGCAGTAAAGGTAGTGGCAATAGTGAGACTTAATGAGACTGACAATTGCAGTTTCTAATTTGATCAACCAAAATACATGAAATTTATCCCCTTGATCATATAAAACTCTAAGAGTGCCAATGCAACAATGTAAAAATACCATACCTCCATTACAAGTAAATGTCCTGCATTCAAAATCCTGATTAGATAGGAGTACAGAAGTATTATGAGCAAATTGTACCTACAGTATAAAAAGTAATATTTCTGGTTCTGCAGTAAAATGTCCTCTGTGACTGATAAAATATTTTATATCATTATGTCTGAACTGTGATAAGGGACCCCTGAGGTGTCATAAACCAAAAAGATTGGGAGCCACTGGCTTAATCTTTAACAATGCAGTGTTTTATAAGATTATTATGAATGTGTTTTTATGTGAAATCATATTCTGGAAAGTTATCAGTGATAGCTACTGATAACATATATAGTGGGGTAGAAGTGTAATAATGAAATACTCAAGTAAAGTACAAATACCCCGAAATTGCTTACATGTTACTTTCCACCATTAATGGGGTCAAACAATTCAGTTCTGCTGTCGCCTAAAACTCCTGAAATCCACCCATTCCCTGCCTCTCCTTTGTTAAATGAAGCTGACTCACCTGGCCCTTGGCACAGGTAGGAGTAGAAGCCCTCAGACTTGAGCATGATGAGCAGGGATCCCCAGCCCAGCAGCACAGCAGAGAAAAGCAGGTTCTCGATGACCGCTGTCACCGCCATCCACCAGCGGCGGGAAAAGGCTGTGGCCAGGGTGGGCGCCATCTCAGTGGGTCGCAGGAAGCACTTCACTGGCCTGACTGGAGGTGAGGGAGGCTGCTGGAGCCTGCAAGACAAGATGAAACCAGAAGATTACCATGTTATAAAAGATTGTTTTGTGGTGAAATATCACAAAAGACAGAAAAAATATGGTAGATAGTATGTGATGCTAATGATTCATTGATCACTTTGGTGCTCACCGGGAACTGTAACTATAATAGATATGATCATAAACCATAAACAAGTTTTCACCATTGTATGTACATAATAGTCATATATTTGCAGATCTTTGTTTAGATTTGTTGTCTTTAGCTGAAAATCTGTTTATTTCCTCCAGAAAACTGTTCTTGAAACTGTGCGCACGCGCACTAACAGTATGTTTAAACCTCGCTCCTTGCATGTGTGTACATATACAATAGGCCCACTTGACGAACAAAGCTGATTTTGATTCAGAGTTGCTTGATTTCTCAATAACTTGTTTTGGATGACTGTCTGGGCCGGGGCCATGTTCATTTCTTTGTTCTGGTCTGATGATGACGGTGATAGTCTTCAGGAACGCGACATAAACACAAAACAGCTGAGGCCGTGGTGCAAAACCCCTCCTATAAATATTAAAAGCGCCCGCCTCCTAATGTCGTTAATTGGCTTGAGGGTTTTACAGGTCCTCTCCTATTGGCTGCTAGTGACATAGCATGTGCAGTAGCTACACGTGAGGCTGATGTTGCATTCAGCGCCTGTGGGGGAATAACTCAGAACGTTATTTACTGACAAAAAATGTTGTTTACGTAGAGCTTTTACATAAAGCATCAACTGAGAGGTTACAGGCTTGATTCTAGGACCCAATTCCCAAATTCAACAACCAGCTTAATAAATCTCTATGTCAGCAAATTACACATATTACAAAAAAAAAATATCTGTAGCCTGATTACTTTGGTTGTAAAATTCATCGACAGAAAACGACTACGTGCTTGATTTTCCTTTGTGTGTATGAAAACACAAACAAAATGTTGACTGTTCAAATAGATGTGAGAAAGCCTGACAAAGCTGCTTTGGTTAAAAAAAAAAAAAAAAAAAAAACGGGCGTGTATTCCCAGAAAACTCTACTGCAAGTGAATGCAGCGCGAGTTTCAGCCGGTTCGAACCAGCGCGGCGCGAGACTCTCAGTGTCTTTCGGCTGTCAGCGCTCGCGCTGCTGCACATCCGCTCAGATGCTCTTTCTGCTGTACTGAAACAGTGAAGACCTCACCAGTTAGGCTGATTACAGCGAGTAATCAAAACAAGCAAGTCATAGAGAAAAATCGTGAATCGTGTGCTACACAAAGTGTTGAACAAAAAATATTTCTTGACCATGTCCGACTGTTTTGGATGTTTTTGTCTGAACAGGGACTTAATGTCACTCATCGCCCCCAGCACTGAGTACCATTAAAAATAAAGATGCCGTGGCGCTCACAGTCCAGACCTCACTTGGATTTTGTGTGTTTTTTGCATCTGATCAGCAGATCATCGCACTGTGAACAATAAGACAAAGTATATTGCGGTGAATGAAGAGCAGCGCTGGAACTGGTCTGAACTGGACTGAAATCATCCGCACAATACACCCCCCACCACCTCCACCAACCCCACTCTGCATCTACAGCCCCCTCCTCGCGCAGTCAAGTTAACCAGAACAAAAGAACAGTGCACCGGTTGGTAGTTTCAAAATAAAAGACTAATGACTGTTTTGTAAGGTGTGTGTGAGATACAAACCTTTAACGAAGGGCAATCCTACTTTGAAGTTTGTACCACGATAATCAAGAGAAAATGATTATACAGTAAACAGAGAATTACATGTAAAACTGTACAATTGCGTAAATCTCACCACAACATGCATTAGCAGGGCTACAGAATATATAAGTGTTTTCAATAAAAATGATGAATGTCAACGATGCAGGACGACTGACGTTATTTTAATAAACCGACACCTGAGTGAGACAGACAAACGTCCTGAATACTTAAGAAACTGGATGTCGTGAACATATCTGTATGCTTTTATCTTGATGGCAATTTTGACCTTTTCCGGAAAGATTTCGCTGACCTTGACGCGCATCAATGCAAGAGGCGCTCAGCTGTTCAGTATCAACAACAGTGCGGGGAATTAAGATCATGCTGCTGAAACAAAGACAGTTAACTAAAAGCCAACTGGACACAAAAAGCTTCCGGACAGAAGAGCCGCGGCTGGTACTCTGCTGCCTCACAAACGCCTCTGTGAGATCCAGTGGGTTTTCCTCTACAAATGAAACCCTAACTTTCATTCAGCGCTGAAAACGCGCTCGACTGTCACCGTGCCGAGCAAAATAAAGGGACACGGAGAAAGTCATCGGTGATGACAACAGAGGAAACTGTTAGAATCCACCTTCATGTGATCCAGTCGGAATTAGATTTGTCTGTTTGTGAGCTAAACGCTCAGGATTGACACAGTGATCAGAGGAGGAGGAGGAGGAAGAGACTGAGCGGATAAAAACACTGATAGACTTAAAGTTGAAAACAGCGCTGCAGGCTGTTGCAGCTTCGGTTTCCTCTCTGCAGCCATTGAGGGCAGAGAAACACGGACGGGAAAAGGCTCAGAGTCGACAACTCTTTGCTGCACACTGATAGAGTGTGTCATTGAGAGGTGGTGAATCCTGATATGAAACGTGCCCAAATATGAGTCAGCCTCTCCTCCAGTGAAGTGCAGTGTGGAGCATCCTTGGTGCGGAGCCTACCTGAGTCTGTGGATTCAGGGACAATAGAGCCGCTCCGTCCTCACGCAGTTCTGCCTCTGCACGTCCAAACGTCCCTCGGCGACAAACACACACAGAGCAGCAGTGCGGATTCACATGTGAGGTGTCTCTTTGGTTTCTTTGAATCCCTGTTTCTCCTCTCATCCCTCATCGCTGCTTTATAGCGGCGCAGAAGCGGTGCACAAACAACACCGGCTCCCCATTGGCTCGTGGCTGAGCTAGAGACCAGCCGCAGCCAATCAGAGCGCGACAATATTACATGCGTGTTGTTTCTCAATACTAAAAATTTGTTGAGGAAACAGTTGGCCTGTTTGGACACAGACAGAACAGCTGATAATTATGGGACACAAAAACAATGTAGTCGGTCTGACAATAGAGAAGTGCGTTTAATTACGGAGCTGTTTAAAAGCTGCACACAAAGACTTAAAGCAGAGGGCCGATGGAGAGTGTTCACTCTTAGGTAGTTTTGATGTTTTCCGTGTTTTTCAATGTCATTAACAGTTAATATACTCCTAAAGTAGAGAAATAACACGATTATTTAGGCATATAAATAATAAAACTCTTTTGAGATTGTCCAGTTCAAACAAGAGAAAGAGTCTGAGTCTGCATTAAAAGTGTCGAAACCTCAGTGGGATCTTTGTTCTGATTTGATCATTCAGCCCATGACCTGCCACCCACTGGAGCCCTGATCCTCGTTTTCTGTGTGGGACAAATGTCTATAGGGTTTAAATAAACACTGCTGCCGCACCTACAGTCCGTATAGACTAAATCCTGCCGTCAGCATGTGAGGTGACTCACTGTTTGCTTCCAACTAGAAATACAGAAGAGAAGGGTTCACTTGGTCCAGAGGACAGCTGAAAACAAAACCTGTGGCTGGGATCGTCGCACCGAGGGCGACACCTGGTGGCTGCTTCTGTCCACTGTGGTTTAATACTGAGTACTGTCTGCTGCGGGGCGCTGAGTAGGCAGCGTACTGAGGGTTTTAAGAGCTTTTCTTGTCTTTCTCTGAAAACAGCTGCAGAAAACGACGCTATGAGGGTGGACCAAAACAGAAAGCTGAGCCCAGGCAGGTAAAACTCACCACACAGGTCAGAAAAGCTGATTCGGACGCACACTCAGGTGATAACCCTCTCCAGGTTTATGACTATGAGCGGCCTCTTTCACTTTCATTTGACTCATTGTTTTAACAAACATATAGACACCAGTGTTCACCCTAAAATCTAAAGATTCACATTATGGGGACACGGCATTTTGTCCCCTCCCCTGATTGGGCTGTAGCCAGTGGGCAGGTCAGAAGTATATTTACACATTTATGGCTTTGTAAACCAAGGAGTACCAGAAGTAATGCTTTGACATCACGTCTATACTGTAAAGTGTTTTCAGTACAAGTGTAATGAGCTGAATGGCTGCAGCATTCTGGAGCCATCCATTGTCTTTTTTGGCAAGTCCTGTAAAAAGGGCATTACACTAATCTAATCTGCTGGAGATGAATGCATGGATCAATTTTTCCAAGTCAGTCAATCAATAGTAACACCCAGGTTTCCAACACGCTCACTGTGCTTCAGAGAAAAGGATGATAACATTTACGACCTCCTGCCTGCGTATTTTTTGGACGGACTATGAGAATTTCAGTTTTGTCTTTGTTAAACTGTAGTTTTGAGATGGTTGATGTCGTCAGTGTATTTGACATCTCATTTATGGGACTGAGGTCGTCCAAGGACAGTGAGACATGCAGCTGTGCAGCAGCAGCATCAGCAGTGGATAATAATAGCTGACTCTCGGTGAAGAGATGCAGTGAAAGTCTTTCCTTTTCAATGTGTTGAGAGCCACTGAAGATCCAGATACGTCAGAAAGGATAGATTCATCTTTGTGAGATATGAAAGAATTATTTCTGATGCTGGAGATTTTTTCTTGCAAGTAAATGATATTTACCTGACAAGAGGAGTTCAGCAGGAATTGACCTGGTGGGATTTATCAGATTATCAATTGAATGAATGAATATTTACCTGCAGCTCCGCTTTTCATCATTTCTGTTCAGCCCATCAGTGGGATCTTTTTAGCATCCCCGTCTTTTCCCCAGTCCTCCAAGGAGCTTTGTGCAACAGAGCTGAAGTTGTCCATCATCTCCTCACATGAAGACATGGTGGGCAGTGTATGTTTTGTGTATTCAGAAACAAACATATGAAGTATTGACATGAATGAAACACTCTGGGTGCACAGGTCGTATGAAAAAGGATGCAAAAATGGTCTGAAACTGCACCACCCAGAGCTGCAGTCACTGTTATATCGAGGCCTGTAGGGAGAACCAGGTCAAGGCTCTGTCCTTGTTTATGTGCGGGCCCTGCAACCTGCTGTGAAAATTCAGAAAGAAAGACTTCTACGTCTGAGTTTGTGGAATCGTCAATACGAATACTGAAGTCGCCAAAGATCACAATGCAGTCATAGTCAACAGAAATGTTTGACAGCAGCTCAGCCAATTCATCTATAAGACCCTTTTTGAGGTGATGGGGTGACACACTGTAAGGAGCAAGTTGGGAAATTCAATTTAACAACTACAACGAGGAAATCACAGTTTTACAGTTCTAGCAGTCAGCAGAGGGCACAGGTGCTGTTTCTATCAGTGCTGTGTTGCCTGAGAAGAATATCAGCACATCTGGTGTCATTAACAAGGGAGTTAACTAAAGCTCTCACAGTGAGCAGCACCACTTTTCAGATGCCAGTGGAGGTGTAAAGGTATCAGTTAATGTACTTAAAGCACCAAAAGTACACATAGACAGAACAGGCTCTTTTAGTGTTACATATGTGTTAATTATCATTTCTCATATACAGCATTTTAATGTTCTTTGAGCTAAATATACTGTATATATACTATTAGTTTAATCCAGAACGATATTATAGACCCTGCAAAGACACAAGTTGTCAAATAAATGCAGTGGATTAACAGTACAGCTGAATCAAATGGAAATACTCAAGTAGAGTAGAAATACTTCAAAACTGTACTTAGCAGACACAGACCTAGGAGCCCAAGGGTCAGAGGGGCCCTAAGCCAGAGCCTCTTTATGGAGGGCCTGTTATTACTGTTACTCTTCAAAAAGGCAGTGGACTCAGTCTAAAGTGGGGATGATGAAATCTCACATTCTTTATATAAATTGCTGGTGAACAATTATTAACTTTCTAGAAGGAAATGGACGACCTTCTGACTTTAATCTGGGTTGTTTTTTACTTTATTTTCTTTGCAATAATCATCTCATTAGTATGTTGCTACGATAGACAGATAGATAGCTTCATTGGATGCACAAACAGCAAACAAGGAAAAAACTGGAAAAATAAAGCACAAACAGCCATTCGTCAGTTTGTATTTACTTTTCAAATTTATTCTTCAAATCTTTAGTATCTTATCTCTTAGTGTGAAGGTTTAATTATACATTGGTGAGGTGCGTACAGTAAGTCAGGACTCATAACAGGAGTGCATCTGTAAATCAAAAGATAGACTTGGATTTGGTTTGAATAAAGTTTATACACAGAGGGAGGAGACCTTTAGGTGCTGCTGGGAAATGTTAAGAAATGGCCTGACAACCGTCGTCAGCCAAAGACTGGACTCTGTCAAGGAGGTATTTCTCTTAGAACTCCACACAAATCCGCTGCATTGCTATCCAACAAGGCACATGAACAAGTTTGCGTTAACAAACAATACTAGAAGCTCTTTCTCCCAAATTGTTTCACATCAAACCTCACTTGGCTTGAATGTCTCATTTATAACACACAACACGAACTGTACATATAGATCTCCATCCTGAAAAAAACAACAGAACATTCAGAGGCAACATAATAATATCATAGAAATCATACAACACAGAATCACTAGAAATCAAAAGGGTCTTTGGCTAGTTCAGTTTAAGTGCAGTCGCACAGTTCTGCCTTGGTTTATTGCACCCAGAGCCACGAAGAGAAAGAGTTCTGTCACTGAGCGAGGTTTGGAGAAAAGAAAAAAAATCTTGGAAACATTTTGGAGCTCCTCTCAAAAGTTTTCAAAACCACCACTTTTTCAGCATCAGTCTTTGGTCAGAGTCAGGTTTAAACAGACATATGCTTATTGTAGAACTGGTCTGCTGGAGGCCTGAAGTGGGGGTTACTTCTACATGAAAACACAACTGTTTCACTGACTTTCAGCGTCCATGACAATTTAGATGCTATTTCAGAGGTTTTTCCTACCCTGAGAAGGACAGAAGTCTGGAAAGAACTTTAGATTTCTGGCACTAAAGGAAGAGTCTGGCCTTTTGGGGAATAATAATTTGCTTTTTTGTTGAAAATGAGATGAGAAAATCAATACAACCTTCATATCTGTGCATGCAATATGAAGCTACAGCCAGGAGATGGCTATCATGGTTTAGCATAAAGACTGCAAACAGCTGGCTCTGCACAAAGGTAACACAATCTGCCTTCCAGCAGCTCGAAAACACATTAAGTAACACATTTTATTTTCCTTAATTTGTATAAAAAGCCAAGCTGTTTCCCCCTGAACTAAGCTGGCCGTGTCCTGCATGTAGCTTCATATTTAGCACACAGACATGAGAGTGGCATCAATCTTCTCATCTAACGCTCACCAACAAAGCAATTGCATGAATTTCCCAAAATGTCAAAGTAGCCCTTTGAAAATGCCACATTTAAACATATCAAACATGTAGACAATACGCAGCTATTACTAGCTTTGATCTAAACAAACTGTTTTTGGACTTCACATGCCTTTTACCTAAACAACAATATGGCTTCAAACTGAGTTTTAGTCTCACATTTGAAACGCCGTTTGTAAGATGAAGAATTGTGAAAAAAAAGAGATTTATTGGATATTGCTCAAACCCTCGTCAGGTGTGTCCATCAGACCAGATCAGTCGCAGAGACACAGATGCTCTGGTTCTCTAAGAGACGGCGGGCAGGTCAGGGAGGAGGCTGGAGAGGCAGAGGAGGGAGAGAGGAGGAGATGGAGCCACTGCAGAGAGAGAGACGCTGGTGCCTTCAGCAGAGTCACAGCATGGTCCATACTCAGTCAGAGGACGGCGCCTTTCTGTTCTATCTACACGTAACTCGACTCATTCTCGTGTTGAGCGTCATGGTTTTCATACATCGATATCCGGCTCAACTCGCTTGTGAATAAATTAGTCATGGAGAAAGGCACGAGCACCTGGGGTCACGGGAATGACTGCTGCCTCCTGTCATCTTTCTTTTCTCCTTTCTCTTGCCTTTTCTCACATACTTTGTTCCTTTTCACAGCATTTACACAGTATGCTGTTGATTTAATGTACTGAATCAATCGTGACTCTTATTCTAACACTACACAGATTTTTGAAATGTATTCAGTTTGACATCCGACGATTTCTTCTGACTGAGTGAGCCACAGACTGACACTACCATACTTGTTGCGCCGGAGCATCTCCATTTGACTGAAAGGTTATTCTTCCTCAACCTCTCAACAGCTATCCTACATACAGTCAGCCTTGTTCTACACACCTTCATGCCTCAGTAACAAACTACCCAGCCCAGTTTGAAAAGTAGCGTCAGCGAGACGATCGAGCCAGTAAGTCGAGCAGAAACAGTAAACAGGAAAAAAAAAGAGGCAACGGGCAACAACTAACCCTAATTTTCATCAACAACAATCCCCTCCTTCTCATTGTCGTCTCTCATTCTCACTCTTCCCTCATTGTTTTCTTGGTCATGTTCCCAAATTAAGCACAATAAACACGCATGGTGCAAGAAAAATGCACCAAAATATTTGTTATTCCTTGGCCTCATATATAAAATCAGAATATTCAAACAGCAACAGTATTAATCCCAAAAATATAATATATAAACATAAATATATCAATTAGTTTTGCTGTATTTTTATTTGTTTTTGTTTTTTTAATTGGAAGCACATGCCAGTCATGTAGTGACAGCTGGCATCTGATTGGCTTAGGCAGCGCGGGGTCTGCGGTCATGTGATTAAAGGATGGGAGAGGTCAGGAGTACTCAGGTCCTGATGTGTGTGTGTGGTCAGAGTGGCCATCATCTGGAGTTCAGTCTGGGAGCCGTCTGAAGACGTGCAGGGGAGAAAGACAGCACATCAGGTCAGAGGTCAACAGAGTGACGGCCACAGGAAGTAAACTTCACCAGAGTAAAATTCTTCTGGAATATTTTTGTTAACTAAACTGTCAAATTTTAAGATATTCGATGTGCATCAACAGAATCTTTTTAGCCACTTGGGGACAGTGCAGCAAGCTGTAATCACAACATTAAAGGCCTCAAAAACCCGTTTCAGCTTCTTACTCTGAGGTTTCACATGAACATAATATTTTCTGCCAGGATGAGGAGCTCATCCTGTTTCACATGAGAGATTTTCTTTTGAGGGAAATGTCTGGCTCTTGAGCTGCTAAATGATCACTGTTTGGGGCTGGGCAGGCCATAAAACCAGAACAGTGAGCTAAAAGAGGCTAAAAGGCTCAGTGGTAGTGGGGGGAGCTGCTGCCTCTGAAGTTTGAATAATCTAAGGTATTTACATAGCTTCTAATTTAGACAAACTGATGAAGACTGAGCAGACTCACCACAGACAGGTGCCCATTCTTAGCCTTGGCCACCAGCAGTTCTGATCCGGGTGTGAAGTCTATGATCCCCTCTTTGCCCTGACCCACTGTAAACTTTATACTGGAGGAGAAACAGAGGGATATTTAGACAGAGCTTCCTGCTTTTTACCACTTTTGACCTGCAGGGGCTGGAGTGTGCAGGAGGTGAGAGTCTTATGCTGCTGTCAGTATTATGTAAGGACAGAAACACAGACAATCAAGATAAGGCTTTGCTTAAGTGAACATCTGCACTGTAATAGTGAACATTCCAAGTGCAGGGACATCGTGTTTCTGCTCCTCACCTGCCCTGGTTGATGTTGATGCTGTTTATTTTGTCGGCACAGATCGCAATCTTGGTCAAGGTCTCGATCACGTGGTCGCTCTGCAGAACCACATCTCCCTGGAAGAAACCATGGATCAGAAAGAGTGAAAACACACAGCAAAGTGGATTTACACTCTGACACCTGGTTCATTTCCAGTGATTCATGTCAAGTGAGTCCTTGCTTTCACCTTCTGTTTGTTGTCGTCACTGGGCACATGCAGAACAAACAAGCCGTCGCTGAGAGAGCTGACTGAGACGCCTGCAGGGGAAGGACAGTTTGAATGAGACGTGAACCCAACCCTGCCCACACCCAAAAGAAGCTAAAGAGAGTGGCTGTTGACCTCTGACCTTTCAGAGCTCCGTAGTCAATGCGCTGCTTGAGTTTGCCCTCCTCTACGATGACAGCGCTGTTAGCGGTGAGCAGCAGCTGGCGGGGCCGAGCCTTGTAGCCTTTTCTGTCGTACTTGGTGACTGGCACTGCATACTGGAAACAGAAGGACAGCGGTCAAAACACTTGATGGATATGCTTACAGACAGTACGTACAATAACCTTTGTTTTGTGACTCTGCTCGACTAACCTTCATCTTCTCAGTGCCCAGAGCCTGCAGCACCTTGGGGTTAATGTCCTCTCCATCTGAACAGGAGGACATAGGCCGTCAGAGTCTTTTACACAGAATGCAATTTGATGCCTGAACACATTGTGCCTGTGCCTTACTGAGTCTTGTGCTGACAAACAGTTTGGGCACACTCTGTGGGTAGTTGTCCTTCTTGTCCTTGAACATCTCGCTGGCGATCATCTTCTGCTCCATCTATTCAAACAGATTTGATTATGTGCAGCAGAGGAAAGAAACAGACAACAAGTAACTTGTTAGTCAGATCACAAGGAGCATGTCTGGACTGGCAATGGGACAGTATTCACCTGGTGCTTCCACTCAGGGCTGATCTTCTTGCAGTAGCTCCACACCATGTTCTGCATGCACAGCTTACGCAAATGCTCTGATGCCTACAGACACAGACAGAATGCTTTCACAATAGCTCTGCTGGCAGAAAGAAAACGTGCAAAACATCAGATTTTATCCTTAACTATCCTCTGTCCAGAACGCCAAGTGCACGTCCATGTTGACTTACTGTGCGTGTGTGTTTGTGTACCAGTGTGTGTTTTATCCCCACCTCAGTGAGAGCGGCTGGAGGTGTCGGCCAGCTCTTGTCCAGGACGGTCTTGGGCAGGTTCCTGCACAGTGTCATGAGGAAGGAGTAGCGCACGTAATCCAGGAAATACTCGTTCTCTGGACAGCGCTCTTTGTGGCGGTAGATGAAGCCTTTGATGAACCTGAGGATGAGACCAACAAGCGAATAAAAAAAGATTTAAAAAAGGAAATTAAAAGGGTTTGAATA
Source organism: Chaetodon trifasciatus (assembly GCA_037975065.1). Lineage (NCBI taxonomy): Eukaryota > Metazoa > Chordata > Actinopteri > Chaetodontiformes > Chaetodontidae > Chaetodon > Chaetodon trifasciatus. Next base: position 2,732,294 of record JBBMOE010000004.1, read on the forward strand.
ATCTATATGTATTCTCCTCATTTTAGAACCACACATTAGCACTCTGAATGAGGTGTATTTCTCATAGTGAGTGTATTGTGCCATCTGCTGGTCTGACACTGTATTGCTCTGTACCTGCGGATAGTATTAGCAGCCTGTCGCCTGCGCTGGGCCCTCCTTCTGGCCAGGATCCCTCTCCACCATGCCTGGATGGCAATAGCTGCAATGCACAGTGCATACATAATCACAAACAAACACATTTTAACTTGGGAAGAAACTGTAGCTGTTAAACTCTTACATGACTTTAACAAAGAACATGCATGAGTGCTTCCTCACCTGAGGTTCTGAGTTTCTGGTATTTGGACCTCTGGCTGTAGCCTCTCCATCCAGCCTGCAGCTTGGTGGCTGTGGGGTGACAACAAGAGAAAGGAGCCAAACGGTTTTAATGTGTGATGATGATTAAAATGTTTGGCACAAATCTTCTGTTTTGTCAGAGGCTCTCACCGAGACTGTGTTTCCTGGTTTCTAGAGCATCCTCGGTGGCGAACAAGGTCTTCGGGAAACGAATGAAGATTTTGGATCTAGAGGGTGAGTTTAAAGTGAAACATATTAAATCCAATATATTTTATACTGCATTAGAACTCAGAGTGCTTTACAGACAAGTGCAGCTCAGGGTCAAGAAGAAGGACAGGGAAGATGACAAACATCATAAACATCTATTTGACTCATCAAAGTACACATTTTGGCATCTGTGTACATTAATGTGTGGCTGACCTGCCCAGTTTGTACTCCTCAGGCTTGTATCCCAGGTGTTTGACCAGTGTGGCCACTCCATCAGCCAGTTTGCCCTGCCAGTTAGGCCATGTGTCTGGACACAGGGACTTATACCTACAAAGACACAAACAGCAGTAAATACTACAATACTGGTTCAGGAACAGATCCTAAAGGTTAGAAAGCACATGATTTCAGCAAAAGACCTGTCGTTAGACTCCCATCACTTCTACAGCTCAACCATCAGCCTGAGAGAGGTTCTGTGCAGCCTTCACCTCGTAATGAGGAGTGTAGGAGTGTCAAGATGAGCTAATGGATAGAGCTGAAAAGACTACTTGATGGACAGAAAAAATATCTGCAACTATTCTGATAACTGATTGAAGGTGAAGTTGTTTTTCACCTCTCATTGTGTTCTGGGTACAGCTTGGCTATGTATGTCTAATGTGGACAATGTGACTACATTGAGAAGTCATATTGGTTGCACACTAGAACACATGAACAGTGCTTTTATGGGACTGTACCTTGCTCATGCTAAAAAAAAAAAAGACAAGTAGTGATCACCTCTGTAGGAAGACCTCGTAGCGGCGTCTGTAAGCAAAGCCAGCTCTCCTCACCCTCAGGTTCTCCATCAGTCCCAGATACTTGACCTGGTGACGGATCAACACCTCGTCAAATCGAACTGGGACAGAAAGAGAGGGGGAAAGAGTGGGGGGGGGGATGGAGAGCAGAGTCAAATCAGTCTGAGAAAAATGTAATGTCTGTTGGACAAAATGAACCAGAGAAAACCAGTAAATGCTAAACAACAGAAGTAGGAGTGACAGAGGACAGAGAAACAGTGTGAAAGTAACAAAAGGCCAACTGTGCAGAGAAACAAAGGCCGGCCCGATATACTGACGACCACACGGAGAGCTGCACTGCGGCACTCATGCAGCTGAAAACAAACTGTTTTTGGTTGGAATTAGCAAAAACACAGGATTAACGGGAGTTTCTGGGAAAATATTATCTTGTTCAAGCAGCTTAGCAGCTTTAACAAACTGTGTTTACAAGAAGTGTTATGTGAAGCTGGGATCAAAACCACTGAAAATCAATACGTCATGTCATGTGTCATCTCAAAAACGACTTTTTTTTGAAGGTATGCAAATTCAGATAGAGAACATCCAGTAGCCTGTTTATATATATATATATATTTTATTTTTTTTCATGCAGCTTGGACTGATGACATTCAAACAGCAAAATTGAAGATAATAAGTCAAACTTGAATGTCTGAGCTATGAAGGGTCATCAATCAAGTCTGAACGGAATCAATCATATCTCTGTATTATCAACTTATCTTATCAAAGTACAAGAGGAAGAAGTTTCTCTTATAGCCTGGATGTTCAAGTCTGAACTCCACAGTTTCTATACTGTCACTCATCACTTGTGATTGGACTGATAACTCAAGACTTGAAAGGATACTTCAAGCATTTCTACATTCCTGTCATGTACCATACTAAGAAAACAAAAAAGACTTGACTTCATACCTGCTTGCTTGGAGTCATTGGGCTTCATGCAGCGGACGTACGACGGCTCCTTCGACATGAGGATCTCCATGAGTTTCGCCAGACTGGCTTTGAACTGGGTGGCTGCCTGGAGGGGCAGACACAAAGAGACAGAGAACGGCCGGAGGCTGGTTAGGAAGGGATGTAGAGGTGAAGGTCGGAGGATGGGAGCGGAAGCTGGTCCGTGACTGAAGGTAGAAAAGGAGAAGAGTGGACGCGCGCGAATCAAAGCCTGTCGCAGAGATGATGACCTAAGAAGAGCTATGAGAGCAGAGGGGCTGATGTGACTGGCAGTCCACTAGAGACTGAACACTGGGCCCAGTGTGGAAGACTGGGACTCAAACTTGCCAGCTTGTGACAGTTCCCTGTTCAAGTGTGTGTGTGTTTTGTGTGTTTGTGTGAAGGGCATACGAGTGTCAGGGCATTCCTCAGTGAGTGGGAGGCCGCAGAGAATCCCCATCAGACCGCCCACTCAACACTGCAGAGGGGAAACACACCGCTGTTTGTTTTGCAGTGGGAAAGTATGCTGGGACGCATGAGAGTATGATATATAAGAATGTGGAAGACTGGCAGGGAAACCTCAGGACACAAACTGGGAACACACAAACACACACACACACACACACAAACAATAAGGTATCTCACCGTGTCTGGGCGCTTCTTGTCACTCAGCTCCTCCCTGTCAAAACACTGCGTCAGGATCTTGTTCTCTGACATACACATGACCTGCAAACACAGACAAAAGACATTCTTAACCTCTGAAGCAGGCAAACCCTGTGCAACCTTCCATAATGTACCACACTATCCAAATGAAATACAGTTTGTTTTATAATCCTCCCAAGTCATTATCTCCCTGTTCACATTAAACGCTGTCTCACCTCTTTTAAGTTCCTGAAGAGCAGGTCGTTGTTCTTGTCCAAGAATCCTGAGTAAGAGAAGATGGAATAAGAATTTTAATGCATGTACTGACTGATCACTTCCACTAAGGGCCCCACACTATCATTTGTCACTGAATATATCCATAAAAGTCTGATCTAATAGCCATTTTACACATGCATAGTACTACACAGTAGATGTGCTATTCATGAACAGGGCTTTTTTATTTTAATGTAACCTGTAACCCCACACAGTAATGCAGTGTGAAACGGAGAGCGGCAGACAGTCATGCTGCTCTCAGCAGGTTGTTTTGGTTTAAATGTGTGTTATGTTTAATGGTGTTGGTGTTTAGTAGTAGAAATGTGTATTGCATGCCTGACCTCTTTGCTAAATTCATCACAACACCAAACATTCAAGGACTAGAGGTCACGCTGGCCTTGTTTACAGCAGCAAACACACACACACACACACACACACCATTGACATTGTAGTTGACCTCTCCAGCGTAGTGCAGCAGTCTGAACTCATCACGGCCCATTACCTTCCGGGTCTTTGCATCAGCCAGCTTGTGACTGCAGGGAAACACACACACACACAGTATGGATATATCAGTAAACTGCCATGTTCAGGAGTTCAGCTGTCTGGTACCATCAGTTAGTCAAACACCAGACTTTTAAGTACCGTAACACCAAACCGCTTTGGCTACATTAATGGCATTGCAGTAGTGTAGTTATACAAGACTTTAGGAATCATACTAACGTGACAAAGTGTGGGTGTCCTCCAACAGTGTCCTCTAGCTTCTCTAGGAAGGTTAAATCACTGGCATCTCCAGGTCTCAGACACTCCTCATCCTGTGATAAGAGGACAGAAAGAGCAGCAATCAGTTATCGTCTTACAAAGACTATGTCCCTATATCATTTACATGACCATCATACTAAGCTGGCGTGTGCTTCTGTGGCAGGATCAAATCAATGGATTCATCATTTTTACTTTTATTACTCAATGACTGAGCACAAAAAGGAAAAGTTCAACCAATGCAAAATGTGCTCATTCACTTGGAGCATGGAGCTAGTGCCAGGAGACAGTTAGCTTACCTTATAGGCCTACCAGCACCTCTAAGGCTCACTCATGAATACAGTGCATCTCGTCTGTTTAATGTGTACAGACAACAAAAAAGTGCAAAAACCGCAAGTTGTGATTTTACATGGGTTATGTGCTGGACGTTCTGTGTTTGGCCAAGGACACTGATTTCCTGGAGTCACATTGATGACAAGATACCAGGATTTCCTTGAATGTTGAACTTATCCTGTAATATGCCACCTTATCTTTCCATAAGTTCTTTGGGTGTTTTATACTTTGGCATAAATCCACTTCCAGAGTGATTTTAATAAGTAAGCTTCCTTTTGGAAAAAAAAATCGTTGTTTCAGCGTGTCTCCTCACCAGTATGGAGATGATGCCTTTGAACTTCTCCTCCACCAGGTCACAGATGATCTTGTTGTTGAAGTACTGCACCGGCTCCCACTGCAAAGACACAAGCCCTCTTCAGGTTAGAGATCAGGAGAACATGGACCCCATCGTGGGCATTAAGTGGCCTTGCCTGGCATAATGAACATAATGAAATTAACCCGCAGCCAGCTGTTTTTCTCACTGTCCCAACGTAAAACATTGCTGGGACCTAAATCTAGGTCAATGTATCAGTCTAAACCTGATACAATTACAACTGCTGTAAGCTATTTAATGAGCGTACAATCATCTGCAGAATCTCAGGAATCCTCGCACACAGACACACTGCTCACCCACTTGAAGTGGACACACACATGAACACAGAGCCCCGCGGGCAGCAGTATTAGGTTATGTTAGCACTAACAGCCACATAATTTCCACAGAGATGACAGAGTGCGGCCCACGGTCTTGATGTCAGATAATAATGGGCTCTTTGAGAGGTGAGTCCAAGTTTCTCCCACAACCTGCTCTCTGACCAGTGCATTTATATTAGACTGAACACAAGAGGCCCTTGTTCCAAAGAAGCGACACAGAACAACATAAATGGGGCAAAAACAAAAGGGTACAAATGAGGAGCGAGCTCAAGAGACCAATGCAGACCTCTTTTGACATGCTATTTCCTTAGAGGGACCATTTAATATTTTAACTTTGGATAAATAAAAGACACTACAACAACAACAGGGCTAAATGATTCATTTCTAATGGGACAGCATCTTCCAAAAAATATGTGCACTTGTTGCAAATCACTTTGAGTGAAACAACAGAGTAATAAATCAAATTACCAGTTTCACATTGAAAGACAAAACTGCAACCACAATCACATTAGGAGCTCTTTGGGAAGCCTAAACCCTGGCTGAGGGAGGTGAGACGGAGTGATAATGGAAGGTGAAAACAAAAGATTAAAAAAAGTGATAGGACTGGAGGAACAGAGGACACTAAAAGCAAATAGCGCAGGTGAAGGTGGATCCATGGGAATAAAATAGACCGCCTTTCCACATGAATCCGTATCTAGAATCCACATGTATAAACAATGGAGGCGGGGCTGAGGGGTGACAGGGAGGAGACTGAGGGAGAGAGGAGAGTGACGTCTGACCGTGATGCCTTCGGACTCGTACTCCTCCTGCTCCGACTTGAGGGTGAGCTCGATGAAGAGCTGCTGCAGCTTCTCGTTACAGTAGTTGATACAGAACTGCTCAAAGCTGCAACACAAAACAAGAAGCACCACAGCTGAATGAAAAGAAACAAGGCACAGGCTCCCACATGTGCTACTGTTTTTCAGACTGACTTATATACACAGTGGTATTTCCATAACTCATACCTTAGCATATAAACATACGTTACACAAACACTGTGTAGGTTAATGATTGATTGTCTGACAAAACTCTTGGCACAAGGTCCACTTACTGGGAATTTCTGGAGCTTACAGCTGCATCTCAGTATATGGGGTTTACTCCAGCTGCTCTGGAACCAACTGAACAGCAGTTGATGAGGGCCGTGAGATGCAGCTGAAAGCGTGAGGAAGTGGACCTTGTTGTGTGGGTTAGTTTTCAGTACAGTCAGGCTCAGATGGATATGTAGATGTTGAGCAAACAAGCTACAGCTGACTTATAGTTAGTGTTCACGTTCAAGGAGCTAAGGGTTAAATCCAGCACAAACAAATATCATTACTACTGTACCTGTTGTTCTGGAAGACCTCAAAACCATAGATGTCCAGCAGGCCAATGACAGAGTAATTCTTGTAGGAGTCATCCTGTTGGACAAGAACAATAAAACTCATCTCCTCATCTGTTTGAAGGGGAAAGCTCTGGAACACATAACGCCTTCAAATAAAGATTGTACATAAATCATGATTAAGAATTAAATTGCGAAATAAAATGTGCATTGAAATGAAATTCAACTTCCTCCCAGCTGACTGATTAGGTGTATTCAGAAGAGGTTGTATTTTGAGGATAATATTTGTACACAATGAGTATATGGATCTATCTATCTACATTAATGAAAGTTGTATAGATATTATTGATTATTGATTCATTATGTTCTGTAGTGTTGAGTTTTGTTCACCTTGTGAGCTTGTAAATGCCCACAAGGTGGAGCTGTGCTGTAGTAGATTGAAGGGGAGATGCCTGCAGTGTTGGATAACGTCTGGATTTTGTTTGAGAAATGTAATGAGAGTGAATTTAAGTTTCAGTTTCAGTTTCAGTGAAAAACGTATCAACACTTTCCCAATGGTGCGGTTATATGAAGGCACTGCAGTGAGAAAGTGTGTGTGTGTGTGTGTGTGTGTGCGTGTGTGTGTGTGTGTATGTATGTATGTGAGAGTACCGTATATGCCAGAGAAGTGTTGATCTTGTTAACCAGCCAGGTGAAGGTGCGTCCATACACTGCTTTGGACAAAGCATCCCGGGCTGATGATGCTTGCTCTAGGTTCAGCGGGCTCATCAACTGATTAAGAAACACACACGCGCACACGCACACACATGGGGAGGAGAAAGGCCGAGTACAGACAGGCAAAGACAGACAATGACAGAGTTCAGCGGGGACTGCTAGACAAGTTACAATATAATTACAGTGGACCAGGCCAGACATTACATAGACAGGAAAGCTTTGTATATAAATGCTTATCACACACTTGATCTACAATGAGAGTGTGTATCCACACTTACCTCCTCTCCCTTGGCAATTATCTTCTTGTGAGTGAGTGCCTCTGTCAGCACTGCCCCATTCACTCCTAACAACTGCAAAAACACACCAACATTAGCAAGCATCACAGCCTTACCAGTGACAAATAAGTGATCTCCTTAACAGGCCGACATCATGCCACTCAGCAGCAGTGACATCCTCCGTATGGTATCTGCAGATTGTGTCTAATGAAGTATAATTGGAAAATTGAGGCGGGAGGAAATTGGGAATGTCCAAAAGTGTCCAAAGTAGGATCCACATTTCTAACGCAGTGTGTAAATTCTACAGAAAGTTTGAGGAAGAGGTTCACTCGTAGAACTATGAATTTCAAACTCAATTCCATATAAATACATATAAATCTGTATTTATATGGAGCAATTTTGTGAATGAGGCGGCACGGTGGGGCAGCAGGTAGTGCGCGTGCCTCACAGCAAGAAAGTCGCCGGTTCGATCCCCGGGTCGGGCGGGGCCTTTCTCTCCCATGCATGTGTGGGTTCTCTCCGGGCACTCCGGCTTCCTCCCACAGACCAAAAACATGCTCATTAAGTTAATTGGTGACTTAAAAATTGTCCCTAGGTGTGAGTGTGAGTGTGAAGGGTTGTATGTATATTGCCCTGCAGTTGGCTGGCAACCGGCTCAGGGTGTACCCCGCCTCTCGCCCGTTGACAGCTGGGATAGGCTCCAGCTCCCCCCCCACCCCCAAAAGGTATAGTCGGGGTATAGAAGATGGATGGATGGAATTTTTGTGAATGACTTTGCTCATACAGTGCCTCAGATATTGTGCACCACCAAAAGGACTTTAATGAGAGCGGACTAAGACTTTGATTGAGCACAACTGCATTTTTATGGAAGGTTTGCAACAATATTGTTGTAAGTGCAACACTTAGGCATTACAACACAATGTGACTGGATAGGACTGACTTAATGACTTAAAAAAGTTAGCTAAAGTTAATGGATGCGTGATTAAAGCAGATAGTTTAAAGTAATGGTTAATGATTGAAATAGTGAGCTAAAAGTGGTGGATAAATCATGAAATGTTAAAAAGTAATTAATAAAATGGCAAAGTAGCTATCTTACAGCAAGAGATAAACGATTGAGACGTCCAGCTGCTGCCTTTCTGATTGGTAGTGGTACAAATGCAAACTTGAATAAACCAACCTAAACATTAACAGTTCAAGTGTTGAAACTGAAAAAATATATTGTAACAAAATCCAGTTCTACATAGGATGGTGTCGATGAAGGGACACTTGAGTTCTCCTGACATGGCTGTAGAGGTACATCAGATCAGAAAAACTCCATTTACACTCGGCCTGTTAGGAGTCTTAATGAACCTGCTTGGTGCAGACTCTTACCCTGGCCAGGTACTTTATCTGTGTGTCAGAGGTGATGCAGGCATTGCCTTCTTCCCCGCCATACTGCACATTCCCCAGGTGGAGCACACTGGCGATTATGTTCAACAACTCCTACACAGAGAAAACATGGGGAGAAGAATGAAGGCTACTTAGTTACAAAGAGGTGGAGAGTAGAGACAGAGGAGGACCGTCAGGAGGACGGAGAGAACAAAGGTGAAGAGATGAGAGGCTGCGGCACGTTAAACTGCTGAGGCTATCTTCATGAGAGACTGGGCAGATAAAGGTGGATTTGACTAAAATCAGGTCAAGAATTCAACAGGACAGCAAAGTAGCGACGTGCTCACCAAGTATCATACTAGAGTCACACACACACACACACACCTGCTCTCCACTCCATGAGCAGTGTGAGATCTAAAAAACTCTGGCAGTAAGCCCAGACTCACGAACATGTAGAAAGACTCCCACGCTGAGCACAAACAAGTTCTCACTATATAATAACAGCCACACACACACGCACGCACGCACGCACGCACGCACGCACGCACGCACACACACACACACACACACACACTGTCTAACAAAAATAGTGCAGGCCTGAAACAGAAACTGCTTCAGCCCCCTTAGGCACACTGACTACTTTACTGTTCATAGTGAAACCTGAGGTAAAAACTGTACGTGATGAAACAAACACAACATGATGGCGTGATTAACAAAGCATGGACTTGGTCCTTACCTCCACCTCTTCCTCGTTGAAGCCAATCACGCTCAAGGCTTTCCTCACCACCTTCCAGTCACTGCGATCGTTGATGGAGCTCACTTTGGGACAGTTACCCTGTGGAAGACAAACGCACAATAAATACTTTAATCACTCTGAACACTCAGTATTTATCAACTCCTTAAGCTTTTTATTTCCTCATAAAGTTCTGAACATGTCCAGCAAAATCCGATGTGCAAAAAGGTGTTTACACATCAAGTAAACACCTGTGTATATGTGATGTAAACACCCATTTGCACAAACACTTGCACGAGGTGTTTTTGCTCAGTGGCAGTCTTCATTGAGGGGAGAGTTCAGCTTGCGCCTTAAGGCAGATTTGCCCCCTGAGGAAAGCTCCTCTCAGTGCACTGAGAGCCTATTAAGCAGAACTCCCACTGGGACACACACACTCACACACACACACAGTACAGACCAATGACTTATGACAGGATAGAGAGGGAGAGCAAGAATGAGTGAACGAAGAAAGACTTACTGCAAACTTCCCAGCAGGTTTAAAGGCTTATATTCATCTCCAGGACCAACTTGTGGCTGGAGAATTGCTTGATTGACGCTTAAATTATGAACTGGCATTGTCGCAGGTTTACCCATGAACAGAAAGATCCTGTCGATTTATGCATACGTGGAAAATAAACCACATTCCAAACACAACATTTACAAGGTACTGATACTGGGGCGTATGTTATGGACACCAGTTTAAATTATTTACATTTTTTCTGAGAAATCATGTCCATTTTTTACATGATGGGTGGGTCTAAATACAATGATACCCATGAGCCTCAGCTGTCGTTGCTATGGAGAAGAGGCCAGTCAGAAGCACGAATCAGAGCAGTAGGAAATTCAGCACACAGGCTTGCACCTTAACCTTAAATCAAAGAACCAAACATTTTTTAGCAGCATTCTATATCTGTTGTACTGATGTAACAGGGAGAGTTTCATGTGCATCCAAGCTGTAGACGTGCTCTTAACGTGAGTCGTGTAACACTGTCCATAGGAAAAAATGACGGGCTTTTACTTCCAGAACCAAAGGCTCCCAAAGACACTCACTTTGACCAGGTACTGGTACTGCTGAGGGTTCCTCTCCAGGCCCAGGCGCCTAAGCAGGTCCTCCTCCCCTCCCTCGATCAGCTGATAGAAAATGTGGAAGTTCCTCTCCCCATGGTTCTGGTGGACCACACGGGACTTCTCCAGCAGGTAGTTGATGATGTGGCCTCCAACTGGGGCACCCTGCCGACGGGATAAAGGCCAGGGAGGGAAGGGGGAGGAGGAGGAGGAGGAGGAGAGGGTAAGGCTGGGGTACTGAGGTGTGATGTAGGGTTGATGTAACATGCAGGTTGTTTTGCAGTCCATAACATATTTTGTATACCCACGAGAAAGGGACACAGGGGAGAGGAGTAATGACGAACAAGTATATTTACACTGTTAATATCACCATGCAAAGCAACAGAGCATAGATTTGCTGATTTGGTTTCAATATCTTGCCGTAACAATACTTTTGGTTCTTGCAACAATCTGCTTCCCTCTGAAGGAAGACTTGTTGGACAGCACTGCAAAGAAGCTGCAATTGTAAATCAAACTCTGCTCACCTTGAAGTCAAACTGAATGTCCATGTACTTGCCAAAGCGGCTCGAGTTGTCGTTACGCAACGTCTTGGCATTGCCGAAGGCCTGGAGAGAGGATAGAATGGGATAAAGAAATGAGAGGAAGGAGAGGAGTAATAATTGGTGGATAAGGAGGTAGAGAGATAATAGGAACCAGAGAGAAAAGTGTGATAAAGACAGGATGGCAGATGAGGAGGCAGCAGTGAACAAAGAGAAAAGCACCAGCATTAGGAGTCCTGAAGCGTTGGTCTAGGACAGTAGCACGGATTACAAGGCATAGTGTACACACACACACACTTGTATACATCTGGAAAGCATCTGGCAGAGACATGCCAGACATCAAACAAGCGCTTCTGTAAACTGCAGCACCTCTCTATTGTCTTCATCCTCCAAAGCACGGAAACAATGATGACTCAAACCTTCCAGTTTGGCACACAAAACATTAGTATAAGTAGTATATAAGTGTGTGTGTATGAAAGAAATGCTCTTGATGCTCAAATGTATGTGTGTATCTAAATACATGTGTTTTCATACTAAGCATGTTCAACCAATGTGGGGTTTTGAAAACTGAGCCACAAAGATGCCAATCATACAAAAAAATATTGTTTTACTGTGTTTTTGATGACTCAACAGTGCCGAGGAGCCTCTGAGGAAGCATTCACACATACCTGTCATAGTGGAGGTGAACAATACACAATCCAAAATTTGCTCCAGCTGAATCAAAGACTTTATATGTGGCAGGTGAATCAATAACTGTAAGTAAAAACACTGGCTATTTACTGGATTTCCATTGCCTTCTGTGCATGTATTGTGAATGCTGGCTGGTGAAATCAAAGCCTCTTTATCAAACAGGCTGTTGAGAGGCTGCTGGTCATACTGCTCTCAACAAAGCGACAGTACATAGCAACATTAGGATGACAGATTTCTGCTCTAATAAAAAAACTAATCAAACATTATTCATGATGGTATGACATTTAGTACTTATTTTGACCTAAAGTATCAGACTTGGCAAATACCAGATTAGCTGTTCATCTTATACACTGCTGACAGGTTGATTTGTTAGTTTTATAAAAAGCAGATTTATCAACAAACCAATATACTCTACTATCAAGCCATATTCATCTACACAGCCTCAACCTTCCTTTGGGAGTGAGTACCCATTTTTGCAGCCCATCACTCAACGACCTAAAAACTTCATCTGTACACAAACCCAACATGGTGAAAAGCTCGATTCCACTGCCGTCCACAGGCTGGACCTCAGGTTAATGAAGTGCATGTGTGACGTCTCACCTCCAGCACAGGGTTGGACTGTAGCAGGCGGTCCTTGACGGTCTGCACCTGCTCACTGGCCGGACAGGTGACGGCATAGTACTGCAGGATCTTCTTGGATGCCTCAGTCTTGCCAGCGCCGCTCTCCCCAGAGATGAGGATGCACTGGTCCTTTCTCTCTGTCCTCAAGGAACGGTACGAGTTGTCTGCCACTGCATAGCTGAAGGAGAGGAGGGAGAGACGTGATCAGCCAGACAGTCAGCAGGATGTTTAGAGGACTTACAGATAAATGGCAGTTCATATTTAAGTCACTCTCTTTTAGCTCTATTTTTGGTCTCCACCAGCTCCTAACAAAAATATTTGGCTATTAAGCTACTAAATGCTCCACTATGTTCTCCAGCCAGTCGCTTGCTTTGTTAGTTTGGTGCTGGTGACAAGCAACCCTTTTCCTGAGTCAATGGGTAAAACAGAAATATGCATTTACATTATTCAGAACAAAAGTGGTAACAACACAGACAATTATTCATCAGTTATGGAAAACATGTGTCTGGCTGTAGCAGCATCGCATAGTGTGTGAACATGGAAAGACACTGGACTCATGGTATGAATCACAAAGCCCAGTGGAACACAGCCTGCTTTGGTTACAGTATCATTTGTCAGGCCCATTGCTGCTATCAGCACTGCTTTGTTGTTTCAGCCTTTTGGACACATTTCTGACACCAGACTAATTGCTAGATAAAACCACCAGTTTGGCCTTTGCTGCATCACACAAAGTGTGTGTGTGTGTGTGTGTGTGTGTGTGTGTGTGTGTGTGTGTGTGTGCGCGCGCGCACTGTATGTGTGTGATATTGGGGAGGGCTTGGGGGCTGGGGGTTCAGGTTCAGGTCAGAGGAATTCCCTCTGAAGGGAGGAACACTCTTGCCTGGTACCATCATTTGCTTCCACCTCTCCCTCCCGTTTTCTCTGTGTAACCCTCCACCTCTACTTGCCAAAGCACATCTTTCTTTCCACTCAGAGGGAGAGAAAACATTTGGCCCGTCAGCTCAAGTGAAGAAGTAGAGAGAGGATGAAGAAAACTACCAGCAGCAGAGAGAGAAAGAGCTAGTGAGAGATTCTGAAATGTTTCGATGACGCCATGTTAACTCTCCACAATGCACTCGATTGTTTTTTAGCTGACCTATGGGGTCTGGGAGGACTTAACAAAGCCTCCCTTGACCATTCCTGTGGCAACTTTTCAAACAAACACTCTGCCTCATGCCATGACGTCTAGCAAACAGAGTGACTGACAGGGAAAAGGACAGTCAGACCACGAGAGCATTATGTAGCTGGTGGACTGTGAGAGTGGCGCTTTGGCTAAATATTCCAGTGCAGTCTAAACATACACACTGTGACAACATTGAGAATGCAGGTGCAACATGAAGTCATCCTCAGGTAAAAAGCTTCATGAAGCATCAATAGGCTCCTTCATTTAGGATGCTGAAGCAACAACAAAGCAACAGTAAACATGCTGTCCACCATGAATGATGCAGTTGATGCTTGGCCAAACATTAAAAAGGAGGTTTCACTTGCATTAGCAAAGAGATGCGATGACTCGTTCCTTCTATACGTCACTCATGTACATACAGTCATACTGCAAAGATGGTCAGGCACAAAAATGACAACAAGAAATGAAACAGAGGAATATGACAGCTTGTTTTTAACAACTGTACGGTCTAATGGACTATTTGCTGGAACCAGCTTCTCACCATTTGACTGCTGTGTCTTTTAAGCAGGTCATTTGACTGTGAGGATTAAACTGACTATGTAAGATGAATGCATAGCTGAGCTGCATACTGTGAGGGAAGCAGAGGCTGTGTACTTACATGTGTGGTGAGACCTCGTAGAAGTTGACCCCACGGTATCGCTCCATGTGGTTCTTGGTGTAGATCTCCAGGTCTTTATATGGGTTAACTGACACCAGCACTGAACCAATGTATGTCTGGTGGAAAGGGAACATACAGTCACATACTGCACATGTCTGTACTGTATGTTTACTGTCCACCTGTCACCTTTTTACTTGTCCACATTAGCTGCTTCAGTGTGGGTGTTGATGTGAGCGCTTAATTCAAACTTCGCCCCTGCAGGCCTGTTCTTATTGGACTGAAAATACAGTATACTCCTGATCAACCGCAGGAAACCACTCCAAAGGCCAAGGTGAAAATGTTTGAGGAGAGGCTTAAAGGTCATTCTGTCATGTTCAGACCTCAGTTCCATTATGCTTGGATAAAGTCTCCAAATCTCTCCGGGGCGACAGCACTTGTGATTTGGATTTTAAAGTTCTGATGAGGTACATTTTTCACTGTGACTCTGGGCAAAGACAGCAAAGTGTAGGTGTAAATTTGTGCCTCCTTCTCACTGTTTCAATGTCTGTGAATGAACTGTATTTGATCATTTCTGTCTCTGTATCTGCAGATTTGGCCAACTTGGAACAATAAATTGCAACAAACTAATTATTATTTAGAAGTAATGTAATTTTTTGCTCAAATATCAACATCGCCCTCAAAAATCCAGCACTGGCCAGGCTCTGATGCATACACATGCAGTTAAACCCCCACCCTCCTCACTACACCCACTCACATAGATGAGGTTCTCTTTGAAGCGTTTGCGTAGGTTCTCTATGAAGGCGGCCTCGCTGGTGTAGTTCTCCAGCAGGACAAAGTCCTGCACGCCCACCCGGTCTCTGGCTGTCAGGGCCGACTCCATCATAGCCCGCACCCCGTCACTAGCCACCACCTAGAGGACAAGCAGGGAGGAAGGTGGGGTCAGAGACTGAATATAACAACATAACCTCTGCACTGTAACACTTCATAAATCAGGAGGAACATCAAAAAGATACACATCACACACATAATCCATCGTTATTAAGATTAGGAGGAAAGGAGAGGGCTAAACGAAACTAACAATTAAAATCATAAATCAATGCTGCACCAACCACTGCTAGTAAAAAATGTGCGTAAAATGCATGGAACTTGTTTAACACACCAACATCAGTCACTAAAAACAGGTGGATTCAAACCGTGATGCAGGAAGGCCAGCATGAACAGTTTCTCACTAAACTGTGATTTCAGACTAGATGATCATGGAATAAATTAAAAAAATGTGAGACTATTGTTAATAATCAAACATAAGTCAGTTACTGTTGTTTAGAGCACGACTAGTAAAATCCTCTCAGCCCACATTTCAGCTCAGACAAACTTACTGCAGATGGCAGCTGACTGTCCTAAGTCGACAAACACCAAAGATATGTTTGAGGTAATGTTTCAATAAGACAAAGTCAAGGTACGGAGTCTTTTTGCCATAAAAATTAAAATTCAAACACTGGGTGTGAGCACAAATGATCATCTGTCATTCTAAAAATGTTTTCAACCAGTCTTACAAATCAGTAACATGCTGAAATTAATACATATTTTTTATGTGCAAGTGTCTCTCAAAAGGTTCATTAAGTCCTTCCTGCCCCACACTCTCACCACAGCTTTCAACCGACTGTAGAACACATTCAGAACAATGCCATGAACCGCTGTTTGAACTCTACAGGCCATTCACAGACCTCACATTCATTCACACACATGCAACAAACAACAAGGTGGAGATTTTGATTGTATATAGTCCAGTTTTCTTTGAAACAGCCCCTCACTAAGTGATCTTACCACCTCTGAAAGTTGAGATGAAGCTGAAGGGGGGGAATTTACCCAAAGTGCAAGCCCCACCCAGGTTGCACATATATCTAAAAATATACAGCACAATTTTAGAATCAGAAGTGAAGTTAAATTGCAACACTTACATTTTTAAGATCTTCCAAGCCCAGGAAGCCATTTTCTAAAATAGAGGCTTGAGTTTTACGCATAAGATTACGAATGTTAGCCACATCCATGTTTAACATGTACTGAGTTGGACAGAACTACAACCAGCTCCACTTGTGCTGGAGGGTAGAGGTGGGGACAGGCAGTACAGGGACGGAGGCAGACAACACACACACACACACACACACACACACACACACACACACACACACACACAAAGTACAGCAGGTGTTGTTGTTGTGTTAAGCAGTACAGTCGTCTTCGTCCCTCAGGAGCCCACAAAGAAGAGATGGAGAAACAGAGAAGTGCAAGCTTGAGGGAGGAGAGAACTTATTAATTAGCGCTGCATAAGACAGGGGGGAAAAATACAGAGGAGAGAGGTGTTAGAGGAGACGAGAGAGGAGGCGATGGATGCCAAGCTATGAGTCAAGTCCTACACCATCGCTCCATTTAAACTGCACTGCAAAGTTAACAATACTCTCTGAAATTCCACACAGCAGCGCTCTAAATAAGACAACACAGAGTCCATGAAGTCGCCTGTCTTTTCACTGCAGAACAGACACCCACATGCACAACATCTTGATCGTGTTTCACACAAGTATGCATGAATATGTTTGATCCTGGATTTCAAAGGGGAACTGCAGTGTCCCATGGTGCTTCACACGTGGAAAGAAGCCATAGGACACAGGCGTGGCGGCGTTGACCTTGTTCTGTCTCTGGAAGTCCACAATACAAGTTGAGGGAAACACCACTGACACCACAGCAGGTCCCTATAAACCTAATAAAGTGGCTAGCACTGCTCTTTAATGAACCTTTCAAAGAGGAAAGTGGCCTGGCTGAGAGGGAGGCTGTTAGAGCTGACTCACCTCTAATCTTTATGATCTGAAGATGACTCACTGGTGTCCCTCTTTTTCTTCTTAATACAGCATCTGTATGAGCATACTTGTTTGTGTACATATGTCCTCACAAGTACACAACAGTGGCACAAGTCCAAAACGTGGACAGTTTGATTTTAATCTCTTTAGAAGAGGAGACTTTTACTGTTAGACTTTACAAGGCCCTGTGACACACAGCTCCCAGATGAAAGTGACTCTAAACAGAATCTGCAGGGATTAGCATTGCTTTTGATTGCACGTTGGCTTTCAACGTAGGCTTCTTCAGCACCTGTGGAGGCAGACTGAATGCTGCTTCAAGGCAAACGCATGTCAAGGAGAGTGGCAAGTGATGAGGAAAAGAGGCTGACACAATGACATAGGTGGTGGGTGTGGATAACAATACACAACAAGCTTAAGGGTAGTATTTAAGGTTTAAGTTTCAATCCTTAAGGCTTTCATGAAATCAAACCCCTTTTTTGATATTTATGGCCAGTCTTTTCAGCAATACCAATTAAGTGTATTCACATTCAATAATTACCTCTCTATATATTAAATGTCACTGTTAGCAGCGGTGTCTGCAACAGGATGTGTGTAATCCAGTTTCAATTATTTCTGACTGCTTCTTTATTTAAACAATGTCGGTTTGTTAGGCTGCACTGTAAAAAGATGAACCAGCTGCTCTTCTGTTATATTTCTGACAAAGCAGCTGCTCAACGAGGGTTTGCTGCTGTATAAAACTGGACTTACTGTTACCACAGTAACCATGGCTTTTACAAATCAACCAGGATCTTGAAGTTTCTAACTTTAAGGGAAGGGCAAGTGTTTTGGAATGCACTGCCCAGTGAGATAATGTTAGAAGTATGTATAATATTTCAAGTATTATTGCAAGCCTGTTTGAGTTCATGTCATGTCATGTCATGTCCCACATCCCATACATCCTTGTTTCACTTGCCCTTGGACACCACAAGCTCTGGTGACCTATTGTTTCACACATTTCTACAGAAAGCAAAGAAACTGCAGCTGTGTGTGTGCGTGTGTGTGAGAGAGAGAGAGAGAGACCAACATTCTTTGTTATCGGTCCCTGAACGTCTCACCTGTCAGTCAAACATGGGGGTATGGGGGTATTTTGACCTCCTCACTTTGGATTTTCTGCTGATGAAAATCTTCTGTATGTATTGCTGCTCATGCTAACTAACCACTTCTTCCTCTTAATCAAAACATGCCGACGTTGCTGCAGCTGCATACATATGAAAAATACAACTTCCTGTGTAGCAGAGGATTTTTCCTGGGAAAGAATAACAAGGCAGCGGGAGTTTAGACCAAAAGTAAATGAATTCATCATCAGGAACAGGTTATTTCATTGTTACGAGTGGTAAGCTGACATACATAAAGTTAAGTTGTGGTATTACAAAAGCCTCCAAATATTATGGCGACTGGGAAGAAAGAAACCACAGCCTCAGTTCCTCACCTCTTCCTCCTCTATCTCTCATTCACTTTCTCCCGCCCTCTCTCCATTACTTCATTGTTTGCCAATCCTGCTCTCACTGTTTGGCTTTCCTGCGAGTGGTGCCGCACACCGGACCTCCACCCGGTCTCAGGAACACGGCAAATACGCGCCTACCCAGTTCGGACATGTCGTCATGTTTTCCAAATCCTGTGTAGCAAACAAGGCAGCTAGGAGGCAGGTTAGCGGGAGGAGACCTGAGGAGGTGCAGCTCTCTGCTAAGACCTCTACCTATACTAATGTTTGATTCTTACAAGTTTCTGGTTCCACTATGTAAACAAACATTATCACATTATCACAAAAGCACTAAGGTTTGACACCCAGACCAAGACTTGGTGTGTGTGGACAGTGATTAAAGGCATACCACTTGTTCAAAACTGGTGCAAGAACACTGCATTCTTTCAGCATGCAAACTGGCAAATGCAAGCACTGATGCAAAATACTTTGTATTTCACAGCTCCTCGTGCCACCTAGGAGTTTTTGCCACCTATTCTAATCACTATAGGTGATCACTAGGTTTTGTATCCCTGTGCTTTCTCCTCCCTTTAGTGCCTCTGTCCTCTTTCAAATGACAGATTGAACGAGTGACCACATCTAAGAGAAGCAGAGAAAAGGGGAGAAAGCAGAGGGATTTGATCATGCAGCCAGGCTGTGAACAATAGCAGCTTGACCTTTGCATTGCCTAGGGTGTGCGCTCAGAGCTCAGATGTCACACTGTTTGTGTAAACCTCATCTAACCTGCTGCTTTCAGAGCACCATACAGTGCTAATGATCCAAGCATGGCTGGATAATGATGAGAATATTAAGACACACCGTGACAGCCATTTAATCCTGCAAAACCTGGCATGAAATAAGACAACTTTATTTTTTTTTTTATTGTTAATGCAGGCAGTGAGCACTGTATTATATTAGGGGTGAATGGTATACCGGTTTTGTCACTGGTGTCACGTTCTGTTACAACATGGATTTTGCAGTACCCTCATTACCATGATACATGTTCTAGCATATCAAAAATAATGTCCTTTACTGTGCCGTTGCAATAACATGCAGGTAGAGGGCTACACATGTACTCATAGAACTGGAGTTACATCCAATAACTACTCTCACTATCACGCCGACAACCAGTAACACAAAGATGTTGTTGGCTGCAAGAACCAACACAAAAGTCTTCATCTACTCCCACCATCAGAGGAAGTGAAGACCCAGTGGATTAACTTGATGGAGCTGTCCCTACAACAACAAGTGGAAAATGTATGTATGTGATTCTGTATGTGGGTACAATTCATTTTACTTCAGCCAACGCAAAGCAGGATTCACTTCAACACTGAAGCTCAAAAACTTGCTTTAATGTTTATTTTGCTGGTTAGCCTGGTGAATTTTCCATTAGCACATTCCGTGGCTAATGTGGCTAGCAGCATCTGTAGTAGAGATACAAGCTGGAGCAATGTTGGAGTATTTAATATTGAGGGACAGTGACGAGAATCTGTGTGAACATTAAGCCTCATTTGAAGCCAATTAAATAACCAGAGTAGTAGCTCAGGTGTAGGAGACTTTTTTCAGAGCTAATGTCATCTCCACACTTTGTACTGCAACACAAGCTCAGCTGGGTTTGTTGTTACAGGAAAGCCTCCTCTGCTGCATGCCGTGTCAGCGTGTATGTCTGTTGCTGCTGTATGTAAATGATAGTCCTTTATTTCTAACATTGTAAATAATTCAGAGCTGGAACAATTTCTTCATTGACATTGATCAGTAAATCATTACAAAATTTGCCTGCAGCAATTATAAAATAATTCAGACATTAAAAATAAATGATTAGTCATTTAAGTCATATTTGAAAAATGCCAAATATTTATTGATTCCAGCTTCTCCTGTGTGAGGATATTGTTTTCCCTCTCTTTTATGAAAGCAAGCAATTTTTGGGAGGCCTCAAGTCAAAGCTAAGAAGACCCATGATGACATCATCTGAGGTATTTCTTTCAGTTTGGAACACCCCCTCCAGAGCAATGGAAGACATTTTACTGTACAACTGCTTTCACAGGCTCAGTCATGCCAATAAAGAGTAAAGTGAACTTCATGTTTGAAATTGTGAAGGTGGAGTGGCCCTTTAAGAACTGCACTAATCTATTGAGACTGAATAAGAACGAACACAAAGTCCCATTTCTGACATCAGACGGATAAGCAGGGTTTGTTTAAATATTTAACATTAAAGAGACTGGATTCTTTTCCACTTTGTTTGACACACTGCTACATATAACAGGTCTGCATGTAGCGTGTCTTTGTCAGACTGGATGAGATTCAAAGAGCTAATAATCAAATCAGACCCCAGAGCACTTAAACCAGCTGGAGTTAAATATCTGTGCACATAAAACATCCAGGTTAAACATGCAAAAAGGAGAGGAGAGGAGCATAGCAGTTAGGCCTGTTAGAGAAAAAAAAACACAACTTCTTCTGACTTCTGTTTCACATGATTTGTGGAACTTCTATAATGACAACCAAACGAGTGGAGTGTGTGGTTCTGATGAAGAAATGGTTAGCTACTCGCAGAATGTTTTGCCATTTTTCTACATTTTTCCATTGCATCAATTGTCTGGCACTGATTTCTCCTCTCATCTGTTGTGCTCTAGCTGGTAGGAAGAAAAGGGCATGAATTGAACAACGACTAGATTCATTTTTGATACATGAAGGTATCGAATGTCAATGTAAATGTAATAAAGCTAAAATGGTGCCAAGTGTGACATCAGAAGCCATGCAAGAGGTGATGGTGCCTTGTTGGTTTTGATTGGACCACAAGTCAATCACAGGCTTTACAGAACAAGGAAGTGGCCAACAAGTCACATTCCAACACCTGGGCCCCTTCTCAATATGCGTTCTTCTCTGTACTTGTGTTCTTGTGTACTTGAGAAACGTCATCAGTCTCAGTCCAAGTATTGTTCCAATTCAAATGTCCGCATTTCGACAAGTACAGTCAATTACCCGGATGTGTTCTTGCCCCTCCTATTTTATCAAGGATGCATTGGATGGTGACTTGTTCGGACCTGGGGCAGCCACGTATCCCAGAATGCATTTCGTAGCAACGATGGCGGAGGAGAGGACTCACAACTGTAAATTACAAGTTTCCAAATACTACTGTTTTAGTAGTACGGAAGATTATTTTATGTGAGAAAGTGGATGTTAAAACTTAAAATCTATGGTCGATTCATCATGATAGCACATAGTTTAAAATTTGCTCCAAAGTTTTCGGAGATGTTTCGTCCTGCTAACAGATGAGCTGAGATGGTGACGTCATCAAGTACGCTGCCGTCCCAGTTGCAGAATGACCGTCCTGCGTCCTCCCGTCCTGGAGAGTTTGTACTCCCAAGTCAAACTTGTTAAGTCCGAACTGCCAAGTTCGTAAGTCTGAACTTGGCGTACTTGGTATTGAGAAACGGCTCTTGTGTTGCTGTGTGTGTTGCAATTAGCAATGATACATTGCTGAAGCATTTTCCCATTCCACACCTGTACAGGATCCACGCTTACTGACATTCTGATTCTGATTACCATGGAAACACCACTACAGGCTTTGCAGCATGCTCATTTCCACCCCTACAGACCGCGGAGCCACTCTGCAGAGCAGTCAGACAGGCGGGACAAGCTAGCTGAGTCTGCTGCAGGCTGCAGAGACGAACCAGCCAGCCTGAGGACATGTGGGCCACAATAACACAACCAGCAGCTGGGAGTCTATACTTGCATATCATATTTGGTTACTACTTCATGAAAGAACCCACCGTGGTTAACTGTTCCTGAGCAAGTCACGACTCTGCTGCGGCCCCACCAGCTCCAGGTGTGCCATTCCATAGCTACCCTGAACTTTGATCTCCATGGAGGGGGCAGGGAGCAGACAACTCCCCCACTCTGGATATCACAGAAGTATTCCATTTTCCCCACAACTAGCATTTTAGGTCTCTGATTCCAACCATTATACAAAATAAAAGTGACACATATATCGTTGCTCTATGGTGCCAAGATCAACTTCACCAACAGAAAAAGCAGCTGACTTGAAAAGCAAAAATTACTGCAGTGTCCAAGATATATCCGCATACCTAAAACTATTGATACAACACTGCTCATATTAGTACGGGCACACAAGAAAGCTACGAAGTAACAGTTAGCTCAACTGCAAACTGACATGAATCCTTTGCTCTCTTAGTTTGAGTAACTACCTTCACTTTTAACATTCAGTTCAAATCACAAATAAGTCATTTTTTACAAGACATTTATGAGTCAGTCAGGTCAGACACAAGAATGCAGTGACACTAACTCACCCGACCCCAACGATACTCCATGGAGAGACAGCTTTGAGATTTTCAAGTCCTTAGGTTTGTATTCCAAGTACAATAAACTAGATTAGCGAGCAGAAGCTTTTCACTTGTCAAACTTCATAGCAGCTTAGACTTGATGCAGTCTAGAAAGTGCCTAAAGTGGATAGCCTGCAGAGAGCAAGGCGAGCCTGACATAAACTACCTATTGAACTGAAGACATGCCTTGCTGGTAATGATGACAACTGTGTCAGGAATCTCTCAGTGCATTGTACTATCCTGGCCAATCTGTCAGTCCTCCATCCTTCACTCACACTGTTGTAGGAGCAGAGAAGGCTCGTAAAAATTGATCAAATCTTTATGGATGCATGTGTACGTGCCAGAATGCAGGGGTAAATAGTTCTATAGAAGTTTAACCATGGGAGTTCTGCTTAATAACAAGTTTGAGTAGATTCTCCTATCAGTAAGAAAAGAGTTTTTAGACTGATGTATCACACACTTTTTTCATTAACTCACTCACTCTCACTCTCAGTGAATGCCAAAGAATGTTGCCCGGCCACACAACACCACCATGTGATTGCCTCGCCCCGGGGCGGTACAAACACACACACAGACAGCAATGAGGGCACACCTTCTCCAATATCAAATAGATTCTGATTCAAATGGCTCTGACATCCACATGACAAATACAGAGTCACGGTGAAGAAGGATGCTGAGATCAAGGAGGAGAGTGAGTACAAACAGTTTAAGGGAAGCATGAGAAAGACGTGGGCAGGTGAACAGCGGGCTGTTATGGCTCTGGCTCTCACCTGCCTCTCTCTCCTCTGTCCTTGAAGTTCAAGAACACACTTTCAAGGTTGTTAAACAATCCAACTGCCACTGTAGGTACTCATTACAAATAAAGCAGCTGCTAAAAACCCTCTCTTCCATTCAAATAAACTCAATTCCCCACTTCAATAGCAGGACCAGCTCACACACAATTCCTTACCTTTCAAACTCTTTAATGCAAACCTGCATGTGTAGACAAGAGATTCCTTATCTTAAACTTAACCATGAAACAGTGTCCAGATTTCCCCATGTTTCTGCAAGGCCAACGTATGGCTGGGTGTCTTACCAGAGGTCTATACTTCATGGTTCCTGCCCTGCGCTCCAGTGATTTGAACGTGGTTTTCTCGTTCCCACCGCGCTGATAGTCCAGCTATAAGAATGTGGCCTCCAGCGCCGCGTCCAACCACTATTTAGCCGAGAGTTTGTTTTTAGAAGCTCTCCCCTCCGTCCTGAGACCCAGCTGCCATAGCTTCTCCTCTTACTGCTGCTCATACACGCTGAACACACACCTCACTCTGCCTCTCTTGCTCGCCACTCGTTCACCCACTTTTCGTCTCCCTCCCTCCCTCCCTCCAGAGGAAATGGTCCCTGTGTTAGGTGACACATAACCCCCTCCTTCTCTCTCTCCCCCCTCCCTCCCTCTCTCTCTATGCTTTTTTGCCCTGCTGCCCTCCCCTCAAGTCAACAGGCACTTACCCTAAAAACTTACCATAGTTCTGCTCATTTTCTTCCTCTCTCTCTGCTCTTAAGAAAAAGGAGAGGGTACAGGAGAGCTAACAAGTCTCCTATCATATGCACACACACACACACACACACACACACACACACACACACACACACACACACACACACACACACACACACATCTGGACCTAACCACCCCTGGAGAGAAAAAAGGATGAAAAGGGAAAAATGTGTCCTGATGCCAAAGGGCTAAAGAGTGTGTGTGCACCCAAGCATGCTTGTGTGAAAAAGGGAAACTCTTAAGTAGTAAATGCAGCATGAGCCTATAAATAAGCATCTATTTGAGCCAAAAGAGTTTCCTTTTCCCTTCCTCCTCCCTTTCTTCTCTGCCTTCACTCCCTGCTCTCCCCACTCTGCAGTTTACAAGCTGAAGCAGAAACCAGACAAGCGGCCAAGAGACCCACTGTCATAAATATGGCTCTTGATGCTTGCTGCATCCAGTCACACACACAATACACACCCACACGTGCATGTATACAATGATGCATGCATGCATGTACAATGATTTGCCATCATTAGTCCAATATCATTACAAGGAGTGTAATTACTCCAGACCAGCGCGCACACACACACGCACACACACACACACACACACACACACACACACACACACACACACACACACACACACACACACACACACACACACACAGCAGATCAAAGGCCTCAGCAGCCTAATGCATCTGCTTGTTAACACTAATAACAACTGACATTTCACAGGCAAAGGGCGTGTGGTGCTGAGAACAAAGAGGAAGTTTCCACTATAGTTGCTGGACTAATACACTGACATTAATGAGGGCTAGTTTTTAGCCTGACTGTGATCTGTCTGAAGGAAGCTTACAGCAAACTTAGTTTTTTGTTGAGGAGAGAATGTCACTTGAACATTTTAAGAAATGCACTTGTTGTCTTTCTTACTAAGAGTTAGATGAGAAGATCAGTGTCAGTCATATCAGTCTGAAGCATATGAAGCTGAAGCAGGATGATTAGCTTAGCTGAGAACAAAGACTTAAAGCAGAGGGAAACAGCTTGCATGGCCACTGTGCTTTCATATGTAATGGACAGATGACACATTGTTAAAAATCCTCTCATCTAACTCTTGGCAAAAAAAACCTAATATGCATATTTATCAAAATGCTGTTCCTTTAATGTACCAAGCAGCACAAAAAATCTGTTATATTCCTTCTTACCTGGAGTGTAATTTGTCAGAAGACCAACACCAATAACACAAAGGGTTATGAATATAAGAAATGGGTGACTAACACGTTTATCTCCTTTCATTAAAACACAAGGTAGGAAAGAAACAGAGACACTATAATATATAGTTTAAGGACAAATGTAAAACAAAAGGACATATTTTCAACTGGCCTCAGATGTGAAAGAGACCCCAATAGTTGCTGATGCTGGGCAAAGTGGGGCATTCTAATCCATAGTGGAAGAGGCTACAAGGCGCAGCTTCAAAGAGCAAAGCAAAAGCAGGAAGGCCAGCTTTTATAGGCCTCATTAGGATGACCCGCTTCTTCCTGCTGATCTGAGAGAATAGGCCCATAAGCCCAAAGATGTGGTGCTTACTAGTTCTGTATATTCAGTGTCTCTAGGTCTGGCTTCATAATCACATCAGGGTTTTTTGAGTAACAGTAATAACGAAAATAGGAAAGGAGCCGGTGAAAAGCAAAGAGAGGTTGGAAATGAGGGAGAAAAGAAAAATTAAATGAGAAAATGAGTGAGGGCAGGCAGAGGCAGAGGCAGGGCTTAACTTCTCTTGTTTCAGATATTTGAACTGCCATCATCTTCCTCATCATCTCCATTTCCTTCAGTCAGCACTGAGGCTCACACAGCTCAGGTACAGTCTTGGTCAAGGTCATTCAATTCACACTTCCTTGTACCTCTTCAACTCAGACGCCCTTAAAGGGTCTTTCAGGAGTTTACTGCAGCACAAACCACCTTGCTATGAAGAATCACTGAAGGCAGACCACAATCACAGCAAAAGGGTTCACTCCACTCATTCACAGACAGACAGCAGGTGTAACCTCATCAAAGAGGGACAGGGACATTATTGGAGAACACACCCTTGGAAGACAGCACACACGCTCTGTCTTTTCCACACTGCCCTCTACTGGTCACCACCATCTAATGGAAACTCAGGAAAGAGGCATTCGGTCTTTGCTGAGGCAGACATCAAAATGCCTGAAAATAACTTCATCTCTCTGCATGCTCAGAGCAACCAACACACACACTTTGAAGTGGGCCTAGGAGATTAAACTTTATACACCTTGTCTGATGCTGCCCCCCCATCACTCCTCTCTCATTCTCTCTTCATTGCCAGTATAATCAGAGCCCCTGCTGCAGGAATCTGAGTAATGTTTTCCAGACGTGCTCTCCCTCTCTCCCTGTCTGTGTCTCTCTCACCACTCTCCCCACTGTGTGAGAATATACTGGACAGACAGCAGGAAGCAGGCACAGATATAAGAGAAGATAGCAGGTTACAGCTGCTAAACACCCAACATATCAACTGGGTTTATTCCTTTATTCATCTCTGCTAATGTCTCTGGCAACGACAGCTTTTTGGCAAGTATGCAGACTGTAAAGGTGTGTGTCTGAGTGTGTCTTTCTGCAGGCTCATGCTGAGGCAGCATATTTGTGCTGAGTTGGAAGAAGGAGGGGGTGTATCTGACCACCAGTATCTCGCTCAGCTGTCAGACTTTAACCCTTTCTTATCCACTTTTCTTATCCCACTTCTACTTCACTTTCATCCAAAGTTAACTCTTTAAGGTTAAGGGGACATTACATAGATTGGAACAAGCACAAGGCAAAATATATATATACATAAGAAAACACAGAATAACACATTTTTTATCAGCATAATGATCCACTGGTACCAGACACAGAGCCTGTCCTCTCCTCCCACATACAGGCTGAGGCTACAATACAGCACATTCAATCTGTCTTTTATAGCTCTTAGGCTATAAATGATATGAGATTAAAGCATTACGAGGGGCATAGAGCCATGGAAACAATGAAAACATTGTTATATATGTGTCATTTGGCCAGCAGAGGAGGTTCCCAACTACAGGCCATGCCATGCAGCCATTTGGACAGCAGTGCCAAAGCAGCATTTGTTATGTTATCATTATATTATTTAGTTAGTATGTGGTTATATAATCCAGGTCTGAGGTCACTGAGGGGTTAATGACTGTAGGGTTTACCAAATACTTAAAATGGAAATGTGTGTGTTCAGGGGTGTGTTATCCAAGGTCATTAAAATTAGCCAAACAAAGTGCACAATCAGTTCAATAGCTCTCCTTCCTTTCCATTCAAAGTGTTCTGTGTTGATTTGCCTCTCTATTGCGCACACACACACACAACTTTGGGGGAAAACATCATGTTGTTTAGATTGAGCAGGGGAAAAAAAAGTTTAAATCCCACTGACCACTTTCAAGGAAACGCATGTGACCTCAACTCCGTGGGAAATCAGAAATGGGAAACTTGACTTTCCCCTGCTGCTCCCTCGTTCTCTCCTGAGTTCCCCTCCCCTTAAATTCTTCTTTCCTCTCTCACTTCCTCTCCAGCAAAGTGTGTTCAGTGTTATCTTGGATATATATATAGCAATTTTCCACTCTCTGTCCATTACCCATAAGATCCAGAAATAAGGCTTGGGAACGTGTCATCATCTAACATCATGCCACACTCATCTGCCATATTTATTCAAAGCTAATACTAAACTGCTCCATGCTGCTGTACTGCATTGGTATGACTTGGCCTGTAGAAGGCTCATCTGCAATAATGTCTTCTCTAGCCAGTACAGCTAAACAACAAAACAAAAACAAGTGGGATCTTTCCTTTCTACTCTATGCTATCTCATCTTTGGATTATTCTTATTTCATTATTTGGGGGGGGGGGGGCTACGGTAAAGTGTACAGTCACTAAAAGTGATGTCTACAGCTGCTGCATGCCAACAAAAGGCAACTGCTGCCGCACATGGGCAGGCTGCCCTTTGGAGCACCCACAATGCAGCATGCCACAACATTCATTCCCAAGTCCTCTGCAATACCGGACATGCTCAATTCAATGAGTCAAACTATTGCTTAATAAAGCTGTGTCATGAGAACATAGTGCTCACAGACAGGATTTCTCCATTTCAGCATGTGCAACACCCTGGGTTAACAAACCAATGCTAAAATGTTGTGCATGCTAAAATTGGTGTTTCAGTAAGCATGAGGGTAAACCATGTACTGATTCCATATACTGGATAATTAGTGGCACCATTCTGACCTTATTCAGCGGTAAAGGTGTGTTGTGACCCATCCACACTATGGTTTACAGCTTCTTTGTCAATGTCACTCTAATTCCTCTATTTGATACACTCATTCAGTAGGCTGCTGACTCAGTCTTTAGTGCCACAGCAATGTCTGGCCTCCTATTAGCTTACATAAAAATGATCCCAATGACTTCAACAGTGAGTTAAACAGAGAGTACATCCAGTGCCACACACCTGCAGGCTGCGTCTGCATATTTAAAGATACCCTGTGGACTTTCTGACCAGTGACAATGCTGTAAAGCAGTGTTTTTGAGAGTGGGTCCCCCAAACACAATTACACTGTCATTCTGTAGGGAAACACTGACATGGGCGATACAACTCCCACACTCCCACACATTCACACACACCGATGACAATTTTGGGTTCAGTATCTTGCCCAGGGATGTGACATGGAGATCAGATCACATCATTGCCTTGGGAAGTGGCAATGCACCAAGAAATTTACCAAGATTGTGATGAGCTCTCTATCAGTTGCATCATATTGAGCACACCCTTGATCACAAGATTCCACAGGGTCATTTTCAGCCTGTGCTGTAAAGGTTTCATCACCCTGACGAATCCCAGGCGTTAAGGATGCTGACATATTGTTGGCTAAGTGATGAGTAATATCAGTAATAAACCTAGTAATGAGTAGTACAACACAAGAGTAGGCCTTGTTGCTAAACAGCAACATGAACCAAATCTCTGATTCCTGTGAGATCAGCCTGAGATGGAACAATGACGGCAAAGTAGCAGACAGCAAAATATGTCAAAGTTAGCACATGTACTTAAGTGATGAGATGGAAAAAAAAGATGTTTACATTTGATTCCATTAGTGGAAATGGACAAAACTCCCTTCTACAGTAACGTCCTCCAGAAGAACATTGACCAAAGCACAGTCCATATGATGACTCCACCCGTCTCTATTACAATATCGTCAAGAATGGTCTTACATGTCATCTAAAACCTCAGTCCCACTGGGCAGAATTACACTATAGCTGGCTTCCAACCAAAAGCAATATGTGTGCTCCTCCAAGTGGAGTTAAAAATCGTGCTAAAGGAACACACCTAGTTTTGGGGGAATTTTGGCTTATTGGTCAACTTAGCTGTTATGTGATGATTGTCAAAAAATCTACCAAGGACATTTTTTCCTGAAAGATCCTCAGCTTAAGGGTCTTATAACCATATGCAGTACTCAATAAAATGGGCATTAACAAAAAGTAAAGCTCTAAAGCTGAGAAGAAAGTGAGATGAATGACTTGCAAACAGGTTTGTCAGTCGTGTGCATCCCTTCAAGCATTCAAAAGCATCAGGAGCACAGGTCTGAGTAGACTATCACTATTCTGTAATCTCCTCCTTGCATGTCTTTCTCTGGCTGTTTCTGTGCATTGTAACTTTCCAGCAGGCCTGGCTTTCTTCCTGACACTCCACATGTTCTTCCACCATAACAAAGCCAATCTTGTAATCGGTACTAATACAAGTCATTACAACAGCCTGAACAATAAATATTGCATGAACTTTTGGCCTTTCTTTTCTGTGGAATAGAACTGTCAATGAGGGCTGTGAGAGAAAAGCCAGACAGGGATCAAACCTTAACCCACAGGCAACAAATCAAAGAATTAAGAAAATACAAAGAGTCTCAAGTTGCTCCTTTGAACCATCAAATGCCAGCTCAAAGTCTCTGTAAGTCTGCATGTATGCCCCACCTACCAAAACAGCCTCATCCCAACAAGATCCTGACATTAGCCAGACTGTCATTCCAACAGCATCTACTGCCTTCACCTTTCACTTCTTCCTCTCTCCCACGCTATTCTCCCCACTCTCCTTTGCCATTTTCCACTCTTTTAACCTTTTAGACTCACACGCCAGTGCAAGATAGAACAATTGCTTGCTTTAGTCCTGTATCAGCCTTTAAATCACTTGCCAAAATCTAAAGAAATAAGAGAGGGAAGGGAGCGAGTGATCCAGGACCAGCATATGGGGGCAAGGGACCAAGGAGAGTTAGTCCAAAAAAAGAGAGAAAATAAATGGCAGTGCAGGGCGGCTGTGATGTCAGAGCGAAAGAATGCAAGCCATGTGGGCGGCAAACAAGAGTCGAGAAACAGAGACAAGAGGGCAGAAGAGAGAGAAATTCACTGAAAGAGAAGTATCAAGAAAGAGAACGAGAGGCAGGAAGTAGGTGACAGATGGTGAAAGTGTCACAGCTAGGAGGAATTATAATAAATGAGGGTGAATCTGAGCATGCATGTGTTTTCTGACATAACTAGCGGCCTGTCAGCTTATGGTGGCACAGGCTTATATTGACACAAGGGGGTTCCCAGAGGCCAGATACACTCAGTCAAACCGTGGCTGTTTCCCTCTCTTGCTACCCAGCCTACTGAGTGTTCCTCTCTGCTGCTGCCCTCACGTCTCTGGGTTAAGTGAATCACCACCATGTGTGTCTGTGTGGGTGTGTGTGTGTCCATGTGCACCAGACCATGGCAGAGTGAGACGTTTCCATTGTGAGCAGATGTGAGGAAGAGAGACAAAACACTAAAGCAGCAGGCTTGAAATTAAGTTAATAAGAGAAGCTGGGCTATTTTTTTTTTCAATTCGCACACATACACACCAAATATGGAGACACTCCCTGTCCTTCACACACATACACACCCACTTTTCCACTGTGGCAGCACTTTGGTCATGCAGGCATTTCCTCAAGTGTCTAGCGTCTTCCATAAAGACACAATCCTGGACTGAACTGAGTAGGTGGTTAAATGTTTCAGAGGAGATTTCTGTGTGAATGAATGGAAGCTGGTCCTAGCTCGTCTACACAATTTTCACACTGATTATGAGCTCTAATATGAGGCTCCAAACAGGAAACACTGCTCTAAATTAACTGTCTATTTTAAACATGGGGTTTTTTACAGCTGGTGTTGTCAGAGTGACACAGGCACTGCATGAGGTCAGCGAGTTTGACACGTCGTGGTGAGTTTGCGAACAAAAACACAGAGGCGCAGGAGTGGCTCTGTACAGTCATATACACTGTGAGTTTTTCACAGAAGCATGAATGAAGGAATGGCTGAGATCTACTGAGCTGCTTCACTTTCAGGGTCCTGGTTCTGTTCATGTTGGCTCACTGTCACACTGTCATGGCTTACCTAGCAGAGCAGAGCTATTGTTAATGTTCTGAGTAACCTACTATGACTTCAAAATGTCTGCTGTGAAAGAATCACTGAAATAATAAAACAGGAAATTTAAATACAAGTATGTATCCTTTGAATGTTGTCAGTCTGGAAACCTTAATACTTTAAGTACAATGTACAGTAGGGCTCAATGATAATGATTATTTTCCTTATTGATTCATCTGCAAAAACCCCCCAAAATACTAAATTTACAAAATCTGAAACAAAGAAAATCAGACAGTCTTCAGATTTGAGCAGCTGAAAGCAGCAATTTTTGAGCAGTTTTGCTTTAAAAAAAGACTTAAACGTTTAATCAATAAGCATGGAGGTAAAAGAAAACACAGACACACACAGTCTGCTCCCCCACAGTCAGCAAGCCCTTCAGTCAACAGGGCAGGTGGTGACTTGCTGAGAAGGAACTCAAAACATTGGCAACATTCTACCTGTCCAACCCCCATTCCCACCCTTTTCTACCTGCCGAGGTGCAGATCTACGCTGCTGCTCCTCTCATCCCTCACCCTGATGGTCATTCACTACTTGTCATTTTCTACCTTTCTCTATCTTCCTCTTGTCTGTCTCTATTTCTTTTTACTATTCCTCCTCCATTACTCTTTATCTCTTATTCTCTTTCTTCCACATCTCACCTCTGTCTTTTCCTCCCCTATGGATAGAGGGCCTCTTGGCTGTATTTATACCCAGCAGACCTCATATGGAAAGGGGCTGTAGCTGTAGTTTAAACAGTGGTGGACTGCCTGCACCATGCAGCCAAACCTGTGATAGAGACCAGCACAACAAACTCAATAGACTTGTTTCAACACACTGCACTTACAATCTTGGTCCTTTCCTGAAAACTGGATATTCTCACGTAAGTCAGTGTATTCGGTCACACATATGATGGAGGAGAAGATAGATTTTACTTGACAGTGATACTATGCCTCACCCTGACTGATGAAACTGCCAAATAAAATGGTTGAAATAATAGGCTGTTTTTACTGTCTCTGAGGGCTGTTATAGAGGGCTTTAATACTGACAAAAAACTATTAACTTATATTATGCAACTTCAAACTAAAAACTGACATACTACCCTCAAAGAATACAATCTAGCATCTTCCTCCTCCCCCTCCCTCTTCCTCCTCTCTGTCTCTTTTGTCATTACCGTGTACGCCAGTTAGTTGAACCACCAATCAACATTGCATCCAGTAATGTTTGGACTGCACCAAGTAAATAAGGAAGTATTCCATCGGATTTGAGTGGCTGTAAGAAATTTGGGCCTATCTACATGTATGCCGTCCACAGCATTCTAACAGCTTGAACTAAGTTGCTATATTTCCAAACATTGAATTTCCTGTTTACACCAAGCACTTCCTCTTTGCTGATTAGACATTAATAAGAGCTGAGCCGTGGGACAAAACAACACCAGATGATTAGAACAAACACACACTCCTCCAAATACTGCATTTTGGAACCATTGTTATTCTACCTACTTGTGCCTCTATTCTTCTTCTTTTGATGCTTTTTCATAAAAAAGCTTTAAGTATAGCTTTCATAGCTGTCACTTTTCATTCTGCAGCCATCTTCTTTTTACATCTTAATGCAACAGAATAGGATTATTGCAATCCCCTCAGCTGGCATCTACGGCTGAACCCAACCACACACACACACACACACACACACACACACACACACACACACACACACACACACACACACACACACACACACACACACACACACAGTAGAGTCATTAAAGTGCTCAGCACAGGAGAGCAATTTGCTTCAAAGGTGGAAAAATGTTTAAGAGACAGAAAAGATTTGAAAGGAAGTGCGACAGTTCGGAAAGATGGCTCCTCAGAGGCCATCGGCTTCTCATTAAAATGCTGTTGGCATGTCAGGATCCACCTACATTAAACCTGACAAATGGATGGGAATTTATGTGTGAACTGCTTGAACTCAGAGGAATCTCTGGAGAAAGTAACTTAACACAGACCCTCTCCCTACTCAAGAGGACAGCTCAGCAATTTGGTCGCACATGGTTCATTGCAACATCTCTGGAATCTTCTCCTTGGAGATTTATTACCAAGGGTTGGGCTGCTGAGACACAAAATATACACACAACTGCTCTGAGGACACAAACACACATGTCCAGTGCACTATGCTAGGAAGATCATCCATTATTCAACATTTCCAAACATACAAAATTCAGCTAAATTCATCTACAAGTGTGCACTGACACAGAAACACACACTGCCTCTCATGCTACTCATGGAGTAACACAGAGAATAAAATGCCCTTGCAACCCACACACACTACTGTTGTTCAGGATGTTGCAGGTCATTTGGTTACAGTCAGCCAGCAGTGACCAGACAGCTACACAACCCTTACAACACAGACACAACATACACACACATAGACAAACCAT
This sequence comes from Chaetodon trifasciatus, assembly GCA_037975065.1. Taxonomy (NCBI): domain Eukaryota; kingdom Metazoa; phylum Chordata; class Actinopteri; order Chaetodontiformes; family Chaetodontidae; genus Chaetodon; species Chaetodon trifasciatus. The sequence goes on from JBBMOE010000004.1 coordinate 2,766,594, forward strand.
CCTTCAAGCCATGATAATGATGAAATGCTATGTGCTGCCAGGGATGACTAGTGTCTCCTGAAAGGCAAACATAGAGACAAGAGGCATTACTGAGTGGCTGAGTGTGGACTGGGGGGCCATGTGTGTATGCCACTTGGTGTCAACAATAAGTATGCTTGAGATGACACCAGCTTCTATCACACATCTGTGGTATTGTTAGCATTGAAGAAAACTGAAGACTACGTTTCCCCTGATTTGATGTTTGCTTCTGTCCTTTTCAGATTACTCTTAGACTGAGATGAAAGAGTAATAGGATGTCATATTCAAGTAAAAAAAGTGGACAAAATTCACACAATTAAACAAAAATGACCAACAATAAATAAAAAGAGCCATGGCAGTGCAGTGGGTGCAATTAGCAATATGAGGCTACAGAAATGAAATTATTTAACAGCAGAAAACATCACAGAGCTGTATAAACAAGATAAACTCCACAGCTGCTGCAGCCACAAACACACATATTAAAGCAAAGACAACTGTACAGTTTTTACACACCACAGTATTCACACATAATGCTGTGTTGCTAGGCAACCCAGTGGTTGCACTCACCTGTCCGAACGTCATTCTCTGAGCCTTGTGAACTGCAAAATCCTCAATTATGTGTCTTGGTTCAACTTCTTCGCTTGATCATTCTCAGGTCATATCATAACCTCTCAGCCTCTGTCCCACTGTAACCAGTCCTCTCAGCCTTTGTTTCACTGTAACCAGTCCTCTCAGCCTCTGTCCCACTGTAACCAGTCCTCTCAGCCTTTTTCATTTGGTGTTAAATGAGACTCATCAGAAACAGCAGTAAGGCCTCACACAACTCACTGGAGGAAGACGCTCCTCAGCAGTGCAGCAAACACAGAAGTCACTGCTGGAGGATCCACCTTAAGCATTTTAGCATTTAGCCAATGTCCAGTGTGCGTCTGTTCCTGACCAACATCCTCAGTGTGTTTCATTTGTGTCATCCAGTGAGCCTGCCGGGTGATGCATTAAACCAGTGACTGATTTAGGTAAATGCCCTGGAACTCAAACCATTTTCTGATGCCCTAAAAGTACAGATAATAATTAAATTAATATCATAAACATGCAACAACTAGATGACTAATGGCTTAATACTCATACCGACTCAATATTGATACGGAGAGCTGTGACAACAGGACATATGCACAAATAGTCTTTTTAACAAAAATATGACTTAATGCATAACTAGGGAACGCCATCATGAAATCAAACTTCAATTTCTCCATTGTGGTTTCACAGGGCACAGGACAAGTGGTTTACAGAAGAATTAAAATACTATTTCAATTCAGGTCAATAAAAATATACTCTTTGAGGTTCACTCCAGTGGGACACTGGCAAAAATTTCATCTCTGGATCTAAAACAACAGTTATTCAAACTCTGGATTTAAAACAGCAGAAGCTTCCCTCTCACTCTCTCACACACACACACACACACACACACACACACACACACACACACACACACACACACACACACACACACACACAACCATCTAACCACTTGTCATAGTTAGACTGGGCTGGGCTGCAATGGTATGTTAGATAGTGAGCTTTGATTATTTGTGTTCAGGAGGTATGCGAGTCACAGCTGTGTTGAGGATAAAAATACATTAATTAGGAAACAACTGGGAAATCCTGGTGGCCTAGGGGTTTAACATGCTGACTATGTAACCGCAGCGTTCCCACTTATTCTCTGAGAAAGCAATTCGTGATTTTGGAAATCCTGTAAAATGTCACAGTGTGTGCAAGTCAGCCTTTAGCAGCTTGGTAGCCCTCTGTGAGACTGCTTAGGCACAGGGGTGCTTTGAGCTAAATGCTAATGTCAGCATGCTAAAATGCTCACAATGACAATGCTAACATACTGATGTTAAATAAGCAACCCTTACCATGTTCACAATAATAGCCGTGCATGTTGCTAACGTGCTAACATTTGCTAATTAACAATAAAAACAAAGTACAGTAGAAGCTGGTGGGAATGTCATTAGTTCTGCAGTTATTTAGAAAAAAAGTAAAGTTCACAAAACAAAATTTTGACAAGATGATGGCACTAGATGAAAAGTCAGGTCAAAGTGATCACTGTTCATCATGAGACATGAACATGCAAACCAAATTTCACAGTAGAGGTAAAGTCAGAGGATCACCAAAGTCATTAGGATTCTGGGGACCATGATTGTCTGTACAAAATTTGGTGCCAATCCATATCGTAGATTTGAAATGCACCGATCCACATTTTTTTCCAATTCTGATCTGATAGGAAAATTTGGATACCTGCTGATACAAAGTACCGTTCCAGTACCAGTGTATGATTACTAAGCTGTATGCCTCACTGTGTGGAAGTGCACCAGCAAATTGGTAAAAAATCTACAAAATTAACTGGAATTACAATTTTAAATGCAGCAACAAATTAGACCTAAACATAGAAATGAACTGATCTGCCCTATTGTCACCAATACCTGATCCAGCAATTTGAGTCAGTATCACACCAATATACAATATCAGCATCAGATTGGTGTATCCTTCCTGTAGATGAGGAGCTATTTCACTAAAAAATAAACACATCAACCAGTTGGTAGTAGCACAGGTAAAGTCAGGAGATCACCAAATTCTGTGGGACTGAACATCTGAGAGCTATGAATGCATGAACAAAGTTTCCTGACAATCTATTGAACAGCTGATGACGCATTTCAGCCTGAACCAAAATGGTGGACTGACTGAGAATCATGCAAAAAACGTGGCTAAAAATCAACCATAACAGCAAGTAGTAGTTATACTTCTCACCAAAGCAGTGCACCATGAAGCTGCAAAAGGCTTTTAACATTGAATTTATGACTCCTTAACAGTATAAAATCTTAAGATAAGATATGAGAATTTGCCACATTTCAACACCTGAGGAAGACCTACACACTTACAGATACTGTCCGACTTTTACAATGCAAATTGGTCACTGCACCAGTGGAAAAGATTGCAAAATAGGTGAACATTAACCTCCTTACCCAGAGAGTGTAGCATTCACAGGAGGGTAATGAGGGTAATGCAGCATATAAAGAGGGACAGAAGTGAGTGGGAGAGTGGTCTGATATGGATTTCACATGGCAGCATGGACTGTCTGTCCCTTACACTCTTTAATATCTGTGTCAACTTGGTCATGGACTGCTCGCTAGTCAAGTCAGTGTTATTTGTATAGCACATTTCACACATGGGTAGACTCTGTGTGCATTACAGTAGAACATAGACAGCATTAAACACATGAGACAGAAAACACACATATATAAAATAACCTTTCTGCCACTCCTACAATACACACACAAAAGTGTCCAGGATGGTCCTGCTTTACATTGAATTCATACTGGGAAAGACGCCAGCATACTTTCACCTTCAATAGCAAGGAGCAGGTAAAGACAAGGAAGGAAGGAATATTGCTCAGGTCAGTTTCAGCCGTCAGACGACCGTATCAGTCAAAGCCTGGTTTGTACCAGCGATCTGAATCTCCCTCATCAACTGTGTTTGCATTCCTTCAGACTCTACAGGCTGCTTTCTTTCCTCCTTTCTTTCTGCTCATATCTAGCTATGCTTTCATGCCACACTCAGTTTTTCTTCTCTCAACCTCACGACACTCAAGTTATTTATACCACCACCACTTTTTCTGCCATTTCCCACATTCCACCTCCTACTCCACCAGCTCATACTCTTCCTTCATGTGAGTGTCCTCCTTCTTCTCAACCCCCACCCCTTGCACATAACTGACATTATCAAAGCTCCACAGAAAGATCTGGTTAAAGGTTAACAAAAGGTACTGAGTAAAAGAGGCAGCCTTAATCAAGCCTGTTTGCCGTACTGTCACCATTGTCAAGGGTATGGAAAACACACAAGCACACAATTTCTCCCTGTTAATATGATACACAGGCCATTTAGACAACATCAATAAATGTCCAATTTCAAAGACCTATTTGTCAGTCTTTTGGTAATACACATAGGCTAAGTGCTCAGTCACACAAACACTTAAAATGACTGAATTCTGTGGCAAATTCAGCACAATCACTCACTGGGAAAGACAAATGTGCACAGCGAAAATTCACTGTTCATGAATAACAAGCCATCTTGACAAGGCTGACCTTTGAAGGAACAGAGAGCAAGAGAGCCCAAAATAGAGGAAGCTATCATAGTTTACTAGCTGTGTTGGATCATCGTGTTTTTAACCCTCCAGAATGAAAACTGCTGCACAAAGGAGGACAGGTTTTTAAACAGCTATGAGATAGGACTCAATCATACAAATACATCTCTAAAATAAACTACGTCCCATTAGCGCCTGCGCTAACAAGCATTGCTACCTGACTGCTATCAACTAACTAGAGATCTTTCATTGCCTTTCAGTCACTCTTAATTGAATAAAATGATGTACAGAACAAAATATCACAGGGAGTGAAAGGCCCAGGAAAGAGAAAAGAGAAAGAAGTATGGAGAATTATGACTGACTAGTGTTTGCATGTTCCTGCATTGCTACTGTGACAGCAGTTAGCTTGCCAGCTACAAGAGTTAACCAACTTGCCCTGTGAGTAGCCCCTCACCCACCAAGTCTCTAGCACTGTCTGTTACACAAAGACTTGTTTGACCACTCTGTGGAGTAAATATTAATGTAAGTAGAAAAAGTGTAGTTATGGGTGTATGTATGTGTAAACTCCCAATGTACACCATAACAGACTGGCCTGAGAAGTTTACAATATACTGTTCGAAACTGGTAAATTAAACTGCTTAAACAGGAACTTTGCTTATTGGGCAGCCGTTAGCTACTCTCAGCACAACGTAAACAAAGTCTGACTGGAATTTAAGTCAAGCCATCAAGCTCATTTTATGCTATTAATCATAGTCATAGTCTTAGTAATCATAGCCTTTCCCATGTCCAGTTTCTCCTCATGCAAACATGCCTCTTTATCTCCACTTTCCCCTCATTCTCATGATTTTGATTTGAACACACTGAATACAAATGAGATAATATGGAGTTAGTGAAATATAGTTAAACTAGAGTTTATCTATATTTAAAAAGGGGTTTGGTAGTACGGGCAAAGGAGAAGCATTTATTTGGTGATTATTTCCACCTACTGAATTGTGTTGAGTGGGGTCTGGCCTGAAAATGTTCCAATGTGCTCCAGAGTTCCGCATCAATCCACCATAAACACACACAAACTGTGACACACCATACGCACCACTGTCCCAACAAACACCAAGATTTGCCTTTGGTGTCATATCACAGCAAACAGAGTGAGTGGGTGTGTCTCAACACTGACAGTGGAGTTAGGAAGCAGTTGGAAAATCACAGGTACCCAGGAGAGGAGCTGACATAATTACAGTTATGATATAGTCCAGGATCCAGAGGGCTCAGGTCAGTTTGTCATGATTACAGGGATGGATGGTCGCTGAGAACGGATGATCACTGAGTGTACACTGATTGTACAAAACATACAAGACGCTTAACAGGTGAATGCAGAGCCTTCATGGAGGGCATGTTAGCTCCATAACTGAAGGTGGTCCCAACATTTTGCTCACTAAAAGGTACGTTTACTAGTGTCTTAGCTCTACTTTGGGATGGTATACACAATTTACTTTGCACACTGTGGGGGCAAGGAGGGTGGGTTTTTTTTTATTATTTTTATTCCTTGGGCCACCTACCTTCACTGTGTGTGGGCAGGGCTGGAATACAATGACTTACATTAATACTAGGTATTCAAATAAACATCACAGTTTATTATTGTGCATGGGTTAAGGGCTAAAGTGATGTCCAATGGGTTTGTGGAAAATTAAAGGGTGGTACTCTATGGTCCTTTGTAGGGGTTCTAATGTCCTGCTAAAATACCCAAAATGTTACAACGGGATTACATGAGCCTATTCAATAGAACATCGCCTAAACAGGCCCAGAAGTTTACACACGCACATTCCAGCACACACACAAACTCACACAGGGCTCCTCTGCTTCTGGCCTGAAGATGTGCAAGAGCAGTTGAAATGGGATTACCAGATATCTTGTATTATCTAGTTAATCTGAATGAGGGTGTGTGTGAGCGTGTAGAGTGGAACAGGATTACCAAGTGAGCTAGTCAGCAGTGTGGTAAGTAAACATGAGTGAGCAGTTCTGTCCTCGGCTGACACTGACTTCATCTGGTCAGACTAGAATGAGGGATGAAGACAGTCAAAGAAATGGACAGTAAATGGATTAAATATGTCCTTCAAGGGTTCTTTGAATGCATGACCAAAGGTACATGCAGTTCTCATGCAAAACCACAAGAACAAATTCATGTATATCAATGTCCTGATCATGGTTAAATCCCTTGCACGACTTCCAGTGTACTGTATGTTTGTGTTCCACTCTGGATTACCACAGAAATAGACAGATGTCTACAACCTCAAGTCAAAGTTATTTGGACTGCAAGGAATCTAAAACTGTGACAGCAAAATGAAAAAAGGCAGTACATTATTGAATGTTTTTAAAGCCTTCGTCATAAGCATTCATATCCAAGTAATTTGAGGACTTCCCATCTCCTGCAGTCGCACTGCATGTACAAAAATGGCAGTGAAGCTGGCATGGATTTTGACTCATTTCCAGCCTGGTTTCCAGTCCCACAGCAGTCAGGGCTGTAATGCTGAGGAGAAGCAGGATTCAGTCACTCATAACGCTTATTCCCAGCAGGGCGGGGCTCACTCTACCACTGGGCTAGCTTTGGGATTTGGGAAAGAGTTGCATGGAAAAGCTAGAGCAGCTGCCCACAGCAGAGAGCTAAAACTAACCAGGCATACACACACTGTACACACACACACACACACACACACACACACACACACACACACCAAGACTGTGACTCATCAGCACACAGGTAACACATAGTCTGAATCACCGCCAGACACATACCCTTATTACTTCCTTTCTACGACACCCTCTTCTTGAATGAAAACTACAAAAAAGTTTTGGAATAATTTCTAACTGATAAATGATCACCTTAAAACCCTGCCTTGAATATAAACATAACATTTATGTATTCATCTGTTCGAGCCGTTTCAGCTGTCCACTCCAAAAAATTTTTTCAACTCTTCTGCGTGTCTCTAGATGCTACCTCTCATCATACTGTATCTGTATCTCCTGCTGTCTGTCTGGCTAAACCAAGATCAATAGTAATTCACGTCCAGTGTCTCCACAACATCCCCATCTAGATGTCTGACTCAGCTTCCCATATACTCGCAGTCTCTATCAGCAGTAGTCATCAAATAAACAACCGACCACACATACCACCAACATTACCGACTGAAGCTCGTTTTATTCACTCAATGTAATTATTAATCTGACCTTTTTACATCAGTCTAATTTTTACTATCATCAGCCTTAGACATAAAATCAGGTTTTTCCCTCCATGTTGGCCCATGTCTTAAGAAATGAGTACAAAGGCCATGAACGCAGTCTGAGTTGAAACCGCTGTTGCATTAGGACCTTATCAGCCCTATTCCTGGCTTAGTCTAGTGTGATATCTATGTTTAATGTTATCAGAGCAACATGTCCAAAGCCCTGACCATATCTTAATGCTTGGGTTTATACTGTAGCCACAGATGCCAGGTTTTAAACTAGCCATATCTAGCATAATGTGTTTGACAAGGAACAGCTGTGTAACCCATGACTGAACTTATACAGTTCAAGTAAGTTGTGTGACTTAGCAGTTATTTGGTCTGTATCACTTCAGGCTCTTCCCCTGTTCTTCCCTGCTCTCACTCCTTCTATTAAAAGAATATCCACTGCACTAAAAGAATACACACTAAATCTTCAAGGAATAGGAAATACCTCAATTCTCTCACTGACAGATTCATGAGAGGATTAATAACACTCTTGTGTCTGTATGTTCAACATGAAGCTACAGCCAGCAGCAGGTTATGTGAGTTTAGAAAGAGTAGAACGAGGGGGGAAACAATAAAAAGTAAACAAAAGTCACCCTACCAGCACCTCTTAAGTGCACTAATTGACATGTTACTTTGATCATTAAAGCCATTCAAAAACCAAGCGAAGATTGGCAGCCTCAACTGGCAGCATTCTGCTCTGCCTCAAGTGGGATTGGTCGAAAATCTTCAGCCTGGCACTTTGGGTAGAGAGCACTGTTAAAGCTAAACTAAAGCTTTCATCATTTCCAACAATGGTGGACAATGAAAGGGTGATAGAATTCCTTATATTTGAAAAAGCTACACTAAATCCAAACAACCTTCATGCAGGCAGCCAAACCAACAAGTAGAACTGACTTTTACAAGGTCAGGATCCCTCACCGGCTTCCCAACCCTGGCAGTTGTGCTGGTTGCCAAGCCAGACCTATGGCTTCTTGGAACTGAATCCTGGGCTCTGTGGTGGTGGCAGAGTGTTTTGCCCGTTTCTTTCATTTGTGTGTGGTGTAAACTTTCTTCAGTATGACAAGTGTATCTCTAGAGGCCATATTATTTATTGACAAGTTTAATATGATGGGTCACATTGAAAGGTTGTAAAAGTGGAAATAAATGCCCCACTGAGTATTTCCTATAACACAGTTCAAGTACATGAGTCTGTGAGTGTGTACGTATGTGTGAGAGTCCTTCCTGTTGTAAAGGTGGTGTTGAAGGTCTGGCTAACAACCAGGCAGTCAGGTGTATCCTTTGGGTTCCTCCCAGGATCCCAGATATTACATGACCAGGAAAACCTTCACCCTGTCAATGGTAGGTCATATATCCGGCAAAAAAAAAAGAAAGAAAGAAAAAAAAAGCGGAGGGGCTCAAGTCAGTCCAAGTTCTTGAAATCCCTGAGCACATTCGATTTTATCATGATGTAATTTACTGGTTCACTACTTCAACAGATGCACAGTCCAGGAACTACTGAATCTGAAAGATGAGGAATCTACCATGAAGGAATCTACGAACTCTGATAAGAAGGGGAACAAAGTAGGACTAGGATTTGATCAGATAAATGGCTGAACAACAAGCCAGGGCAAATATACCAGTTTCCTCAACCTGTGAGACCTTAGAAGCTGGGGGAATAAAATTAAAACTGGTCAAAAGATGCCCATGAGCCTTTGTGTTTGATCATTCTAACATTATCTTAATTATGTCAAGTATACACAAAGCCATTTCACAAGCCATGTGTCTTTTCTTACATAAGTACACGGAGCCAAAGGGAAAATGCCTAACCATGCAGAAACAGGCTGGCATTTGGGGTAAAAGCTCATTCTGACCCCAAACCACCCAACACCACTCTCACCACAATTCTGTCACAGCCACAAACCAGAAATATCACCAGAAACCCAGCCCATCAAGATTAAAACAGGCTTGTACCAAAGCACCAAGGGAAAATCGGCCTTAAAGCATCTGCACCACATCAGTCCAATGGAAAATGCAGCTAAATAAATCTCACCAGGGAGTATACAACAGGGGAAACTGCTTTGGAAAAATGTATTGACAACAGTACATTGACATGTGCTTTGTGCCAAATTGGATAATGGTGCAGACAATGCATGCTGAACACTGTGCCTTTTGTCCTACAAGCCTCCGGTGTTCTGATGTTGGACCTATACATTACAGGTGAAAATGAACAATGTGCCACACAGCTGTCTTTGCTACTCTGCAGCCTTGCTTCAAAACCAATCCTCTCCAACAACAAGCTGTCATTTAAAGGAGCTTACATCAAATTTACAGCACATCTTAGTAGCAGCTGCAGCCAGCCAGTGACTGCTGGGAGGTCCTGTCCTCCAGGTGACCTTGAAGCAACAGGTCAGCTGCTCTCTGCAGTTTGACCTCTGAATCAGCCTGCTGCTGATTTCCCCACACTTCTCTCTTCTGGTTTCAATCTACATGTGCATCTTCCTAATATACAGTACAAGGCTAGTTTGCCTTTGGGTAATCCCCCTCATTATCAGGATCAGCATATTATAAGGCCAAAACAGACATAAAGAATGGTGAGAAAATGACAAAATAATCTCAGTTATCTGCATATCTGTAAATTTTGATCATTATTTTCATGTCAGTATGTTCAGTTAGAGCATCCAACGAGGATGGATTCAAACATCAGATGAGGTTTCTTTTCCATTTATATTGCTCATTCTCATGTTGAACATGGCGTGGACAGGCTGTATCTTGTGCCAGGTGCTTCCTGCTTGTTTACATAATGTACAAACCACACACACGAATACAGCAGGTGGACAGGCAGGTTGGCTTCACTGCAGAGACACTTTCTCAGACAGAGCCACACAGCTGAGACATATTTATATCAGCAATAAAGTACATAGACAGTTCTATCAAACTGACCAATGTTGGATGGGAATTTGGCATTTTAGGGAAAACAGTCATGTTAGCGGTTGATATGTTGGAAATGGTTAGCAACCATTCATTTCCACAGCACTGATTATGGCTTCTGCTCACTCACACGTTCCCTTACCTCCTGACATGGCCACATGCAGTAAGTTCACAGCAGCTCTGAACTCACAGGTGTCAGGTTAGCTATTTAGTTAACTGTCTTAATCTACGTCTGTCTGGCGTCTATAAAAAGACAACCTGAGGGATTTTAAGTTGTAGGCTCCACGCCAGACCAGTACGTGGCTAAAAGTTCACGACGCTGTCAGTCCGCTGGCTCCACAGGTGACGCTAACTGACACGTAAAAGAAAGCTCAACCAAACTTCATTCAAAAGATACCAACATTTTCTGACATGTTCTTTGCTTGGCGCTACTGGGCAACGAAGCGGAACACGTAATCAGAAATCATAGATACCATTACTTATTTAAACCGGAATACGCCCATTACATACAACACCGAGGTTTTCAACCTCTGCACCTAACGCCAGCTAGCTAACCTTTGCGGCACCTCAATTCAATATGTTCGCGGTGGAAACTGTGGAGCAAGTTAGCTGTAAAGAAGTCGTGTAAACGCTTACGTTAAATATTGTCAAAGTCACTGGGAATTGACATGTTGAACAGATGCAGAACTAATAAATGATTTCCACTGATTTATCACTGGTCTTACTGTGTATTTTACCGAGTAAGTGAGTTACCAACAGGCTGTACAGCATTAAACTGCCACATTTTTGAATGGCATTTGGCATTGTGTTTTCTCCACATGGCACGCACCAAGGCTTTCCACCCACTCACTCAAACACGCTGCAATATCACAAATTAGCCTGCAGAAACTTGACAACTGTCACAACCGTAACTCATACAACACCCCTGCCATTACGAGTAACGTTAGCGTAAACGAAAGTTAGCTGCTATCAGCGTTACAGTAACGGTCAAAGAAGGCGCCGAAAGCAGATATTCACTAAGTTACTACCAAAAAAAACATACCTTCAAACAGCAGAGTTCAAAAACGGTGTTTTGTCTCTTTGACTGACTTCTTGTCGTCCACACAGAGTAACGTCAGTGGAGATATTTGTCTCAGCCCCTCTGCTGTGTGTGTCAGTCAGTCCGTCACTGACGGTGTCTGTCAGTAACGTAGGTAACGTACAGGACAGTGCGGAGTCTGCCGGGTTCCTCCGGACCCTCCCACCACTCCCAGTCCAGACCTGCGCTCCACTGAGGACTCTGCGGGCTTCTCCCGCTCTGCAGCACCAACAGAGGACCTCACCTACACTGGTTCAGCGGTTTACTCATTGAATCAGTCATATTAATATGTCAGTGGTGAAAGGACAGATCATCGTGTTCATTTGAAAAAACGGACAAGTTTGCGGTTTGTCGAGACTCAGTTCCCCTAAACCCCCTGTGGGAGTGGTGTGGCAATTCCCCTTCTTTCACTGAAGGGTAGCGCAGCCTTGTAATACCAGGAAGTCCACCAAGAAAGGAACCCACCCCACAGCTTCTGCATGAGTGATATGGTTTATTTTAGCCGAGCCGCGCACCGTGGCGTCATTGTTATCTCTACAAACACCTCACAGCGAACAGCCTCGGCGGCCCTTTCACCTTCTTGCCTAAAGGACAGAAAAAGGCAGCTGTCTTCAGATCTCCCTATCCTCCACATGCTTTGAGTAGTCCTGTAAAAATAATGTGCCGTGCTTAGATAAACCAACTCGTGGAATAAAACACACAGCCATCTTCCATGAGTGGCAGAAAATAATAACCTGGTACCTACTAATCAAAGCCAAACTGTACTTGAAAATATAGACATTCACTTTTTGATACTAATCCACAGACTGACGCATCTGATTGAGCTCCAGTTAAAGCCCTAAACCAATCACTAAAAACCACACAAAAAAACAAACTTAACCTCAGCACCTGACTGCTACACTGACTGATACCTCCCTTCAGCGCACGGTGCGCACAAAGGGACAACACATCACTAAAATAACCTCATATTTGAACGGAGTTTGGCGCCGCTGCCACGAATTCATCTTTCTCTTCGATGCAGGATAGTTCAGCTGGAAGTTACACCACAGTGGTGTTATCAAACGCCACGGTTGCACCAAACTGCTCTCAGAACAGTTTCAGAGCGCTCTCGTCCCCTCTGCTGTCACTGAGGCCGCTACTGCACCTCCACAGCGCAGAGCCCCCTCTGCAGGAGGGAGCTCTCCTCTGCAGGACAGGCCCTCTGCAAATGTGACGGAGACACGATGGATTATTTTTTAGCCTGCAAAGATTTTCTCATTAATAAATTAGCTTAACTCTTTTATGTTCGTAATGTGATGCTCTACAGGTTAATAGGGTAATAGATTTTAACTCTCACCATGGAATCACCAACTCTCATTTTTACTGACATGTTAGAGTCAAAGGATTTTACAGAGGGGATTCTGGATATCTCTTTTTCTCACTTCACATTTAAAAAAATCTAATTCTTGCCTTGTTTTTAGGAATAAAATGTTTTCTTAATCAGATTATGAATGTTATATGAACAAAGCCTCTAGAAAACCCTTCAGAATATAAACATATATAAGTGCTGCTAAAGTGGAGATTTCTGGGTCAGAGTATGAGAAAAAAATGGCCTTAAAGAAAAACATGTATGGCCTAAAGATATATACTGTAAAATTCCATTCAATTTTAGACAAAAAATAATCGGTATGTATCACTACAAAAGTTTTTCTAGTTAACTTCAATTACAATTATGTTTTGTATTCCAAGTTTTCTGAAATTGGATATTTAAATATGCAAATAATGTGTTATCTATTATGTTCATTTGCATAAACGCCCAGAAAATAAATCTAAACTAAAATGAACCTAAATGTGTATTTTGGATGTTTTCTTTACACTAGTCTGAAAGAAGCAAAATGCCCCCAGAGCCAACTTAAAAAAACACACTTTCAACTTATTTCACTCTCCAGAATTCACAGCGACAGAACCTGCTGAACCTTTGAGATCCACCACAGTGTGCAGAACAAAAGTAAAATTATTAGAAATACTGAGGTCATAGATTCAATTCAACTCTCTCTGAACCCTACATATTGAATAATTTGAATTTTTCTTAGTTTGTTTATTCAAATGAGATGTGTTTTCTGTACATTTCATTTCCCAACATGAAGGTCTATTGAATTATTTATTCTTTTTTATTTTTATCGACTCCCATTTCAAGATAACGAGTCTGAAAAGAAAAATTAGCCTATAAAATCAGGATAAATGTCATTGTATAATGCAAACCATTTGTCAAATCTGAAGCTAAATGTGCTGAGGTCATGAGTCAGAGTCCTCAGCAGGACTCCCAGCTTTGGTAGCGTGCAGCTGTTTGGGCTCCCTCACATCACAACCTTTGGGAGTTCAACATGCTGTGTACGGCATGTCAAGAAAGACAGAAGACAGTTTCTCTGTTATTAAAGATATTATTGCGGAGTTATGCAACACGTGCCTGTGTGAAGGTGACCTCAACCAGCCGGTCAGCTGGCTGTCAATGCCAGAGCGGGACTGTAATATGGCTGCACTGCCAGAGGGGGGAGTGATCGATTCAGCCTCGACTGGCCCACAACCGCTGGCACTCACTGACACACACACTCAACACACGCAGGTTGTATCCTGTTGACAAGTTAATGTTAGACAGACAGACTGGGCGGAAAGGCTGGTCGTGATGCTGACCCCCCCAGCCCCAACCCTTCACCCTCCCCACCCCACTTCTTTTGAACCAAACCAGGAAACAGTGCGATGACTTAGCCACGTATCCATACTTTTCATTAGTTTCAGAGCCAATTATCTCCACATTTTCTTTGTCTAACTTTCCAGAATGTCACCTGACTTCAGATTCTTGTTGAAATTGCCATTGTATCATACAGGGAGAAGAAAGCTTGTCATCCATGTATCCAGAAACTAAATTGGCCTTATAACTCCTGCGTGATTACACCAGTCATTGTCCCTAGAAATCTAGTCAAAATAAGAAGATTACAGATGTTTGATGGCAAACGACATGCACAGGTTAACAGGGTCTTTGTCAGAGCTTAGAAAACAATTAATACCCCTAACACACACACCTTTCACACACATCCAGAGATGCAGGGTGATTTGACCTTGGAGGAATGTGGGAAGGGGAAGAAATGGAGCTGTGTACTGGAATGTCTTTGTCGTTTCCTCCCGTCCAGGCTACAGTACATTCCACACCTCCCCAATCATCACTGACCAGCACACAGCAGACTGCGAGAACCACACCACATTCCTCTTACTATACATCGTAATCCTGTGTCGGCCCACGCTTTACTGTACCGAATGATGCCTTATACCACGGGAAGATTGATTTTAAAAAGCCCACACCCTTCATTCCTTAGCTCCTATATTCAGAGATATTAGACATCAGCTGTCTTTGTTACTACCCTTGGACACCAACTCAAGTATGTAACACATGTCAAAATGCTCTTCTGCAGTAAATGTCTCTTTTAATTCCTGCATGGAAGCATCACTAAGGCGAAACTGCAGAGGCTGCAGGCGGGGTCGAGCAGGGTCCTAACAGGGCAACCATATTTCCATGATTAAAAATGAGTGTAATCCTAATTTCCATAACAGATTAAAAAGAAAGAATGGTCAAAATCAAAGCAGCACAGGCTGAGATGTCCTGACCTGTATCCCCAGTATGAGTCAAACTCCAAAACACTGCTTCCTGTACTTCCCATAATGCAACACTACCTGCTTGTTAAATGCCACCGATATATGTAATACAGGCTCTCTGTCGAAGGCATCAAAACTTTCTAAAACTCCTCCAGAACCACAGAGAACTGTTTTCACAGTCCAAGCAGAAGTCCTCACTGAGTGAAGTGACTATTATGTGTAAAATTGGCAGATATTCATTTTTAACATGATCTTCTAATTTCCTCATTTGGTGTACTAACTGCCTCTAAGCATGCTTGGCCTTCTTTAGTTAGTAATTTCCCACATTTCCCAGAATCCCTGTGAACAAACTCCACCTCTCAGTTAATGCTAGTAATGTGGGAGTCACCTTGTAGGTAGTTTGGGCAAAGTGGGGCCTCAAATCTGCAATAACTGAACTTTAGCCTACTTGAGGACAGCAGAAACCAACTGACGACTGACAACAGCACTGACAAATTATCATGTCTCAAGTTGATATGGCAGCCATGGCCTTGTCAGCAAATACTTTCTAATTCACACGTTCAGCAGACGCACAACAACAGTGGCATTCATTTGGAGTCGTGTTTCTGTCCACCAGACAAATATAAGTCCTATATTCTTCACTTGCTTTTTAGCTCTTGCTGCTGCTGGAGAGGACGCTGCTGAGAGCGCCGAGAAGGAACCAAAACAATTAAGTTGTTAACCTCACAACCAAAACAAATTCCAAATGCCAAAACACTCTGTAGAGCTGAGGAGAGGTGCACAGTGGTAAAAGGTCTCTGTGGGTTCATCACTGTGTTCACATCATAAGCTATTTGATCGCATGGTCACTATAAAGATATTGATTATAGCAGTTTTAAAATGCAACAGCTTGTGTGGCAGCATTGGATTCTGGTCTGTTGAGGCTACAGCTGGTGGAGAAATGAGTACTTCTGCTTCTTCTGTATAAATATTGACCCAAAATGTCATCTCTGTTATTCATTCTGTGGGATTTTAGACATTTTCTGCTGTCAAACTCAACTGTAACATCACTGAGTATGTCTTGCTGTGGCATGAAGTTGTCTGTGTTCGTTCAGTTATTGGTGGGAATAAGGAAATTCACACCTGTGTAGATCCTTAAATGCACTGTGCATCACCACAGGGTGTTGCAGGAAAGACAACTTTAATCTGGAATATGAATTGATTGTTTTTATCTGGCCCCAGCAGTAGGATTCTTGGTTGTTGTTGGACACTCCTTTCATCTGTCACAAGTCTAGATATGCAGCATGGATTTTGACCGTGCATAAATCCCATCCTGTTCATCAATAAAGTGCTTATATCACATTCTGTATGAGTAGAAGTCCACAGAGGCGGCCCATTTTAACATGTATAATCAACTATGAGTAATGCTTCTTATAATTATGAGAGCACCACTCAGAGGTCAACAGGATTTCAACTTATTTACTAACCACAGCTGGTCGATTTATCAATGTAATTTACATGACTGACGGTATACGCTGAGGCAAATTATAGTTCTTAAAATATGTAAATGTTTCTCAACCTCATCCCTGTGGGAGATGAACCCTATAACCTCAGCTGTGTCAGCATCTATTTCTACCCACTGAGCTGCATAAAACCCTTCGGAATGAAGGACGAGTGGAAAAATCTGACTCCAGATCTGGCCTCAGACCTGGCCACAGTGTGTGAACTGACCTTGCAGCTGTGGCAGTAGTTTTCTCCGTTCTTCCCCGGAGGAAGGATGATTTCCCCTGTCGGGATCAGCTGGATCCTCAATTCCATCATTGTCTGTTTTTTGTTTTCCCCGTTGGTTTTCTTAAAGCGAGTCCGTCTTGTTTGGTCCTGGTCGCTCCTCTCACACTCTGACAGGAGTGTCTCCCCTCAAGTCCGTTGCTAAATCTGTAGGTCAGGCAGAAAGAGAATGTGCCGAGTGATGCCTGGAAAGCAAAGACGTAGCTGTCAGAAAGCATTGCTCTCATTAGAAATATGTGCAAGTACACCATAAAACACTCCCCTCCACTCAAGTGGGAGCTCGTACCTGACAGAGAAATTTTACTTCCTGACACAAAGATCAGAAAGCGGAAAGCACTGTTTCAAACGCTGGCACAAAAGATTTGCAGCTGGGGTGTTACCTGTTGTGGAGCGGAGAGTCACAGTGAGGCCAGCTTCCCCTCACTGCAGCCAGAGGATGTTGCCTCTCCAGTTGAGGGATCATGGGGAGGATATGAAGCTCAGCCTGTCCTGAGATGGATGTCACATGCAAAGGATATGTGTCTTTTGTCTTACTTGAGTGTGTGTGTGTGTGCGTGTGTGCATGGGAAGATAAAAGTGAGTGCATTCATCGGGAATGGTAACTACATATCATGCTGTGTGTGAAGTGTTAGTGTGTGAGTGAACAGGAAGGCAGCGTGATGCATTTGTGAGTTGTGAATTAGTTTTCTTTTTTTAAATGCCAGGCTTTTATTAATAAAGGGAAAAGTCTCGTCCAGTGGTTCTCGACCTTTCTTGTATGATGTTCTCTGCCTGAACTGAAGTAGGCTACCTACATCATCATCTTCACCCGACATGTTCCAAATGTGTTCATTTAGCCTGCTGTTGAACTGGATTTGACACTATTGATTCTATATAAGTTGATTCTGTTACATGTTTTTCATTCAGTTGAACTCATTGTTTTGGACGGTTTAGTTGAGTTTGCTCTTCAAGTGGCAGAATGTGGACGTTTCAACAATTTGTCTGTTAGGCTTCTTTTAGGCTCAATATTTTAACCATTTGTCCATTACTTTCTGCACTGCTTTTAGCTTTTCTACTAAATATCCATTACCTTTCAGCTCAATCGCGTTAAACTACTCAGCAGTCTTTCCATGTCCTCCCCCTTCCAATGGCAGAAGTACCTCTTGAGGTAGAAGTACTGCTTAGAAATCACTGGTCTATTTGATCTTGTTGTTTCCCCTTAGTTCCTATTGGATGATTGATGGCACTGTTTCCGTGTTTTTATCATAGCACACACACACACACACACACACACACACACACACACACACACACACACACACACACACACCCATGCTGCTCTGAACAGGGCTTCCTCCAAGCCCCAGCATCCTGCCTCAGACATTCCCAGTATCCACCCAGTAGATTAAGTGTGTGTGACGTCTTTGTGTGCTGGTGTGTGTGCATGACGGAACCCACTTGCTCTTCCCTGAGGATATACAAGCAACAGGCACGCGTATGCACACACTTTCCAAAAACAAATAACAGACTTGTGCTCTCGTAGCGATGCGCTTCCTGTCCCCAAGGACTAGACTAACCAGGGCCTTCACACTCACACACACATGCACACACAGGCAACACACACACACACACACACACACACACACACACACACACACACACACACACACACACACACACAATATTCTGTCTTTGTGACAGAAAAATCTAAACAGCTTCAGTCTGGTCGATAACATCCATCATTTGGTTGACCTTCCCTCCTTGCATTCCTGTTTGCTCACTGTCAGCGTTATGGAACACAGCCAGTTACTTGTGCGCATTATGTGCCTGTTTTGAACATTTCATCATCATTTTTGAGGTGAAATATGGCCAAATCTTGCAATAGGGGGGTTAAAGAAAAGACAGCTGTGGAGCAGTGGCTCCCAACCTAGAGCTGAAGAGGATGTAGAGACAAGCCTCAGAGACAGCCACATGATATGTTAGAAATATCTGACATATTACCAGATATTTGTGTACATGCTGCTTTATTTGGCAGAAATCATAAAGAAAATGATTTTCACTTGAAACATATCTTGGTTGAAATCCATATTAAATGAGTGGCAGTATTTAAAAATATAGAACTTTCAGATTCTATGAATGAATATCTGTCAGTGTGATTATGGAGGAGTGGCATGATGGTGAGAGAGGGGAAGTGACAGTGACACACATCCTTTGACCTCTGACCCCAGCTGGAGGCATTCCTGACAGCCTGGCATCAACAGGAAACCTGTGGCCTTAACACACTCAACACGCACACACACACACACACACACACACACACACACACACTTCACAGCCTTGCAGCAGACGCATCTCTGCCCAATTCTATTCAATGGGGCAGAGCTGAGACATTGGGTGGACATTGACCTCCAAGATAAACACACTGCTGTTGCTTAAAGTTGAATTAAAGTGAAATGAAACAATGCAGGGGCCACAAACACAGAGCATTTTCAGTGAGCTAATATGGGAGGAATTTTTCAAAGGATCCTCCAGATGTTCATTTTGGAAGTTTACGAATACAACCGTGACTGAACACACAAATTCTAAACTGTGAAGTGATATTTACAGCTGCAGACATTCATGTTGATGTATTTGTGTCCGAATACTGAGATAAATAACATCTGCCTGATGCCAAAAAAAATGAGAAGTCTGAATGCTGATCAAGTTATGGTTTGGTAAGAAAAGGTTCCTCTACAGTTCTTGTAAAATCACGTCCCAGGACGTAAAAGCACTTTCCTACACCGATCATCACATCTGTTATACCAAGACTGTGGCGATTAGACTTCCCTTCCCTTGCTGTCTGTTGCCTTTGATCAATATCTCAGAGGTTACACTAGCGGATGATCAAATGCCATTTTTCCCTCATAGTGCTGCATTGCATACGAATCCTCCCTTTACTTTGTATGGAGTGTATGGAGTGTGTGTGTTGTGTTTGTCACTGTGTTTCCTTTGCTTCAACAGAAGGTGAGTCATGGTGAGATGACAGAGGCAGTTTCTGCCAGAGACTCTGGAAACAACCTGGCAGTGTCAACACACACACACACACACACACACACACACACACGCACACGCACACGCACACGCACACACACGCACACACACACACACACACACACATATGTACGCACGCACGCACACAGGCACACACACGGGAAATTACGTAGACTTGCATTCACTTCCTGGAGACTTACCTTAACCCTGACTATAACCACTACTTGCTTAATCCTTAACTGGTCTTTAGTCTGAAATTTATCTCCAAAAGTAGCCTATGTCTCACACACACACGCACACACACACACACACACACACACACACACAATAATATGGGGTTTTCAAGGCCCATACAGAATTCTCTGACTCACACTACCAATAATAACAATGATCATTTTAATTCCATAACAATCATAGTTATTCTTATTGTGATAAGTATTATCACCCTGTGATAACCATGAGTTTAACTCCTGGAATTGATTCAAATGAAATGCAATAATGGGGCTTGTCTAATACTCCACCTGCACCAAGTCTGTGTCGCCCGACATGTTTAAACTCTGAAGCTGTCAGAATGAATGAAGCAGCTGTTTAATCTTTGTTTTTAATGTTTTAGTATTGTCATTAAAATTGTTCTGTATTTGGTCATGATGGCTGTATTCAGTGGTATTGTTTTTGTCATTTCTAAGCTGGTTACAACACATATATACATTTTGTTTGAATAATAAAGTGTTAATTTGAAATCATCCACTTGTCACCTATGGGGTAATTCTGCTGTAGGCCCAGTCAGAGGTGAAGTGGAAAGACATTATTATCCGCTATCCACTTTTATGTAATGAACAAACTCTTGTGGAAGATGTCAGGTGGTATCGATGAAGAGGTGCTTGAGTTTGTCTGACAGGGCTGTGGAGATGTATCAGACAAAAAAAGTTGGAAACCACAACCACTGCCAAAAACGTTGCATCAGTTACTTGTGTTCCATACAGCAGTGCTTCCCAGATCCAGTATCTGTATTTGAATATGCACACAGGTTGTCACTTTAACCCACACACCTTTCCTGGAGTCAATGCTGTTTTGCTGGAGAGAGGAAGAGAGCTGGACTGTAGCTGCTTGGCTGTGTGCTCATCATACACTGAAACACTGAAACGCACACTTAGATTTATATTTGAAGGGCGTGGGGCAGGACGGAGCAAGCTGTAGTTCACAGGTTCATGCTGCTGTATATTTATGGTGCAGTCCTGTAACCAGATCCCGCATGGAGGTTCAGCCCAGACCAGATCAGACCAGGGCTGAGTAAATCTCACAAGTGTTGCCTGAAAATAACCCTGGCTATTTATAACTGCTGTCTCTGCAGCAGAAGAGGAAGTTCATAATATTTCATTGACGTTTGTTCCCTGGGTTGTACTGTGCGAGCACCAATCTTACTCCGACAACAGCACACCGCGGCAGTTTCCAGTTTCCACAGGAAGGCAGAGGAAGCTAGAGGACGCCGATTAGGCTGCAGATGTTGAAGAGGAGGGCACTGCCTCTACATGCTCTCTGGAGAACAGCCTCTTTTAATATGGTAAATGGAAAGTTAGGCTGTTGCGCCTTGTTACGTTCCCTCACAGCACATCCACCACCTTCTCCTGAGGAAATATGGAAATTATTTTTAGGGTGAGTGATGCATTTCAGATTAGCTGGAAATTGCTGCCCTCTTGAGGTTTCATGTTACAACAGGCTGGCCAGTGGAGGAGAAACCACAGGATGCCATGGCAACCTGACTGTCAACAAATCCCCACAGGCTCATGACGGTCCGTTGGTGTGGCAGCTTTTTAGTTTTGCATCACTGACTGAGAAGACATCCAGCAGCATGACCTGACTGAGCAGAATCTCCTTTAACAAAGGATTAAAAACTGAAGGACCCGAGAACAAGAGGCTCACGACAGAGCCAACCTTTTTTGTCCAACATATCCTGTCAGATGAACTCAAGCACCTTCGCACCATGAGACATGCTCCAAATGAGCTCATTTGAAGTGCTGTTAGGTTATTTAACACTGTAAAGTCTATAAAAGTGAACCCCCCCAAATAACTAAACTGTCAGTGCTGAGGTTGCTTTGGTCAAGTTTCAGCAGAACAAGCACTTGTTCTTGTAGCTCTAATTGATCCTTTATATTTAGCTTCTTCAGACATCTGTTCATCTGACTCAGTGGGCCAATATATTCTTTTATTTACTCTGTTCTCTCATATCATTTGAGCCACTCCCTCATCTGTCAACTCCGCAGCACCATGTGTACATAAACCATATATGAGGTTGTAAAGAACCATCTGACAATTCATAAAACACTCCAATAATCAGTAGTATCACCACAGGGTGTGAGTGTGGAGGTATTGTGTTATCTTTTGTAGTGTCCTCCTGTTTTGCTAATGTGTGAAATGCAGAGAGAGCTTCTGGCCTGGTGGGAAAATTCTGATGCAGAGCAGAGAAAAGTGAAATGAAACTCAAATGAGCATGCATGACGGGGAGACAATGTTGCCACAGACCTTGATATCTGGCAGCAACCTTCACTAAAGGCAGACAGAGCGGCAGTCCAAAAGAGAGAAAAGAGACATCAGTGAATTATTGGTGAATTCTTTTTAAGACAGTGTAATTACCATAATGACACAATTTCTGAGATCATTAACAGCCTCTACTCAAGGCCACATTATCAGTGGGTCGAAGGAGGCAGCTGCTGGTCCCAAAAGACTGTGTTTTGTTGTTTTCACTAATTTGATTACCTGCAGCTTTGTTTAGTAAAACAGCCAGAAGTACAACATCAACTGTGTGCTGGATTATCATGTAAGCATGTGGCCCTGTCATGTAGAGGGGCTGCGTGTGAAAATCTATCCCTAAAACCTTCATTATTTTACTTTTGAATATCATAAAGTTGTGTTTCATCAATATTCCACAAATAAGAAATTCCAATGTAGTTGTAATGGTTAGTTTTTGGTTCTCTGGTTAAAATGTAATAAAGCTGCCATCTACAGTAGAGCATGTTGTGTGCATGGGAACATCGCCAACATCATGGTCAACATTGGCCCCACAGTCTGGTAATAATTATGCCAGGTTGTCACAGCTCATTCGGCTCTGACATATCAGTGGTTCCACCTTTAAAATGCTCCGGCCTGAAGAAGAAACTGATGACTTCACTGTCACTTGTGAATAAAACAGATTTAACACTAGAAAAGAGCAGCAAATGGATAGAGCTGTGTTAGTCATATGGTACCAACCCCCCCGAGGACATCCTGTCATCCACAGCTGGACGCCTGTCAGATGAAGGACAGAGGATTGACTGCACTGAGTTCTCCATGTTCTGAAATATGATCTCCAGATTGGCCTTCTCCACCCCTCCTCATAAAAACACTTCATAAGGCAACAACATTATGAAGTCCTAGTGTGTGTGTGCGTGTGTGTGTGTGACCTGCAGAGGGCACTAGAGGAGATGCAGCATGGTCTTCATTCAGCAGGTAAAATGCTGTCTCTTCTCATGGCTGTCTGAGCTGTATGGTCTAGTTGCTTTGAATAAACTTTACTGTCTCATAGCCTCAGATCAGCGTCTCCCCTGTAGTCATGCTTAATGTCACTATTATTTCATGCTTTTGGAGAGACTATGATTTCAGATCTTGGGTACAAAGTGCCTTGCTCAAGAGCACCAGTAATTTGTCCTTGGAAAGATGTGAGACTGCGCTCTCTTCACTGCATTTTTACTTGCATGATCTTTCTGTTTTCATGTGTGCGTGCCTTGATTACCACCAACAGCCCTGCAGCTTCAAACACAGCTGCTGTGTATCACCTTCATGAGTGGGAGGTTTTCAAAGGTTCGACCTGGACAGAGATGGACTTGTGATTCATCTCACATCCTTGACATTTTGCTGCCACTTTCTGCTTGACTGTAAATCACTATAATCACACCTTCGCCTCACAAAGCAGACATAGCGATGACAATGTAGGAGCTTCAGAAGACATACTGTGATGTTTAGACCAAGACTGAGCATCTACAGCACTCGAGTGGCTCTGTGGGGTCGCAGCGCTCACTGTAAGGAAAACCAAGCTATTCTTTATAACACTAAACTGGGAAACCAATGTCCATAACAAACAATGATCTGATGATTGTGCTGAACCGTCAGGGGACTGCCAAATTTGATAGAGATCCATGTGATAGTTGTTGAGGCGTTTCACTTAAAACCATTAAGTCACCAAGGTGGATATCTAAATTTGTGCCAGTTCATCCAGTCGATATTGAGAGATATTTCACGGGTGAAAATTTGAAGCTACTGGTGGATCTAGAAAAAAATCAGGAGATCATAAAGGTCATTAAGATTCATCTTTTGGTACCTTGAATGTCTCTAAAAAATGTAATTGAAATCCATCCAATAGTTGTTGAGATATTTCAGTCTGGATCAGAGGTGGATCGAGTGACAGACCAATGCTGTCCCCAGAGCTTCGCTGGTATCTGAAAGGTCAAAGGGTCATCAAAAAACACTGCAGCTCATCCTCTTAAGAGTATGAACATCAATAGTGAAAAATATATATTGGAATGTAAAATTATAAAATGGAAGTTCACCTCTACAGAATGAGGACATCGATTGAGCACGCAACAGGAGGACTGTGGAGAAATGTCAAGTGTTCATCGTCTGGGGAGCATGTTTAAAACACATGCAAATGAAATCCAGTCAGTTTGGGTCGAGGAGAAAATCTAATGCACACTTTCCGACTGGCTCCTCCACTTTCACCTGTGAGTCTAAATTTAGGCCAGGCTCTAAGCTCAGGCTGTTATTGTGGGTGATGTAACAGCAGAATAGAACTGCTAGAGGTCACAAGCAACTGAAACTGGCGAGACAAAAGGTCAAGGCTGGTCCCTCAATCAACGTGTACGGGCCTGAAAAAGACACAGCTTAAGAGGTAACCGTGGGCTTTAGGAGGGCTCCACAGTTCAGATAGTGGCACATATGAGTCAATGATAGAACACTGTGGCAACACAAAACACTTTTAAACTGATCAGCATGTTTCACCAGACATCACCGCCATCAGCAACTTCAACAGAAACGGCAGCTCCACTGTCGCAGCAGAACCACAGGCATTAAGATTGCATTTGTCTCTCAAACGCTATAAATAGAAAATATAAATTTATGATTGCGCTCACAGTTGCCAACTCAGATTGCTGAAGCAACATCTGCTCTATGTGTGTGGAAACACTGCTCAGGTTCATCTAGTTTGGGGCTGCACTCAGCTGCAAAATCATTGTCTTATAAGGCAAACAGAATAATAAATACAACAAGTCAGTTTGTCATGTTTAATTTAGATTGTTTAATGTTAATTCCATGCTGTGTTTCAGTAAGAACAATACAGATTCCCTGTTTGTGGCTCCAGTCAGATATCCAGTAGTACAAATCAGTTCCAAGTTACACATAATGAGGCAAAACAGGAAGAGAAACAAAGGAAACCGCAAAGAAAGAAAACCTCTGAACCTAGAGGAGCTTTAGTGAAACGTAGGGGGAGAAGCAGCAGAAAAGAATGTGTTAACACATGCAAACACTGACAATCTTCATTTTAGGGCTCTCTGTTGAGAAGCGGGGCCAATTTGAGACTTGTCTCATACACAAGTGAGAAATCTCCCAAGTTTATTTTAATTAAAACCACCAGCTAGCACTAAGTCAGCCTTCAGAGATTCAGCATGTGTGCACAGTTACAGTATTTCAGCACAAAGTACAGTCCAAGGACAACTACAAAAACATGACAACAGAATCACTATGGTGTAAAAGTTAAGCACTTCTTTGCCCCACATGGATATCGCGAATTTTGCCAACTTCCTCTGAAAACCTAAGTTAACAAAAAGGGCACTTGTAATTTTCCAAATTGCCCATAAAAAGGTAAAATGATTTGCATGACATTTCACTAAAAACAGAGATAAAATAGCTCCCATAACTAATAGTCGACATTATCAGTAATAAAAGTTAATTTCTGTAATTACATTAAGGTAAAAATTGTCAATACATCCAGCAACTGATAAAAATATTGAAGAAAAAGCAAAAACAAACAAAAATACAATAATGAAAACAAAGATAACATTTCAGAACCGCTTGTACCAGGACAAAAAAAACAAAAAACAAAACAAAAACAATCCAGGGACTCTTTCTTATCTTTGTCTTTCTAACATTGTATTTCCTGTCTCAATTAAGTGGTATTTACTTGAATGATGTAAGGGCTAATATAAAAATAAAAAAGAAGAGAAAAATAAACTTGTGAACTCCGCGGCCCTGCTGGGTCATGGAGCTGCAGAGGTGGAACAAAGGAAAAGGAGGAGAGAGGAGGAAGAAGAAGAAGAAGAAGAAGAAGAAGAAGGTGACTCGCAGAGAAGGAAGAGGAGTTGGAGGAGGGTGGAGGACGAAGGCGGAGGGAGGAGGAGTGTGAGGAGGTGAGGGGAGGGTCTCAAGTTGTTGGCTGTAGGTGGCATAGTCTCACTGGGCCTCGTCCTCAGCGTCTTGCAGTACCTCTTTGTTCTGTTCTTCACCTGGTCAGGATAAAATACAGTCAGTGTCGTCCTTAACGGAGAGCCAGAGGCTGAACGTTTCACAGGAGAGCCAATGAACTCTCAGCTTGGACACTGGCAAAGAGCAACGCTACGATCACATGACCATTTCAATAAAAAACTAAATAGACTTCATATTAAAATGTAGAGGGATGTCCTGAGCATCTTGTTTACTGTGATCGGTGGTGGAAGTATTCCAAGCCTTTTCTGAAGTAACAATACCTCACAAGTCAAAGTCCTGCATTAGATTGAAATTTGTAATGGTACAAGGTACAGGTATCAAAGTGTTTTGATACTTGAAGTATCAGAAGTGAAAGTACTCACTACAGATTACATGATTATTATTATTACCAATGCATTAACGTGTGGTCTTGTACCGTTGGTACTGGTTGGGGTGGAGCTAATATTAACAACTATAAAACATTTAGGCATTTTAATTTGCAATATTCTCAATGTCACAAAGTCATTTCTGTGTGAGTCTTAAAAACTTTCAAACATTTTGCTGAATATCAGCTTGTTGTAGAGATAATTCCACGTAGCTTGAAGACTAAGGCAGATTGCTAAACTAGAATTCTGAACAATTTAACTGAATTTGCTCTGAAAATAGGACGGAATATCCCTTAATCACAGGCTCACTTTCCTTTTGTAAAAATATAAGATTTTAAAGACTCAACTCAATTACAGACTAAAATGAAAAATCTGTACTTCAGTACAGCAGTTATGTAAAAGTACTTTGTTACTTCCCACCACTGCTGGTGAACAGCAGCAGGATAAACAACTTAGATACCTGGAAAAATACACTAGAGCCCAGACGCAAACCTGTTTTAACTGAGGGCTGCTTTTTCAAAATCTAGATTTTTTCAAGTGGAACTCCTTTACGATCGCCAGGAAACATCAGTCAAAGTGCATGCTGAACCCAAACCTAACTTTCACCACTGAGATGTGGTTCACAGTCCACATCATTCAAGGACAGTGAGCAGAAAACTTTAACAGAGGTCACAAAGTGGAGATAAAAGAGTGAACGGTGCTTAAAACTGAGCAAGTCAGTTGAAGCTGAACACATGCAGATATATCTGACAGCTTCATCTTGGTGAGAAGGCATCAGTTTTTATGTGCTGTCCTAACCCGGGGGCCGCATGTGTTAAAATGGTTGACTGGTGGAGTACAGAGTGTGCAAGCAGTCTAGCATGCCAACAACATGATCTGAACCTCTGCTCCTTGGTGTAGATATACAGGTTTAACAGACAACAAAGTGAACACTCACACTCTACACAAATACAAGTGAAGCACAGCTCAGCTCAGCTATCCAAACCCAAGAAACACTGCTGTAACTGAGTGTGGTGGGAAGATCAAAGACTACAGCCTGTTACCAGCAGTTAATACCAGATCCAATGAGTGAGTGACAAAGCAACGGATGAGTGGAGTCAATTATTAAACCACGAGTGAGTTAGTGTGGAGAGGAAAAAGAAGGCACACACACACACACACACACACACACACACACACACACACACACACACACACACACACACACACACANACACACACACACACACACACACACACACACACACACACACACACACAGCAAGGCTTGGTGAGCAACACTTACAAAGTACAGTTAACATGGGAAATGAACAGTCAGGTTTGTTTCCTTTAGGACTCTACAGCAAAGGGAATGAGAAGAAGACAAGAGAGATGACGAGTCACTGAGAAACAAAGGGGTAACAGTGGATGCTCAAACACAGCAAACGCAAACTGCTGCATTGAATGGAGGAAGAGGAAGAACGAATCAAAACGGGCTCTACAATTTGTCCTTTTATGTGTGTGGAAAACACAAAGCTGTAGCTTTATGTTGAAACAACACAAGAGGAATACTGACTGTTGTCTGAGTGATAAATCTGTATGCTGATGACAGAACTTATGCTTCTCCAAAATGGTTTTGTGGAGGAAAAAACACCACTCAGTATGTTTTTCAAGGTTTGACAAAGATAAGGAGTGGACTGTTTCTGTGATAACCTTAAAAGCTCTAAATCGGGACCTCCAGTGTTCGGGGCAGTGAAGCAGCTCATCCTGCCAGCCTGTAAAGCTAACATTAGTTCAAGCAGCTGAAGTGCAGAGCTGTCACTCGTAGCATCAGGGGTTGTCAGTCTGATACTTGACACATTGCCAGATATGCAAGTAACCAGCAGTTTGTGATTATTACCATGACTGTCCAACTATTAGGGCATTATAAATAAAAGATGATCTTATTTTATCATCAAGAAACATAATGCAAGACCTTATCTTATTATCAATACGTATAATACTACGTTTAAAATGTCACATATAACACTAATGCCTTAAAAACAAGGCAAGTTTACTTAGGATTTTCTGGCTGTTCAAATAGCATCCCCAAAAAAGCAACTGTGTTTCTGTAGTTTAGTTTAGTTTTACAGTTTATTTCTGAGTGTTGTTTCACTTTAATCAAAAGAAATTAATAAAATAAAACATTATTTACATATTTTCCTCAAAACATTCAGCTTCATGTAAAAAGCTGCATGTGGTGAAGCAAGTGATCTTTGTTAGGTAGAACGGTTGTGGCTTTCAGCTCTAGAAAGCCACCTTTAGCTCAGACACATGTAAACCAGTAAGACAGGAAATCTGTCACAGACCACGTTCGTACCTGGGCATGCACACTGTGAGCAGCATGATTCTGGTCCTGAGAGCCTGACCTGATATCACTGTGGCTTTTTAAGACATGGCTTAGCCTAAACACGGTCTTTGACCTCAAATAACCAGATTTCCTTGTGACTTTTTCTGCTCAGCTTGAGAGCAATGTGGATATAAGCAGTGTGAAGATAACCACGAAAAAAAAAAAAAAAACTACCAAATTCCAACTAATTACGTGAGACTAGTAACCAACTGCACCATTGTACTGGTGTCCAGTACACAAAGCTGTGTAAACAGCCAGGTTAGAAACCAACCGTCTGAGCAGAGTGCTAACAGAAGTCTTAAATATGACCATTTTGATTTCTTATTTTAACAGATTACTGCTGCTATTACTTGAGAAATGTCATGTCATAAAATGTGATGACGGTCATTAGTCAGATGCATGATTTACTTTTCCTTGTAGATATGTAAGAACAATTTT
>JBBMOE010000004.1:2796469-3013736 GCA_037975065.1 Chaetodon trifasciatus
TACTTATGACCATGTGATATTTCAGTTTTTCTTTTTTAATAAATCTGCAAAAATGTCAACAATTCTGTGTTTTTCTGTCAATATGGGGTGCTGTGTGTACATTAATGAGGAAAAGAAATGAACTTAAATGATTTTAGCAGATGGCTGCAATATAACAAAGAGTGAAAAATTTAAGGGGGTCTGAATACTTTCCATACCCACTGTGTGTGTGTGTGTGTGTGTGTGTGTGTGTGTGTATATATATATATGTATATTATACGCTGGAATTCTGCATGTGACTGGAACAACAGAACACCAATCAAACTGCTCACAGCATTAAGTTAAACATTGTAAATCAAGTGCAAAGAGGTTTTAGGAAGGCAGCAGGAGATGAGTGAGTTAGTTCATCAGTGTATCTGCATACAGTCCTGAAAAAAGAGGTTCTGCAGAGAAAAACAGGCAGACAGCAGAGTACAATTTGAATACAATGTCCTCTGTAAGTATAATGAACCATGGTATCTTACCTTCTGCCTGCATATCTGAAGTCCATAGTGTCAGGTTGTCACGTAACAACTGCATGATAAGTGTGGAGTCCTTGTAGCTGTCTTCACTCAGTGTGTCCAGTTCTGTGATGGCGTCATCAAATGCAGCCTTTGCCAACCTGAGCAAACACACTTCTGTTAAAATCCCTTCATACTTTGAGATTGAGATCTGACTTTAAACTGTCTCTAAATGCATTCACACTCAAAGATTTCACTGCTGCAACATGGTACCTGTCACATTAAAGTAGGGCACAGAGATGGAATCTATATTATCCATCACTGTCAGTGATTGGGTAGTGCAATGCGCTTCTCTTATATATTCATTTATGTTATGTGTACATAAAACCAAATCTACACAGGTATGGCTTCAAACCATCAAGGTTAATGTCCTGAAGTGGCCAAGTCAAGTCCAGAATAGGTGGCAGGGATTGAAAACATCTCTTCAATCACTATTCCATGCCACCTGTTACAGTTACAGCAACATTTTAAAGATGAACAGGGAAACGCTGCAGTGTGCGAAGCCGACACTGCTAAACACTAACTTGAACGGAATTAATACAATTAACAATTCTGTGTTACATACTTAGATGTAATTTGGATGGATTTGTAAAGGTTTGCATTATACAGACAAGGATGTTTTAAAGTGATCCAAATCAAATGAGGTTTAATCACATCCACGGTCATTTAATGTTGTTATACAACAAAACATGAGGAGGCCAAGGGGGTGAATACTTTTTAAAATGAACAAAGGGTTTTAAGTTTCAGCCTCACTCGTCAGAACAATGGTCATGGTAGGACAAAAGTCTAATCACAGTGTGCATGGCAACTGGGAAGGATTAGTGAGGGTAGATTTAAAAAAAAAAAAAAAAAAAAAAAAAAAAAGATAGTACTCAAGTTCTTTATGGTCAGGGCTCCTACACTTTGGATCCATAAACAACTCTCCTCTCTATGCGAGTAACAGATTACACTGTGCTTTACCATTGTTGATGACAGAGAAACAACAGACAAAAGTGGATTGCAAAAACAGTAACCTGCAAGCGCGGTCAGGTGAATTGAGGATCTCGTAGTAGAAGACGGAAAAGTTGAGGGCGAGGCCAAGGCGGATGGGGTGTGTGGGGGGCAACTCAAGCGTGGCTAGATCAGTAGCAGTTTTGTAGGCCACCAGGCTGTTCTCTGCTGCCTCCTTTCTGCTGTTGCCAGTGGCAAACTCTGCCAGATACCTGTGGTAGTCACCCTTCCTGGAAATTGGGGGGAGCACAAAATTTACTTTACTTTCACATCTTTTGGGGTTTATTTGGATGAAAGTCATATGTTAAGTTGTCAAACTTATTACATAAACCTTCACTTCCCATTTGTGAAATATTCCAGATTGAACCATGTCATTGTATCAAGTGATGCATAAGCACAAAAACTTAGTCAGCATTCTGTACAAAGACTGAAGCAGGTTCATTTATTTATCTATCCATTAGCTTACACTCAGACCAGAAAGCTCTTACATTTTGTTATAGAAGACCTTAGACTCCCCTATGCCAGCGGAGGGGAGTAGGTGCCGTTCCAGTGCTTCCAGAATGTCATTACAGATTGACGTTAGCTCCTTCTCAACCTGCCACCAAACAAAAGATTCAATCAGCAAAAACATTTCCATCACTTTGTGCATCTGCATGGCTTCAACGGTCTGTGCAAGACTTCATCTGTCAGTGCATGCAGCCAAAAACGCTGACTGCATGTGTGTATGCACTGACAAATGTGAAGGCATGTACATCCATGTGTGAGCACATACATGCCTTCTAAACATCAAGCTAACAGCCTTCTCATGGTCTACTAACAGCTTTAATATTGAATTTTATGAAACCTATTCAGATGTTATTGCAGTGGTTCTCAGCCTTTTTTGGATGAACGCCCCTCTACTCAATACCTACACCTCTTGCCGCCCCCATCAACAAGAAAGCAGTTGGAACCCCTGTATATTGATGTTTATGATTGAAATTGTGTATTTCACTGGCCTATTTGAGATGTAGGCCTACCCACTGTATTCATAGCCACTGCAGCCCTGTCATTTAACACAGTTTAATAATTATTCTAATTCTTCGATCAATCTAACTTGAGGAACCAATCACAGTTCAAAATAAGAATTAAAAAAAAATCCTGGCCAATCAAAAAATACAATGAGCTTGCACAGCAGAGAGTAAGGAGAGAACACAGTAAATTGGCTTAACTGACATCAACGGTAGCATCAATTGCTAAGCTGACAAAAAAACGCTTTTTAACATGTGCAGACTATTTCTGCGTGTTAATTGAGTCAGGTCAGAGAACTGTGCTTTAGTGCGAGCCCTGTGCTTGGTGGTTTTCAGCCAGCTTCTTCACCAAGGGATGTATATCTTGCTGGGAACCGCGCGCGGTAAAAATAGGCGAGCCTCCTGAGCTCTATGAGACGCAGCTCTAACCTGTTAACACGATATTGTGAGACAAGGCATCGAAGACTATCAAAAATACTGTGGTGGTGAATGACTGTTACTGTTATAGAAACTTCCCCAATTTGCAGCAAAACTCCCCACTCTCAGTTACTTTGCTCCTAGCACCCCCGTTGAGAAACCTTGTGTTATTGAATGCTCACCAAGAGCTGTGTGTGGCAGTCACACTGTAAGTTTTCATCTTGAATCACATATCTTTTGTTACATTTATGTCTAATGTCCACACTCCTCCTAAATCTTTAAACCCCTTAAACTAATGCTAATCCATTTTTTTCCATTCACTAGGGCTGTCAAAATTGGCCAAAAATGAAGAAAAACGAAACCAAAAAAGGTTGGAACCATTCAAATATCTATTTTTGCACATTATATCCATAAGATGGCAAACCCATATGAGAGACATACTACTAGTACATGCATATTTATTTCAACATAAATATGTCATTTAAAAGATCTCCATACCGAGACATAACAGAATAATGCCCTGTATAAACTTCATTTGAAGGCCGTGGATCTCTCTCTGTTGGCTGGTACTAGCATGAGAACTGAGTATGTACTGTGTCTCAGAGCGAGATCAAATGAATGATTACTAACTGATATATTACTCAATAGCCTCATTTTTATACAGGTGTTTCCAAATGGAGCTTTTTAGACCACTTGGACAGCAAATCATCATCAATCAGTTGGGTTGTGAACTCTGCCACCGTTACCGAATTATAGAGTTATTCATATACTTGCTTCAGCTATATCTACATTTCAATTTCAATCTATGAATGTGATGTGCAGAATTTCTGTTTTGTTTTCCGTTTCAAGAAAATAACTGCCGGTCCATGTGTCCTGAAAGACCTCAATGGCCTGGATAAATAGGAGAATGTGCAGTCGAAACATTCTGTGTTTATGGACCCTGTGTCCCAATGTTTTTGTAAGTGACTAATGGAGACAATTGATGGGCTTGTCAAGCCTAGCTAAAAGTTACATTTAAATATTCCCTCTAACAAAAAACAACAACAAAAAAAAACAGATTCAAACTATTTGAATATAGATTTTTGTATATTACATCCACAAGAGGGAAAACCTTTACAATGAGAGACATAGCACTTGTATGTTATTTCTAAATTAATGATATTTTAAAAGACCTACACACCTATATATCAAATAAACAAACAAAATAATGTTCTCCATTGTGCTGGTGTATTATGCACATGTCTCACTTGAACCAGAATATTTCCACCTTTAACTCTCAACTTGGAAATATTTTCACTGGACATCATGACCAGACAGATGTTTGACTTCAACAGATTTCCCAGAAAAAAAAAGGTAATTAACAGATTAACAGAATTTCATCATGGAGTGCATTGAGTACAGTGGCTCAGGCCCAGTGTCTTTGAGGAGGGTGATGGACATAAACATGGAGGACTTTTCCTTTGTTATCTATGCTTGTTTTGTTCTGCCCAACTATAACTGAGTTCAGAAAGAAACTGTTAATGAACAAAGCATAAATGCTACTCTCCAGCACAACAGGGACTGAGCAAATTTCTTGACTCAAAATGCTGTAAAGGTTTGATATGCATTTATTGTAGTATCTTTATTGGTGGCTACTGCAAACTGTGTTTGAAACAATACAGCTCCCCCTAAAATGTCGTCTTAGATCGAGAGTGTATCTGTTTCCGCCCAGTATGCATGAATGGTGATATGAGGTGCGTTTTCAGGCATGTTAGTATGGACGGAGACTGTTTATGAAACAGTGCTAAAACATTTGTGTGGACAGATATCGCTATTGTTTTAAAACACTGTTTTCAATTAAGACATGGACGCAATTAAGCATGGACGCAGCTAGAGAAGAATTGTGTCCCCCACGGGACTTTGAGAACGACTAACGAAATGAAGGTGCAACAGCAGGATTACCCATCTCTGCATCCCATTAGGTCACTGACTGCAGTCCAACTGCCTCTCCCATCTCTGACACACTCTGGCCTCTCCCACATTAATATCCAGCTCTTATTTCCCTTCATAAAAGCAAGACAGAGCGGGGGATTTGCCAACTATGACTCAGATGCAGCCTGTCCAGTAGCTGCTTGTAGTGTACATTATTAATATGAGCCAGTGGTCTCACATTAACACGGCAAATCGGGGATGCTTTGAAATGAGTAACATATTTGGGACAATGGGCCGTGGTGAATTCATGTAAGTGCTCCTGACAGGCAGCGCTTAAATACAAATGCTAAGCTTGTTTATGGCAGCTGACATCCTGCTTTACCATTTGCCTGTATTCCCGGATCATGCTCAGTTTCTCTTCTCCGCCCTTGTTCTCTTCCCTCTGTTCGATACTGCTGATTATCCTCCAGGAGGCTCTCCGGGCTCCAATCACATTCTTGTAGGCCACTGATAGTAGGTTCCTCTCCTCCACTGTGAGCTCCACATCCATGCCAGC
Source organism: Chaetodon trifasciatus (assembly GCA_037975065.1). Classification (NCBI taxonomy): domain Eukaryota; kingdom Metazoa; phylum Chordata; class Actinopteri; order Chaetodontiformes; family Chaetodontidae; genus Chaetodon; species Chaetodon trifasciatus. The sequence goes on from JBBMOE010000004.1 coordinate 2,801,890, forward strand.
CACCTTCTTCATAAACACCACCATCTCTGTTTAGGAGACACATGAAACACTCCTTTAAAGTGTCCGTTTTATTTAAATAATATTCCCTGTCAACCTTGTATGTAGAGAGTAAACCTAACAAGAAGCGGTCAGTCTTCTCATCAAAGCTGACAAACTATAGCATTTATTCATTATCATGCTGTGACACAAAGCCTCCACGTGGTAAACTGGGCAGCACAAACAGCATGCTATCATGACATACTATGAATAAAAAAAACAAAAGGATATACAGAATTTAATAATTAAAGGTTTTAATGTGACAATGTGCATTACTGATCTCACAAATCCATGTTTTGTTGTTTGGGCAAAAACTTACAAGTCAGGTTTAACTTTGACATGACAGAGGGTGCTAAAAGTTCATGTTGCCTATCCACTGGCACCAATCCAGCTAAACATACACAGGCCTGTCGCCAACAAAGGGCACTGAGGGACAATGCCTGTGGTCCCCCTTAATGCACCCCTCCCAAAATTAATTTTCAAGTCAAAGGGAAAAGAGAAAAAGAGACTAATAAATAACTGCTGCATCAACTGCAATGTGTGGACATTTATCGTGAGCTTTGAGGAAAGTTTTCACTGACCACTGTTGACTAATGCACATGAGGAGCAGCTGGTCCTGTGGAGACACACTTCTCTCAGACAGCCACAAGAAGGAGTGCTGAGGGTGCTGCAGCAAGCCCCCACTCATAAGTGGGTGAGGTTTAATATTTCTACTGTTTTTTTGTTTAGTTTTTTGGTCATGTTACATGCCACCCCACCTATCCCAGTCCCTGTCAGCCACAATGTGTTTTGTTTTAATTATTTTGTTTGCCTCACATGGTTTCTTGTAATATTTTGCAGGCCTATTGATCTGCTGAGGCAAGATGGTTTGATGATGCCTTCTGGCATAAGCAAAATATTGTTCAGATGCATCTTTTAACCATCAGCAACAGTTAATTGGTAATTAAAAATGGGGTGGGGGTGGGGGTAAATAAATTAAGATAAACTGAATAGTAAATACATGCAGGCTGGATTCTTTTGAGTCGGTGACTAATGTAAATTAGGGAGTACATAACTTTCTCCACGCTCATCTATGAACCACTTGAGAAACTAATCTTTCAACAGCATGCTAACATCTAATAACCCATTGTAGAATAACAATATGTATTCGACTACATGACAGCAAGACAAGCATTTCGGTAGTAAACTATAAATCATTCTGCAAATACACTCCAAATCCCGTGAATGAGTCATGGCACATTCACTTAACATTACTGGGCAACCTATGACCGGTGGCGAAGGCAGCCGTCTAAAAACAGCCTCCAAGTTACAAGGCCTGTAATGGTATGACAGTCTGACAGGACTGTAACAGAGTGAGGAAGAGGGAGTCATTTTCGCCAATCGATCCGTACAGCCTGCTTGCAGGGGAACACCCCACCAAATGAGCAGCTGCCCCCCACCCCCCACTCCCACTCACTGCTAACACACAGCAGGCTACAAGTTGCTAACCTTGCAATTCAGCTAACACTTCGCTAATGGTAAATTTGGCTAGCATAGGTAACAGAATCAAGCAAACAAAGTTTGCACATTATTGTGGCTACAAAGACAGTAACATTACACTGAATATTGCTTATAGCAGCTAGCCGAGCCAGTAGCTCTAGTGTTAAACCACAGAGCTAGCATGGTGCAGGGGAGGCAACTCCTGACAGCTCACGCTCCAGTAATCCGCCATTTTGTTGTAGCCCCTTCGCTAACATTAGCCACTGTCAGTCACATCCGCACAGTTTTCATATAACAAGGAGACTTCCAAGTACTGGGTCTTGTTTTAACGTCGCATTAGTTTCTTCCAACAAGGAGCCATCTGCCATGTCAATGAAGAGTTAGCTGAAAGACGGTGACCGTTGCCACGTTAGTTCTCCTGTTAGCCACGGCTAACATTGAGCTATGTTAGTGTAGTACTACTCTGTAACCGTTAGCTAGCTCGCAGAAAAAAAATCCCTGCGGCGAACATGTCCCAATCCGAATGAGCCCTCAAAGTGTGGCTTACCGTCGTATCGCTCTGCCTGCTCGGCAAGTTTTGCTTGATAAACTAGATCTTCTCGCTCTCCCATTGTGTGTTGAGATGCAGGTACAGTGGCGAGCTATGCAGCGTGACAGTTGTTCAGTGAAAGACACGGTGGTGTGTCAGGTCTGTCGGCGGTTCCTAGAAATCAACTGGGTCGATGAGTGGTGTTCCGCCCCACCGGCAGCGCTGTGCTGTGATGGAGTAAAGATGGCGACTAGCCTCATCCGCGTACTGCACATACGCACATGAATCACCAGCCCTGATACGTCCCCCACTAACTTATATTTTTGTGAAGAGGTAACAGTAAGGAGGGTCTCTGCAAACTCGTTCAGAGTAATTACCACGAATTAAACTTTTGAGTTTGTAAATTATATGCACACTCATTATGTTAAAGTTGATTCTACCCCTCGTCATTTTCATTAATAACTGAATAATTATCTGTAAATGACAATAAGAAGTCTGTCGTGTTGCCTTGCTCCATACCAAACGCACTCGTCAATGTAATTGCTTGTGGTGCTCAAAGTAGTGAAAGTAAGAGTTGAAAAACTCAGCAAGGTGTCTTCGCTCCATGGTTTGCTTTTCAAATGTTCACCTGCGCTGACGAGATGCTGTCTGATGCTTCAGGCTGGATGTCTGAACCAAACAGCTCATGACAGAGGCAAGAAACCAGCTCTCCACAACCTGCACATCCAGCCGAATGATCAGGAAAATACCCCATTTGAAGGTTCTAAACACTATTCCTATAAATACTCCCTCAAAAATCTACAGACTACCATACACTCCCTTCTTGATTGCCCTTTAACTGATGATTTTCTAATTTTCATTTCTCACAAAGCAGTATTAACAGAATAGATAAATAAATGCCAGGAAGCATGAAAAGTGAGATTTGTTAAAAGAAGTTTGCATAGTACCATACCATTAAAAGTAAGCAAAAGCAAAGTAATATCAGTCATTTCTGTATAATTTGTGTAAACTTATTTTAATTCTTGTAATAATGTCCTTTTACTGTATGTTGCTTATTCTTTTCAATGTGGAAATAATTGAAAAATATTGTGAAATATGTTTTCACTGCCAATAACATCAGCCCAGATAGAGCACTACATCATAGTTCACATCTCCTTTCACCATATATGCTGTGTATAAGCTTTAGTAGGCTGATGCACATACTAAGAAAACAATGACACTACACTTACCCAACTTCACAGTGTCAAATAAATAAATAAATAAATAAATAAATAAATCTAACAGTAGCATGACTGGCAATCATTTCTGTTGCTAAGCAAACGCTATGGGCAGCATTAAAATATACAGCTTGTTAGGTGTATTAACAGTATATTTTAAAAGAGGTCATGGTTGTAAAATACTAAAGTAAAGCTTTCCAGAGTCAGCAGCACATAAGACAAAGTCAACACATGAAGCAAATCATTTGTCATGGGTTTGACTTTATTTACTAGTATATTAACACATTACATGCTACAGAAAATAAAAAGGTAATTTAAATTGTCTTGAAAGAATATAGTGTTATAATAAAATGGCACATTTTGATATTAACACAATGTCCACTGGCACTGGCCACCCCTTCCTTTTTACGAAAGGAAATGAATGACTTCATGCAGGGCTACTAAAAAAATACTTCTTGGTGGTTTCATTGGCAACACAATTTGTAAGATAATGATTTATGTAGCGAAGCACCTGCCATGTGCAGTGTGGATGACAAAGAAGCTTGATTTGATCATAAGAGCTGGCAATAAACACAAATGTTTCTTTCCCAGACCAGATTTTTCCAAGAAGTCAACCACATATTTTTAAATAGTAAATGTCTTAACATGGGTTTGGAAAATGGCCAACTTGAAAATGAAATCAGGCAAAGCGAGAAGGTCAAGAAAACTAATATGTGGGAGCAATCAAAGAAATTAAAAACCCTAAAAGGAGGGCATATATCAATGCAAACTCAGTGTAAGAGCAGTAAGTGCATTCTGTTCAAAATCAAATTTCATCTCCTTTAATCTCATAAGCACTGGCAGAACATGCTTTCCAGAAGGACCCCATCTCTCTGAATGCTGTTATAGTGCCACCTAAAGGTGACATGGTGTGCTGGCCAGAAATACTGTATCATGACATCTGAGAAGAGACAGTGAGTTCTCACATCTCAAATTCAGTGGCCCAGGTTCATTCTGCCAAAGGTCTAAGCACACACCAAGCCTGCTTCAATCCAAACCAGTCGGCGTTATGATACACGAGGGTGATGATTGTCGGGGTGTCAACAGATTGATTCAGTCTCAACAGAAAACAACCTCTTGAGAGGAAAAAGGGAATCTGGACTACGACATAATTTGCTGTTCTATTTGCCTGATCTCTTGGCAATACAGACAAGGCAGAAGGCCAAGATAAAACCGTAACATAAAAAGTCCACGTTGGCTTGTGCATCATAATGGACAAAGCTTGAAATATAAGAGAGGCAGAGGATTAAGTGAGGAAGCACAAAGGAAACACAGATTGATAAGACGGAGGATAAACAGAACAAAACGGTGCAAGGTGGCAACAAGATCACTGAAAGGTTAAAAACAAGGGCAGGTACCAAATAATACCACTTTCTATTTTTTTGGACACATTTGACAAGATGTGAACACAGAGTCTGTTTTGCTAAGGTATATTTTGTGAGCACTAATATGAGAAGACGGTACTAAACAACATTGTGGACAGCCTACATTCACTCCGTTCAACTTCATTCATGTACACAGACGCAGAATGAGAACCCATGTGGCCTTGTGAGGGCTGGGGGCGAACAGATGTGGCCCCTCAGCTTATCCATTTTGCACCAGTGACCCATCACTCCCTCCCAACATGCAGCAGTAAAAAGTGTACATCGAAACGGTTTCCTCCCGGACAAAATCAGCTATGAAGAAAACTACAAAGATAACAAAAACAATATTTTAGCATGTAATGATAATCACATAGTACATCATTTCATAACAATATGTTCTTTTTTTCTTACAAAAGACTACTTAATGGTACTTGGTCGTAGTAGATGGGTGGATGGGGCTGAGGTGAGCCAAGGTGGGAGGTGTGGAGAGGGTGAACGTAGTGTTGCCTTTATCTCCCTCCCCAAAAATAGTCTTGAAGTTTCTCAGGTTCACTGCTGGGGCCTGCTCTACGGCTAGAACTACATGAAGTCACTCCTAGCTGCTGGTCTCAACTCAGTTTTGTTTTCTCCATTTGATATTTGGTATGGGGGGTGGGGATGGGTGCTGGACTGGTCCTTGCTCTGCTCCTTGGGGGGGAAACTGTACACCTCCAGCTGACCTGGCGCTCTCGTTTCTTTCAGTGATAAAATGCTGCAGATGTATTTGAGCCTCGCTGCACAATCTGGGGTTAACCTAAAATAATGCTGCATTCATGTCCAGTAAGAACAACTGTAGATGCATTCGTTAAACCAGAAAATACACTGCCAGAAAATACTGTTCAGCCCAGGTTTGGAGATGTATGTGTTAGGTGTTATAAACCCCTACAGATCTCTTAAACAATACTTTAGAGTAAAATATTTATCGGGGCAGCTGTGTCTTTACTTTTCTGAATGAAGACATCATCACCAAGAAGATACCAGTCTGGACAAACAAAGAGCAAATGTAGAAAAAAAAATTAATGCTGTCATGGCAGGTTCGAGTGTATCACCTGTTTGGCTGATGGTGCAACTCCCATTTTACAAATTTCATCACTCACACAGAGCAGGACTCAAAGAATAGTTGGGAAATAAGTTTATCTGCTTTCTAGCCAAGATAATGAGAAGATCGATATGATTCTCATGCTTGAAAGCTAAATATGAAGTTACCGCCTGCAGTAATTATTCTTATCTTAGCATGAAGCCTGGAAGTAGGCCTAAACAGCTGGCCTGGCTCTGTCCACGTGGAACTTTATCTGTCTGCCAGCAGATAACAAGACAAGACAACAATTCAGCTGTTTATGAGCGGTGATGTGTTGGACTATTTCTTGGCTGGGTGCAGTGACTTCCTGGAGCACTTGCTGGTTGCCTGGCAACTGGTCCCGGCCAGCACATAATCCCCATAAAAGTAAAGCGTCTTATTAAACTTGTGTTTTTGTACAGATTAAACAAACAAAACAAAATGCTTTAAACATCAAACTTTAAATGTGCTGGAACGTGCATTCTGTTTCCTTCACACAGAGCCAGGCCAGCTACTTCCAGTCTTTATGCTAAACTAAGCTAAGCTAAGGGGCTGCTGACTGTAGCCTCATATTTACTGTCTTGACACGAGAGAAGCATTAATCTTCTCATATAACTCTTGACAAGAAAATGAATACGCATATTTCCAAAAAACAGCAAACTACTCCTTTAAATAAACTTTGCAAAAATTCAAAAACTGGCACCATAACAGCTTTAAACAAGACAGAATACATAAAAACTGTGTTGTCACTCTTCCACTTGTTACTGTATTCCCATCTGACATGAATGCAGCATAAGTGATCCTACAGGGCTGTAACCATGGTGATGGATGAGGGCGAGGATGAAAAATGGCACGGCGCTGAGCAGTTATCTACTGGCTCCAACACAGGAAGAGGAAGTGGTTGAACTCTGCGGCGAGGAGTCTCCGGAGGAGCGAGTGTTGATAACACATCCACGGCAGGGACGCGATGAGGGGGAGGATCTGAAGGGTGTTGCCACTTCCTTGGGACAGGAGATTCAGTTTACAGCTCCACTGGAGAGTATATGACCCCTTCTTACGTCAGTCAGTCAGAGCAGGTGGTGGAGAAGGGTGGGCATCGTTATTAAGAGGGGCAGAAATGGAGGGTGTGTGCATTACAAGGGTCCGACAAGGGCCTGTTTGTTTTGTTCTCAGTGATTCTCTGAAACTGTACTTGGTGCAGGTAAGAGCTGGAGCAGATGTGAGGGAGGGATAGCGGGTGAATGTGTGTGGGACGGGAAGGAAGGGAGGGGTGAGGAAGGGTCTAATACTAGTGTCCAGGTTGCGGCCCGGCTGTCCGCTCTCAGCTGAGCTCGTCCTCTGCGTTGTGCTGGTCCAGCAGTTTGACGTGCGTGAAGGGAAAGTGGCCACGTTTGCCTTTACATTCACCCTCCCATTGGCCGTTCACGTTTATTTTGGTCACCTTCACCATATCACCCACCTGGGGAGGGAGGGGAGAGAAAAGGCATGAGAGAGCTCAGCAGCAAGGAGTCAGTATGTGACGGACCACATGACAAAGTTTATCATCATCATCATCATCATCATCATCGTCATTAAAAAGAAAAACAGAGATATTCCTCATTCCTCTCAAATCCATTGTTAACAGGAAATGCTGCAGCAATTTATCAATCAACAACGTTTTTCAGAATTTAATTATTGTTTCAATCATTTATCATGCAAAAATGTTAAAATATCCACCGGTCCACTTCCTCAGATACGAGGATTTGCTGCTCTTGTCTGTTTTAGATCACTGTGAACTGAATCTTCAGTTTACGACTGTTGGTTGGACGAGCAATCTGAGGATGGAACCTTGGGTTCTGGGTATTGGTACTATAAAATCGATCAACTAACTGATTCACAGATTAATAAAGATTACATGAAAAAAAAGTGAATTGCAGCTGTATTGTTGGGTGGCAGCATGTATGATGACAGTTGACCTGGACAGGGAGAGGAGTGGCTGTTCCTGTGCTACTGAACCTGAGCAAACAAGGACGAACAGGCAGTTTCAAAGTTCAAGTGTGTGTGTGACGACTGAACAGTGAGAGGTTGAAGCTGTGAGGGCTCACAGTATTAGTCTGATAACCTGTTAGCAGTCACAACAGTCATCCTCGTGTTAAATGTGTAACCAGCAGCATTTGCGTGACTGCAGATGTCTCAATCAAGTTTTTTTTCTGTCCCTGATGCAAGAGCTTTAATAATGAATATTATTTTGCCCCACATAATGCAGCTGCACAGTGCACACTTAAAATTAGTGAAACAATTTAGGTATGTGCCACAGATAAATGGCTCTGCCTTTTCCTTCAAAGGTACCTATAGTGTTTAGTACAGCTTCTTAAATTCTTTTGTATCATATCTATGGCTGTCAGAAAAGTATGAAACATGTCAAAGGCAACATTTTGAAATTGCTTGTTTTGTTCCACCACTGGATCATATATGTATCAAAGAACAGGAGTTTTTTGAGAGCAGTTAGAAAAGTTGTTTCAGGATTCTGAGTAGAATTCAATACTTTGAATTAAAAAAGATGACAGATTTTATTGCCAAGAGAATGTTCTTAAAGGTTGGCCGTGATATTGTAGATTTTGCATATTTTAATTGTAAATATCTGCATCCACTCAGACTAAATGTGGTTTTCTAAAAAGGTGATACTGTTGCCTTGTATACTTAGTGTGTATGGTGGTCCATAAGTCCACTGACTGTGCAGTGGACCGTATATAAGGAAACAGGAAGATAGTCTGAAACATTTGGTGAGATGAATTAAACATGGTGTCCGAGTTTTTGAGCAACGTTTGCTTTAATCTTTAGGACCTTTAGGTTTTTAATCTCCCTGTCTGACCAACAAAACTGTCAGACATGGAGATTAAAACCTAAAGGTCCAAAATCTTAACACTTTTAGTCTACTATTACATAAGTCAAAGAGTCTCCTCACACTTGAGAACCTGAAATCAGGGAATGTTTGGCATCTCTGCTTGAAAATTAAGTGAGAAAAATATGACAGCATTAACTCAAAGTGACTCTGCTGGCATGCCTTGCTGGAGCCTGTGGACATCATTGATTGAAACTGCTGGCTACTGTTTGTTTGTGTGTCTTGTGGGTAATTCCTTCACAACACTGCAGTGTTAGGAAATAGTTACAGTGCTTAACAGAGCAAAATGGGGCATTATTCACAGACGGTGTGGCTAAAGTAAAATGACCTAAGGAAAAGTAATGAAGGGCTTCATGCTGCAGGTACCAGTGCATTCAGAAAAGCATTGACTGAACCCCATGTCAGTCCTAATGATCAGCTCAGGACACTCAAATGTGCTGCATTTTGGAATCTTAAAACAGAGCTACTGAAATGTCTGCAGAGTGAAAAGCATGCAGACCTCATCATCATGATGTAACAAGCCACAGCCATTTGACACATACTTTGTTGATGCAGTGGATCACTAAATACTGTAAGGTGCTCTTTTGACTACCTACATGCAGTACACAGAGGGAGACATCACAATATGAGGCACACAGTTCACCTCTTTGACAGCATTTCTGCAAATCTGAAAAATATCAGCCTCATAGAGGCTTTATGTTAGAGCAGAAACAATAATAAATGAATCTGCAACTATTTTGGTAATTAATCATTTAATTCAAAGTTCAAGCAAAAATGCCAAACATGACCCAGTTCCAGCTTTTTAAATATGAGGCTTTGCTGCTTTGCTCCTGGGTATTAAAGATGGACAGCACAAGTATTTGTGTTATTAAGACCAATGTCTTTATCAACTATACAGTATAAGCATGGATTCTGATCTTCACAAAGACTGGAATTAGAGTTTAAGTCCTAATTTATAATTGCCTGTAACTGCTGCCACCACATTATGATGCTAAAATGTTTTCTGAGTTGAAGAATGTGGAAAACAAGTTGCATCAACAATACATATAAAACACACGAATCAGGGATCCAGTGTTATGGATCAGAGAGTATCATTAAGACACAGACACTGAAGTCATGCATGATATTAAGCTAATTTCACTGACTGAAGAAAAAGACTGATCCTCACAATCAGTAGGTTTTCTGAAGACAACGAGACAAGGAAATGTGAGTTAATTATTAACTTTGCAGTGCCACCTTGCTGAGTCACTTCTGGCCGACTGGAGAGGAGAAAACATGCAGCCTCACAGCCTCAAAGTCTACCACAGGTGGGAGTGGCAGAAACCAAGTCAAACCGAGGATTTACCTGACACATGTAACCCAGCAAACCAACGTTTTTCTAGCTGACAAACTGTTATAGCAGCAGACGTGTGGTTTGACTCCACAAAAAGCAAAAGAGGGGTACAGATGTGACGGGTCAAAGGATGGATCTGTACTGGTGTATTTAGCGTTAGCAGGGCAGGAGAGACAAGAGCATTCTCTAACTAGCCTGCCTCCTAGTTTCACTCTTGGCTCAGCTTGACTCCTGGCTTCACAGAGACCAGAGGAAATGGTCCTGTTCCCAAACACAAACTATTTCCTTCCCCCAACGACCTGCTCCGTGGGAGCCCCGCTCTCGCTTCCGGACAGTTTAACAGCCCAGCCACCATGAGCAGGGAGCACAGCTTAATGGCAGCTTTCATACTGGGATACTGTATTTTGTTAAAACCCGGGGAGAAGCCTAAGTACTCCTCACTCAAATACAAGTCTAGTCCAAAAAGATGAAGCCAGTGAGTTAATAAACATTATGGAGAGACTTGATGCAAATCAATGTGAAATGTCACTGCACCGATCTCTGCACGAGAGATATTAAATGACTTGTTTATCAGGAAAACTGTGCAGAGAGCTGCCTGAGCACGTTCTGACCTTGACTCCTCTTCATCCTGCTCAACAAACACTGAGGAAGAAATAATCACAATGGGAAAGAAAGCCAAAGAATGTGAGCTCGGACTTGATAAGCTGAAAGGGCTGGTCCTACATCCTTCTCCGCTAACTGTCTCCTCTGCTCCAGAACGTGTTAGGAGGCCGCATGGAGTCAAGAAAAAACAGCACACACACGTCCATATTTACCTCTAAGGCCAGGGCAGTCTTGTCGTAGGCATTGGGCACCCTCTTCTGTATGGCCCTGGCATAGACAGGTCCATTCTGGAGATTTGGGAGGGGGGTGGGCTGGGCGTACTGGCTGGGGTCTCCCAGCAGCGGAGCGCCGGACTGAGCTGCAGAGCTGTCAGAGTTCCCTAGCATCCCCATTCCTCCCGGCGGACCCCCAGGCACGCCAGGTGCTGCCACCGAACTGGGAGACGCTGGTCGATACTTCTCGACATAGGGCACAGGGATCATCCCCGCCCGGCCTTCAGAGTTCTGGGCGTTCCACCACTGCTCCTCTGGCTTCTCGAGCACTCGGAGAATATCGCCCTTCCTGAACGGGAGATCCTCCTCGTCATTACCGGGGAAATCAAATAGTGCTCGGACATACTCGTCTTCCAGGCGAGGCGGGGGGCCTCCACCGGGGCCGACGCTGATGAAGGAGGTGTGTTTGGACTTGTTGATGGGTTCTATTAAGGTGGTGGTGTCCAAGTAGTGGATTTTATAGAACTCTAGCAAAGCAGGGAGAGCGTCAAACTCCTGGTCACCGATTCGGAACCTTGGATGGGCCAAACCTGGTGAAAATGAGGGAGAAAGGAAGTAGAGTCAAGACAGACAAACTATCACAACAAAACCTTCCAGCATGCTCAATCCTGGCAGATCTGAAGCTTGTCTGTTGTCATGTTAGCAAACATGATGGTGGTGATTTCCATAATGACCAGGAAGGATCATTGTTTCCTTTTTTACCCCCTGTGCCCCACCTTTCATATTTGTTTTGTGACGTCCAATGAAAGGTCTGTGTAATTTTACTAAGGTATGAGGAAAGACAAGTAATATTCCCATGCAGTTCATACACAGACTAAAGAAAAAGCCAACCGAGGCAGAGCAGAACGTCTGGTCAAAGTCTATTAAAACCTGGCAGGATGACAGACTTATGAACATTTACAACTCTCTCAGGGGCAGCGGGGAAATTAGGCTCATTTCAACGGTGCACCAGGCCAGAACTAACATGAATCCAGTCTGCTCTTAGAAAACTCACACCGCCCACCACCACCGGTGTGTCTGAGTGACAGAAACGTGCTTCAGTCTCCATGATTTACCGAAACAACGTGTTCCATCGTATCTAGAGTTATCTGTCTCAGTATCCGTATACGGTCTGAAAGCAAGAGGCATGTTTGCCTTTTCACGAGCCAACATTCACCTGACACATGCTTTAATGTGTCCAGCTTTTCGTTTTCTCCATACAGGAGTTGAAAAGACACTATTGCGCATCTCCTTTGGTGCAAGTCATGCAAGAATGGTCACATCAGCATCTCCATATGCCGAGCCCCCCGAACCGCTCTGGTGTCTTACCTGGACCGGATTGTCGGTTGTTGCTGATGCTGTTAATTATGTAATGCGAGACTTTGGAGTTCTCTGATACCGAGAGCACGTAGTCCCCGGGGCTGGTGATGGAGTCCCGGACTAGAAACACGCCGTGCCTCTGCCCCTGCAACAGAGACACAGCCTCCTGCCTGCTCAACCGACCCCAGTACCAGCTGCCACGGTCCTCCGCGTCAAAATTTCCGGCCATGATAACCACTCCAAAGCCGAGGCTTCACCGGGCCTTCCCTTCTCTCCCTCCCGTTATCCACAAGCAAAGCCTTCAACTCATACAAAAACTTTAGCGCCTAGAGCACGTTTAGTAAACAGGCGACATCCGCAGCTAGCCGTCTGGACATCAATTCGCCAATAATTAACAACAGACACGTATTTAAAAGGATTCTTATTTGGTTTATGGCCGGAAATAACCTCTAATAATCATATAGTGCGTTTTAGCAGCAGAATTCCTGCTACAATCCAGCGACCGATGACAACTAACTTCAAAAACTGAAATGGCGGATACGGGAAAACAAAAAAAGACCCCACTCACCGGATGTGACGTTATAATTATGTGCGCCAGACGCAGCACTTTCAAGCTAGTCACAATCCTAAAGAGTATCATAAAACTTCCGTTTCGCGGGATTATATGTTGACAATGATGAAAATGTATAATTGTCAGAAAAAGCAAACTCAGTAAAACAAGAATATTTGACAAGCCCTCTATTGTCAACTTGCTCTCATTTACCATCCAATACTTCGGTTTGTAATTACTTTTACAAAAGTGACAAATTTGTAAGTTTTTATTTTGTAGGTAAAGTGAGTAAACTGATCTTCCTGTTAAACTTTGTGTAACTTGACGGCACCGTTCTTCATGTTGGTGGGTTGTTGTGAAACCTAAAGCTTGCCTCATTATTGCGCCAGATCAGCAGCAGTGCTGTAATTACACTGTGGATACATGCAATTCACGTTTTGCTCCCGCAAGCATTGAGAAGCTCATGTAACCACATCCAGCTCATTTGGCCCGGTAACGAACGGCTTGGTTGCAATGTGTACGTTTAGCCACTAGATGTCAGTCAAACAGTATTAGATATCATTAATCATTTCAATACCAATATTGTCAAACCTGACAGTTGTGTTTTGATAATCCACCAGCAGAACATTTGTACATAATAAGTGCTCAGAAAAGGACCAACTTTTTTTTTTTAAGTAAAAAACACACACCTTACTCTAGTTATAGACAGAATTCAAGGCACTTTTTCACTGATCTAAAACCAACATCCTGTATGAAGCACCTTTATGCCACAGTGACTCAATGCTTCTCTTGGTATCATGTTATAATCAGGCACAACTTATAATGAATTTATAAGTTGTAACTAATCTATTTGCTCATGGTTAATAAATAATTGAATTCAATTCATCAGCCCTTAATAAGGACAATATTTGAGTTGCCAGGTTGTGGCTGGTGTTTATCCTCCTTCTGCATCACACTTGTCTTGATTCTTTAATTATTATGAGCCCATCCAATGGATTGTTTCACCCCTGATCTTTTCCAAAAGAGCAACAGGGCATCAGAATCAAATTCATTTACTGACAACTTATGAACAACATCTACAGACTTGGATGACTGCAGGAAACCTTTACTCATGATTTAACATTTATAAGTACAGATGATTTATCAACTTCTGTCGTTGCCTTATTGGAAAATGAGAAACTCTTTACCCTTTATTCATGCTACATTTATAACTGCAGAGTTGATGGCTTATTGCCATTTACTGATGGTTTAATAATGTTTAAAATTTCAGACTGGATGTTTTTTTTTATTATTATTATTACTGTTGATGCTGATGCTGATGGATGCACCTCCACATATGCCCCCACGATGGATGTAGCTGACGCCTGTAATCCAAAATTTTCAGCAGTTGTAATATTCAAACAAAGGAAAGAAAAAGAAGAAAAGCCAGAATTTGTTTTTGTATCATAGAATTTATTGGGATCCATGGCATAACAGAAAATTATACATTTTACATTTTCATCTATAAACGACAGCACACAGCATTCTTTTCAATGGATCCCCTCGATAAAGTGGCATAAAAATAACAAGATCCAAGGTAGCTTTGAGGAAAGGGGAGAGGGACAGAAGAAAATACTGTTTACAGAATGACACAGAGGTACACTGTAGATTAAGAAATACATAAAGAAGAAAGACTGATGGAGAGAGAAAAGATCCAAGGCTACAAACTCTCCTGACGTTTTACAAGTCACGACATATTAGCAGAGTCTCTGAGCAAGACGCACACAGCATCTTCATATCTTCTGATCACTTAAAGCATTCAAAACCCACCCTGCTCTAGGAGTCCAAAGTAAACACAACCATCATCTCATGTCTTACTGTAACATACGTATGAACGGACTGGTCATCCTGCCCACGGTGACAAGCAGAGCGTCTGCAGTTATTGTCCCTCACCACTGCAGAGAGAGCCAAACAGACCAAGCAACAGACGTGTGGCTACAATTTGAATTAGACTATCAACATGGATGTGCAGTGAATGAAGTTCAGCTGAGCCATATGGGAGTTTCTGATCAACATTCTCAGCTGACACCAACAGAAAAAGGGCTGAAGCCAGTTTCAAAAATCTTCACATTGTTATTTTCAAGAATTTTCTGTGGATTAAATCCAGAAAGAATTAGTTATTCAGTGTTGCAAACACACTTAATCTTGTAATGGTAGACAACCTTTGAAACCATGTCCAGCATTCTTGTGAATCACTCGGATCAAAATGAGGCATCGCTTCAGGTTCATGTCCTCCAGTTTCAGATCAAACTGCACTGAATCCCTCTAATCAAAGGTGGATGACCCTGAGTGATGGATCAAAGGTTTCAAATTAAAAGCCCACATCTATGTTGATGAATGAATCTAATTCCAGCTGTTGTGATCTCTTTGCTTTGATTTGCAGTGACCTTAACATAAAAGCAGACAAGTGCATGGCTTCAGCACACTGCAAACGTGTACACATAACTCTGATCTCCCCTGTGCACCTCTCTCTCTCTCCGCAGCCAGAAATACCGTTAGTAGCAACCAGAGAACCTGAGAATGGAGTCTATAAGCTTCCACATGAGTTCTTGGTGTTGAAGTCACATGCAGTGAGTCAGTCTGAAGCTGAGCATCGGGTCCAACCACTGACTGCATCCTGAGTCTAAAGCCAGCGATCCACACTGACTCCCTCAAATAGTTGACGCTATACTCAGTGCACAACGATCAATCCTTCCTCCACATAATGGCTTCAACAGCTGAAAATTACTGTGGCTTTCAAGGACAATCTTCCTCTGTCTCATTAAGTGTGCATGTGATTATGCTGCCAGCAATGATGCACTCAGCTGAGCTGCCCAAGACTGTTGGGACAGCATCACAGCTCATCTGTCTCTGTTTAAAGGGTTCATTGTACAGGGCTGGTTGTACAATTGATTTTGCGAGGACAATGCAATTGTAAATATAGCTTAAAGGGTAGTTTCTCTTTGTAATTAGCTTCAAGTGTAATACTGCTGAAGGTCTCCAGTGAGTACGTCTTACTGAAGTGAAAGGGAACTGCTTGCTGTATGGAGAGCTGTCAGGTGACAGACTGGGGACTGAAGTGGACTTCAAGGGTTTTCCTGGGCAACAATGAACATTACTTTCATGATCATTATATGAATCTGCAAAAACATATCACAAAACAGGATGTTCTTCATTTAAGCAGAGTTGCTAAATTGCTAAATTCCCGGTGAAGTCTCTGCGTACCATTCGGAATGTATTGGATAACCTTTAAATGGTGATTGCCTTGGTTTTTGTGGCTCAACAGCTGCATGTAAATGTATCTATTTATTTCAATGGCGTCAAACCTTACTGTCTGTCAGAGAACCAAATTATTTATACTGCAGCTTTGCTTTGCTGTGATACTTTGAGAACTGGCAGTCATTCAGCACACTACACACCTCCACCAATGCTATGCAACAGTCAGGATCTTCTAGTTATACATGTTTCACATTTCACCATGTGCACTGACCTTTCCACACAGGCCAGTGGGAGACCATCCATTCAGAGATCATATTTCCTGCTACCAGAAAGACATACTGAAATGAAAACATGACTCCCATAGCTCAATTGGTAAGGTGTGCACCCCATGTATTGAGGCTGTCAGTCCTCTGCAGTGGCCGCAGGTTTGACTCCCACCTGTGGCTCGTTTGCTGTGTGTTGTCCCCTCTCTCTCTGCCCCATTTCCTGTTGTACCTTCAGCTGTCCCTGTCATAAAGGCTAAAAAGCCCCAAGAAATAATAAAAAAAAAAGATCCTCCCTGCCTATTAAATGCCACAGTTTGCAACACAGGCTTCTGTTAAACATGTGAAGTCTCAAGCCTCACCTGAGATAACCTTGATTCCATCACCAGCATTTTTTTTTCTCAGTCCTGATATGAAGACATTTTACAATTGTTTTCATAGGTTGAATCATCTTCCTTGCGACGCTGATCTTCACAGGTGCACCTCTCAAGCATGCTGGTTTGCACACGCTGTCCATCACTTGGACTCCCTTTACTAATGATGTGAGAAATGCAAAGCAAGGTAGAACTTCTAGAAACTGCAATGAAATGTGTAAAAAGAATATCTGACAAAGATGTGATCAGTATTATAAGTCAGTCCTCAGACCTGTCTTCATATAGATTTGTGAACATGAACATTGATGATGTGCTGCAGCTGTCAGCTGTCAGCATGTCATTAAATTATAAGTGTTCATTTTTGATGCCACACACATTAAGAGCTCCAGAGGTTAACACTTTGACATCTGGTGCAGCTGTCTGGGGAAAAGTATACATGCATGTATTCATTTTTAACTGCTTAAGGATGAGGCTTCCTTCTATTTCAGTTAACATTCAACAAAGTCGTCCTTTCCATATCAGTAAAACTTTTCCATTCACTGCCTTTTTGGAATATATAACAAATTAAGCATCTGGGTTTGTCATCAGCTTTTAAGCATTATTCATGTACAATATTGCTTGACCTACCGAGATCACAGAACTAACATACAAGATTCCTTGAATTGAGTGGTATTCCTCTCAGTTAGCTACTCTACAATTTTAACAATCGCCTCTGCACAGATAAAAACAATATATACTGTATATACTGTACATCCAAAGATACAGCTTGTTCCTTAAAGCTCTGCATGGACTATACTGTAAGTGACACATGAACGGAAAGCACAGGCCGGGTGAGAGCTACATACTGCATAAGGATATAATTTGTTGTAACCCAGCAGAAGATACATACATGACTGTGATCATAGCAGTGGCCTATATATAAACACAGCACTGTAAGCATGTGACGCACACAGTACCATGGAGTGGAGCATGACCTGGATTATGAGAAAAAGGCTACTAAATATTTCAACTTGGTATCCCAGCACTTTGCTTTCAGACACATGGCAATTAGACTATCACATATATCCGCTGTACATGGACACCGCAGCGAGCCCTTGTCTTTCCAAGGCACGACACTTTTGACTGTTTTCATGCCTGACAAGCTCCAGGCCTTTACTGGGTCCTTTTCTTCATCAGTTGCTTATTTCTTTTGGTTCAAGCTGACTAATTTCATCTCCAGTGCACTTCTCTTCCACTAAAGCACGGTGCATCTGTTCATTCATCAAGAGTCAACTGATTTCCACGAAGCTGTTGGCTTGACTTCTGATTGCTGTCTATCTTCCGATCCATCTGGCTAGCCATGGATGTATGTGGGAGGGAAACATTTTATACATTTCCTCTTCAAGTTTTTGGCAAAAACATTTTTCGAAAGGTTTAAGGGCCCTGGCTAGTTAGTGTGTATCTCGTGTTTTCATGTTTTCTGGTCTCTTTTTATGTGTTGACACACTCTGAACCAGGAATGGGACATGTCACAGGCACATGTAGGTATTATCAGGGTTACTAGAAGGAAAGGACCTGAATAAAGATTAACATTCTATACATAAAAGCCTCATGTGATATAATTAATCAGTCTATTCTACACATTAGCATCCTCAGTATATTCATACTTCAAACAACAGACAGTTATGATAAAAGACATCCTGTTGGACACTGTCTTGTCTCATGTTACAGTCACCGTGAGTCGCCTCGGTTCAGCTGTGACTCTGCCAGCATCTGAGCACTGCGGTGGCTGGTCACAAATCAGATCTGTGGAGGGAGTATCAAGCGACATGTTCATATGGATTACATCCTTCCAACACTGCAGCCGGTTTGCCTTTGAGTGCTCTCTGTTCGCCTCTGCGAGACACAAAGTCTTCTCTCGCCTCCTTTCACACAGGACTCGACACAGGAGGGGAAACATAAGCAGAGCAGAGCCGGGAGTAACAATCAGGTCAAGTGGTCTGATTGGTCGGTCGCCTCGTCCAAGTCATCCTCTTCAGCTCTCATTGGCTCAGCGGCTCCAGAGGAGTGCTGTGACTGACTGGAGCAGGACATGCGGGAGGAGTGGCTCTGCGTGTCGTCCTCGTCCTCCACCATCACCGCCCTCCTCCCTGGCAGCTGCTCTTTCCTCTGTGCCTCCTCCTTGTCTCTCCCCTCCTCCCCTCTCCTTCTCCTCCTCCTTCCCACTTTCCTCTGCTCCTCCAGTGTCCACATGCTCTCGTCCTCATCCTCCTTCCCTTGCACCTCCCTGTCAAAGTCCAGCAGCTCCTCCATCATCTCCTCTATCTCCAACTCTCCGTCCAGTTCCTCCTCCACCTCTGACCGGAGCTCCCCCATGCTCTCAGTTCGGTTGGTGTCGTCCGTCTCTTCCTCTTCCCCAAGACCCCTCAGCCTCTCGGGGGGGTCACTGGCTTGACTCTCTCCGAACTCCAAGATGGTGGGCAGGTTTCCCTGCTTGGGACAGCGCTTCCTCAGGCTAACCAGGAAGGGCTGGGGCAGCGAGAAGATGTCCACATTGTTGCCCAAGTCAATCCATGTCACGCTGGGGAAGCTGCCTGGATCCTAGGGTGGAAAATATCAAGACACAGTATTAAAAACAGCATGATCATCTTACTGTAAGTAAAGCAAGATGCTTGTCAAGATGACTGTCCACATCTACCAGCCTTTGCACACAGTTGTACTGCAGAAAGAGGTTCCTTCATCCACAACAGGCTGCATTCCTCAGTGTTTCTGCCAACCAGTAATGAACACAGCTGAGTGTTTCAGCCACTTGTTCTGAAAGCTGCTAGATGCTGGTTTTAAGACCACTCAGACTGGGTTAAAAGAACTAGATACACAACTTCTCCAAGCAAACTGAAAGTCACTGTGGCCTAGAGATCTTTCCTGTCCCTCCCCTCCTGCCATCTCTCTACTGTCAAGTCAAAAATGTTCTCCTAGAATAAGAATAACAATTGACAGTCTCAGTAGTTGAAGTTATTATGTGCATTTTTTTTATTTTGTCAAAATGTGGCTGGTGTTGTCTGCTCCATTCTTGGTGCTACCACCAGGCAGCGCCAAAGAAAGAAATGTTTAGAAAACTGTACAGTTTAAGGCCATTTCCACTGCAGGAATGCTCAGAGGAACCTCAGGAGCTTTACCTTCATTTTGACCACAGGAACCAGAAACTTTCTCTAGTAAATTTTGGTCATTTTGAATTTTGTGGCTCCAGTGCCTATCATGATCTGTGGTATCTGAGGGTAAACACTCTGTGGTGCATGCCAAAGTCAGATAGTGTCATTAGTTAAAGCCTGGTGGAAATAAATGTTTCCAAACTGGTTGTTGCTCAGTAAGGAGAAAGATACGCGGGAGACAGGTGACAACATTCTTTGCAACATAAAGCAAGGGGCCTAATTTGCAGAACTATACTAATATTATACTTCATTGAGATTAACTTAGAAAAACTGATGAAAATATTCAAAAGATAAGTGACTTTCTGACCTTCAGGGCATCAGTCAGTTCCTTCAGAATAGTTCTGGTCAGCCTGTTTCCATTCAGTGCCAGGGTCTCAAGGTGTGGCAGGGCGGCCAGCGTGGGCAGGAGCAGGAGGAACGCCTCGTCCGTCAGCTCTGTGAAGCCCAGCTCCAAGCTGACCACGGTGGACGCGTGACGCTGTAAGTGTGTGCAGAGACGCTCCATGTCTCGAGCCGT
Source organism: Chaetodon trifasciatus (assembly GCA_037975065.1). Taxonomy (NCBI): domain Eukaryota; kingdom Metazoa; phylum Chordata; class Actinopteri; order Chaetodontiformes; family Chaetodontidae; genus Chaetodon; species Chaetodon trifasciatus. Next base: position 2,822,167 of record JBBMOE010000004.1, read on the forward strand.
CAGAGGAATACCGGACAGATCCAATGCCCCGCTGGACAGAGGGGCCGACAGCACCGCCTTCAAACTGGAGAAGGACATGTGAACAAATGTTAGGAGCAAATATTTATAGGGCCCCAGCAAGACTGTCGGTCAGCAGCTGCAATCTGTTTAATTTACTTATAAATGCCAAGAGCATATTACCATAAATTTTCATAGCACTGCATTATTGTACTGCCCTTGTAACCATACTCTCATTCCATACCAGGCCATACACATAATAATTATATACAGTAACATCACACATTTTGCAGCATTAGCCACCTCCACTCATCAAATAAAACCTGCAAACTCACACTTTGAAAGACAGCATGGCAACATGGTAACGTTTCCATTTTCATGTTTGTGTCCTATTGGCTGTAATTTATTCACCGTGAAGAACTCAGCACACAATGCATGAAACAATGGGTTGTTATTCAGACTTTAACAGACTTTCTTTGAAGGTTTGTCTGGTTTATGCGCTCAGCTTTAGCAGACCCTTCAATATTACAACCTGACTCAACACATAGCTCCCGCCAACATCCTTCAATTATGGCTCAACCCGCCACAAAATGTCTTTTTGGTTGGTAAACTTTGGTGCTGGTCAGCCATGCTAACAGGATCAGAACCATGATGAAGACAAAGAACTTGATTAGAGCTCATGGCCAGAGTAAGCAGTTATAAATGAGTTATATTCATTTAATCATAGGACATTTAAATATGGAGCCCAATTTCAACACACATTTATTACAGACAGTGATGTCTCCACTTGTATCACACTCAACATGTATACATGTGTACAAAAAATCCCAACTCAAAGTCAATGCAGTATAATGTGTACTTTTGCTGAACTTTTAAGCCAACATGAAAGTCATAAAACTGCCATAGATGAGAGTTTAACAGCTACTGATCCATCAAAAGATCCATCTCCATGACAGCTGAGCAAACTCCATCTGCTAAAGAAGACCATGTGATATGACTGAAAGCAGGAAAGAGCAAGTAAGTGGACCTTGAGATGTTTTTGTTTTATCAAGATCATATGAACTTTCGAGTCTCATCAGTCTATTGGCATGTGGTCCATTTTTTTTTCTTTTTTTGCTATTTTGATCATTCATGACGACACTGGGGTGAAATGAATGAGAGGATTATTATGGGAAATAATATTTCTTGCTGTGAGATAGATGAAAAGATCAATATCTGTCTGTTCAATATGAAGCTAGAGCCAGCAGCTGGTTAGCTTAGCTTAGCACAGTGACTGGAAACAGCGAGCCTGGCTCTGTCCACCTACCAGCTCCTCGAAAACTAATAATTGAAATGCCTGTGTGATATCGATCTTCTTCATCTAACTCTTGGCAAGAAAGCAAACAGGCGTTAAAACACCAAGCTATCTATTCAGGGGGAAACTTCAGATATGTCAGCAACTTCAATCCAAACTCAAAAAGCAAAGCCAGCTGCATCTGCCCCTTAAAGCCCTGTGATGAACCCTGTGGTGGAGTCCACCGTGCATGATGTAACATGCACAGAAAGCATGTACTGTACCTTGGCAGCTAATGGAAACTACATAAACAGCACACTTAAGAACCACAAACACTGCAGCTGAAAAGACCTCTGGGGTCACACACACAGAGAGAGAGACACTGGGGGATTTAGGGCTTAAGAAACTGAAGTTCATGGAATGAAAAATGGCTGTTGAGCAGCAAAACACTCAAAGCTGTACTCTCCATCCACATGGTCTGAGCTAAAAATAAACCCAGTGGGGAGAGGGCAGAGAATTAAGTGAGCCTAGCACAAAGGGCTGATCTGGGCTCTGGTCCACAAACAAGGACAAACTGAGATCATAAGTTTAGTTTTCCCAGCTTATACATAAAAACAATAGTTGAAATAGACATTAGGCATGAGGGCCAACACTATTTATTCCCCACAAATGCCACACATGTAAATGAGGTCTGAAGACACACAAGTAGATTAGTTCATTTAGGATGAACCTGCTGGCAGTAAATCTGCTCCTAAAGCTGACTGACTGTGGTAGAGACACCGGGATTCAACTATTATCCTCAGCTAACAGCTGAATATATTTATCTATTCACATACCAGAGAGACTTCAGAGGAATCTAGGCCAGAGCAGCCCAAAGCAAAGCAGTGAACGTGGGTCAAATTTAGCCTTCCAAAAATGTTTTACTCACTCTCCCAAGGGTCCAAAGAGTGATTTGTCACTGCGTTCCATTTTTGGTTTGACCTTTGGGGGCAAAACATGCAACTGGCTGTCAGTCTACCAACATCATTTGGGATTGGGTGGCTGAAATATGTAGAAATTGTATTGATTTTTAGCCACACTGTTGGCATGGCAACCAGGGATGGCGATGTTTAAGCCTGTCTCCTAGAAACAATGTTTGTACATATTCCTAAATGATTTTCATAATTAAGCTATGGTGTTCGATTGTCAAGATAGTAGGTGATTCATTTTCTGTTGATCAGTTAATTGTTTCATAAACTAATCAATGCAGCCTTACAGTTCTAACACAGCTGTAGAGTCTTATTCTTGTTTGCCATTTGCTCTGTCTAGCTTTAGAAAATATTTAGAGATTTTGCATGTCCTTGTGTAACCATCTGCCAGTCACCTGACTCTCAACCTGCCTGCACACCTGCAGCCAGGTGGACTGTCCCCCACAGACACACCACACCTGCCCTGTAGCCCAGTTCTCTGCTAGATCATCTCTTGTGTGTCATGGCCTTCCAGCCTCCTGTTTGTCTTTCTGCCTGCTTGTTTATGGGCTGCCTGCCTTTGCCCCTTGGTCTTACTTTCATCTCCCGTCTGCCTACCTGTTGCAGAACCTGATGCTGTCCAAATAAAGCTTGTTTTAAAGGACCAGTGTTTAGGATTTAGTGGCATCAGGCAGTGTGGTTTCAGACTGCCACCAACTGAAAACCTCTTGCCTCACCCCTTCCTTTCCAAGTGTGTAGGAGAAACTACAGTGTCCGTGAAACTGATGAAAAATGTGAAAGGTGAGCCAGGGTTTGGTTTGTCTGTTCTGGGCTACTGTAGAAAACGGTGGTGCAACGGACTTCTTGGAAGAGCACTCACTCTCTCTGAAGATATAAAGAGCTCATTCTAAGATAAGAAACACAACAATTCTTATTCATTTTCACAAGTGAAAACACACTTGAATATTGCAGTGTATTTCTGCCAGATTTTGCCACTAGATCCCCCTAAATCTGTTTTTTGATCCCACTAAACTGTTCCAATGCACAGAGATTTTTCAGGCTTTGTATCTCATTTTGTGAGACATCATTTTGAGACAATGAAAAACGTACTGGGGTTGAAAGCAACAATTATTTTCATTATCAATCCATCCACTGAAAAAATGCCCTTTTATGCTACAAAACCCAAAGATGTGAAATTTACAAGCAGAACATCCTCAGTTTTGAGAAGCTGGAACTACAGAACGTCATTTTTCCTTTTCATCATGAAAAGTTCCAACAGATGGTAACAATTGGGTTCTGAACCACCACACTGCATCTGACTTCATATGAGACCTGCAAGTGATCACAAGGTGTGGTGTTATTTCTGAACACACAATGATCACAGTTAGTGAATCACCTGGTTTGGAAGAGCTCAGGTTCATCCACAAAGCGCTGAGACACCTTAGCTTTACAACGGGATACACCACTTATTCCATATTACAAGTGCCCATGACGTGTGGCATCTTTTGAATGGTTTTCTCTCATTTGTAACACGATCTGCACTCTTAACAAACACAATGAAAGCAGAGATTCTGGCAGTATATTCTTTGGCAGCCACTGGCCTTCACCTCACAGATTTGACTATGTTGAAGCCTGAAAAGCTCTCATCTGGTTTTTGCCCCCTTCACATCACTTTTGTGTTCCATTCTATTATGGGCCTTGTTCTATGATGGGTTTGAAGTCTCTCATGAACCACACAGTCAGTGATCTCAGGGGACTTCAACATGTTGCTGCAATTTCTTCTGGACTCACTTAGATCACCAGTTCAAATGTCCATCCTTTATCTATAACTGCTTATCCTCAAATGTGGCCAAAACAGAACTCTGGCAGATGTCCCTACAGCACGTTTTGATCAGGGAAGGAACTCCAATATAAACATGTAAAAAATAGCAAACCCATAAATCCATTTTTATGGAAATTAAAGTGAAATAAATACCTCAAATTATTCATCTCAGGCTGCTGCAAAAGCTATTATTTATGCTGCAGTGGTTAGATGCTCTGTGTACTATTTTATATTTGTTCCATATCAAAAAAACTGACCAATAAAAAGCAGTACCAAGGTTTCCTCAGAATTTCTTGTGATCAGGTTTGTTTTGGCTCGACTGCAGTCCCTCCCCCTGCATCACTGTCACCACCACGACCTTAAAACATTCCCTGTGAGAAATCTGGATACGTAAGCGCCAGCAACAGGTGTCCTCTACAACATCAGGACGTGCTCACACTTTGAAAATTAGCATTGCATGGACAAAAACACAAAGCAAAAGAACACATACAGTTCAGTGTTAATGCTGAATTCCCTGATGGCCAAACTGAAAACAACCTTGACTATTATTTTCACCTTATGAAGTTGTTATGGAAAATGTGTTAGAAAGCAGTTGCTTATTCAAACATCCAGCAGACATGGCGCAAAATATTCATTTAGAGTCTCTTTATGTGATGAATGCCACTATGTTCACCAGCTAGTCGCTAGTTTTCTCTGTCTGGTCAGGTGGCGTACAGTGAGTCCATGAGAGCTTACCTAACAAACACCTACAGCTGCAAAATCAAAATACAGAGCTGGAAAATGCTAAACCACTCTGCAGAGGAAAGACGAACTGCAGAGTGGAGCAATAATTACTGTATGTGGGTTTGTAACTACAAGAGACCCCTGTCATGTTACACATGATATTACAGTCATTTGATCCATTGTTAATAGAAAATTATACAACAGTTAGTTCCAACCAAGTAATTTGATTGGACAAGAGACATTCCATGAGTGCTGATATAGAGCACAACAGCACTGGGACTTTTTATTGACATTATCACTCCACTGTACAGGCGTTCTAATAACCGTTAATTAACGTTACATCAGTTGTTAACTATCTTAGATTGTGGCAAACTTTGCACTGCAAAGATGGACATATTTCCACAAATAACATTTGATTTAAATTATGAATGGTCATCAGACTCAGAGGAGGACAAAGGGAAGGACAAAACAACACACCACCTCCCGATCTCACCTGAAGACCAGCGCATCTTAAAATATTCTGCAGCGCTGAGTCTGCAAATCAGACACGCATTTAAGTATAAGCCTTGTGATATACTATATTTTTCTTTCCGTCAACCTTTCTGGCACCATCCTGTTGCTGCACATATTCAGTGGTACACCAAATGTGTATTAATCCACATCTGAAAATAGTCCCCAGCAAATGCACAATTTAGTCCTGTTTAAATAACGTTTACTACAAACTTTAGCAACCAGCTGTGTTAGGAAATCACTGAGCCATTTTAAAAAAAAATGCTAAATAGAAGCTAGTTGTTGTTGACCTTTTAAATGGTTTTCTGATCATCTGGGGCTGAGACATCACTGCAAAATGTTAGTTTGCAAGATTTTGATCAGTAAGATCCTTATGAGGCACAAATAAACATTAACAAGCTTTACTTTATAAAATTTCAGAACAACAGCAAACTGCAAAAGGTGACCAAATGAGAATGCTGCATGGTGAGGAACAAGGCTTGGGCTGAGAGCCACAGACAGGTCAGATATGTCAGAAATGTATAAGAGATGGAGTATTGTTGGTTTTGCTCTTTTTAATGGCCGTGCCATTTCAGTAAACTCTGGCACAATACAAAGGGCAACACGTATATGTCATATGCTAATATTGCACATAGTCCTCTACAAATACAATGAACTGTACCACTGAGAATAATATTACAGAGATCAGTTTTTGTTCAGTAATAAAGATGGAGGATTTTACATGGACTGGTCCATTTTCTGAGGGTTGACATGAAAATGAAGGTTTTGATCAGCAGTTTTCCATATTCGTTTGCCACTTAAAACTTTCCATTAAGTCATGTAAGCAAATCAAAATGAACTAGAAAAAAACAACAAAAAAAACACCTTCAGTCTGACGAGGCTAGCCGTCATTGTCTGGGTAAGCGGTCTAAAACCACTTCCCGCAGAGGCCCTGGAGGTTTGTGCACCAACCCAGCTTTATGTAGCAGCCCATTTCCTCCTCACTGAGTGAAAGTGTGCTAATTAGTTAACGGAGCTGTCGCAGCCATGCCCTCGTCTCTCCATTACACGTGGATTGAGACCAGTGGTCTAATCGTTACCGCTCATATTCTCCTCCCATGCCCCCATTCTCCACCTGCAGACTGTCTCCAGCCTTTGTCTGATGTGTCATGAGTAAGGGGAAATGTTTCTGAACTTCATTCCCATGCTTCAACCCTTCCCCCCTCTCTTTACCCCGACAATCTACCACTTCTCCCCAACACTGTGCCCTCCTCAGTTTAAAGCAATAAACTAAATAGGCAAGACTAGTGGTGCGTAAATAAAAGCAGATGAGACACTGAGAGAGCTCATGATGTTTTTGGCTTCAGACCAGAATCCCACGCTAAAGAGAGAGAGACACACCCCCACTCCCAACAGAGGTCACTCACCCTATCTGGACAACAACCAGCACGATGGTGGGACGGAGGGCTGAGAGTGTCATCTGAGACTCAGTGTGTTAGGGGTTGTGATAATCATGGCCAATCACATTCACATTCATCCCCTTTAAAAGCTGATCGTCATTTGTAGCTAAAAGTACTGTGCTTCTGTCCAATCAGAACTGTAGGGGGGACATCTGTCCTGCTAACTAAGCCAGCAAGATGCTACACAGAAGGAATGTATACCTCCTCCATGGAAATTAGTCCCAGGACGAAAGATTGTTTTTTGATCAACATCAGTTACTTTGAGTTATAAATGTGGATGTGAGTGCAATGCACTGAATTTTAAAGCAGTGTATCACCTGAACATATCATTTTCAAAGTGTAAACAATTCTGCAAAAGCTTCAATCACACAGCTACAACATGGCTGCATGCTTTGGGAAGAGCCTGGCACTAAAAGAAGGTGTCAGCAAATACTTACTTGACTGACACATTCAGACACAGGTAAGTCTTTCTGTCTCTTCATAGAGATGGATATTTAGTCTAATGACCTACGTACCTCTAATTTTCACATTCAGGAAAAAAAAAATATCTTATGAGTCATAAGCTACTCCTCCACTTATCCCTTGAAATGCAGTGTGTATGAAGATGCAGGGACCTCATCATATCCTGGATTTCATATCACATCTCTGAAAATGCCACTTTTGTCTTAGCTCATCTTTGGTGCGTCACCAAGAGGCTTAACTGTATTTCACCTCCGTCCCTCTATGGATGATCTGTTGATACGTGTGCACAAATCTACATCATGCACCCCCCCCTCCCTCTGCCTGATCTCCTCCTGTGAAAGATCTAAAACCACCCACTTGTTTCCTGAAACAGACTCACAAGGTGAATCCAAGTGAAAGTGACTACACTTCACCAGCAGCATCCTCTTCAGTTATGATCTGTTATGCAGGGATTTTTAAGGCAGGACATTTATTTATCAGAATATGCTCTTTATGCATCGTGCATTCCATGCATGACTTCAAATCCTGCTCCTATCTCTCCTCTACCTGCCTGTCTGTGTCTGTGTCTCTCCCAGAGATCATTTATCACTCAGTCAGCTGCTATGTGCGCACACCGAAAATGGCATGTCTCCTTCTCCTTCCTCTTTCCTCTCCTGAAGGTGAGAAAACACCTTCTCTTCTTTCTCCTCCTGTGCAATAAGGTTAACGAAGGCAGCATAAAGGGTGTGAGCACTTAGGTTTCTGTCTGCCTGATTGTGTTACTGTAAAGCCACAATGATGAGCAGGAGGGACATTTCACCTTAGATGCAGGATTATTCTGTCTAAATGACCGTTTTGACATTTCTCAATGACTCCACTCCAGTCATCTTGTTCATTAGATTTTTCTAATCATGTGCCACCAGGAGCCATATTTCTGCAGAGTCACATTCTGAGCAATCACTATAGCATCTGATTACACTGATTAGACCAGCTTGAACCAGAGAGGAGGAGCAAGCCAAATCAGTTGCTCGAGTGTTCAGGTCTCTTATTTGATATTTCCTCACTCCTCGCTTTAACCAGAAGTCATTCTGGTCTGCCATCCTGAAGGCCATCTCAAAGGTCTCCTTTCTGCTCTGAGCAGCGAGGAGGCATCTGAAGCAGCCTTCACGCAAGTTTTTATTGGTCAACATGCTCCTTTATCGGGCATCAGTTATTGATCGGATACTTCAGCTGATCGGACCATCACAACATCTCTGGAGTTTCATGTCAGAGTGAAGACAGATAAGACAGATGGCTTCATAATTTCAATTTCCTTCATACATTTAGCCCAATAAATGACTTCCAGTGTTAAAGAGACGGCATAATCACATTCTGGGTTCATCAGAAACAGAATTATCAGGAACGCTTTACGTGGTGCTTCAGAGGAAAGGACATCTCATTTCTCTAAAGATATATTTCCTAATTTTTTTCTCTCCTTGCTGGAACGGACTAAGATGCATGAAAAAGACACAAGTGAGGGAAATGCGGCTGCAGCCACATGAGTAATTTTCTGGTGTTCTTTCACGAGCTCAACCAGGGAGTCTGCAGATATTCGTCAGACTCATATGAAGCTTTAATTGAATTAACTCCCTTGAATGAGGACACAAATTGGACGCCAATGTAAGATTCCCTGTTGTGAGATGTTTTGTTTACATGTTTCTTTAAGAACCTCTCATTCATGTGAAATGGCAGAAATGAGACTGATAGCACAAAATCTGATTATAAAAATACAACTGCTTATTTTCAATTACAGCAGCTCTGTTAGTCCTGATATAATCAATATTTTAGATACTAATATCGACTCAAATCCCTAATAAGAAACAGTTGCAACCAGCACCTTTAACTAACTTCTAGCCCCCTTTACCTCATTGTTTTGGTTTTATGGCACATTTGCTGTGTGGTTCAGTCTTACAGCTCTCATCAACCCCTGTAATCAACTGTTAACAGTGAAAAAAAAAACAAAAAAACAAAAAACCCTCAGATAAACCCACTCTACGCTAAGAAATAGAGCTCGATGCCGTCGTGGGACTGACGCTATCTACCATAATGTTACATGGTTATTCACAACCTCTACTTGTCAAAAGTTTATTGTTTATGTTTGAACAGCAGATCATAGTCAAGAAGATAGACTCCCATCATCCTTTTTGTGCAAGCAAAGCGGTAAATTAAGAGAAAATCACAGATGAATGTGTCGATAACGAAAAAATGCTCCTTCAGCTTTTAGAGCTGATATGTGGCAACATTTCGGTTTTCCTGTTTCAAAAACTTACAATGGCGAAAAGGAAACTTGCGCGGTCAACTACACTATGGGAAACATGAGAAGCCATTTGGCACATCGCCACCCACAAAAGCTAAAATCACAACAACAAATCTTCAGCCAGGTCAAAGGGGCCTGAAAGAAGCATTTGGAGGCTGCATAACAGTCCCAGAGCTGGAGAAATAACATGATGCATCAGTGAATATGTAGTCAAAGACTTATGGCCGTTTTCTGTGGTCGACAGTGATGAAATTTGGAGGTTCATAAACGTGCTGGAGCCCACCAAGGTCATACTTAGCTGCACAGTGATACCCGCTCTGCACTAAGAGACAGAAGCTAAAGTGACACAGAGCCTCAAAGAAGCAGAGTGCCTCTCAATAACCACAAATGGGTAGACTTCATGAGCTACTCAGAGCTAAAATACACTCACAGCTCATGTTATGAGCAGCAAATGGGAAATTAAAAGTTTTGTGTGAGAGACACGGCCTCTTTTCCAATCACACACTGGACTCAACACAGCAAGGGTTTTGAAATGTTTTGAAGTGGGAGCTCGACATGAAGACTAACGACAATTATCACAATATTGCTGTTGTTACAACGCACGAAATATGGATGTAGAGGAGAAAGAGGCACATGAAGTGTTTTGTGCACACTTTAAACCTCGCTTCACGAGCAGGTGTAGGCTGTGCCGTCTGCTTGTTCGAGTGAGGCGTGTAGTGGTTTCACTCAGCTCAACTCCCACCAGACACAGACTGATCATGGATGTGGTCATGCGATGGAACAGCTCTCTTAATTATTTTCTAAAAGGACTGTTACTGACTGCTGCTTTGTTTTTGTTTTGAAATTATATATTGTATTGTGATGTATATGGTTCAATCATTCATTGGCAAAGACAATGTCAATTTTTGCACATGCTTAGGTCATGGCTGGCTACTGGCTACAAATGAATAGAAAATGCTGTATATACTAATTTATTCCCAAAAGGCCATTTTTTCAAGTCATTTTTAAAATAAATCTTGCAATACCTATCGTATCGTGAGCATTAATATCGGGGTATTATCGCACTGTGACCTTGGTATTGTGAAGAGGCATCCTCTGAAAATAAACCAAAAACAGATTTCTGAGTGTGCTGTTGATACACAGTGCTCTCCTTCCCAGTGAGGCTGCTCACAGCTACAATATTCCACATCTAAATGATGGTGAAACAGCTCCAGGAACACTTCACAGTACAATACATACAGATACAGACTGATGATTTTTTGGAAAAACATTTTTTGTTGAATCTTTGTGAAGGTTAATTGACAGAAGCATTCGTTCTTGCATACTGACCACAAAATAGTATCAAAACTGCAAGTAACTTATTATTGATACATTTGCCAATTCATTTCTCAAGTAATCAATTAACCATTGTTAATTGTTCATTTCATTTTCATTTACAATTACGAAATTCTCGCTGATTAATTTCCTGAAAATAATTATTGCAGCTCTAAATAGCAATAGTGTGTATAGTGTATACAATTAGTTTGTAGTATTGAATTTGGGCACGTGGCTGTGTGTCTGTCAGCTTGTTCTGATAATTTTCTGCCCCCTAGTGGCCAACAGTTGATTCCTCCGTCTTTAAGAGCAGCATATTTTGAGCTGGCCTCGACACCAGAGAGGACATTTTGATGTTCAGGAACATAAAATCCACGTGGAAATAACTATATACCAATGTACTGAAAATAATTTTGGAAATTGTGGTAAATTTCAGTTATTTTAGTTGAATGGTGTTAAGATGAAACCCCACTGTGCCTGTAGCACTTGGCTTCTATTCGGCTGTTCATTTACAAAATACACTGGTAACAATCAAGAGCTACTCTGTACAAAGTGTCTTTATTTGTGTCAGGCAGCAGTGGAGCTCAGTGGGTAATTCACACAGCTACAAGAGGTCACTGGTCCACTGGGAATAAACATGAGTCACACTGAGGCAAAAACAAATGACGGTGTTGTATTGTGGAGGAGGCTGGAGATGGAAATGCAAACCATCAGTCCTTTTTTATCTGTTTCAAATGCCCTGATGCATTCATATTCAGCCATGCCAATGCGTTCAAAGTCGATGACTTGTGTGGCACTATGTCCCCGTGCGGCAGTGAGCTTTACATCATGGACACACACAGCAAAGGTTACATTTGAATGTCTTTGCTTCATCACAATACCGTATATGACTGTGTGCTGCATAATGCAGGAGGAATGAATGCATTTCTAAACAAGTATGCTTTGGAGATAACAGTGGACAAGGCACTGCTTTTTGGTATTTTTGAGCTTAATGAGCTGCGTTGGTGTGAGGAGGAAGCAGTGGGATTAAAGTTAAAGAGCTGCACATGTCCACTGCACCGTCTGGACTCACAAACTCACACAGTTTTTCCTTCTAAGCCCTGTCAGAGAAGATCATTAAATTTTTTTTAGAGCACAATCTGCCCGAATCACCTTTTTTACTGAATCTTTCAATGTCTCGTACTCACACAGCGTCGCCGGAGGTTCTATCATAATCTCATATATTTTTAGAAATGGGTGTTTCATTGTTTCCCTGTTCTCCTCTGTGTGCAATGAACACAGAATTGTTGTACAGCCAGCAACAGCCTCAGGATAATGATGCCGTTCAGTGAGGAAAGGCGGAAGTGTACAATTTGGAACCTGGATGGAGGGCAGAGAGAGTGATTCAGAGGATGAGTCAAAGGAAAGAGAAAAAAGATTTGGATTAAAATGAGAAAAAGGAGAGGACGAAAAAATAATCCAAGACCTTTTCAAAGGCTCAGATAAACAGTGAAACTTCATTATCTCATGATTGTAAGTCACAGACTGTGTTAAAATCTCAGGACTAAAGTTAACTTTCCGACTTAAACTAAATTTGACAACTGCCAGATTTTGGGCGCCTCATATTCAAAACAGACTTTTCAGTTCCTGCAATGAGTGAAGGCAGAGAAGAGGAAATGAAAACAGTACAGAGACTTCAAACTGAGGATAAATATTAGGGCTGAAATACATAGCGGCCTCTTTTCTGCACAGTAATACAGATCTAATTGCTCTGTGGATACGGTACCAGTCAAGAGAGTAAAAAATGGCCCCACACTGAGGAAAGCTGAATGTCAACTTATCAAACACCACAGGACACAAATCAACTGGGAAATTATAGACATAAGGAGAGATTTATGCTGATTACATGACATAAAGGAGCAAGAGGAAGACAAAGAGGATGACAGAGGAAGCCAGAGCTGTGGAGCTACTTGAAGAATAAACCTGCTGTACTCTACTTTTACTAATAGAAATATAAAGTGATACACAATACACTTTGTAATATGTATTTCATTTTATGTACGCACTCTCAGTCATAATTAAACAGAAACAAATGGAAAAGGAGAGTTATTCAGCTTTGTCTTCAGTCACTGGATGACTTGTTTTTCCATGGCACGTTCAAACTGGTGTTTTCTTTGTTGTGAGCTGTGATTTTTAATGTGGCATGTGGATAGATGGTCTGAATTCTGTCGCAAACACTTGAAGTGAAAGTCCTACAGTTTTTAGATGATGCATACTGGCACAAAATAGCCAGGAGACATATTGATGCTGCAATTGCATCTGCAAATATTTCACAATGACAGCTGAAACGTCAATAATCACATACTGTACACCGTCACATAAATCACAGCATTTGTTCATGTGTTTATCAGTCTGTGCCCACAAATGCTAAATTGATTAAATGGCAAAATGATCTTTATATATTGATATTTTTACTGGATATTACATGTTTTTAAACAAATCAGCATTTAAAAATGTTCATGTACACGTTGTTTGGGCAACACTAAAGCTCCAGGCTAGCTGGATGGAGTTTTATGGCCTTAGAAAGGGGAACATGTTTTAAAACTGCTATAATCAATATTCTCCTATTAACTAGACACAATAAATGGGTTAGCCAATCCTGCAGTTCCTTCCAGCTCTTTGGAGACATTTAAGATGTTGGAGGAGGTCTTTAAGCTTGTTGTTTTGGTTTTACAGCCCTCACCTTTACTGACTGACATCTGCAACAGATGCTGCAGGCAGCTGTTTTCAGTGAAGAAACAGTGATAAACCCACTGTACACTATCTACCCAGCTAAAGATTAGATAAGAGATATTGACCTCAAGTGTTGGTGGAGAGTGAAACAGAGCTAGAACAAGAGTAAATATTGAGCTTACATCCACCAGGCAGCCACAGACAAGACTCCAAATGAATGCTAATGTTACTTAACAGCAACAGAAGCTAAAAAAATCCATTTATCTTAAGTGTGGTTCATTGCAGTGTTTGGATAAGATTGACACGCAGAATGTGTATCTTTACTGTGCTTGGGAAAAAGGATCAATGGCTTTATGGATAATTACCAAAAAAAAAAAAAAGTTTTTTTTAGTAGTTTCTGACAGTAAAGATGTTTAGCTGCTCTGCATCTGGTTTTTGTAAAGCTTCATCTTCCTCATAATGTTTTCATCAACAAATCGTACTTAAGACATCAAACTTCCTCCTCAGTTAGAGCTCTCAAAGCTGATTAGTGTAAATGAATGCCTGTGAGAGGTTTGCAACAAAGGCAGCTGTGATTGAGTGTGAAAGGGTGCAAGATGTCAAATCAATGACTTCCTACAGGCAGGAAAATGGGTTGGAGAACGGCAATGCTACATTTCCAGAAATTTCCTGCTTCACTGTCTGATAGGGGTTTCTGTCACATCATGCAGGTTCTCAGTATCTTCATAATGTTGCTGAAAAGTAGCTTCAGGACATCAGAATATTAAATGTTTGCTTGAGTATCAGCTGCTTCAGATTAAAAAGGTGGCTCAGTGGGTGTAAACCCACCGTGGCTTGTGGACTGCAGTTTTGAGTTTGGCATCATGGTTGTCACGATTTTGTCTTTTTGGAGCCAGACATAACCATATTTGGCCAAGAGGGTGGAGCTGGAGATTATGTGCATTGCTAAGCCTCTATCCTGATTGGATCGGATTGAGAACACAAGGACATGCCGTGGTAGCAATGTCCATAAAGCATACCCTACTTTATCATCTATTTCACTCTAAATGGGACCATGATTTACAAATTGAACATCATGCTGTTATGAAGACCAACTGAGGCCATAAACTCATAAGGAAATTGTTTACTGAGGTAATAAATCAAGTAAGAATTAGGGTTATTTTCTCATAAAATCACATACAATCTGACTTTTTGTGGTCCTGGTGGTCATTACAGAGAATGCAGGTTTAAGATACTTTTACTTTGGCTTTGCTTTTCAGACCCATAAGCTTCATCCACTATTTATATTGTCTATGGTAAAACCCTGTATTCATGTGAACCGGTTACTTAATTCTATATGGTCTTCCATCCCACACAGACCTGGACATTTAAATATATATTTGGGCTAATATCCTCCTTGTCTGCTTTTGCCTGCTGGTGAGATGAAGCAGAGACGCAGAGACAGCCTGAGTCAACGCTCAACTTCTCTCTCTGCTGGCTGTCAGAGCACAGGTGGGAGGCGGTCAATAAATCTGTCGATGTGGCGGCCACAGCCAGCCAGTCAGCAGGTGGCAGACACACTGACAGGCTGGCAGACAGACAGGTACAGAGGCAGACAGACAGAACAAGACATAGGGAGGGAGACTGCAGGAGAAGGCAAATGTATCATTCATCATTTAAGGTGAAGACTGATCATTTGAGTGTCTGTGTGTGTGTGTGTGTGTGTGTGTGTGTGTGTGTGTGTGTGGAGGAGTACATCAGTCTTTCATGAGTTTCCATGGCAAACAATGTTGTGGTCAAGCAAAACCTCAGCAAGACCTCATTATTTCCCTTCCAACATCATGAAAATGAAACAAGGCATTTCGAAAAAAGATTAAAGACCCAGAAGAGACAGACAGACAGACAGACAGACAGACAGACAGACAGACAGACAGACAGACAGACAGACAGACAGACAGATTCAGGTCCAGTGCCAAATGTTGCACAGACAGGCAGTTGTTTACTCGTTGGTTGTCGGTCAGTTTCTTGCTTGGTGAAGGTTTTTGGCTTGCTGCTCCTCAAAGTCAGTGGATGCCTGTAGTGAACTCTGTCTAGTGACTTTATTTACTTCAAACAGTTTCAGTTTGGAGAGCAAAACTGGCGCATCACATGATGTGGAGCAGAATGGTTCTTTCAGTGTTACCAGTGCTTAACGCTCCATAGTTCACAAACCATACAGACCATAATGACACTGACCTGTCACTCTACAGCTGCACTGATTAATATTTCTATATCAACAATGCATCAAATGACTACATGTAATGTGTACGGTGTCTCTCATAGAGACAGACAACAGAGAATTATCGCCCGGCTCTGCAGTTCCTCTCAGCTCTGTTTAGCCTTTTAGCATCTTTCAGCTCACTGTTTTGGTTTTAGGGGCTGCAGCTTCAATGTTTAAGTTAAATCACGCAGACACTTGCTATCACTGAGTTTCCACTTAAGTTTTTCCTTCATCTTGATCAGTTATTCGAGGCAAACTGACTCTACAGAACAGTTTTACTTTATCTGATACTGCAGCACTGCAGCAGCAACAAGGCACTTCTTCACAAAGTCTCCCTCTGAATGAGGTTTCAGCTTCTTAGCCATTAGCTCACTAACCATAATAATACTGTATAACTGCCTGTATAACACTGTGTCTGTCAGGATGTGGTCATGTGAAAGCTGCTTGTTGGGCACCCAAAGAGCGTTAACTCAATCCAAGAGCATTTGTCCTTGCAACTAATCCAGTTTAGCATGTCTGTAGCTGTAATGATGCTCAAGATTAGCCTTTTTCATCACTGTGAGCTCGTCTCCACAGGCTAACTTAGCTACACTGTCTTGGCTTAAATAAAAATAACCATTTGTCCATTTCTCTTGCAAAGTGCAACACTCAGCATCTATTTTTTTTTTTTTTTAGCCATGGTGTATGTCATTGATATGATGTAACCGCTGTGTGTGCTGCGTTCAGGGACCACTCAAGCGGGTATGTTCGTTCACTGTTTTGTTATTTTCTTTTATCACAGAAAAAAATGATTACTGTGCAGATACTTCTATTAATTTTTTATATTTATAAATTGTCTCGTAGGCTGGATGAAACAGACACTCCCCACCTCTGATGTAGATGTAACTGAAATACAATTGCCCAAAGTTTTTGATTTGTAGCTTCTACCATTATCTCAAGCTCACTAACTGTGATGGATTTTTCCAACAGACAGTTTGGGTCATAATTTTACTGCTCACATTAGTTTCTCTTACACATATGTGAAGTAAGAAGTAGCTGGCTGTAACCTGGCCATCAGCTCTGACTGTCTAATGGTGATGTTTGAAGATAATGCTGGTGTGTCCTCAAGGCCTGAAGAGTTTTTTTTGTCTCCATCTGCTTCTCTGTCTGCTGGCTTGCTCTTCATAGTATGACTTCAATCAAACACTGCTGACGGGCAAATAAAGCCAACTCCATTGTCAGGAGACAGGTCTCGTCCTTGTGCTGTTCATACCCTGGCCTGAGAACATCTGCTGTCATACTGTTTACCTCACAGTTTTCTCTGCAGGGGTCCCAGACCTTGGTTGTAAAGCGAAGAGGAGCCGGGGTCTGCTGGCTGCTCCACACATTCAGCTGTGCAGCTGCTTGGTTTCAAACCACTGAGTGGACTTGTTGAGCACACTGAAAGGAGCCGTTGTTAAGCAGCCAGACAACAAACAGTAAGCCTTGTTAATCCTGCTCTTTTTTTCCATGATTCACAATCACAACTACTCTTCTTGAATACACAATGACAAGCTGCCTGCCAGTTGATTTACATTTTATATGCTGCTTCCTTAACAGCAATGATGGCTATTTTCACTGCTACTGTGACATCAGGAAAAAAGTTCAGATCAAACCCAGAGACGGAGCTGGCAGGCCCAGCTGAGTCTGATCAGCCCCCCCTTCTCTGTCCAAAGGCCTGAATCAGGGAGTTTGACAGCAAAAGGAGAGCTTTTGTACTGTCTTCATCCAAAAGAGGCAAATTATGCTGAAACATTGTCTGTTTCGCAGAAAGATGACCAACTTCTCCAACATCTTCTGCTTGTATTTCAGTATTTAAGTCCTGATGAAAAAGATTCTAGACCTCAGAGGGTAGTTGGGAGTGGTTGCCTGAGAGTAAATAAGTGAATTAAGTCATTTCTCCCTTCTTGTCTGTGCATCTTGATCTGTATTTTGCCACCAACAGATATGAGTCTAAAATGTGAATCACGATGTTGGCAGCTCAGTCATGCCATGTGTAACATTTTGTGGATATTAACTCAAACTGTTGGAATATATTTAAAAAATACTGAGTAATGTTACAATATTGGGCTGATGCAGATCCAAGTCAAAGAGAATGTGGTCTGTCGCACATGGGAGGTTATACCAAGCACATCTTCACATCAAAGTAAAATTTGATTTCTCCTCCCTTTTTCTTTAAAAGAAATGAGAACTGATTTTTCCAGATAA
Organism: Chaetodon trifasciatus; assembly: GCA_037975065.1. Lineage (NCBI taxonomy): Eukaryota > Metazoa > Chordata > Actinopteri > Chaetodontiformes > Chaetodontidae > Chaetodon > Chaetodon trifasciatus. The sequence goes on from JBBMOE010000004.1 coordinate 2,840,106, forward strand.
AACTCTGAGACAAAACAGTTTATGGAGTCTGAGATCCTGGCCCTTGGGTGGGTACATGTGAAATGGCCAGTTTGTGAAGATTTGTGAAGATGGCTCACTGTACGTTTAAGTTTGTATTCCACTACAAGCAATTACCATTACCTTTTGTGATATTTCAGCACCCGGTGAGCCATCGGCAGCTCCTGCACACTGAGGACCAGATTAATTTCACTTAAGTTTGTGACTGCAATCTGTGTGTATGCAGCGTCTGATTTGCCAAGGCAGCAGCTCGTTATGAAGCAACGTGTCACTTCTGCACCTGACAAACGGGTGCAAAGCCACGGTAAATCTCGTCCTTGGTGTTTTGTTCATCTCACTTGTGCAGCATGGTGTACACTTTGGAGCCAGGTGGGATTTAAAATTTGCATCAGAAAATAGTTTGAATATACTGCATCGGCATACGGCATCATTTACCCCATAATTCCACTTTGTGTCGATGCTGTACACAGCAGTGAATCCTTATTGAGAAACTGTTCCTTAATGGTTTGCATTACATTCTTCTTCCATTTATTTCTCTGATCCGCAACTTTGGGAAACAGGTGAATCTCTGAAGACCTTCATCTACCCTACACAAGACAGCTGAAGAAAGAAAGTGGATGGAGTTCAAAAAGGCAGAACAGCCAATGCAGTAGCATTCCCTAAAGCCCAATTCAAGACATGGTTGAGATTACAGGGGCAGGTAGGGATTGCTCTGGATGGCATTTTATCCACTGGGAAATCACAGGATGTGGTCTGTAATAGACATGGACATTCAGCAGGACAACACACTTTCAGAACGTCTTCAAAAAGTTAATTTTTCAGTGACTCAAAGTGCATTTGTGTGTGGATGAAATGTTTTTGACCTCACCTTTGCCTTCTCCCTGCCAGATCTGCTTGCCTCATGATTACCTGTGCATTGAACCCCCTACCCTCTCTCATTCTCAGATCGCCACATACCAAAGCTTTATCGTGCCCCCTAGCATCTCAAATCGACACACAACTGATGGACTTTCTTGCTCTTCACACTGCCTCACCTTGCTCTGAGTGTCTGCTATTGCTACAGATGAGTTTCCAATGCAGTGAGCTGAAAGCCTGGTGGTTTTTGATGCACTGGGAGTTAGAGCAGGCTCAAACCACTTCTGGCAAGTAAAGAGTATATTCTTCAAATCAATCTGTAATTGAGTAGTGCTAATCAGTTCATTTGCTTGTGTTTTACCCCAGTCGCAACAGACGATAGAGTGAAAACACACGAATCGTCTCTAAAATCGTCACATTTCACGGACATCCTTGGACAAATTGCAACCACATTTTTTTAATTCTCTCTACCCAGTTTTAAAAACATTGAATGCTGCAAAAACATACAGTACCTCCTCCAAAAAGACATGTCAGTGACAAGGGAGGTAAGGTTAAAATCAGCCCACCTCCCCTTGAGAAATAAATCCAGTCTGAATGGGGCATTAGAAACATTTGACCTGGCTTCATCCAAACAATCTATCAGACAATAATTTTGAAGGGAATGTTCAGAAGTTAGTGACCAAAACATAACCACACTTGTCAATGCAAGGCGCCACAGTAACCCACAAACCTGTCAAAGAGAACTGAGGGGGCTGTCAGTGGATGACATCTTCATCATTTCAACTGTTTTTCAGCTGCACAGAATCATTTTTCATCCTTTTTATTGACTTCAAGAGGGGATGACATAATCAGTGTGGATGTGTGTGCGTGTGTGTGTGCGCGCGCGCGTGCGTAGGGAAGGCGTTAATGGCGTGTGCTTCATGCAAAAAGATGACTCAATCTCATCTCTTGCCCTGAGATTCTGAGTAAATGGAGCCTGTCTCTCCTCTGGCAAATCACTCTGCCTGGAGTTCACGACAGCCGGCAGTACTGACTGCAACGCAGCGTTGATTAAATCTCCTCCACCAGTCCAGAATTACTTAACATAATTACCAAACTCATTTCATTTTCATCCCCAGCTATTATTTCATTCCATTACAGGTGCGACACTTGCTTGCTTTAATAGCAAATGTTTTTAGCTCACTACTTGAGAAAACAAAAGCAATCTATCATTTCTACTGTGAAAGCACTGACGAACACCCAAACACACCCCGCAGGGGTCAAATCTTATGGCCCACACTGAACTGTTATTTTTCCCCCTCATCACTCGCACATTTGTCTGCAAACTGTGTCGTAGAGGAGGTGACACCTGGTGTTCATGTAACAGCGGAGGAGAGATTTTCATTTCCTACTGATCTTCCATTCACACAGCAGTGGGAATCCTCTCTCCAAATGTGTTCGGCTACAATGTCATTTTTCTACCATCTGCTCCCACCAGGACGCATTAGCAGGTCTGGACTTGATTTAGGTTGTGCAGCGTCACACAGTGATTGGGTTTACAGCGATTCTCATCCCTTTTAGGATGGACTCTGATGTGGTGATTATGAATACCAGTGTGTTTATAGTGGAACTTTTTATCATGTCCTCACTGATATGGTTGATTATCGTCGACTGTGATGGCCAAGTCTACATGTGTAAAATGCATTTACTCAAATGTTAATCATCCCCACATATCATCTCATAAAACATGTGTTAAGTTGTTACATACGTCACATCATGTCAGGTGACCATAAATTCACTATAAATCTCTTCATAATCGATGTGTTCTAAAGTTAAATGATTGCACTGATAATATATGTCATTATCGTCAACATTTTCCACACTGGGTGAAAACAAATGTCACTGAAACAGCCCAAAGCAATAAACTTAATGACAGTTGAATATTAAGACACCTACGAGTCCTAATGTGATGTTCTCTCTCTTTAACCCACTAAATTTTTTAGTGCAAATGATCTCATTTCCTTTCAGCTGTTTTGGCACACAGCAACTCTTTGTCTGGAGATTATGATCATATCTGTTTCTTTATCTGAGTGAAACTTGATTTAATTTGACTTCTGTCATATGGAGGAGTGTTAATCTATATGAAGTGAAACCGGTGGTGAGCTGTGAGCCGTCAGTGCACGGTGTGAAGATGGAGCAGAGCGCATGCAGCTCGAGTGAGCCAACACTGTGGGAGACAAATGAGGCGAGTCGAGCTCACTGGGTTCAGGTGAGGTCTGCATCTGCTCTGCTGTGTTGCGGCCTGTCAGGAGTGGGTGTAGCTGTAAGATGCAGATTAAAAAAAACCCACCAATGTAACACTGCACTCTCTTAACATTGCTGGAAACACGATGGGCAAAAGTGGATCAAAATCAGCGCAGCAGAACCAGAGATATTGTCTTTCTTCTTCCTGAAGCTAGCATCTACATCAGCTCCTTCTGGAGCTGCAAAAGGTTTTCTACAACTTTTTTCACATCCAGTGATTTCTCCAGTACGACATGTTTGTTTGCTGAAGTTCCATGTGAATATCTAAATCAGTTCAGCTAAACAATACCACTAACCGTTGTGCACCAGAGAGCACAGAAATCAAAATCCAACCAATAAAACCATCAATTAAAACTGTCATTTCAGATTGGTTTATACTTGGGGGTGATTTATCTTTGTTATGCTTTACCCCATGAAATAAAATACATTTAATTAAGTAGGACTTCATCAAGACTGCAAGTTGAGTGCAGTGTTTTGTAAATATTTCATTTTGAGAGCAGCTTTCAAAAGCCTGAAGTTAAATCCTTGCTGGCTGCAGGAACATATGGATTAGTTCTTTATAGTTGCTTTCCATGACTGATTTGCATATTGTGTCACACTGCTGTATATTGTATATCAAATCCATCAAAATCTCCATTTTCATTTGGCTGCAGGCATTCAAAATGAGGTTTCCACTTAATGTAGGCGCAAAGAAGAAGAGTGGAGATAAAGACAACTGCTGCATGCAAAGTGAATCAAAATTAGAGCCCCAGCCGCACACTCACAGACTCACCCGCAACATTTAGTTGTGTGATTGGACAGTCACACTGAAATCCAAACAAAGTAACACAAATAAAAAGACAATTTGGCAATAATGAAATGCATAAATATGAGGACTATTTGACAGTCAGCGTGAAACTAGACAGTAAAGCAAGACACTGAAGCCAGCGCAGACTGAGCTGATTTCATCTCTGAGTGTGAGAGGGTGAGAAAATAAAGAGACAGAGACATCAGTGGATTTTTCCATGGCATCCAAAGGGGCAACAGATGATGACACATTGGTGACACACTGAGATGTTAACGGAAACATAGAGCTGCGCAAACACACACACACACACACACACACGCACACACACACACACACACACACACACACACCCTCGGAGAGACACAGGGACACTCACCAGGCCTGAGGTTTCCTCTTCAGCAGGCCCTGTCTCCTCCACTGGGAGTGGGGGCTGAGATGGTAGGTGAGCTGACGACAAACCTTCTCCATCGCCCCAAGAGAGTCGCCCTCCTGTTGGACGGACAGAGAAAGAGACACACAAACTTTCAGCTCAGTTACACAGAGGAAAAACCATGCGCTTATTGGAAGGAGTCAGCAGGACAGGAGCCATGGGGAGAACAGCTGGTTGTATATGGGAACATTCAACTGATTCTGTCATCCTAGAAATGATACAAAATGTGCTTTTCACAACAAAATGGTTAGTTCAGTTACTGTACATCACTGCGTAAGTTAATTTCAAGATGTTCCTCATAGGCATTTTGATAGAAAAGTGACTATTACGAACTAAAACGTCATCCAATAAAATTGTCATTGTGAAAATAAATAACTAAATAACATTTCAACAATGAATTGAGTTGAAAATCATTTATAAAATGATTGTCTCATTCAAACATTTCACACAGTTCACTAACATGATTACTTCTTTCATAATGTCTTTTTCATTTATTTCATATTGAACGTTTTGGGCCCAAAAAAAAAACCAAATGAAAGCTTGTGCTTCTGTGTTTGCTCGGTGTGAAACTTGGCAACAGTTTGCTATTGTACTGGCAAAACAACTTATCAAGCAGGTGATATGGTGATGCATCTGTGAGCTTGTTCCAATGTTTTTCTGCTCTATAATAACCAAAAACTGTGAATGCAGCTTTATCACTATGGCTGGTACTAAACAAAGCTGTTAAATAGCTAACAAAGCTGAACACCAACATGGATTCATAAAAACACTGCGTTACTCCTACATTTGGAAATAAGCCTCAGTATACATCATCTTACTCCATAACACCACTCTCTCTATCTGTACTATCATTTAGGACATCAGTTGTGACTGGCTAGATGTACTTTCCTATTTGGCCTGGACATATTAGAGTAGCATTGGGGTGTGAGTCATGTGAAGCACCTGATGTGCTGTTTCTATATGATATTTTGACTTGTCCTAGCAGGAAAAGAACAGTTGTAACTCATAACATGAATGATGAGCTTCATTCAGTGTAGTTGCCAGTAAACCAGCACTCACAGGACCACGCCCTGACACTTGAACGCCCACGTGACATTCAGCCCGAATGGTTTTCATGACAACTGTGATTAATATGTAAGTAAGCCTATAAAACTTGTGTTTTTTGGTCTACTGTGTTTGATGTTTGTAGCATAAAGCTAATTTGCAATGCCCATTGAATTGGAAGACCTTTCTCAATACGGTACATGTATATATAAACCAATACCTCTTTCAATACCATAGCAGAAAGAATAGAAAGTCCCAAGAGCACAAAATAATAAAAAATAAGGTTAAGACAACTGTCTCAAAAACTAGTGGGATATTTTTGTCTGTTTTTCTGAGTCTTTGCACTGGAGTCCTCATCTGCTACACTGCATTTCAGTGAATTTGACATCTCTTAGAAGACTTCATCATGTTTCAGCATGCTCTGGTAAAAAGTACAATAAAGAAAAAGCTTTATTGATTTGTGATACAATAGTATCAATGAGTGTAATGTGCTGTGTGTCCTTGGCAGCCTTGAGAGCTTAGCTATACATATACATAGACCCGTGCAATTCAATGTTCTTTTTATGCAAGTTTTTCTCACGTACAGTTCAACATAAGGAAAAAACACTATTTTTATAATCTGTACATCATGTACATAGTTGATTTTTATTCTTTATCCTGTATACTTTTTATCTTAATCATACAATCAGAATCAGATAAAGGTTTATTGCCAAAGAAAAGAAAAGAAAAAAGAAAAACAAGCACTGCAAAAGTCAAGAAACATAAATATATATACAGTATATATGTGTGTACAGTCATGGAAAAAATTATTAGACCACCCTTGTTTTCTTCAATTTCTTGTTCATTTTAATGCCTGATAGGTATATTACCTGAAGAATACAATGAACACGACAAAACATGCAGCTGATTCCATAATACTTTATGTCCTATTTGACATGCTTAAGCTTAATTGTATTCCCTGTTTCCTGCTTACATTCAAGCTGTAGCACAACTCAGAAGTTGTCAGCTCTCACATAATGCCTAAAACAAAAGAATTATGTGAAGCCACAAAGGCAGCCACCTTGGCACTGCTGGAAATTGGCATGAGTGAGAGACAGGTAGCCAAAAAACTGAAGATCTCCAAGACAGCCGTTCATTACACCAAGAATAAGCAAGCCGAACATGGTACTACCAAATTGCAAGCTGGTCGAGGCAGGAAATGTCTTTCTACCCCACGAGAGGACCGTGCACTCATCCGTTCCTGTGTAAGGAATCGTCGTCAGACCTCCAGGGACCATAAAAATGAGTGGGCACTGTTGAGATATGTGACTTGTTCAGCAAGGACAGTTTGAAACCAACTTCTTGAAGCTGGTCTGAAGTCACACAGGGCACGGAAGAAGTCCTTCATCAACGAAAGGCAGAGGAAGGCCCAGTTACTCTTTGATAGGGATCACAAGGATTGGACTGTTGATGATTGGGCTAAAGTTCTCTTCAGTGATGAATCCAATTTTGAGTTGATGCCCACTCAAGCCAACTTACTGGTTAGGACGAAGCCCGGAGAAGCCTACAAACAAGACTGTCTTGCCCCTACAGTAAAACATTGGGGGTGGATCGATGATGATCTGGAGTTGTTTCAGTATGGGTGGAACAGGGCAAATGCAATTGTGTGAAGGGCAAATGAACCAGGTCATGTACAGGGCTACTCTTGAAAACAATCTTCTTCCATCAACTGATAATCTCTTTCCTGCCTCAAATGACTGGATTTTCCAACAAGACAATGCCCCTTGCCACATGGCAAGGTCAGTTAAAGCCTGGATGGAGAACCAGAACATTTGAACCATGCCTTGGCCTGCTCAATCACCAGATCTAAATCCAATTGAAAACCTGTGGAACATCATCAAACTCAAAATGGAGAACCACAAGCCCCAAAACAAAGCAAATTTGTTTGAATTTTTGCAACAGGAATGGACTGCTGTGACAACAATGTCAGAAGCTGGTGGAGAGCACGCCATGATGCATGGCTGCAGTCATCAAAAACAATGGTCATGCAAAGTTCCAACTCCTGTGTGTGTCATGTGACTAACAGACAGAAAAGAAAACAGGGAATGCCTGAAAGCACTGTTTTTGGCAGTACAATGCCAAAGCTATTGATGTAAGAACTTAAGTGATTTTGGTTATTATCAAGAGAGCTATTTTTGTTGTTATCATTATATTTGTCCAAACACATGTACCTTTAGTTGTACCAGGCATTAAAATGAACAAGAAATCGAAGAAAACAAGGGTGGTCTGATAATTTTTTCCATGACTGTATGTATATACTGTCTGTAACGACACACTGAAGACAATCATTCCAGTGTAGGTATTTGTTTGTTCAACAGGTGGCAGCTGTCTCTGTACCGTGCGATCAAAAACAGTAGAAGAGTGACGCCGCTCTTCAATTAAACATGGCAGCTTCCCTGCTGGGCGATCAGGGGTGTTGATCTTACTGATTCTAATAAAGCTGCTACGTTATTAAGTCTATCATTGTAATATTAAAACAGCTCACAGGGTTAGCAAAGTGGTTAGCATGGGGCTAGCCCGCCAGCTGAGAACAAACTGTTTATGATGAGAAAAGTTATTCAGCGTTAAGCATTAGCCGTGCTATTAATGTTTTGTTTAGTGCTAATGTGGAAGAATTGTTTTAGAGAATTGGTGTGATCATTAAGGTGTAGCTATGCTAACTCAAAGCTAATCATAAACTAAACGCCATTGAATTTCATCCTGGTGGGGGATGAAAAATAACTTTCTTCTTTACTTGTTTACTTGACTTACATGCTACACATGCAGTTTTAGTGGGATTTTAAAGACCATATTGTCCACATAGTGAGGGAAGCAGGACAGCATCATGGAGCTTTCCTCCAAGGGGGATACTCCCCCCTGTGTCATCGATATGCCTTTGACTTCCTAATCCTGCATCTGGGATTTGTGTCGATAAAACACAGGTACTGGATAATGAGACTAGGTATCGGCTGGGATTGTTTTGAGATTAGCTGATGTATCAGTGCCATTAGCATCAGTCCACAGCTTACTGATATCCGTCTGATCAAGCAGCGGGATGTTTTGCGGTGTGTGTTTGCAGCAGTAAGCTGCAAAACCGCTGTCAAATTAAGTGTTGTGGTCAACTAGAAAATGAATTAACTTGAAAAATGTGATATTTATATAGGCTGACACACACATAGGATGTGCATCCTTTAATAATGTCACGATATGTTCTAAGATCATTTCTGCGCTGCAGTCCAATGCAGCAGCTCCTCTGTAGGTTTGTAAAGGTCACTTATGTTAACCTGCATTACAGTTGTGTGATTTGATTTTCTGAACTTAGCATCTGATCTGAAAACATCCCTAGGCGTGTGAGTCAGATTCTACATCTTTATTGTTCAGAGTAAGCTTCAGATCTTCTTTAACAAATGGACCCAGTGTGCTCGAAATGCAGGCGATACAATAAAATCCTTACTGTTCAGTTACCGGTCCGTTGTTTAGCACATAGGCCAATCAAAAAAGAATCCAGCATAACTACGTGACAGGTATGAATTAGGTGTACAGGTACAGGTTTATACAGTATATGTAACATGACTTTGACGCCGTCAGTCAAAAGCTTTACAGTAAATGGAGCAGCGCCCACAGAGCAGTGGGAAAAGGAGGAGAAACGTCACGTTAGATATGACATTATCGCCAAATAAGAGGGAGCAGTGAAGTGTTACAGCAGCAGCAGACAAGACAGAGACACAAGGACATAATTAAAGGATCCGAGCACCACTGGAGCGAAGAAGCAACAAACGCATCTTCTGTCGTCATCAAGTTTCTGATATGACAGGACACACACATACACACACATCCACAATACGATGTGGGAGCAGGGAGGTGAAGGCTACATGGTGTGTTGACTGTGTGCACATATGGAGCCTATTTGCTACCAAGTGTGCTACATTACAATCACTTTGTGCATGTTTAGATACATTTGTGTGACGTTTGAGCGTGTGAATTGCACATTAATGCACCCTGCAATGCACTTAAACGTGCATCCACGGAAATGAAAAATGTTAAGGAGAAAACGTGCGCAATTTTCCCACAGTGAAATGATTCGCCCCAGCAGCTCAGATGATTGGCTTGTAAATAACCGCCATGTGAAAGAACATCTTTTTGGTTGTGATGCAAAATAAGGATGAATCTGTCTGTCCGACATGCCAGTTTACTCCTCAGCATAAAGACCCTCACTGAGTTTTCATCATCGGGGGAACAGTTTAGATGAGGAAGCAATTTCAGACAACAGCTACAGAGTTAATACTGCACCGCTTCATCTCCACCCATCTGCCTCAATGTCACTGCAACCCTCCACTCCACCATAACTGTGTGTGTGTGTGTGTGTGTCTGTGATGCTTCCACCCGTAATGCAATGTATTTATTCAGGTGGTGAATCAGGTTTGCAGGTCCCCAGTATCCAGTCTAACAGATGGTGAGGGGAAGAAGTGATATCAACAAAGACAGTCACTGTTCCCTAAACTGTGAGGTACCACACTATGTTGTTCAGGTCAGTGTGTGTGTGTGTGTGTGTGTTTTGAGCTTGGTAAAATACTGAAGGGCAGCAGTTGAATAGTAAAGCAGAAAAACAATTTTCTCGCAGACAGCATTTGTGAAAGTGAATTAATTGATAGCCAGAGGGAGGCAGGGAAAGACTTCTTCCACTTCCTCGGCTGCCAAATGAATTTCTCATTTTTCAAATGAAAAAGAAGCGATAATGATTCCCGTGGAGAAACTGTGAACATGTTCTTATAACTGTATCTGCGTGGTCAAACGCTGCAAAACAGTGGAGCACACATTGTATTTCTCGTGTAAATTCACATTTCAGATTCATAGTGAAAGAACAAATTTTCATAATTTTCCCGTATTTTCGCTGTTCTTGTCTCAGTACTCTGCTCTACTAACTGTAACTTTTTTTTGTAACTGTACTTTATAGACAATGGGTTGGGTTTGGGTTTACAGCCCTCGGCACTCACCGCTCTCATCAGCGTGGTTCCAAGCAGCAGCAGGCACCTGTTTACAGCGAAAAAGCTGTAAAAAGCCACTGCAGCACCAAACAGCAGACAGATAAAGCGAGCAACTGGCTGGTGAGCATAGTGGTGCACTTAGCAGCCACAGAACCAGATATTTCCCACAGGAGTTGTTGAAGGCCAACACAGAGTAAAAAGACAAGTGAATATTGAACTTAAACTCATCTGGTGGATAAAAACACAACTTCAAATTCATGCTAATGTTGCACTCTGTCTGCTGGATGCGTCTGGAGTGCCTATAATGGTCTGTGTTGCTCTGTGCCTGCTGGAAAAAGCTGTTTCCTTTGAGATATTTCAGCTTTATAAGGTGATAAGGTGTCAGTGTTGTTCTCACAGCTTGTTTCCCCTGCCCCCAAGTGACCAACGACATCAAATCAGGTTTAACATGTAGACTGGATGCAGTTATTCAATTGCTCTATGCTCATTTCCACTTTGTCTTAGTTTGACCCAGTGATTATATGCATCTCCCATTTCCTTTGAATCATTACAGCAGCCTCTAACCTTCATTGTATTACCATTCTCTGTACTTTGCACATTATGTACACTGTTTCCAAATACTGCACATACTTCTGCACATGTACTTCTACACAGAACATCGTGTAACTTCTGGTCAGATGAAAACCTTTCAGGTGACATTGGAAAACCTCAAATATGCATGGATGTGAGGGTCAATGCTCAATGTCCTAGTTGCAGAAATATTGACATTTTGGATGTGCAAGGTTTTCATTTGGCAGCATACTATATTCCTCTACACTGACACTTGTGGTAATGAACAGTAAGAGGGGTCTCATCACATCAATAAAGCTGCAGGAATTGAATTGTGCTGAAGTGAATGAGTGAGAGCTCAGGTCGATGAGAGCAGCGACTGCAGCCTCATGGCTTCACTGTGGCCTTTACTTCATTTCTCTGCATCCTGCTCTCACCGGCTCTCACCCCCTGCCTTTCATTTCATTCTCTTTCACTATCACTCTCTCAGCTTCACCTTGGCCTGTCTTTTTTCCTCTCTCCTTCGCTCTCTGCGGTCTTGCCTCCCTCTTTCTCATTACATTATTGATACCGAGCATTTTTCCAGTCTCCAGAGGACTGATGACCTCTCCTCAGTCTCTCCTCTTTCCCTGTCTCCATGTCTTTCTTTTATTTATCTCTCTGCTTCATCTCTATTCCTCGCCCTCAGGCGAGCTTGCTGATAAACTTAGTTTGCACAGTACAAATGGAAGCATTACTTCAGTCCTATTTCTCACTGCATGCCCTTCTCGTAAATTACTGCTAAACCACCTCTATTCTGCAGATGAATTGTTTGGATAATTCAATCTTAGCTCTCGTTTCAGCGGTCTGGAGGTGCAGGGGAAGACTAGGCAGAGAGCTGACTCAGAATCACGGCTGGATCTCTGATCTCAGGAGGAAATCACTGAATGTGCTCTAAGGGGGGATAGATATCATCTCAGATATTGACGTCTGCTGTATTTTTGTGGAAACTGGGATCTGGAAGTTGAAGTTACATGGGTGGGATTTTTTGAAGAGCTATTTTAGTGTTTGTTGCATACCTTTAGACCAGCCCCACCTTAACTGGGTAGTGCCACACCTTTATGTTTGATTTGGCCTACCAAAAAAAAACTGTTGGTATTTAAATCAATGTTTATGCTGTTTTAGTGTTTTGTGAGGTAAAAATGCTCTTATAATACATAGGATCCCTAATTATTCATTCATTATGGGATATCAGTCAATTGAGGGAACTTTAGATTAACCAAATGAAATAAAAATAAAAGATTTCCTTAAAACGCAGGCTTTCAATTAAAATATAATTAAACGGTAGCAGTGGGGAACTTGCTATTTGTGAAATCCTGCTATGGCCCTGATGTGTTGCTTTATATTATCTAACAGTTGATGAAAACAAAACTAACGTAAAAGACAGATGAACGGACAGGCAGTTGAAGTGAACCAGGTCCATTAGTGAAGCTGACAATGGATGACAACAACAAAAAGGTGACTGCAGGAGCTTTAAAGAGTGTTTCATACATGTCATACATCCAAAAATGTAAATTTATGTGTTACACTCGTTTGTTCAGTGAGCTGCTCACATTTCACAGAGACATATAACCAGCAAACCGTGCTAATAATGAAAGAAAGCAGTTTATGTCGCTTCAAACTAAATGTCACAATAATCAAATATAGAACGTGAATATAGAATTAATAGAAAATAACTAAACATGAGTGAAATTTGCTATCTGCACTTGTAAATCTTCACATCTGATCACAGTGACTCACCAAAGCGAGATGTCAACAAAGCATTACTCTCACTAATGAGTAGAACAGCACGCAGAGCACAAAGACATTTTACGGTTTGCAGCGAGTTAATGTCTTAAGTGTTATTTCTGTTCTGGCGAAAAATAATGTAATCCTTGTAAATTTAGGGTTAGGGTTATTTGGGCATGAAAATGCTCAAATTTCAAGGCAAAGTTTAAAAAAATGACATTTTTGGTAAATAGTCTGTTAGATCCTAATGTTAACCACAGAGACAGGACAGAACAAACGAGCTCCAGCACAGACACAGTGATGGACAGGCTGAAATGCTGTGTGTGTGTGTGTGTGTGTGTGTGTGTGTGTGTGTGTGTGTGTGTGTGTGTGTGTGGGTGTTTCTCCTCCAGCTTCCACAGGGATTTTCCATAGACTTGCATTCATTTCTGGGAGACTGACCCTAACCATGACCCTAAACACTAAAAACTCGCCTAACCCTTACCCTAATCTTAAGCTAACCTTATCTTAACCTGAACCCAAGTCTTTACCCCAGAATTTATGATTTACATTATAGGGACTTGCATTTTGTCCCCATAAGGAAGGCGAGTCACCACAATGTGACTGTATAAACAGATCTATGTCCCTGCAATGTGAATGATGAACATTTCAATTTAATATTTTAACATATCTCCCAATTACACTTTAAAAAAATTACTTCCTAATGAAAAGGAAAGTTGGCTGTTGCAAAGGGGAACATGGCCAAAGATGTGAGATAATGAGACATAAATAGAGCTATTGTTATGTGAACAGCTTTGGAATCACTGTTTGTCATAGGCTGACATATGGACGAGTGGGCAGATATTTGTTAGTGGCACCTGTTGCTTCGCGGTGTTGCAGAGAAAACAGGAATATTGCAGAGCTGGGTGTGAGCTGAGAGAATTGCACTGTCGTCTAGAAATCATTACAGAGGGCCAGAGCTGCCAGTCTCTGGATCAGAGTCCTTCCATGTTAGCCAGACACAGGCGACACTCACGAGCGTTGTCATAATAAAGCCGTATGTCAGCCAGAATGAAAGTGCGTGCATCTTTTGCCTGTTTTTAATAATCTTTGGATGATAATATCAGGCAGTGGGTACACAGACAGTGTCTGTTAAGGGACACATTAATTATTGAGCATTATACACAATAACACTGCCTAGCTTTAACTGACTACACACACTGGCAACTGTACTGTACAGAGCCAAAAAATATTGATGTGGAAATCCATGTGAGCGGATTAAAGCAGCTGTATGTGACATTTTGCGCCTGACAAAATATCATTTTGTGCTCATTGGCTCGTATCTCAAATGTAATGGACAGTCAGTTTCAGCAGGGTTAAACACACACACTGACACAAATACTGCTTTTTTTTTTAGACAAGTAAGGCTCAGCAGTGAGCTGTTGGATTCACACAGACGGGCAGATGGAACGCCTCAGAAGATAAGTGAGAAACAGAGACGTCTTAAAAGCTGCAGCGAGGAGATAGATGAGGTGTGAAACGGGAAGAATAAAGAGGTAAAAGAAAGAGAGCCGCAGAGAGAAAAAAGAGGAAATAAGAGAGAGAATCACGGCAGCTGCAGAGACAAAGCGGCGAAGCTTTCAGCTGCTGGTAGATTCACAAACCAGCCTGCTTAGCTGGAGTCACGCTGCGATGAATAGACCTTTCACACCCCCATAAGCAGGCTGCTGGGCTGCTGTGTGAGGCCGAGGGGAGACGCGTGAGTACGACAGGGAAAGTGACAAACTGTGTGTGAGCATGTCTGTGTGTGTGTGTGTGTGTGTGAGTGTTTTTATGTACATGTGTGTTTTTTTGAAAAGCCAGTGTGTGCCTAAGCAACTGAGTGTGTGTGTGTGTGTGTGTGTGTGTGTGTGTGCCTGCCAGGAGGGATATACCACAAGGGAGGATTAGTTGAGTTGAAGTGATATTCAGAAATCCTGCATGTCAGCTCTGAGTTGGCTTTTTCCTTTTCCCAAGGGCCTGAAACAGCATGTTTACCTGCGTCTCATCATATTAATTTCCCTTTCAGCCTCACATCAGGTGACGTCACTGAGCCACGGTATCACGGGCTAAACCGCACTGGTCTCCACCCCCGCCTGAGCAGTGCTGCTGGATTAAACTGATTGGCGTGTGGTCATGCAGGTGCTTTAGTTTGTCCCGTGTAATGTCAGTGCTCCAGTGGATTTAACTTTTGTTCCTGTTCTTACTTTCCTCCACAGACAGAAGCCTCAGAACACACTGATTGCTCTCCTGCAGCTTTACTGGAGCGACATTTGCTCTATTACCAAACTTTGAATGCAGATTTCTTTCTGCTGCTGCTTCACATTACTTCTGAACCACATGGAGGCTTTTATTGTGAAGCTGCTACAGGAAATGAATAGTTATGTGTCAGTAAAGCTCTGTGTGAAATCACTCCCTATTGACCACTATAATGCACTAGTGTCTGAACGACTGTATATGACACTATAGAGTGCACAATGGAACAAAACAGTAGTGTCTACGGCATGTACATTTATTTCTGCCAACAATCCCATGATGCAACGCGTCACATTTTATACATGCAAAAATTCCAGTTATGTGGCACGTCAGTTGTCAGTGGTGATGCAAAATGATAATGATTCATAATGTTCTCAGTTTACCACTCAGAGAAAGCCATTGTGCATGTTATACATTGTGTCTGGTATGAACGACATCAGCTGAAAGCCACTTTCTCCGATGAAGGCCACAAGCTGAAAAGCACTGATCTCACACTAAAGTTGCTCTTTAACTTACAAGCATTTTAAATTCTATAAATGCCAGTGTCTGTGAGGAGAAGAAAGAAAACGATGGAATATGAGGACAAAAGTAAAAACACTCTAAACTGCTCTAAAAATCCACCAGCTCATGTGACTGACTGAAGGGAAATCCAATTTTTGACTTGACTGATTATTTTGACTCCCATTATTCTTTTTATTACTCCCAACTTTTCCTCCTTTTTGGTTTCCTTTCCTGTCACATCAGATTTTCACAGATGTTCGCAGCTTTTGTTCAGTAAAAATGCGTCTTTGTGTTTTCTCAGTACATCAGTTTTTTAAATATTGCAGGGAGGAGCGGATGTGGACCAACACATCACCGAAGAAAACAACACCTTTTACAAAGCTGTCCTGCTGTATAGAAAAGCACAAGTGCCGTGGCCGCATCATGACCTCTGATCCCTCTGATCCCTCACAGCTGGCCATCACTGGAGTGTGTTTTATGTATGTGTCACACTGTAAATGAAATAAAATCACTGCATGCTTTGAGTAAAACAGTCCAACTCAAAATACTGAAATATCGAACATTTTGCTGCCGTTTGTGGCATATAATGACATTCTTGAGTGATTCATCTGTGATGATTGCCCACCTTTTTGTGTCTTGCATGAAGGCCTCTTCCTCCTTTTATCTTCCTGAGTGATCGATAAATTTAGCACAGAGAGGATTAACCCTGATGTAACTAACGATTATATTTCTATTTATACACAACCACAAATACCTCAATCTATTAATCCTGTCTAAACAGGTCCCTTTGCTTCTTTGTGAAGAGATGTTATTAATCCGCAGCAGTGTTCATAACTATCAGATGGATGAATCAGGCTGTGAGGTGGTTAAAGTTCACTGAATCAGCTCTCTGCTCTCTGGAGTATCGACTGAAACTCAAGCGATTGAAAGAGGACACCGGTCTGAAGTCACATTATGCATTCTGTCACGGAGTATCTGCAACAGTCATGTCTTCTGATCTCTTCATGAGCTCATTAACAGCAAAATCACGACAGACTGTAACAGCATGACTGGCAATGTAAATAACCACAGCAACAGCCACAACCTCAGCTGTATAAAGTAACACAGTGGCAGGTGGAAGTGAAGCAAACGGCGCAGAAACTGGGCAGCAAACAACATCCTTAAAATATGTTCCGTCTGAACAAATGTGCTGTTATCAGCTGCCTGAAGGCAGAGCAGGTTACGTGAGCTGGGTGTGAGGGGTCGCCGAGAACGCTCCTGTGCTTTTATGGCTCTGCTTGATGGAAATTTCCTCTGCAAGGGGAAGCTGTTAACCAATGTTTCTGGATGGCTTTGCGGCCTTTACGGCTGCAGCGATGAACACACAACTCACAAACTCCAGTGACTGAAAGCCAGTTTTGAGTCAATATGCAATCACTTCACTTCCGCACTGTCATTTCCATACTGTCATGTTGTCTGGTATGACACAGGTGGTTCCATCCACTATTTATCACACAGTCTATTCTCTTATCACTTTCATTAGTGTCAATGGCAGGCGGCAGCTGTTTTCAGCAAAATAATCCCGATAAAGTCACAGTACACTACCTGCCCAGCACCAAACAGCAGACAAACAAAGTTAGCAGCAAGCTGGTGAATGTAATGAATCATTTAGGAGCTAAAGAGCCAGAAATTTCCCTGAGGAGTTGTTGAAGTCAGAGCTAAAAGAGAGTCAATATTGGAAGCCAGCAACACGACTCTGAATGAACGCTTTTGCTGCTGTGTGTGTGCTGGATGTGTAACACACTGCTCATATCTGCTGTAACAGAACAATGTGTCAATACTGAGCTGGATTCATTTCCCCCAACTGGCCGAAAAAATCTATTAAAGCAGGTTGAAGAAAAGACTTTATTTCAGTCATAATTTAGAAAAATGAAGTAGTATTGTTGCTCCCAACTGCTGCTGCCACTCATGATTTAACAAACGGCCAAACAGACTTGAAGGATTCTGCACACGTTCCATGAAACAAAGCTTAATCAGTTCTAAAGGCTTAATCGAGTTGAAAGATAAGTAGATTGATCTCCTCAAGTCTGACTGGTTCTAGTTTTCTAATTTGAGCCTATCTATAAGAGAGTAAAATTTTAATTCTCTGCAGTGAGACAAGAAATTAGTATTCATAAGAGGCTGCTGTACTGTTGTTTAAATGGCAAAGATTAGTTGCACGGTAAGGGAAGCGATCTTGTCAAGTTACCACATAACTAATATTCAATGATTATGAGTTTCCAAATGATGCTTTTGCAGCAGATATTGCACTGTAACAAAGATGATTTTGGAAAAATAGGTGTGAAATTCAAAGATTCTGCATTAACATTTTAGGAAAGGCCAGCAAAGAGAAGCAGCGAAGCCTGAAAGTAAAACAGAGCAGCGATCAGACGTGTGAGACGAGAGCAGAACGAGGGAAAGAACCCCTCTCTCCTGTTGCTTATCTCTCTGCACATGACAGCACCCCCTCTGCTCTTTCTCTCATTCTTGCTGTTCACCCATCATAAACTGTACACAAAGCCCTCATCTTCGATTTCCTCGGCGGCTTCGCCATGAGCGAAGAGTCTCTCGCAGAATGCAGCTTGTTCACTGATAACGAGTGTTTTTCAGCACGTTTTTCAGCGCGTCCTGGAACTCACAAGACCAAGCTGCTTCATTTCTCAGTCAATGTAACCTTTAAGGACAAACTCTTTGGCAAGAATTTGGAGTCTGTTGGAGAAAATGTAGATTAGTTTAAGTCAAATCTTAGTCTTTTCTCTTTCTTTGCTTTAGTTTAGTTTTAGTAAACAAAAGCTAAAGATGCTCATTTTCAGTGGGATCACTTCGGCCCATAAATCAGTTACTTCTTGTGCTTTCAAGAACCACTTCTGTTAGTCACTTGATGCAAAAATGACGCTTATTAGTGCAACAAGTGAAGCAGCTAAATCAACTGACGGATACTGTTTTACTAATTAGGAGGAGACAATGATTCCAGAGGTTGTTGAACAAGACTTTGCAGAAAAAGACTAATTGGTTTATTTGTTCGTTTGTTGTATTTCACATTACTGACTAGGCTTTATTCATTCATGAACAAAAGGTATTTTTGGTCCTTGTTTTCACCAACAAAATGAACACTGGTGAGCTTGTCCTTTCTTTTCATTTTTCATCTGGGAGTTGGTTTTGTGCAGATATACAAAATGACTTTAACTTACACTAATGAACCCTACATCACCAGCATCCTGTTGTCACAGGAAATAGATCAAATTAAGGAGGGAAGATGGTGTTTCCTGAGGTCTTGGCGAGGTCAGGGGAAAATGTAATTGACATACATTACTCACACATAGATTAGAACAATTCTATCATCTTAGAAGACAGGCTGATAAAAAAAACATGATAGCTGTTCCTCAGATCAAGATGACTTTTTACAGTAAATAGATTAAGATTAAGGTTAAGCGTTGGCTTAAAATAGGCCTTTTAATACAGTGTTTCAGGACAATTCCACATCAGGCCTTTCAATGCATATCATCATCTTCATCACACTCCTTCCTCCTCCCTCCATTATTCATCCAGTATGGCTGCTGTCATGCTTTCTTTCCCTCTCTCTCCCTCAATGACAAACTGGGCTACATGAATGAACAAACACAAGGAGCTGTACATCCCTCAAGGACACACACAGCCACACAACCACTTGGAGCACTTCCATAACCTGATAGTGTCAGACAAAATGAGTCAGGAGATCATCTGATAGCAACAAGGGAAAGGAATCACATCGGGCTGTGCGCACATGTGCGTGTGTGAGTGTGAGTGTGTGTGCACAAGCAGGTTTACTGTTATCTGCAATATTTAAGTATTCTTCACGGTAGATCATTTTCTCTGTGTGTGTGTGTGTGTGTGTGTGGCCACATATTACTCAACTCAAACCTGCTTACACAGTCACATTGAGGGGACTTGCCTTACTTGTGGGGACAAAATGCGCATCCCTGTAATGTAAATCATAAATTTCAGAGTGAAGACTTGTGTTTAGTTTAGGGTTAGGCAGGTAGTGGTTATGGTTATGGTTAGGGTAAGTCTCCAGGAAATGAAAACCTAAGTAATGAAAGTAATGAAAACCTAACGTGTGTGTGTGTGTGTGTGTGTGTGTGTGTGTGTGTGTGTGTGTGCATGCATAAACAAGCATGTTTACTGTTATCTGCAAGTATTCTTCACGTTAGATGATTTGTGTGTGTGTGTGTGTGTGTGTGTGTGTGTGTGTGTGTGTGTGTGTGTGTGTGTGTCCTACCGTCTTGGGGCAGTGGACATATCGTGCCAGGCTGATAATCAGGTCGTGCGTGATGGGGTCAACCAGGTTTCTGAAGCTGGCGTAACGGTACAACACGTCATCGAGAGATGTTGACTCCATGCCCAGGTCCTGCACACACACGCACACATCCACACACACACACACACACACACACACACAGTGCACATACAGTACTTATATAGGCAACACTCACATAAGCATGGCAAGGTATACATGTATATATATAACACATTTCATACACAAGGAGAAGGTCAATAGGCTTTACATCACAACAGAAAAAAGGAAAAATTTAAGCACACAAACCATTCAGTAGATTCAGATATGATACTGATTATTGATCACACATCAAACATAACAAGATCCAAATTCATTCATGCACATACATCACACATACGCACATACATTTCGTGTGTGTAAGTGCAAGCCAAACCTCGAAAGGCTTTAACATTTTCTATGCTGCTTTGTAAGCTCGCTGACCCCCTAAAGCATTAAATTAAAGCCTGTTATGCTGCTTCCCGCTGTCTGACTGTCTGCTTTCTGCTGAGGGAAAATCAAAATTTGTCACATCTCAAATGCCATCAAAGCCAACGGCGCATAAACCTGTTGGCAGAGCTTCACGGATGAACAGTGGTCTTGTTAAATCTTGAAAAGTCAACATAAGTGACAACTTCTCTTTAAAACACACAGGAGAGGATGCTCAGATCAGAGCAGTTTCAATGTATCTTGAGGAATGTCACAAAGCTGCTGTCACTGACTCAAGCACAGTGCCGCTGCACATATTTGACTAATTTTGATTAGGCATCATGCACCATTATAGAGATTCACAAAATGTCTTTTGTTTGGGAAGATTAAAAGTGTAAAGCACTGTTAGCACCCCTGAAACACTGCAATGCTCCTTCATACCCCCATGTATGTAAAAGTGCTGGACACACTGAAAGACTTATGTGGACAAGGACAAAAAAGGAGTGTGAGTACAGGTCATAGGCCGCCATGGTGCCAGAATGTGCTCATTTCATTACATTATGACACATCCTGACATTTAGGCCGAGCTCAGAGTGTTAAAATGCAAAGGTTTCATCCTCTGGGGAGCATGAATGTGGTCTGTGAGGGCGTGAACACTCTCAGTCTCAGTTTTAAAATACAGAGCATAATCGATCTTTATGGTGACACTCGGTGGTGGAAAGTAACTAAAGAAGTTCTGTACTTGAGTACAATTCTGAGGTATTTTACTTGACTATTTTCCTTTTTCTGCTACTTTCTACTATACTCTACAACTTCAGAGGCAAATATTGTAATTATTATCAGCAAAATATAATCAGCAAATAAATTTTGATGTAAGATAAGATGATCCCCAGGGTGAATTTCACAAGCTAACCAACAGCATTGTTAAAAATAGCTCCACTTTTACCAACCAAGCATTAATGACCATATTAATACATGGTTAATTATAATTCAGTCACATACATGATTCTGAAATGGGCAATTTTGCATGAGGATAACTTTCACTTTTTTATATTCTGAGTATATTTTGAAGCTAATCCTTAAAGGGAAATGTTGAATGCAGGGCTGTTACTTGTAACAGAGTATTTCTACACTGTGGTACCGTTAATTTTACCCAAGCAGATGCTTTTCTTGTCCACACCCTTCATTGACCATTATGAGGACAACAGCTATTGAATTTATGGCCCTTGGTTTACTGACACACATACACAAACACACATACACACACACAGATGGGTGTGTACCTTCAGACAATACAGACTGTGTACTCACAGCACTCCGTATACACAAAATGTAATGGCTCTGCTTTGCTGTCTACACCACTGCTTTTTCTGCTAATTCCAGTGGGCTTGAAGCACTTTCTGGCAGAATGCATTTTAGTCTGTAGGTAAGTGCAGGCTCAAAGTGTGTGCGGATATATTTCTGTGTGTTTGGGTTTGTTTGTGCAGACAGTTCAGGAGGGGGTGGGGGATTAGATGCTCAGGCTCAGAAAGGTATGACTCACTGAGGTTTCCACTCGCTCTATTGTTTTGTGCAGGATGGGCAGTGAATAATGACAGGCGCTTTGGCTGAATGACACACACAAATGAATCAGCTGCTGTATTTTCAGAAGAGAGTGACATTAATAGCAGCATAGCAGATGAAAGAGAGCTATGATTAGTGCATGAACAGGTGTGTGTTGTGATATTCATGTTGGTGACCAGGACACACAGACTCATGAAATTCATTGTGGCCACATAGCATCTGAAATTCTTCCTCCTTGTGTGCGTGTGTGTAAGGACCCTTGCATGACACACCCCTCCCTGGTGGCCGTTTGGCCAATCAGACATGCTGAGGTGGCAGCAGAGACAGTAGCATGAAAATAATTGGCTCGTTTCCTTTTCTTTTACTCTTCCATCATGCTTGGATTGTGGATTATGAATACAGACTACTGACTAATATTTTTATATCTTTAATGTTAGAAACAGGCTTATTATTTAATAACTTGGGTGATGAGTTTAAGGAACAGTTCGACATGTTCGGAAATATGTTTACTGGCTGTCTTGGAGAAGATATGACTGTCAGATGTGAGAGTGGTATCAGTCTAATTTCACTAAGAAAGGAAATATCTTTCTTCCCAAATGTCAAACTGTTCCCTTAAATGACCGACGACAATTTGCATTTGAAATTTGAAGAAATTAACCGCATTCATTGCATTTCCTCGACGGCAACGTGGCCAGTGTGAAAAGAAACAAGCTCAATAAAAATGCAACATTTTGATGAATTTCCTCACCTTGAAAAATGCCACTGATACTAAAACTGGCGGTCCAGATCATTTCTGTGTTTGTGTGTGTTTTCTGTGTGTGAGGGTGAGTCAGAGAAGCACACACACTGTCTTTACTCATCATGTGATGAGGATTTGAGGTGCTATGCAAATAGATCAACACAGAATGGAAATTAATCTTCCAGCTCGCTCCAATCTGAACCTAAACACAAGGTTTGCAAATCAGCAATGAATGTATTCACCACAGAGTGCTGACTGTGTGTGTGTGTGTGTTTGTGTGTTTGGTGAGGAAGTCTGCAATGGTAAAAAGTATAAAACTGTGGAACAATAGCAAACAAAAGACGCCGTCCAGAAAAGCATACATTATTAAGGGAGGCCCCTCATGAAATATACATGACGAGGACACAGTCTACTTTCTTCAGCTCTATGGGGATAGTGTGTTGGATGCGCAAACACACACACAAACCATTTATGCTACGAGGAAACTGTGTGGGCTTTTCTTTCATTAGAGAGCACCACCCTCACTAATTAGGGCCGGTCAACATCAAAGCGGTGGTCTGAACCCAGCTGAACATGAACAAAGATGGAGCTGGGGACAGACGTGGCAAACATCAGCTCAAGTGCTGCCTCTTGGGTAAAAAATGGCAATATATGACCCGACAGCTTTACCTGCCTCTCATATGATGGAGGTCCTTTGATCACAACTGAAGAATTATTATGATTATTATTATTATTATTGTTGACATTTCCATGTTTCAAAGGTCTGAGCAGAGAAGTCTGGTGTGTTGGCTCACTGACACGGCTTACACTGACACTGACACTGACACTGACACTGACACTTTGATGGAACTAGGACAGCATTAATGTTATTAGTTCCACCTGTTTCTTTCACGGTATGACAAATCAAAGTGTCTGAAATGAAAAAAGTGTGTCCTTCCTCGGCCCTGCCATGTGCATCGGGCTGACATTACAGGAATTAAGAGCTTTGGAAGTTTACTTTTTCGGAAATATTCATTCTTAGCGGTTTAAAACCTCATTATACAAAGTGTAATAATGAACGCTGCGGGTTTATTGATTGAAACAAAGAGCATTACATGAGCAATGAACAAACCTTTGCAATGGCATGTCACAGAGGACTGATGCAGATACTGAGTCAAAGTCAAGGGTGAATACTGGTTTAGAAGCTTTTATGTGTTTTATACCACTATACAATACTGTGTTTGGCTATTGTTGGTGTGAGTTAGGTTTCTACACAAAGAAGGTATAATGTGTGACTGTGAGCTGGTTGGAAGATTCAATTTAACTTTGGACAGTCATGCTAACCCCTTCATGTGGCTTCCAGTCTTTATACTAAGCTAAGCTAATCACCTCCCACCTCTAGCTTCAGAGTTAGTGTACGGACATGAGATTTGTGATTCTCGCAAAGTGGGAAATATGACAGCAGTGAGAAATTCCTGATATGTATGACTTAGATTAAGACAAAGCTTGGATATCAACATGATTATTGTTCTGACTTGGCTCCCAGATCTATGTTTTACATGAGAGAGTATGTTGCGTTGCACATGTGCTGAGGTATTTTTGCTGCAGTCTGAACAACATGTCAGTGTCTCATCATCGCAGTAGATGACAGCACCCAAAAACTGGAACAAAGCTCAAAGTATCTCTGTAAGAAAAGTGCACTTGAAATACAGTACATTAGCTGGAGATGGAACAGACTGTACAGACTGCAGGCAGCACTCACGCCACCATGACTCAAAGTGCAGCCAAACAAAGCTCAATCAATCAATCAAACAGCACCATGTTGAGTCGCTGCCCTTCAACTGCTGATAACTCCAAAAGAAAAAGCAAGAGGAGGACGTGCATTAATTAGCACAATGTATGTAAAAGGCTGTAGTCTTTCAACAAAACATATTTGATAGTTTTATCAGCAGACAGTGCGACAGTACAGGGAGCATCTGCAGCACTGAGCTGAGAATTCAGTTCAGGCCACGCTGAACCCTTCAACAGAGCAGAGGGAACCAATCATACGACCAGTTCTTCGTTGTTATGTGTCAAGTGTGAGGGATTTACATTGACCCACTTTCTTGTACTTGTGAATTTCCTCTTATACAAATAAATGAGTGTTTCAGCCTGCAGTACCAGTCATGTATCAACTGACTGGAAATCATGTCTTCATCTGAATTTTGGACTTGCTGTATGCTAAATGAACTAAACACAAGAACACAAGAACAGTTTCTTCCCGTCTGCTGTCAGCCTTATCAACAAGAACCCCCCTGACACTCTTCACACTCCACCTCTGCCTCTACTTGTCACACTGACACGACCATAACTCTATGCGTTACATTAACGCTCAGCTTGGACTTCCTTTTGAAAAAACAGACTGTGCTTCTGTAAAAAAAAAAAGAAAAAAGAAAAAAGACTTGTGTATATATATTTATATTGTTATATTTTTTACTTATTGTTATATTTTCTACTATTGTTATATTTTTTACTTATTATTATATTTTTCACTTACTGTTATATTTTTACTTTTTTAATAGCTTCTTTTAATAGATGTGTCGTGCACCAACCTCACCAAAGCAAATTCCTCGTATGTGTAAAATCGTACCTGGCAATAAAGCTTTCTGATTCTGATTCTAAACTAAAATACGTAAATGCAAAACATTTCATGCAGAAGTAATTTTCCGCTGACCACATCATCATCATTAACATGGCTTCCCAATTCATTTTTTGTGACTTCATGATTTTTCTGCCAAATTTGGGCACAGGAACTTCTATGTTTAGTTATTAGGGAAATGCTGTCACTCTGACAGCTGCCTCAGGGTCTTTATGCAGGTGTCTGTCCAGTACCAGGCTCTTCCATCCAAGAGTATAACATCACAGGCTGTATGCTATATCACTTTGCACCTCTCTACAGGTTGCTGAATCCGACTTGGAACACTTGTGCGAACTAATCTCACAGAAAACAGGAAGAAAGGTTACAGATGAGACGATGAAAACGTGCTTGAATGAGCTGCAGTGACGTTCAACAAGCTACTGTCTGACAGCAGCTTCAGTGTGACGATATTAATGGCGATCACAGCACAACGGCTTCTAATTATCTGACAAAGCACCGGTCACAGACCATGAGAGGACTTCCCATGCAGCTGTTTACAGCCGACTACAGACTGCTGAGGGAACCACTGAGGTTAAATTTAGAGCTGCTGTGGGTTACAGTTTAGCGATAAGCTTAGAGGCAGCCCAGCAGGAAGTGGTGAAGAGGTGCTAGCATTGGTTTCAAGTTAATTGAAGGGCAGTGATTAAAGAAGCTGGGCCCATTAGCCCTTAACGGAGCTCCTGCTTGATTAATCAATGTCTATTCAGCCCGAGTCCTCTGGCCATCACCAAGGCTTCCAGGCAACATGGAGAAGAACCTGGTAAACAGTGAAGAGCGAGCTCTCTGTCATCACCTTTCCTTCTTGTACTGTTTTGTTCTTAGTGTTTTGTCTCTGCAGTCACTCACCATCTCTTCCTCTCCCTTTGATCATCAGTGTCTGCCACAGTTTTTCCCCCCTATGCTCTCATTATCCTCACTAATTCTCTTTATCCAATTCATCGTGTGATCTGTCCAGTGTGCTGTACTATTCCAGCAGAGTACAAACCCTCCAGAATATGAAATGTGACTGATGGTTATGTCTCCACAGCGCTTCCAGAGTAGCTTTTATGACCCTATAAGAAAACCTGTTTTCATCCTCCAGCCTCCTTTGGTCTCCACCTCTCTGCTGACACAAACTGAACGAGCCACATTCATCTGAAACATCACAGTATCTCTCCATATCGTTAACTTTGATCCAGCTGGGGTGCATCAAGCTTGTGGACGCTTCCTTTTCTCAAATCTAAAGCTTCACAACAGAAGCCAGGAAAAATCCTTCAGAGGTCAGAAGATCTTAACCTCAAACTGTCGCCCGCTGGATCAAAGCTAAGCCGTGTGGACTGCTGTTCACACTGTGCACTCTACACCGTCTCTTTTCTATTGATGTTACAGCACAAGCAACACTGCTTGGTGCTGAAATAACACTGTGAATTTCATCACACTGATGAGACAAGGAAATATCTTAAGTTTGTAAATCGTATCAAGTCGCCACTAAGTGCTGTTAAAGGTTTCAGAGTTGACCACAAATCTCCTAGCAGCTGTATGTGGTGCCACAATGAAGGTTCAGTGGAGAATGCAAACAAGGCCTAAGCATGTTACAGTAAAGAGAGATACTTGAAAAGAGCCAGTGGTCTGACAATTGAAGCTGCTCTCTTCAGATGAGCTTCCAGTAGAATAAAAAGGCTTCTAAGTGGGTAGTTCATTCTGTCAGGTGGGAAATATCTCTGAGGACGAGCCATCATGTGGACTTCAAAACAATGTCGCTTTTTCTGTCAAGTGAAAAAACTTCACAAAAGGAGACATCTTATGTTTAAGCACATTCATACGACTGCTATCTGGAATGGATGAATGTCCAACATCAGTGCTCAGTGTCGAACAAATGGTACCTTGATACTTGAAAACTGCCAAACTACCAAATGCTGGCATCACATTTCTGATCACGATTGTAATCTTGTCTTCTAGTCAAGACAATTTTTACAATTTTTGAAGGTTTTAGTTGGGTAAAGTTGTTTAAGTCTGTGCTTTGACAATATTAATTGAAAATGCTTTATTTTCATTAAAAAAAGGTGCATTTCTCAAACTACAGGATCAAAAAAGGTCTTATTTACTACTGGTGCTAAAACTCAGGCGTCATATCAGCAGCAGTTTTGAGAAATTCTAGGTTTCTTATTGGATGTGACTCACAGGGGATGTGCAGTTTAGATTTTTTCCCATTAGCAACATTATTTTTTTTAATGCCCCCCACCTTTTTTTATAGAATGTATATGTGTGTGTGTATATATATACATGTATATATAATATTTTTTAATTTTTTTTCTATTTTGTATTTTTTATTCCCTTCTATGTCTCCTTTTATATTCCTGATACTATTACTAAAGTATTATCATATCTTATCTTATAATGGTACCAAAGCTGCTCCCCTCACTGTGACGACACACAGGCTCTACATTGTGTGTGTGTGTGTGTGTGTGTGTACTGTTTGCCAGAAAGAGTTCCAGCATTTAATCCCCTCGAACCTATATGTCAGTGTGTAGTTTGGACCTGCTTCCTGGTGAAATGCTGCATAGTCAGGAAATGCGATTGAAACAGCAGTGATGTGTAACTAAGACGTCATCTTCTAATTGCTTTTTTCCCAGATCAACAGTAAAAAACCTCTAAAATAATCATTTTACAATAGTCTAATACAGGTAAGCAGCAAATCTTCACACTGGGGAAGCTCAAACCTGCATATGTTTGGCATTTACACTGAAGAGACACACTTTGAGAATTGCTGTCAATTTTCTCTTGACTGGACACGAAAAAAGAGTCCTGTTTGAACCACACTGAGCCCAGTTTTAACCTGGATGCATTTTGTGCTGGAAATCACAGAATCTGTGCTTTCTGGGACGGACCCTGAGGCATTGATAACACTGCCAGCCCAAATCTGGTTTCTGACATTTTCTGATCATAGATCCAGACTGATTTTAGAAAGTTTGGACGGCAAACAAAAGGAGACAATGATGATATAGTACAGATGCTTCTCAGTCTGGATGCTCCGGCAAGTTTCTTTTGCATCACTGGCAACAACAACAACAACAACAACAACAACAACAACAACAACAACAACACAGAGAACAACAGCGTGAACAACAGTCGTCTGCAGCGTGACTGTTTGTAGGACGAGATGACGGATCTCCATTTCTCATACTTCAGTGTTAGAAAGCCGTGTCGCCAGCATGCATAGCTACTGGTACCTACGTAGTTACCACAGCAACCCATGCGGATAGGTTGGTGATGCCTGGACACACAAATCCAATCTGATCACTTGCGAAAAACAGTGCGGACAGTCCGTCTTAAAGATATGATTTGAGAAACAAATGTGATTTGCCTGCAGTCTGAACAAAGCCTAACCACTGTGCTGTGTTGTTGTCTTCACTTTCCAACTGGGAACTGTGATTCTGCTCCTCTGGGGCATCACAGCTTAATCAAGCAGTGACAAAGATGGTAATCCCCCTCTCTAACAGTGATGGATGGAGAGGTGTCCTTCGTCTTTAAGCCTGTTTGCCATTGATTCAAGGATTAACAATCTAAAAGGGTTTGATCAGAAAACTGTAAATAGTAACAGAGAGGACCTGATGGGAATCTCTAAAGCCCAAACAATAAACTGTGAATGCTGTGTGTGTGTGTGTGTGTGTGTGTGTGTGTGTGTGTGTGTGTGTGAGTGTAAGCTGGAGGCTCTGCTCCCTGAGGTTGAGTCATAGGGGGATAAACAGTGAACAGTGGCAGCATATAGATTCTGTTCAGCACTTTCTTTAGGGATGAGAGCTCAGAAATCTGCTTCTCCTTTCACTATCTGCTCTCCTTTTCCTATTCATTCCACTGATAGACATCTATTCAGAAATGTCCCTCCTGTTGCGCTCAGATCCTCCCTTTCTTCACAGCTCTCCAAATTCTCCATTCAACTGGTGGCATTTTCACTT
This sequence comes from Chaetodon trifasciatus, assembly GCA_037975065.1. Lineage (NCBI taxonomy): Eukaryota > Metazoa > Chordata > Actinopteri > Chaetodontiformes > Chaetodontidae > Chaetodon > Chaetodon trifasciatus. The sequence goes on from JBBMOE010000004.1 coordinate 2,869,269, forward strand.
TCTTGCTTCTCCTTTGTTTCTCACCATACCAGACAGTTTCAGTCTGCTGCTGGGCTTTTCCTCCTCTCTGCAGCAACAACAGCAGCAGCAACAACAACAACAACAACAGCCAGCCAAGCGCTGCAAATGTCTAGAAAGGCAGCGAGAGGCTAAGTCGTGGCAGCCTCCACACTGTACCAGTGCAGCAGAGCCAGGCTGAGCACAACAGGTCCAGGCAGCCGGGGAGGCTCGTACATGCGGAGAGGCGCTCAGTTCATCAGTCCTGCAGGCAGTCAGTCACTGCGTCTGTTTAGTCAGTGTGTCAACAGTCAGAGAGCCTGGCTTCCGTTTCAGCATCAGTGATGACATCAACTGAGGAAGAACCAACGTGTGTACACAGACAGAGATGAACACAGGAAGGAAAAAGAAAGCAAACCAGGGATGTTGTGGTGTAGAAATGTGAACCTGAGACCCCTGAGAGCTTTACACACTTTGCATTCAGACATAATGCGTTCCCGAGCTCCTAACCCTGATCCTAACCCTCACAAATCACAAACACATCACAAAAACAAACCTTGACCTAAATCTAACTCTAACTGTATAAAAAAAAAAAAAGTTTCCCTCAAAACCCTCAAAAAGCAGTCTGGACCCCATGTGTGGGCGTGCAGTCAGATTTGATCCTCATACACACACACACATACACACACACACACACACACACACACACACACACACACACACACACAGAGCAGCTACCTGTCGGAGTGTCTTGAGCATCTCCGTGGCCTCGTCCTGCTTGCCCTGCTTGGCCATCAGCATCATCTCTTGGATCATGCCGATGCGGCGCTGGTAGGGCGGCGGAGTCCCCCCACGGCTCAGCCGGTCCCCTGACTTCAGCATGAGGGAAGCCAAGATGTCGCCCCGCTCCTTGGTGGGTGTCCGTTTCCAGCTGTGCTGAGGGCTGGCCCCTCCAGGCTCCTGGCCTTTGGTCTGCTTGGCGCCCATTGTGCTGCGTTAAAGTCAACTGTGATAATAACAAGACCGGTCCCACCGAGCAGTCATGCAGAGGCAGGTTTGATCAATCTGGATACTTTGCTCATTAAAGTGTCTGCAGCTGATCACATCTTTCTAGAAACCTGCAGTTTGGGGCTGAAATGTGAAGAACTGTGAGCAGTATAATTCCAAACTGTTGTACTACTCGTGAAAATGTTCATTATCACCCAGTTAGCTAGGAGTGAATGATCCGAGGCTGGGGGATAATTCTCCAAACATGAAGAGGTGGTACCGCTAGTTTTCTGCTTTTGGGAACTTGTTAATCCCACAGAGTGGAGCTCAAGTCGGGAACAGGTCGGAGGATGCTGCCTGCAGCATGGCCGCAAAACACGGACACAGCAAAGTCGGGATGCAGGGTGGCTCCCGCGCAGACCGTGGCCCGCCGCAGCCTCCTATCCCGAACACAACTTCACCGCGTCTCCACAATATTTACCTTCGACAACAGCGTCGCCTTCTCCTCCCGTTCTTCTCTGAAACTGAGCCCTCTCTGCCGGACTACAGGAGGAGTTGGTGCATGAAGCAGGGCATGGCAATGTTTACGTCTCCTGAAGATCACCGCTGTCTGTTCCTCGCTCTGCCCTGTCCTTCCTCGGCCGCTGGAAGTCAAGCACAACCTGCAGCAAACACAGCCTTCGTCCTTCTCCAAGGTTGATCCTCCATCCGCCCCGGAGCAGGAAACAGCCGCATCGGCGTCTCGGTCCACGGGTTGTTTTGAGGCTGCGGCTCCGCGGTTTGACAGGAGGGAGAGACTGGGGTGTTCCCTGGCTGGGACTGAATTATGTATCGCACCCTCTGCTCAACTGTGAGGGGGCGCGCGGCGAGTGCACGTGAGCGCGGGTCCTCCCTCCTCGCGGAGTGATGGAGGAGCTGGGGGAGCACGAGCCCCGAGCACCGCTAACTTTGCAGTTTGGCAGCTGATGGACAGGGCGCTCCGGCGGGGCTGACGGTCCGTCAAATTAACGTGTCAGATTGATGTTACGCTGCCTTCCTCACATCTGCTCAAGATGACTCATACCTTGTCAAATCCGGCATGATTTCCGGTGAACTCGGTTTATAGCAGATTATCAATGCATCAATATATTCAGTAAAAATCACACTAGTTAAACTAACGGATTCATGTTACTGTAACACGAAACATTACAGTACAGTCTTATTCTGACTTCGTCATTAAGCAAGATAATCATTTTAAACTGGCTGGTTCTCCTAGTTCGGTCTTTTGCATATAGGATAGCATGAATAAGGATAAAGTAAGGGATATATTATCATTGCATGTAATGCAGTTTACCTGGCTAAGAGGTGAATTTCTTTTCAAAGTGGTCACATGGTACAGGAACTAGAGGCGCACAGGCATCTAGAGACAGCATGGAGATGCTGCACTGACCTCTAGTGGTGGCTGGAGTTCACGAACCAATTATCATAATGTGGACTCAACACACGATGCCGGTACAGCCAAAATACATATACGATGGCACATAATAGCTAGAATGTGTAGCAGCAGTTGTACCTATATGAACAAAAACTAGATGTACTCTTACATTTCTTTTAATGCTGGAAACAAGCAAAAGTGGGCCAACCTCTTTCCATGTGATGACAGCACCTGTATATGCATGACAGCTACATGCACAAAACAAAACCTACACAAGAAATGTCAAGATGTACTTTTCAAAAGGTATATTTATTTGCTTTGCCTTTAATTACATCTCTATTTACAGTAGCATTTCAACCATCACAGTTGCTTTAAATCACTTATCAAAACAAAGATGTTGGTTTCGTTCCTCATTTTACCAGAGAAAATGTAGGCTCACAACTTGTCACAGAGTTCGCAAAGTCAAACAGTCAGAACCAAAGACATCCAGCATGTGTGCACAGGATGGACACACAATCTGGCTTTTAGAGAGCAGACTGCAGGGGAGTAGGTAGACACCACACACACACACACACACGCACACACGCACGCACGCACGCACGCACACGCGCGCGCACACACACACACACACACACACAGTTTAATTACCTAATGGTGTGCTGCATTCGTTATTGAAAGACCTGACCATCACCTCCTTTCCAGCAAAGGGAACGTTCTTTGGCCAGTCAATGCATACAGTTCAGTGCTTCTGAGGCATATTCAGATCTCCTTGACTTTTCCAGTTTGATCTTTCACAACATTAAATCACAGTGGATGGATGTCCTATTCCCTGATCCAGAGAATAGGACTGTCATGTCAAAGAGGAAGCAGATGTCATCCAAAAAAGCATTTAAAATTACAAAATTGATGCTGTAGGTAAGTATTACAATATCACACCTATATTAGAATTGGAGCAGCTAACTGCAGCTAACCAGCCAACTAAAAGGCTGGCTGCCTTTTCTCTTTGCTGGCAATAATGGCATCGTGAAGACAAAAGAAACCTCCACACAAATCTCTGATGGGTTAAGTTACCACTGAGAGGAAGGATACAAGAACATTTTTGAGACAATGGATGTAAGAATATAACATTTTCAGAATATGGCACAGTGGTCAATCTGCCGAGGGCGAGCCATCCTCAAAAACTGCGTGCCCATGTGAGACGGGCACTAATGAGGGAGACCGCCGAGAGGTCCTTGGAGGGAGCTACATGCTGCCATGGCTGAGCCTGTACACTAAACCAAAGACCCCACGTCACCTTTCCATATAATGTGGACGCGGCAGCATCATGCTATGGGGACGCTTCTCTCCAGCAGGCCGTGGAATGCTTCAGAACAACAACGTTAATGTTTGAGAGTTAAGAGGTTTGATCCTGAATGTGTAGCAGGACAACTGCGCTCAGAAAGGCTGAGCAGTTTTACACTAAGGATGGCGAAAAACTGTATTGTCCAGATACACACAGCTGACAGGAGTCCTCTCTGCACACACTGGAGAAGCTGATAATGGCTGCCAAAGGCATATCTACTGCATAAATGATGACATGAAGGGGGTGAATTGTTTTATCCTTTTTTGAGATTTTTTTTCACTTTGAGATTTAAGAGCCTTTTTCCTGCTGATCAGCTTCAGACTCTAAAACCATCCACTGTGCTTCAACGATGTCAAAACAGGAAAGCCTAAATCTTTCTGCACTCTAACAGCCACAAATTTGATCTCATTTTCATCTCAGAAGTGGCCCACAGAGGTGTGACATACCTTAACTGTGAAAGGGTGGGATTAGGATTTAAAAAATGACAAGAACACAGGTTCCAGGATAAAAGTCATGTGTCACCGTTTCATAAATTCAAACTAGAAGATCATTTAGGAAGGAGGAGTTTGAAACATGCTGATTTGAAGTATCCCATTGAAGTCTCAGTGTGAAGCTCAGCTGGAGTTGTTGCTCTTTTCATGAACCCAGAGCTCTACAGGAAATACTCCCACTATAAAAACAAACTGGTCAATGCACAACAATGTCCAGCTCAGCTTGGCAATAACTAACTCCCCTCCCTACCAATCAATGCTCTTCCACTGCTCTTCAAGCTCACCATGGAGTGAAGAAGCACAGCATCAGTTTTCTACACTACATGGTTTAAATTGATGGTACACTGCTGTTGGGTGCACTCTGACAGGAAAATGGCAAGGTGGGCCTGCATTTAGATGATCTAGACAATGCTGTAGTTTCCCTTTGCATAACCTGACTCATGTTGGTCTTATGCTGAAGGCAGAGGCAATGTTACAGGGGGAGGACAATTCTAGACACCTCAGACAGGACCAGGACTGACAGCACGTCAAGGCCCTCACAGGTGGAAGGTGACTGCTTGTAGTTAGAACGAGTAGCCAGCAGGGGGCGCCTTGTCGTCTTTGTTGCTCTCCAGGGAGAAAGGAGGAATGCGAACGTCAAAGTGAGAGCCGTCAGTCCTTTCAATACGAAAAGTCCCCCTAAACACAAATAATGGAACGAGTTCAATATGGCGAGCAGTGAATTAGCGACAGAGCACATGAGAGGCATTCAAAGATGAAAGGATCAGCAAACCTATTGAGTCAATAAGTTATGTTAAGCCTGTAGAAGATGTACTAAATAGTTGAACATGTACTGTAGCAGAGATGGGATGTGTGTAACAGTAAACTGATGTAAGGACATGTAAACTCACCACATATGACCACTGGGGGCTTGGAGAGACACATGGCTGCTGTACTGAAAGGCTGGCTGTTCTTTAGACAACACGGGCTCCTGTGACCGCACACAAAGACAAATATGATATGACAGGGTTACACAAGATCTGTTAAATTCATTTAAAGATGATGCAAATGTATGAAAATACGTCATTTCCTAGGTACAAAAGGTAAACTGATACCACCTCCTGATGGTCGGGGTCTTGGATACTGCATTTGTGTGTATCGTACTAACCCTGCCTACGACTCCTCGTCCTCGGACCGTCTCCAGGGTTCCTGAAAGGCTGAAGATCCTCCAGTGCCTCTCTCTCAGCTGAACCACCTCGTTGCCCATGTTCTCCAGACGGATACAGTACCGCCACTGCAAGAAAACAACACACACAGACATGTTCACACAGTGGTTAATAGTTAGCGTGAAATACACCAGCTCCTGCCTCGTAGCTGGTGTTTGATTTCCCATTGTGACTGTCTTTGTGGACCACTCCACATGATGAACCTCCAGATAACAAGAGAATGTTACTCACCCAGTAAACATGGGAGTTCTGGGCCTCCTGAGAACAAGAGAGAATTTCCATTTGTATTTAAAAAAAAGCACCACAGAGCTAACCAAAGCAGAAAAGGTCTACAAGAAGCCTGCAGGCCTGGGTCTGGACTGGCAGACCCAAAATGACACTAATGCAACATAGGCAGCTTCATGCTGGTGTAGCTACAGACAGTGCTTTCAGGAGATCCAGCAGAATCTTCATATTTCACTGGTATTACATTGATTTATGCATGTAAGAGTTGCGCTGTTCGCTTACCCTCATGCCCATGTAGAAGGGGATGACGGTGACCCTGATGTTCTCAGTGGTCTCCCTGTGGACATCTGAGAGCTCCAGCCAGGGGTGGTTCTTCTCCTGCCACGCCTTCAGGGTGTCTCTGGCTGTGAACGGAGGAGCTACAGACGAGCACAAAATGCACAAATAGTTACTGAAACACTGTTTCCTGTTACTTGGACAATGTCACAGGTGTCTGCAGCAGATCTGAAGGAAAAGTGAGACTGCATGTGACTTGTGATTGTATATCAGGGAAATGCATTCTTTAGTGAATCTGGTGGGTGGTACCACCAGTGGCTTAGAAAAGAGAATAAAACATAAAGACATTTAACTACACAACCAACCACCACAGCTAATCACTGAAGATACAGAAATGAAAAACATGTAAACTTACATGAAGTGCATGCAAGACCTTCATGATGTCATCTACATACATTACTTATGACTACAAAACAATAGTGAACATAACAGCAGTGCAGGATGAAAAATGCACACTGTATGTTCATTTTGAGAATGGTGTTGCAGACAGAAGTGAACCTCTGGGTACTGTTAACGGTTTGTGTGAAGTAGAGACAGTAGAGGGTGTTTACATTTGGCAGGGTTGTGCATGAGGAAGCGCTCGAACAGCTCATGCTGGATGGGGGCCTGCTCTGTAGAGTTATAGGGCAGGATGTCTTCATGGCTCACATAGTCCAGACCTGGAGCAAAGACACAGACACACTGTCACACGGGGATGAGACAGACAATAATTATAACCACCTCAAATGGGAAGTTGTATGTTCTATGGGAGCTAAACTGCTGACTAGGATCAAACGTAATGCTAAAACTTGACTTTTTTAAGAAATGAGAATCTGAATGCTTTGTCCTGAAGTGGAACTGACAAAATGGCTGCTGAGCTGGACCATATCCTCTGCAGTATCTTTCAAAACTGATAGAAATGGGATATACAGTGCCCACCAATGATGTTATGTGGCTAGCATGTAAGTGATGAATCCAAGGCCAGAGTATCCTGACCAGTCTGTACACGGCTGCATACCTGGGATGGCGTACAGGGCTCTGCTGTCATCATGGTTGGCCAGAAATGTCACTGCCTCTGTCTGGGACCTCTGAGACTGTCAAAGACGACACAAACAGTCACACAACTGGTGACTCAGACACTAATTAACAATCACTGCTACATTCTACCACAGAGGTGGTTTTGTCTCCCTATGTTATCTCCACTCATTGCACTGCGTATCAAGACAATCAAAATCTACGTAAACAGAATATCTACAAGTGTACACAATGTCAATTCAAGGTATATGACATCCTCTCTAATGGCAGTAGGAATGAACAAAAAGGATTTACAGGCTTGCAGTAAATACAATAAATAATGGCAAAATACAAATTACTGAGATTCTGACATTATCTGTCATTATTAAGCTTCAACATGACATCATCTGAACTTGCTTGCTCTGGACTCCCTCCAAAAGATCTCTCAGGGCAAAATAGATGAATGTGAAATGTAAGGTAGTACTTGTAGGTCCTAAAGAAAAAACATGTAGTGACTTACTATGTGAGGGCAGTCCCTGGTGTCAATCAGGACTTGGTAGTAGGTGTGGGTCTTCCCCTTCACCTCCTTGGAACCGTGGGCTCCTGGGGGCTCAGGTTTGCTGAAGGTAGTCAGAGAGACAAAAGTTATACAGGTCTCACTAAGCCAACAATTGCCTGTCTGGAGCCAAAGATGGAGACTTACCTGTCAGACATGGGAGGGGTTATGTCTCTGTCATAGAGTCGGGCGTGCCAGGGAAACAAGACGATGCCTCTGTAGCCAAACACGCTGTGGAGAAACAGCTGAGGAGAGCACAACAACAAGGATAACTGGGATGAGTTGTTGCAAGATTATATTTGGAGGAGGTTTAATAAAGCATCTATTAGATGGGATTACAGTCACTTGACAGGATCACACAAATGTGCTTTCATAACAATAAAAAAGCTACTGATTTATCAAAGCTTAAAAACAAACACATAGTACAAACACAGGAGAGTGCAGTGATATTTAAAAATAAGTCCAAAAATGACCTAAATGATTTTCTAATGAAGGAGGAGGCCTCTTAGAGCCAGTTCATCTGGGATTTAAAGTGTGTGTGAGAGTCTTACCTGTCCTGTTTCGTATTTGCCATGCTGCTTCACAGCCTCAAACACTCCCACAGTCTCCAAAATCTTCCCTTCAGGCCTGTTCCTGCCAAAAACAGGCAACATCATTACACACTGGACTCTGACTGTGAGTGTGTGTGTGTGTGTGTGTGTGTGTGTGTGTGTGTGTGTGTGTGTGTGTGTGTGTGTGTGTGTGCAAAACCACCCTCAGCCATCAAAAGACAAACATATGATCTCTCACAAACATACATACACGCACACACAGGTTTGTATATAAAACACAGGGACTAAGATGAAAACACCATCATATATGGACAAACACAAACAGCCTTTAAGCCCCTGAGGAGCCTCAACAGGAAATCCCACAACTGTGAAGAGGAGCTTCAGGATTTTTCCTCCTACAGAAACGATTTACATTCATCCTACAGGAGGGAAAATCCTGCTGCCTCACTCACTTCAGCCTCCCTGCTTCCATTCAGCTCTACTCTCAATCACAACTTTGACAAGATTGAATAAAACACCTCGACTTGTCAGATGCCAACAAACAGGAATATCGTTCCACCTAATCTCCATGTCTCTGCAACATACACACACGCACATGCACGCAAGCACACACACGCGCGCACACACACACACACAGACTTACAGTCCATATTACCACTGACGACAACAGCTGGTCACTTCAAATAAATAACACGCATACTTCTGTGCTCCCTGCAAAGCTAATCTTCACAACAGAGATGAAGAGTGGGGATTAATGAGATATATGCACAGGCGGATTTACAGAAATATTACACAGGAAGTTGGTTTCAGGTTATTTTCTTAGCATTGTGTGCATTGCACAACAATACTGACAAGGTCACCTGATTTTATTATGAGAAAATACAGTGAAAGTACTGCAACTGGAGTGAAATTGTACATAAATTGTACATATCTGCTCTGTGAGGAACCAAAAGGGAGAAATATCTATTTTATACCCACTTGTGAAAACATGGCTCTAAAGGGCTTTTAGTGGTACAAAAAAACCATCGAGTAAAAGGCATGATCAAACAGACCTTGAACAGAGCATGTGTGTGTTTAGTTTTTTTGTGACAAAGATGTGATAAATAGAAGACAAGAAAATCCCCTGCCCCAAATTTGTTGTGAACATGTTAAAGAGGAACATTGCTTATCAGATAGCAGATAACTGCTGTCAAATATCTTTGGGGCAGAGAAATCAGGCCTGTTTCCTTCTTGGATTTCTGAGATCATTTCTTGAATGCAGCATTATACCTACTGGATGCGTCTATACATAAACTAACAAGTAACACCGCGGTGCTGCTGCGTATCCTATCAAAAGCACTGGAAAAAGAAAGTATTGATGCAAATAAAAGAGAAAAGAGAAAGGTTGTTTGGTACAATAAATCTCCTTGCTGAAGCTTATGCAGAATATTGCAATATAAAAATATGACTGTACAGAGGTATAAATCAAAATTATAGCTGCTGTGCAGCAGTGAGTTGGGGTTGGGCATTATGAGGAAGCGGAAGAAGAACAAGGAAGAGGACGAGGATGAAAAAGGAAGAAGAGGAGGCAAATGACAAATACATGAGGTCCATCATCAGAACTACCTAGACTATAAATATTTAAAACTTCTTAAATTATAAATACCTTAAAAATTATGTGTTTCTATTCCACACAGCACAATGCCTGCATAGCATTAACATGTTTATTCTGCATCACCCAGAGCTTCAGACACCAAGAACAAGTCATAATCTTGTTAAGCTACCTGCCAAGTGAGGAACAAACATGGCTTTGCACAATGAGCTTGGAGAATTCAAACTAGTGTCTAAAATTCAGTTATCAAGACAGAACTCTGAGAATCTGCGTGCATCATCTCAACAACAAAGACGTCTGTAATTTATTTATTCTGCTCCATGAGTGACTGATGTTTAAAGATGCTCCATTTCCCATTGACTGCAATAGTTTACGTGAGGAGATATTTAAAAAAAAAAAAAAAAAGTCTGTCACAAGTTTTTGAAATGTAACTCTGAAATGCATCACACTACCATGACATCAATGTGTTGTCTTTTTCATGAACATTGGAGAGTTTGCAGTATCTGTTTACACTAAAACTTTCTGATACACTCTGGGCTCAATTTTTGACAATTCAAAAAATTTGGCTGAAAAAAAAAAAGAGACAACAATCTGAAGAAGCAGTGTGGTGAGTTTGGTGTCAACATGTGGGGGGAGATAGGTGTAATTATTTTAACGGTTTCTAGAGGAGCAGAGTGATGGACTTCATAATTCCTCCCTCCCAGCTGAAAGCTTCTGAACATTTGTGCTCACTGGGAGATCGACCGATATGGATTTTTCAGGGCCGATACCGATACAGATTATTGATAATCAAGCGAAACCGATAGCCGATATTTAGAACCGATATTCGTTTGCGGCAAAAATGAAAATTTTGGTGTCAAAATTTAGAGTAACACACCTGGGATTACAATGAATACAGTATACTATTTGTTTGTTTTGTGTACACTGAAAAAAAGACCTTAACTTTTTGTAAAATAACACAAAAACAAAATCTTAATTGAAATGCGTTTAAGTGTAATTATTTTTAAAACAAAAAGTGATGATTAATGTTTCCCTTCCCTTTCCCTTAATGATTAAGAGCAAACCAATAAAGAGGGTGGCAGGAACCTTGGCTCACTACATTTATTTGATAGCTTTAGTTACTTTTCAGATTAAATTTTTACATAAAACAGCATAATGAGTAAATAAAGATTAAACTTTCAGGGGTTCCCAGAGTTTTTCACTTATAGTTCCTTATTCATTATTATATTCATTTATATATATTTAGAGAAATAAAGGCATATTGTGAATCTCAGAACAGTAGGCTAGATGTAAACTCTTGTGCTTATACTGTATGTCGTATTACATAAATAAGAATAAGGCACTTAGCAACTGTAAATGCAAACAATGAAGGCTTCATTACACACGTGAGTTGTAGATGCGACGGTAAATTTATTGATTGAAAATAAAACACACTGAGAATCATCTCCTCGACATGTGCTCTCTGCCTGACTCATATCCTGGACTTTACAAGTGGCAGGCAAAAAAACGATCACTTAACACCAGTAGTTAAGTTGCTGCACCATAGTATAGTGGGAGCATGAGCGCTGAGGGAGAGGCGACTGTAAACAAACAAGGACACGTTAGCGTGTAGTACTGTTAAACTTATAGGCTATGATCACCTCCAGTGTCGTTTATTGATAAATCAGGAGCCGCCCCACGGGCTGAGACACATTAGGAGATTTATTATTTCCACAAAGTAATGGCAACCCAAAGGGCCTATATTATTATTGTGCGTCTGGCCCCAGCTATAAAGCGGTTGCGGCAATTATAATGTAGCGGTGGGTCATCATGAAATACGCCTTGTTGTGAACAGTTTCATCTCCAGAGCCAAACAGCGGAATTCAGCAGGTTTTCCTCCCTTATACTTGCTATAGTCTATCTACTGGTATGTTGTTATGTCTTCTTTTTTATTTATTAAGTAAGGAGCTTCAGGTCATGTTCACTTGTTTTTTTTTTTTTTGGTGTGTGACACTATTTATCTTTCAAGCTCATATGCTTGATGTGATTAGACAAGTATGTCGGTGAAATGTCAACTCTGGGCTTGCATGTTATCACTGAAATTGATCACAAGGTTGTGGTATTTTTAAAACTTCATCATAGAGGATTTTTATCGCAACTTCGACTGACTCTGTTGCCTCTGCTGGACCACAGGAGCAGTCGTCTGCTTCTCCTTGTCTGTGGCACTGCATGTAGAGGCTTCAGTGTTGAACTGTCACTGACTCACTTGTGCCATGTAACCAATGAGTGAGGGCTGTGGGCAGACATTGTTACACAGCCAAGAGTGGTGACTTCAGGTGGAGAGACAGCTGCATCAGAGCCAAAGGAGCGCGTTTTAAAATACATTAATTAATTTTATCGGTTATCGGTGGAAAAACAGCCGATGCCGATTATCGAAAAAATGCCGAATATCGGCCAATATTATCGGCCAGACCGATAATTGGTCGATCCCTAGCCTACAGTTTGGTGAAAGTTGCAACATTGTAGATGACTGGTTTGTTCTGAATTTTCAAAGGTTTAAACTGTAGACAGTCGATGTACTGCCACCATCAGGACTGTTAGCCCACAATGCCTGTCGAAGAAGTCTGGAACAGGACCAGCTGCAGAGCTGCCGGCCCCCGATGATGACAACTCTGACACAATACACAGCCCTTATGTAGGTTCACTTCCACTGAAGTCTGCCTTATCAACTGTCTGCTACAGCTTACCCAGCACAACTAATTCAAGTATTCCTGTCTGTACATTTGGCCATAGTAAGGGAAACATAATTTATCATGTTTTTTTATATTTGTTATAAGACCAGCACCAAAACCATCCACGAGTGAACATCTCATTAAAAACTGTATTCATGTCGTCTGAATTTTAATCCATTAATCTAAACCATGAAATCCACTGAGATTCTGTTTGTGCTTCTTAAAACAGCTTGTGTTGACTAAAGGGGCAAATACTACAATTTTCAAAATACCATGCATGGTACACATGCCATACATTCACCATGGTTTCCTCTGTTTCTACTTCTGCAACAATCTGAAAAATGTCAATACACTGTGTGGCCAGAGATAATCAGATCTAAATATAGCAAACCCAGCCTCAGCCAACAGCTACCCCTGGTCAACAACTCGCCCTGCCAATAAACACAGGAACTATCCACTTGATATCACCCGTGTCCTTGTGTACCGGAGCAGTGAAGGCAGGTCATTTTGCCACTGAGCTGTCATCATGTCAGGGGAAGGTTGGCAACGACAGCAATAAGACAGGAGATGTGGTTACACAATGGAAAAAAAGACTACAGAAACTAAAGTGCAAGATACAAGCTGGTGCTGAATCACTGCTGCTATTCCAGCCACTGAGGGGGCACTCACCCACCTGTTCACCCACAGAGACTGTATTTTTCAAGTACCCTCTGCTGTTCTCTTTCTTATTTCTCAGAGCACCTTTTTTTTTTGGTTGATCAGATGAAGACCACTAAAGAAACAAGAAAACCCCCTGGTTCCTCTCTGCACTGGCCCACAGTCAAAATCCTTTAACTCCGTCACAAGTCACTGTTGCTGGCATGAACACAAAGCAGATAAGTGTGTAAGCTGGCATACACTGACGGACCGCCACCCACACAACAACAACAACAACTGTCAGAAAACCTATAAGATATGTACTTTTTTAGAGCAACCGTCTGAGCTAAACTCCTAATTTATGATCAGTAGTGTGCTGAGTAAACATGACTGTCCCCATGTTACTAATGTTAGCACTAAGTCTGTAAGCTGTGATCACATGTCCTGGCTGAGGGCAGCAAAAAACTGCTTGGTCATGGTGTGTGAGGTGGTTTTCATTTATTCAGCAGTCAGAATGAAAATGACATGAGTTTGTGCTAATTGTATAAATGGCTAGCTACAACAACATCTCAAAATAAGTAAACACATCTGGTGAAGAGGTCTGCATTTCTGAGAAACCTGAAATATACACAGAAGCACAGGGACACACTTTAAGTCCCATTTTGTCTCCGCGAAATTTTTTGTGATTCTCTTTAACATAAAGTGGTTGATTTAGTCCTACTTTGGAAAAGTGTCTATTAAAGTGAAACATTGTAAAAAACATACTACCCAACAATGTAGCATGTACTACAATTTTAAGAAATGATCATTATACACAGTGGAGAAAAAAACAACCATGACTAAAACTAATAAAACTGATGTAGGCCGACACTTTGCTCAGTATAAATCCTTTATGTAACGAACAAGCCACACAAAGTTTACCGAAAATCTGTCGGTGTGTTCAAATGATGTGGAAGCTTAAGTCATTCGCTCTGCTGACACGTCACCTCATGGGGAAAGAGGGCAGGTATCTTTCATGTCACTGTTCCAGATGTGATTTCACCAGGTCGTCAACGAATATTCAAAATTCTAATTTGTGTTAGATGTGTAAAAAAAATCCATTCATTCAATTGTGAAAATTAATATCTGAATGTGGAAGAAAGCAGCAACACTGTGGTGGCTGCATTAAAGCCCTGCATGATGAACAGGAGTCATAAAACCAGATTTTATTGTCCAGTAATTGCTGTTTTTTGTGTAATTATTGATGTTGTATTTTGTTTTGTCATGTTCGAATGAAGCGTGTTTTACAATCTCACTCTTCAACAGAAAGGTTTATCTCTGTAGAGATCCTTTGCATAATCTTGTCAAACACCAATTATAACAATCACAGCCTGTCAGTGGCAGAAACAAACACTTTTAGTTGATGTATATTGATGGTGCACAAACGCTGGGAGGAATTACACTGCAGCTGCACTGCATTGTTTTATTTGTTTATTTTGTAAGATTTATGTATTAAAATCTTTAAAACAGACATTTAAGTTGAAAGAACACACAATGTAATGCTCTCTGTAATACTTGCTGGTTGTAACGACTAAACTTCCCCAGTGTGGGATCAATAAAGTCTTATCTTATCTTAAGAGGTGTGTCTCTCCTATTGGTTTTCCCTCTTATGGATGTGACATTTGAACGGTTTGAAACTATGCAGGTTTTTAAAGGGACATCAGTCGTAGATTTCACCACTATAAAAGATGGAAACAGTGCTTTATGAACCCCAAGTCTGAAAGGAATGTTTTTGTTGCATAAAATGCATTTTAATTGTGGCTTTGTTGATGATAACAAGCCCATGTGTGCAGGGAAGTCTTCCTTTCACTAACAGCACGATATAATAAACAAAAAGTGCAAAGTGTGAGTGCAAAGTTTCTTTTGAATTGCAATTTGATTGATGATTTGAAGTACCAAACTGTCCACTGAACGAATAATGTCGCCACTGAAAGACGCCGGCTTTGCTGACTCTCAGGCCAATTATGAATAGATTCTGACGTAGACATAATTTCTACAACCCCAACCAGAAGTCATGCCACAGAAGCATCAATGACAGCATTGTTTAGCACTGAAATCAATTCACTCCACTATTAACTCAGTGAAAATCAGTTGACGTCCAAGCGGCAGCAAAAACATAAAAACATTTCGTGAAAAATTCAGCATTCAAGAGCTTTGACAGGGAATTTTTTTTAGCAAGCACATATACAGTAATGTCAAATAGCTGATGTGTGATATAAACAATAAGCGACCCAGAATTAAAACTTAAAGCCTGCAACATTAATTAATTATACAACATTTAAGTAAGAGCGCCTCTTCAACTACAATCAATTCATTTAGACCCTGTCAACTCAGATTCATATATAGCATGGCAGTATCCACATAGGACATAAGTAATTTAACGGAGTATAATCACTCTCCTGACGTTAACCTTTCTAAAACATGCCAGATCATTAAATAAGAATCTTCTAAGGTCGTGACAACTTTTCATAACTGTGTGATTCCACATGTATTGACTCAGCAGGTTAGTGGCAGTCAGGATCAGACCGCGTCAGGTGTTGCTCAACCCACGCTGGCTAGTTACCCTGCTAGCTAATGAACAGCAGAGGGCAACTGGATTTTTCCCACATTCTTCTGCTAAATGTCAGTTCACGACCGCACACCACGCTCATAATGAAGGCACCGTCTCTGGTCATTCAACAACGAGGGCCAATGTGTTTGCGGTGCCATCTTGAAGAGCTCGTACTTAGCTAAAGTATTTAGCGTGTTAGCATTGCCAGGGGAGGACACTGGCTGAGTCTCTT
The DNA here is from genome assembly GCA_037975065.1 of Chaetodon trifasciatus. Lineage (NCBI taxonomy): Eukaryota > Metazoa > Chordata > Actinopteri > Chaetodontiformes > Chaetodontidae > Chaetodon > Chaetodon trifasciatus. The sequence goes on from JBBMOE010000004.1 coordinate 2,885,126, forward strand.
ACCGTGACGACATGAACCTCCTCTGCTGAACACCGCCGGCCAGTCCACAGGCTTGACATTGTAACCGCGGTCTGTTCACCTCAAACACGCTGCTGCTGTCTACGACACTCAGTATTCTCTGTGCGTGTTTGCTGTTATATTTACTGACAGTGCTAAGTAGACCTCGGCGTAACGCACAAGCCGCCATCTTTCCAGTCCTGGCACGCTTACACACACGCATTTAGAACAAGGCACTGATGCTCCATTCAGGGACCGACCGAAGAGTCGTATGTACGAGAACTCAACACTCACAAAACCGTTAACTCCATTCTGTTATCTTGTTTGAAAAAAAAAAAAAAAAATTAAAATAAAAAAAAAAAAAGTCATAATTTCTGCAAGTAATTGCAGCAACAGCAAGTTTTGATTAGGCACATTATAAGGTTTTCATTATGAAATTTAGGCACATTCTGAGGTTATCATTATGAAAATTAGGCACATTATGAGGTTTTCAGCTGTTTTTGTCTTGCAGTGAGAAGTTAACTATATAATCTTACTCTTAATAGTGTGGAAGTCATATGTGGCTGATTATAACTTCGAGATTAGGACAACGAATTTGACATGATGGTTAAAATACTTATTGATAGTAGAAAATAATTAAGTTTTGTGCAAGTATTTTTGTTTTGCCTCTCACCAAAATACTAGATTGCACGTCAAGCCTGTTAAAATCCTCACTCCCGGCTTTACCACTTTATGAGGAGCCGATGAATGTACCACAGGGGCTCACGTGTACTGTAGCACGCAATATTTGAATTGAATATGAAATAAATATTATTATCCACTCACCATTAACATCAACAGTTTAAAAAGATTATCAATAAGGTCTGACCATTTTTAAAAATGCGCAATTCAAAATAGACTGTCACACATTTGGTCACGTGAGCGAACACGTCATCGTGTCACAAGACAAACAACATGGCTGCTAATTTTGGTGTGCAAATGTACCTGTAGCAGTTCTTAGCTGTCAAACGCCGAACGTCAATGAATAATAATACTAAGAAATAGTGATATTAGCTTTGGCTGTTTCATTTGATAGCATATGTCCACTGGCACATCTTGCTTCACTGAGAGCACGCTTAACTAAAGACATTTGTCTTGATTGCTGCGTCGCATAAAGTCAGTCAGTCGGATTGAAGCCATGGCTTCGGTTTTTGTCGTCGGGGATAAATTCAGACATAAGGTTACGGAGTTCATGGAAAAAAGCGACTCATGTCTGCCCCAGCGATTGAGAGAAGAACTGGAGGAGACTCTTAAAAAACCAGAACCAGCAACCCTGTCCTTCAGTACAGCCAGAAAACTCAAGAAACACCTCCAGGACACCGGTAAAGTCTTGAACACATGTAACGTTAATGTGTGCACTAATGATACTGCTGCTGTCTAAAGGAGACTTTTCCTAACATTTTACATGCATGTCAGTCTTATTGGTGTTGGTAATATGGTTGTGGTGATAGAAAACCTTTGCTAATGTAGACAACAATCATTGAGAGGTATTCACTGTTCATTCAGCAAGAACAGCTGAATAACGTGGATTGTATCTCTTAAGGACCAGAAAAGGCTATCAATTATGCGAGAGTATGTCCTGTTATTTCACTAATCAACAGCCCAGGGTACAGTCTCATGTAATGTTAACAATATTAAAGACATACTCTGTCCTCCAGCTTTACAAACCCGTGCTGAAGATGAAGAGTGGTACCAAAAGAGTTCTGACTTCATGTTCTACAATAAAATGCTTCGTAGTAGAAGCCATGCTAGTGATGTGTAATAGTAATATGTTATGCGACACCTTCTCGTGGTTGTTTTTCCTCCAGGGCATCCTTTCTACCTGCATGAGTTGTTGGAGGATAGCTCGCTGCACCTGCCTGAGGTTGTGAAGCCTCCCAGAGTAAGTGAAACCATTGTCATACAAACCATTAACATGAAACCATTGACATGCATTTGTATGCTCATATTTGTCTGACAAGAGGCATTTACTTAAAATAGCATTAACTTAAGCTTAGATGTGATACAAAAAAACTACCCAAAGACTTGAAATTTGATGATGGGGCCCAATTTCTGCAATTTAACCATGTATTCCTCTGTAATTTAAGCACACTATGGGAAGAACAAAGCTTAATATAGAACCAGTGTCAGTGTTCAGTACCTGAATCAGAAACCTCTGCTGCAAACAGCTGAAATTAAACTGACTTTTTCCTTTTGCTTCAGAACCCAGAGCTCGTGGCACGTCTTGAGAAGATCAAAGCCAAACTAGCCAATGAGGAGTACAACAGAATGACACGAAATGTCAACACTCAGGTAGGTTTTTGGATAGGTTAACGTTAAAACATATTTATGTTGTCTTTGGTGTGTCAAGGTCAAGATGTGAGATTGTATTACATAGATAGATAGATAGATAGATAGATAGATAGATAGATAGATAGATAGATAGATAGATAGATAGATAGATAGATATCTTGTTAAGGTTTACATTGTCTATTTTTAACCATGGTGTGAGACCTACTGCAGTCTTAAAACAAAGGTGGAGAAAATGCTGTTTTTTGTAGTGGGACAGTTTTTTATTTACTGAGCACATTAAAGATTCTCACTTATTTTACTGTGTAATAAATATCTTTCTTTGTCTTCAGGAAATCAGCCGCAGTGGGACATTAGCAGATTTTGGGCTCCAAGGTTGGTACACATGTACAGTTTAATATGGTATTACATTACAGTGCTTATTATATTACATTGAGAGTGAACTTCTTCTGATCTGGGTTTTCCTTCTCTTTTCTCTAGTGCGATCTGTCAAAGCAGTGGCGGTGACCATATTCAACTTCCTGGTCACAGTGGTTGCTGCTTTTGCCTGTTCGTACATTGGAAGTCAGTACCTGTTCACAGACACTGCAGCAGTAAGTGAACATTTGATTTTACATGTATGCTACACACATAGCTGCCACTCAGGTACAGCTGGCTACATGCAGTGCAGTCGTGTGTCATATTTAGTCATGGTGGACAGTGTCAGAGAGGTGTTCACATCTGTGCTGAGACTGGAGGTTGTATTTTGTGAAGTTTGTGAATTGGATTGTATTACAATGAAATGTGGCTGTGACATTTTCTTCTTTACATTGTGTGTGAGTTTGTGTCCTGCTAAATGTGGCCTAACTTTCTTTCTGACACTTGTTTTCCAGCGAGTAATATCAGCTGTGATCGCTGCGTCTGTAGTCGGGCTGGCTGAGCTGTATGTGCTGGTCCGGACCATGGAGGGAGAACTAGGGGAACCATAGAAGCAAAATCAGAGACCTGTTGCAGGCCTTAAACCAGAGCTCTGGCGACTGGACCAAGCCTGCTGATTCAGAACGGACTTTCCTCTCTCCTGTGGAACTCTGTGGAACTTTTTTTTGACAGGAAAATTTGTGTAAGGTTACTGAGAATTTAGAAATCAAGAGCAGTCGTAGCACTAAATGGAAGCTGGAACATTACAAGAATGAAAATTGGTTGAAAGTGAACTCTGTTCTTTGACTTTGTCAAATATTACTGTTTTATCTGATATTCTTCCTCTCCAGGAATCAAAGTATGGTTGATACAACTGATTTCTTTGCAGCTGGCATTGCCCTATAAAAATACATGTTTTTCATCAATAACATCATCAGCACAAGTCATAAAGCTGATTGATGCTCTTACTCTTTTATCCAGCAGATACTGTTCAGAGAACACTCTCACTCTTAATGATACTGATGTTGGAATGTGATTTTTGTTAAAAATTACTTACTTGTTTTTAGTTTGTCAGACTGAAATACCTAAAATGGTCCATAAACAGAGGTATAAAATCATTACTCCATGTTTTTCTTACTGTCTACAACACAAGCACATTTATTTCTCCAAAGACAAAAACTTGAGAAAAAGTTTTGAAAGCAATTTCCTCAAACAACTGGGAACTCTCGTTTTTAGCAAACCAGGAGGAACTTATGAGCTAACTAGCTTTGGTGATCCCTTAACATTTCATCTGGGACCATCATCAGGTCAAAATTTTAATTTGTCCAATACTTTAAGACCAAATCTCTTCAAAATGAATGATATTTCCATTAGCCCAGGTATTTGTGGTTAGTGCTAGCAAATGTTAGCATGCTAAACTGAGATGGCGAACATGGTAATCATTGTACCTGCTTACCATCAGTATGGTAACATTGTTATTGTTAGCATGCTGACATGCTGGCATTTAACTCAAAGCACTTCTCTGTCTGAGTACAGCCTCACAGAGCAGCTAGTATACCTGCAGACTCTAAGTCTTGTTGGATAACAATGGAGCTTTAAGGCACAGAAAAATAAGATACACTGAGCTGAGTGGCCCTCGAGTTAAGTAATTTTGTGAAGTTGTTTGTTGTCTTTCACTCTGTAGTTGTCCTTGTTTTGTCTCTTCCGAATAATCCACCAGCTGTAGCATCAGTTACTAGCATTATTGACTGATCTGATTTTTTCATCCATCTCCTCCTGACAGATGTGGTGATAACTGTCTTCTGATTTGTGATTTCTGTATCTGTTCTGAAGTGACTTATAGAGCCACCCAACACATTAAAAAACAAAGGATTACAGCACCCTGGAGGTACAGCAGCCATGATGGAAGACTTCGCATCCTCAGAACGATAACAGTGCATATCTTACTTCAAAACATTTCCAACAGCTCACAGAAGATCAGTTTTCTCTGATCCCTTCTCGAGATATGAATTTGTATTTTTTGTAAAGTATCCGATCCTCTTCTTATTAAGTCCTTTCATATCAGTGGAAAGATTAAAAGATGTAACTACATCTGGAATACAAAAAAAGTATCTTCCGAAGATCTCAGATTTGACACCCGGATTAAAGGTTTACTGAAAGATTATTTGGTATTAAAGATGATTATGATATGCCGAGATCTCTGTCCAGTGCTAGACGAACAGTGTGCACTGCTGTCTGTCATATTTGCCTCTGTATTATACCTCTCATGTAATATTTCAAAATTTAAATCCAGGCAGAATTACAGAGCCTGTAAGCTGATAGACCCTGAGCTCTGGCTTTAATTTAGTTCTTATTTTTCTTTTTTTTCCTTCCCTCTGTCCATGTAACCCTCCTGATACTTACAGTACAGAGCGATATGAAAAAAAAAAAATATTTTGACTTAGAAAATAATTATTTCTGTCATGGTATCTTACCACAAGGAATCATTTTAATCAGGATGTTTTGAAAGATAATACTCGTGGGGTCGCAGTATTAAACAAGCCACAGTTCAGCTTAGAGCAGGAAAACAGGAGCTGTCATCTGTGAGAGGATCCATGTCAAGTACACCAGTGATTCCACTGTGAAGACAAGTTGCTTGGTTACTGAGTTTATGAGCTGCTCTATGAAGCCTTCCATTAGTCCTTTATTTATGTAGAAAACATCAAAGTGAGACTAGAAATGTGCACACGTGTCTTTAGACCGTTCCACATTACATAGTTCACAGTTGCTTTGGCTCAGTTTTCAGTTTGCAAAACTCTGAACATAAAATGTTGTAGTGTATCTTCATTTTGACCGCGGGGTCTAACTTAACACACAGTTTTGAATTGGGCAATACATCACACAGTTCAGTTATCAGGGTGTTACATATGTTCGTTACTGAGTATGAATCATTGTTACATCTTAAAGTAGCCGATTCTGATCAAAACCACCTGCATTGCTTGATTGTGCGAAAAGCGACAAGATGAAAATATGCAACTTCAGCAGAAGTCAGTATTTGAAATAATATAGAATGACTTGAACGTTTTCATTGTATTTATTGGGTGTGTATGGCTATAAACATACAGTAGATGATGAAGTGTAAAGTCTGCTTTTAAACTACAGTCAATCTTTGACTCATACAAGAGAAAACATGATTGTCCTTCACTGCATCAGTTCAGGGTTTTATCTAAACACACGGAGCTACAGGAAAGCTGGAAATCACTAAACCACCATTTACACTAGCAACAAACACTCAATACTGAAACTGAACCAAAGCAAGTGTAAAATATTGTAAACTGGGATGAAATTAATCAAATTAGTCCCTAACACACTGAACAAATTACTGGAACATACTAAAAAAAAAAAACAGGACAAGAACAAACCAACAACAACTTGAAAACAACTCTATAACATATAGAGGTTTGAGGAACGGTCAGCTCTGGTAACACAGGACGGATTTAGACTCACAAAGTGTTAATAAAGGAATTGGTGACGCAAACTGAAGCCCCAGTATTAATATTCCACACTGCTAACAATCATATACAGACTGATCAGAACTCCAGAAAGTTGGTGACAATAGCAGCATTGTAGATCAGGTCTGAGATGTAACCCATGGAGGTCTGCGGTCCCATTTGTGGGTGGTGGTGATGGTGGTGGTGGTGGTGGTGTGGGTGGTGATGTCCTTGGCCCTGAGTTACCTCCCAGTACACTGGCTGAGGATGTGAAGGGATTACCTGGTCTACAGAGGTGTGACCTCCACCTGTAGCACTGCCTCCATACATGGGCTGGTGAGTCCCAGATGGAGTCATAGTCTGGGGTTTGAAGTTCCTGAAGGCCTGGTAGGATCGGGTGGAGGCAGAGTGATGAGGCTGCCTATTGATTGGCTGAGGGAGAGAACCTGGAAGAAAACCGGGGAGTGCTGGTGCCAGGTGCTGCCGCGGGTGGTACTGCTCCTCATCCCAGAAACGGGACTCTGAAGGCTTTGAGGGACCCAGTGTGGGCTGCTGGTGGAGAGATGAGGAAGGTGGTGGTGATGATACGGGGTTGCTGTAGATTTGGATCCAGTCAGAATACATCTGTGGGCCGTCCTCACAGGAGTGTGTCTGCTCTTGTCTAAATATGTCTGCCAGGGTGGTTGTTGCAAGGAAAGCAGAGGTCACAGGCCCAGGGGAGGGATCAACAACCCCTCTACCCCCCAGGACAGGCTTGGTGGACTTGGGGAGTCTCCCAGTCTTGATGCTTCTGGCTCTTCTGTTTTGGAACCACACCTGTATAAAATGATGAGACTTGTCATGTCTGATACACCTTTGCTGTACTGGACTGCTGCTATTCAAATGCAGGACTGGGTCAGGTCATTCTCTGTGAAGCAAAAAATTAAGATTATGAAGTGTTCCTGACCAAAAATAGCTGGAAATATGTACATTGCAATTCAAATATTCTGATTAGTATGCAATATTTCATTGTTGAGACAAGGCAATATATTAAAAAGTTAGAGAGAACATGTTGTTAAAATGTATTTTAAATGTACTTACAAATATTTACAAGATGATTCTTAAAGAGCATGTTTTGTACTTACTGGAATGATAGTGAAAACTTTGCTTGTCAAATCATTTTGTATTAAAATCAGTGTTTTGTTTTTGTGATGGTAATGACATTTTGCTGTGACAACTTTGAAAAAAGCATCATAATATCAAAATTATCATGAAGTACAATCAAAGCTACGCTAAGATCTTTGTTCCCGACCAATTGATAAACCTTTTGAAACAGAAAAAACAGAGATTAAAGAAAATTATTTTGTCAAAATTCCAAAGGTCAAAAGTGCCCCGAATTGAAGAATCACCCATTTATGTATATTTATTATATTTAAACAGGCACTGCCACATGGGGTTACAAAAACAAAAACGGCCAAAGGCAATGACAGGAGGGTGGAGACAGAATAATGAAAACAGTAAAGCTGCGGGTCGGCAGACCACAACAAAGGTAGGACCCTGTAACGTTCATAAGCGAGTATACAAATGGTCATTCAATCCATTGCTGACACACTGAATCTTCCCAGCTAATTAGAGTTTGGCGACATCTAATAAATTACAACACTAGCCTGTAATCAGTGGTCTTGCATTAGATTTTTCCAAGGGCTTTGCGGGAATTTCTAAGCTGAAAGCAGCTCCCAGAGCAGCAGATTCACCTGTATCTTGCTCTCGGGCAGGTGTGTGTGCGCGGCCAGCCTCTCCCTCAGGGTGATGTCCGGGTAGGGGGTCACAGCGAAGGCCTGCTCCAGCTCAGACAGCTGGGCTCGGCTGAAGATGGTCCGCTTCCTCTTCCTCTGGCCCTCCATCAAAACGGCGGCTCTGTCCGTCTCCGGGGAGGACACCGCGCTCTCAGCCCGGACATCTGCTGATGAAAGACACCGTCAACATCCAGTTTAAGATTCATGTCAATGACATGAAATAAGAAAAGAACAGATGAAGAAACAGAGAGAGAGAATGAAAAGGTGGATTGTTTTGGTGGGGAAAAACAAAAGAAAAAAAAAAAGTTTCGATTTAATTGTAATTGTAAATGAAATGCAAATGTAGGCCGTTAAAATAAATTCCCAAACCAGGGCTGTTGACCAAAACTAAACTGACTACGATTAATTTTTTAATTTTTCAAATTTTATTGTTCAATTTTCTTTCTTTTCTTTTTTTTTATATATATTATTTGGATTCATTATTTATATTTTCATGTAATGTATTTTGCTTACAGCCTAATATTTACAAGGTTTTGTTAGATGTTTATATTGGCTTATAATACATTTCTTCTTAACTTTTTTATCTTTTCTAGATAATATTTTTAATTTCGTTTCCTTTTAACTTCTGCTGTGATTTTTGTGTCCTCTTTTCCCATTGAAATGTCATATTGAATTTACTAAACCGAATTATTGTCATGAGTTCGAGTATCATGGTAGCCGGCCATCCAAATGTCAGTGAATTCAATCATTCATTGACATTTGCTGTGGTTTCTTGAGTGGAAATGATTACAGGAAACAAACCGTGAAATGTATGAAGGACATAAAGATGAACGAATAGAGCGTTTTATCCATCTAAATGACACTGAACTCACCTTTACAGTGACCCTGTTCTCCAAATAACGCCTTCAGATCCATCATGTCTGTCTGCTGGTTCTGCCTCAGTAGAGAGAAGTCTGAGTCCATGAACAGAGCCATAACTCCACGCAGAGACACACACATACACACACACAGCTGAGGAGGAGTGACCGCTTCTTATAGCCGCATCAGATGAGACACCCACCACCCAGAAAGTCCAGGTGTTATTCACCTCTGCCTCTAATCCGCACACTTGTTTTTCTGCTGCATCGCATTGTGTGGTCTTCAGCTGCTCTGACTGTATTTGAAGAGTTTTGGGGATGTGGCGTCACGTAATGAACTGACCGACATCTGGATTCAGTGTTTATGTTGTCCACAGATATGTGGCTTTTGTGTGACGACACTGATCGACTGCATGAGGTGGCAGGACGTTACTTTTAATCTTAAGTAAAAATATGCCAAATTTCAGTGATTTAAAAAATGTTAGAAAATCGACCAATAATGAGTCAGTGAACGACACTAAATGAGCTGAACCAAATGTCCCGATGACACAGATTACAGAAATATAATGATCAAAGATTTTTTTTAAAATGTAGTTGTCCAGCGAATTATTCCCAAAATTTCCCACGTAGGTCAAATTTAATTTTCTGCCCCATTTTCTTTGAAAATCAGAGCTAATGACACACTGATTTCAGTGATCTTTGCATGACTGATCAGCCTTATTCCACTTCTCTATTCACTGATGTGTACAACAATGTGGAGCTACTGTATGTGACACCACCTCTCATTTGCTTGAATAAAAAGTTTAACACTGACAGTAAATTAAATGCATGCTGGCAGGCTTCTCGTGTGGAAAGTGAAAATAAATTGTTCAGGAGGACCTCATGAAAACAGTAAGCAGTTCATGCTGGGATTATCCAGAGCATCACACTGTAATTCAAGTTAGAATAAAAGAACATGTTTATCTCTGTGTGATGTCACATATTCATTTTCTTGTCTGTCACATTGACCCCTTTGTTTAAAGTCAGTTGGTCATGTGTGCTCAGATCAGAAGACAGATGGACTCTGCTGTATGAAGGTAAGTTCTCTCTGCGCTGCAGTCAGACTGATTGCTGGCACCAAGGCACACCAAATTATTCTGTGATGGTGACAGAGTCTACCAGCTGCTGGTTTGGGTTAAGCAGCAATCAGCTGACTCCATGTAACTGTTTTCTGTTGGATGTGAGGGGCTGAAAACACTGGCTGTGAGGTCACAGATCATTACGTAGGGGACGCATTTACTGGACAGCTATTTTCAACACACTTTAGACAGTCACAATGATGATATACTGTGATATATAGTGCATACAAGGCTTTTCTAACCATATGCAGGACAACACTATTGTCACTATCCTTGTATGCAGCTTAAAGATTGAGAGTGTGGTTCTGGTTTTTCAGTTTCAGTTTTATGATTTGAGTTATTAATATTTTTGTTATTTCTTGAGAGCAGCAGATCAAGCAGCATTAAGACACAGCCAGGGCAGCATCTCTGCCAAATCTGTGCCAGGATGCTCCACAGCTGAAGTGATCAGGCATATAAAAGTCTGTCTATTTTCAGCACCTCGTACAGATTCTGCTGCGATTCTGCTGAGACCATGAATTGCTCATTCACATATATTTGATGCAGTGTTGTCACAATCCTCTTTTCAAGCTGTGCAATTCTCTCAGTCAGTCACTCACAGTCTGTGCAGATCACTGATGTTGCCATGTTGCCTCCGTCCTGATCCCAGGTTTCCTGTCACAAACACAGCAACAAGGCTTGAAGGTCACACTCACACAGTGCAGAGAAATAATAAAAGTGATAAAACATGGTGGTTGCCTTCTGTTTCTTTCATGGATTTAAGTCCCTGTGATTTGTAAGTATCATGCAAGCAACTAGTAATTACAACTGTCAATTAAATTTAGTGAGTAAAAAGTGAAATATTTAATATTTGTAGTTTAGTAGAGTAGAAGTACGAAAGATATGGACTCGACTACAGTACTTGAGTAAATGTACTAAGTTACTTCTCACCACTGGCAAGGGTGCTGAGGTTAGGGTGCTGGATGGACACTTGGTGACTTTCTTACAGCAGATCAGAGTCTGGGTCCCATCACAGACCTGCAGCTCACGTTTTAAACAGTAGCTGTGATGTTCTCACAATCTTTCCTGGTCTGTGACCACATCATAGTGACCATATGCAGATGTTGGAGGAGAAAATAATCAAAGTTAGAAAGTTGACAGTGAACATAATAAAACCACGTTGTTAAAAGTTTCCAGAATCATCAGTTCTCAACATGTTGATGTTCACTGGGTTTCTATCATTCGCAGAAAGCAATGGCAGCACCTCCAACCCCAACAACAGCATGGGGGCTCACTGTATAGTGACAAGAAACAAGAGGAAGGCCTTCACAACTCTTGTCACCCAGAAATATGAGAGGGGTGACTGCAAACCCACCAAGGTGCCAGTGAAGGTTATGACAGCAACTGGCACCAAGAGAGAGGCCAGCAGCACAACAGAGACTCCCAGAAAGAAGCAGAGGGGGGGAACCACTGACCCCAACACCGACACTGTTTAACCTACGGAGGTGTCAGTGGAGACTGAGAGTCAGACGGAGGCCAGTGCTGAGCAGCTGTCAGCAACAGGGACTCCCAGGATGACGAGCAGGGAGAGCTGCTGTGACCTCTCCTCCAGCTCCAGCAGCTCTTCAAGCTCCTCACAGAACAACGGGAGCACGTCTGACTCAGTCAAAGCCAGCACAGGTAAGCTGACAGTGTGAGAGGAAATGAGTGAGTGTGTTTGTGTCTGAGCGCATACACCACTCCTGTGTACCGTTTAGCCACAACAGTCTGACACACAACCCTTGAATCTACAACATGTTTTTCACACTTTGGTTTTTGCACTAATTAAACAAACAAGATGTAACATGTAAATTAATGAGCTCTAGACATACTGGAAGGTGGATTTTCTTATCTTTGGACAGTGTCAGGCTGGCTGTTTGTCCCTGCTTCCAGTCTTAGACTAAACCAACCTGTGACTGGTGGAAGCTTCATATTTACCATACAGACATGAGAGATGTATTGAACCTGTCCTCTAACTCTTGGTAAGAAAGTAAGTGATCCTGTCATGTGATTTGAAGCAAACCATTATTAAAAGAACAAAAGTTTTGTACTTGCACACAAAGACTTTTGTCAGCTATACAGCATAACAGTAGAGGAAGATTTGACACCCTCAGGTGAACAAGCACTGATTTCAGGCTTGGCATCCAGCCTATAGAGGGTTCAGATAAGATGTTCTTCAACTTTTCTGAGTAAAACATCAATCTGTGTTGCCTGTTTGTTGCAGACTTTAAGGCTAAGGACCTGCAGCTGGACAAGCTCGGAGAAGGAAGTTTTGGATCTGTTTATGCTGGTATCAGAAAATCTGATGATTTTCCAGTAAGTATTCCATATCTATTCTCACACACACACACACACACACACACACACACACACACACACACGCACACACACACACTCATCACTCCCTGCTCTAACCAAAGTGCTGCTGATTCTGTCCTGCAGGTGGCCATCAAACATCAAACACATCCCTAAAGCAGATGTGGAGAGCAGAAGAATGGTGAGTGATTTGATCTGATGTCTCAGCGTTTGTTACTTTGATGTTAAACACACACACACTCACACACACACACACACACACACACACACACACACACACACACACACACACACACACACACACACACACAACATACAACCACGTCTATGATGTGTCCTCTGTCCTTAAGTCGCAAATGGGGAGACACACTTGGTGCCCACTGAGGTGCTCCTCATGCAGAGGGCGGCAGGTGGACCGGCGTCTGCTGCTGTGTCCTTATTAGACTGGTACGATCTGGACCAGAAAGTTCTCCTGGTCATGGAGAGACCAGTCCCCTCTGTGGAGCTGTTGACCTACCTGCGTAACAACGATGGTCCCCTGGAGGAAGACCAGGCTAAGGTACTGAAGCTGGGTGGAGCATGTGTCTGTGTCAGTGTCTGGAGTTCTGTGAAACTTCAGTACAACCGACAGATAACTTGCTCATCCTTTCTGACATATAGTCAATTGAAAACAGCACAGATAATGTATTTAATGTCTGACCTCCTCAGCTTCATTGATTTTTGTAAATATCTGTTATTCTGAATTAGTCTCATGATTGGGTATGAAAGGGAATCCTCGAAAGACTCACTCATTCTCAAGCAAGGATGGAGCGAGGTTCACCACTGTGTATAAAGGATATTACTACATGGGCTCAGAAACGCTTTGTGAAACCATTTGTACCCTGTTGCTTTCAAATGATTACCACAGTCATTTAGCTGAGCTTAGCACAAGCAGGGGAAATAGCCTAAGTCTGTTTTCAGGTAACACATGAACCAAACACTATTCAGATCTTTTATTATTTAGCTGCATCAGGTACAACACAAACCTGCCTTTGTGTACTGAATAACATAAATGCTGTCAGTCTAATAAACTTAAACAGAGGATTATACATTCACACCTATTCCAACAAGAGCCCTCACTTGTGAGTAACATTGTGAAACAGTGACTGTTCTGAAACATTCATCCTTTGGTTCAGTTTAGGCACCAAAAACACTTGGGTTTAAGAAAAGCGCAAATTAGGAAAAGGCTTTCTGACATGCAGTTATCATTGTGAAGCAGTTACAAAAAATAACTTGCTGAGGTTTAGGAAAAGGTTTCAATTTTGATTTCACATGGACATGAACTCTGGTCACCTGGGTGAAAGACCCACTTTTCCACCCCTCTAAGACGTTGTAGGTTTTTCTGCTGCCTTGGGTGGAGCAGTTGCTGTGAACATTTAACAGTGGGCAGCACACGTTCACGTTACATACAATAAACATGTACCTTGTGTGTCTGTATGAGACAGCGAAGGCCATGACAAAGTGTCTGTATTTGATGACCTGGGAATGAGACTGACTCTAAAGTGGAAAACCTGTTAGAGCCTGGCTTAGCCACATAGAGCTTGTAGTTGTATGTCACTGAGGAGAGGCCATGTGATCTTTCAGTATTAGTTTTGGCCCTCAGCATCATTAGGGAAGGTCTCAGTGTCCTAATTTCCCTTTACGATTGACAAAGTACTCTTTATCAATAAGTAACTCTGACTTCTTCTCATTCAAACTTGTGGGTATGAATGTAAGTTACAGTAAATCAGATGTGATTAATAATACACCCCCCCCAATAAGGGAAGAGATTGAAGGACATTGGAAATTCCAGCTCATAAACAGGATATCCAACAGGATAAACACTATAGGAAGTATGAATAATGACGCTCTGGAGTTCTGTGGCATTATTTTAAGCACTTTTGGATCAAAAAGTAATACCTGTAATCCAAAAGTAACAGATGAACTGTGCAATGGAGACAGAGAGTCATCGAGTTTACCTCCAAAATCATAATCTCTGCCGGATGAGTTGAATTTTTCTCAGAAAAGGAAAGCAGAATTTGCGAGCAGATGAAATTGAACAGTGAGACTATGATGTCCATATCAGACAAACTCCAGTCTGCTGAATCTTCCTTTTTGTCCACATCTGGACATTATGCTGAAACATGTGTTGTCTTTGGGATGTTACACCTTGTTTCTTTCTTTCTGTCTCCATTAAAATGCAGAAATCGTCTCTTTGATGCCTAGTCAAGAACACAAAGTCCAAATTTAGGTGTCAAACAGGACAATTTATTGATTTCATTTTCCATATCTCAGCATCATCTCAGCAACACAATATCACAGCATATGTGGATGTAAATATCAGTCAGCAATCAGCTGCATTTGACAAACACATCACTTTATTTCCCTTAACATTTTGTCAGATATTCTGCCCCACAGTGTGCTCTGCTTCATCACAAACAGTTGCCCACAGGTTTGTTATTCAGTGAAACTTTCCGTTGGTGCAATATCAAAATTAATGTGGACACTCACTGTCAAACAAGTGTGACGATAATAAAGATTGATGTAACACAGCAATAGTTGTATTCTTTGTCCTTGATAGTTCATACACCCACACATACACACAAACACACGCACACACAGAAAAAGCTACTGTTGAAAAACCAGCCCTGACATTTCTCTGTGAAACCATCTTCTCCATTACAGCTAACATAGCAGGACACACACTTACACAGCATTCTCCTCATGAGTCTCAGCCCATCATGTGTCTGTGACATGAGGTGCGAGCACGTGGAGGAGTGGACACTAATCCACCACCAGGGGACAGTGTCGTCTTTTCAAAGCGCTCCCATGCTGCTTCTGGATCCCCACTCAGAGTGATGAGGAGGTTGAAAGAAGATGAGTGAAAGAGGAGAACCATGTGACAAATCAGATCCTCATTTTTTGGACTTTACTCAAACTTCCGCAGGTGGTTGTAGAGGGACTGGACGTAGGTGAAGACACACATGGGGTCTGGTTTACGACCCATGATCATCATGTCCTCCACCTCTATCAACCGGTCACAGCCTGCTTTAACCCTGGAGACACAGAGAGACACTTGTGAGAGTGGAAAGATTTATGCAGCAAGTCATACACAAATGTCTCTGAATGCACCAAAATGTGTTGGCTGAATCGCTTTCAGGTTTCTTTAGTCAACAAAATGTCAGGAAATAGTGGGAAAAAAATCACATTTTCCTAAAGCCCGTTTCTCAGACCAGCAGTCCAAAATGTCTCAGTTTACAATGATACAAAACAGACAAAAGCAGCAAATACTCACCTTAGAGAAGCTGAAACCAGAGTGTTTTTTTTTGCATGAAAATTTGCATGAAAAATGAGTTGATTATCAAAACTAAAATTCATTTTCTGTTGTTTAGTCTAGTCAGCCAATCATTTAATCCCCTTGTGAGAGAAGAGGTGAAACACGACGACTTCATTGAATCAAGGAAAAGATTACACAACAACCGATATCAGCCTGATACATAAATGTAACATTTTTAAAGCCATAATCTGCATCTGTCATTCATAGTTCTGACGAAAACACTGAACGAACGAACCGAACGTTCTAACAAACATGTTTTGAGGGATTTTAAAGAACAACACTGTGCATGTGATAATCAATATGCATTTATTGTGCTGTGAGTCTCTGCTGTGTGATCTCTTTAAGAGGTCAAATCTAAAGCTGACACCATATATGAAGGATTGATTCTGTGACCAAGTGAATATTGTTTTTCAGTCAAATCAGCTTAATTCTGCAGCAGTGTTATCAGTCAAAGGCTAGCAAGTTCTTAAATCAAGTCTTTAAGCCGTCACGTACACTATGTGCATGTCCATGCTGGAGCCCTGTATATTGTCTGATCTATAATATGCAGTCTGTATGTACAGTGTCAGTCTGTGCCATTCTCTGTGAAGCCATGGAGTCAAACAAAAGGAACGAACACCTTTAGCAAACATACAAAAGAAAAAAACAGACAGGATAGGCAGGGATACCACTGCATAAAATGTGTGTGGTACATTTTGGCATATGAAATAATAAGACAGCTATAAAACAAAACCAACTAGGAAAACAAATTAAGAGACATTCAGGCACGATAAAGTCAAAACTTGCATTGTTGATGCAGTCAAGGCCAATAAATACTTTAAGGCCAATTCAGCAAAACTCAGGAACCACAGCTGACTTGCCAACTAACAGATAAGTGTTTGTGCTGTTGCATAATTAGATCAATGGGTTAAGCTGCTGAAGCAGTTTCTATTGCGGCTTTAAAG
Organism: Chaetodon trifasciatus; assembly: GCA_037975065.1. Lineage (NCBI taxonomy): Eukaryota > Metazoa > Chordata > Actinopteri > Chaetodontiformes > Chaetodontidae > Chaetodon > Chaetodon trifasciatus. Next base: position 2,901,700 of record JBBMOE010000004.1, read on the forward strand.
AAAGAGTTCGACATTTTTGGAAATATGCTGATTTGCTTTCTGTCTGTGCATCAACTTCACTTAGCTGATCTTTAATAATGGAAGCAGGGGCAAACAGCATGGCTTTCTCCAAAAAATTCCCAAATACCCCAGTGTAAACCATCCGTTTAATCCATGTACAAACGGAAATGTTAAAATAGAATTTGTGGTTTTAGGGAGATTATGTACTTGGTGTATAACTATTGCTTGGAAAACAACAGTTCATTCATTTAGCTACAATGTGGGTGGCCAGGCAGGTTAGTGAACACAGGTTTTAGTACAGGACTCTGTACAGGCACCATGGTACCAAACCTGGAAGCCTCACACTGTGACGACAAGACTGGCAAACTGTGCACACTCACTGCACCTGGCTACTGTTAGCTAAGAAATAGTCATTTTTACATTTCTGAGTATGGAATCAAACAAACAGTACACTACCAGCTGAACTTAAGAGCTGTTGGTGTGAGTATCTTTTCATTTGGGAAAAGTGAAGTTGGCTGTTTTCGGTCTTAATGCTAAGCTAGGCTAACCATGTCCTGGCTTCAGCTCTGAAGATAGCTCACAAACATACGAATGGTATCAATCTTCTCATATTACTCTGAGAATGACAGCAAATACGTGTTTTTCCCCAAATGTCTCCTTTAAAAAAGGCTGAAATGCTCAGTTTGTCTGAGCAGTCAAATCAAATAAAACAAACAAAAGGTGAAAATGTAATGCAGATTTATGTTGATATAATATTTTGTGTATAATTATCTAATTAATTCTAAAAAAAAAAAAAGGGGGAAAAAATATTGATAAGCAAACTTTTTGTCAGGTTGGGAGACCTCTGAAACAGCAGTGTTATTACGTATGATCAGACCATCTCTTAATGTCCTAATGTTAGCTCTTCATGCTCACCCTTAATAAGCAATGGATATGTAATTAATTAAAATGCATCATATTCATCATATGAGAGTCACAGAAACACTTGTAAAAAGCTGGCTTGTCTTTGTTTTCTGATATTGATGTACTGATATCACTCACTCTGCAGTTCCAAAAGCCAGTTCAAAGTTGTGTTTACGGTTGGCGGGCGACAGAGAGTTGTAGTCAAACTCAGTGGGGAAGAAAGAGTGCACCAGAGCGCAGAAAGCCATCCCATCACTCCAACTTGATGAGAAGTTCTGGATGTCAATGTTCTGTAGAGAAACAGGGAAGAAGATCTGGTGATGATGTGGCAAGTTTACACGTGTGTGTCAGTGAGTGATTTCCTGTGTCACTGAAGGTCTTTGTGTGCAGGCAAGAAAGCAGTAAAAGCTGAAAGACTGAGGGAAGCAAAGGAATATGACTTGTAAAACTGACTGAGTGGCAGCTCGTTGTGGCTTCATAAAGCCATCTCCTCATTCACTGTCTAGCCCATAATTATGATGGATAAAGCAGACTTTCCCCTCCTCTCTCTTGCACTTTCCTCTCCTCTCCTGCTTTTGGTCTGTTACGTGCTTTTGAAGTCATGTCATTTCAAGGCTGTCCTTTATTAGTCTGGAGTTTGCTTTGAATGAAACACAACATGTCAAGTCATCGGATTAACATCTCTCTCTTGTGTGTGTGTGTGTGTGTGTGTGTGTGTGTGTTTGTGTGTGTGAGAGAGTGTTTGCTCCCTTTTAATAAGAGTCTTGGCTTTGCCTGGCTTGACTATAACCAAAGCCACATGGGGCAGCTGGCACAGGCTGCTGTGAGGAAAGGGTACCAGAGTGCAGCAATGTGTCGGTGTTCTCAACCATGACGCAAACTACCATAACCCTGAAGCCTGAACCCCCAAAACACACACATACACACATTCACATGTGTCTCTTCACATGGACACTCACTTCCATGCACCTCTACTGCTGAGAGATAGATAATTAACACATTAGCGCTGCCCTGAGTGCTGACAGGTTAAAGCTGTATGAAAGACAGACAGGTGTTCGGCTCATTTAAAACTTATTTATTTCCCTCATCTCATACTAAATGCTGGAGGTTTTGCATATTTAACCCATTTATGATGAATTGTGTAAATATTTCATTATGGCTGGTCATCTGAAATCTTTTGAATGTTTCAAAAATCATTCTCTGGTAAACTTACAGTAATGCAAGTTATATAAGTGTGCCTTGTCCCTGTGAAAGCAATAGCTCAACATCATGGGAAACATGCTAATACGCTTACTTTCCAAGAGTTACATGGTAATCATACAATTCTGATGTCTGTCCAGTGTGCAAGGACCTGGAGCCGAGAGGCAATGAGCCTAGCTTAGCATAAGGACTGGAAGTAGGGGACACAGCTAGCCTGGCTGTCTCCAAAGTTAAAAAAAACATGCTTGCCAACACCTCTAAAGCCACTTTACATGTACTTTTTATGTTTAACCTGTCCAGACGGAGACATGAAACGAGTTACATGATGTCGAGGCAACAACAGCATTTTCACATTTCTGTCCATGCATGCATTTAAACAAATGAGATATAATACTTTAATTACTGAGGTTTGGAGAACCACAGATGTGAGACATAGCAATCAAAATTTATTTAAATAAATAAATCAATACAAACAAAAGACTCAATTTCTATAAACTATGAAGTTTCCATGAGCACAGGCAATTCATCACTACAGTCATAGACTATTTTTATCTTTAAACCTCAGACTTACCTGTTTTTGTCAGTTACATTATATTGGCATGATATTGCAGTTGAAAGCCTGCACTGATATCTATGTGGTGTGTTCAGGTACAGACAGGAGTGTCCGTCAACTGAGACTTAAGGAGAAGGTACACCATTATTCCCAAGCAGACAGACAAACTGAAAAGACTAGCCACTGGAAAACATCTTGAAAAGCATAATGTGAATTTATTAACCTCTTGTATTAACAGTGCTGCTGCTGATGTGCAGCTGACTTTAAAGCTTAGATGTTTGACGCACACAGCATCAGTTTCCATTACATTACTGCGCCACAATAATATCATTCTGACAAGAATGTAACCAGACACACTGGATTACCTACATGTCTCAAGCAATTCAGCTGATTTTCATACTATAGTGAAATGAACTGATGTCAGTGAATGTCTGCAAGGTGGAAAAATATATTCAAAAATATTAAATGTATTATGATCTGCTGTGGCCAATGGTCGGCAGTTATGTAATATTTGTGCAGCTTGTAGCAAACAGGTTGAAACAAGCATACTCAGAAGTGCTTAATAGCTTTGAACTTGTGAGGAACTTAATAGCAGCTTATTATGTTCGAAAATATGCTGAATATGAATGAATGTGATGCAATAAATGATTGGATGACACTGCCAGGCTGGAGTTGTGTCTGCATGTTTGTAATTGATATTTTACCTGGTATCCTATGGTCTTGGACCGGCACCACTCAAGAAGGATCTGTTTGATGCTGCTGGCGCTGGACACTCCAAAACTCTGAGACCGCTTCAGTTTGGGTTTAGAGTCCACTGGTTTGGGGCGACTGTACATAAGCAGAAATGGTGTCAGGATTTGTGTGAACGTTTCAATGTACAGGAAACTTCTATATACAATAATTCACCCAAATGTAGCACTCATTTACCTGTTACTGGCTTCAGAGTCCAGTCTTTCAAAAATAGACCGACGAGCCTGAGCACCAATGTTACGTGGCAGAGTCTGTGACCTCACCAGCTCCCGCCTCCTCTCTCCCACCTGCCCAAAGGGCCTGTCACTGCTTACATCATCGTCTCTGCAGGATATGAGTGCAGAAGGGTCAGACAATGCAAAAGCTGTTTTACCTATCCTGAATGATGTATTTCATGTCTCACCTGTTGTGCTGCAGCAGCCCTGAGTAGGTCACAGACTTAGCAGGGGCTGAATTTGCTTTCTCTGCACAAGACAAAGAGTCACTGTAAATCACAATGATGATGTTGCAGTCTCTAACAGGATAACATGTGTGTCTGAATGCATTGCTCACCTTGAAGGCAGGGAGATCCAAGAGCTCTGACAGGTGTAGGGGTCCATGTAGAAGACACTAACAGCAACAAAGAACAAGGAAATTGAAAGTTGTAAGTACATCATTCTCTATTCATGGCATGAAAGTAAGACAGTAGAAAGCAATTTAATTTGTTTTTTTCACATGTAAAATACATGGACTGTGTAAATGTTACATTTCAGTTCAAGTATTAATGAAATAAACAAATAACTGTGATGGAAAAATCTAACTACTAACAAACAGATGTTGACAAGCTGAAATAGAACTGAGACCATTAGCTACCTGGTTGAAGTGGAGGCTCCTCTATTGGTTGGGTCTGTTTAGTGCTGGCATCTGATTGGCCGGCAGGTGAGGCTTCAGAGACTGGAGAGGACTGAGAACCAACAGGGCTGCTGGGAGAATCAGGGCCCTTAATTTCTGCCGTCTTGGTTGTGGCCATGATGGGGAGGTGTGGCATCCGCATGGCGACTGGGGCGGTGTGCTCATGTGGGAAGACACTGGGTGGAGAGATCTTCCCGTGTACCAATGCTGAATGTTCTGGTTGGATATTAAGATTTGAAATGAACATGCTGATGAAAACTCTCAAAACTGCACTAACCAATATTTTTATATTCACAATGGATCAAACAATATGCGTAATGTAAAAGTTTTTGCTCATAGGGACAAACTCACAGAGAATTATCACCAGACTCTACAGTTTTTCTCAGCTCTATGGAGCATTTAATACTTTTTAAACTCATTGATTCGGGTTTCCATTCCACAAAAACAGCTGTCTTCAGTAAAAAGCCCCTATAAACTGCTGTCCCTACACTACGTACCCAGCACCAAATGGCCAATAGACAAAATTATCAACTACCTGCTGAACATAGTTGAGCATTAAGTAGTTAAAAGCTGGATATTTCCTGCAGGAATTGGTTGGGGCCAAAACTTGGTAAAAAGAATCTGATGGATGCGTAAATAAGCAGCTGTTTGCTGACATGCTTGCCATAGAAGCTTTAGAAGGTGATAATATGTCAACATTGTGTTAAGCTTGTCCTGATGCACTGAGCTGCCAAAAACCAATAAACGCAGCTTTAACTAATTCAACTCTAATTGTTATCCTAACCTTCCCCATTTTTTTCCCACAGCATACACATCACACCAAATACAGGGAGCTAGACGTATAACTGCAGTGCCTGAACTGAAAACCTTAATGACAGCAACTACGATCATCGTGACGAGAAGCATCAGAAAAGCAACTTCTTTATTATCAGGCAGCTTCTTTAACCCTGTACATTCATAAGATTCAAATCAGACTAAAAATGTGCACATAAGGTTGCTCTCCTTAATAATTTACCATTGAACTTCCATTTAACATTTTCGTCTCACAACAGACAGATTATAAGAAGCATGGACACAGTAGAAGCTAAAATATTAAGACTGTTTGTCTGTAGGATGAGTCAAGCTCCAAAAACACTGGATCCTACATTTCTTATAATAACAGCTCAGTTGCATCTTTTTGTTAGCCCCTCCCTGCCTGATATCATCCAAGTCTTTCATATTCCATTCCTCTCTGTTACAGATTTGAGTGTAACCATAATCTGATGACATCATCAGTTATTTAGTCAGACTTTGCTAAGCTTCTCCAGATCCACAGAATACATTATACAGCCCCCCTTTAAGACTGCTTTTTTTTCAGGGCTACTATGACTGTGAACAACGTTGACGCATGTTGTGGAACAGTTGTGACGTGGTTACCTGTGGCAGCAGCATGTCCATTCTCCAGGCCAGCATGTGTCGGGGTGGGGTCCACATCTATTGGCTCCTCTCTCTCAATACTCTGAAACACATGGCGTTATGAAGTTAACAGCACACTACCACCCTTCATTGCTTTTACAGGAGCATGAAGTCATGTTTGACCTTCACTGACGATCAGTGGGGGGTCTGCTGGTGGAGTCTTTTTCTTCCAAAACAGAGTACAAGGAACTGGAAACTGGAACTGAAACATTGTTTTTAAAGCTAGCAGTTTAAACACCTGGTGAATTAATCAATGTGGTATTGATTAGTTGTATTGATTGACTGCCCACACTATTGTACTCGTTGCCCCTGTGAACTTGTGTGAGTTCTGTTTGGAGTCATTCATAAGCCAATATGTTGTGTTTGGACCACAGACAGTCAGGGCATCATGTTCCTCTGGTTTGAACAAAAAAAGAAATCCAGATGTCCGTAGCTCATTGAGTCACTGTTGGACCATTTCACTCTTTAAAGGTTTTGCTTTTTTCTCAAACATGTGGGCTTTTTTGACACAACTTCAGACAAAACAAAACAAATTGGCAAGGCACGACACGACTCAAGGAGCTTCAAAGTTGGCCGGTGTGTGGACTTCAGTGAAGTGGATAAATGAGCTGATTGCGGTGGGCGTGAGAGACACCGGGGTGTTCTGTTCTGCGTGTTTGCCTCCCCTCCTGTGATAAGACTCGAGAAGTCTTTGTTTTAAATCAGGCACCACTGTCACTGACACGCTCAGTGATGGGAGAGCTGCCAAACTCTGTCTGGTGATCTGGCAGCCTGAGCTAAAATGATTGAGATCAAGTTTTAATGTCAAACATCATCAGCATCTTGAGTTCACATTTCACCGTCTATGTGACTCCATCTATTTCCTGTCTCTGTGATCAGTGCAGACCTGCAGCGGAGGCTCTTTTTCCTCTTTCCAAACACAATCAGCTATGTGGAAACAGCTAATCACCATCCTGAGCAGATAATTCTATCTTAAACTCTTCACAGCATGGTGCTGCTGACCCACATAGGTTGTGGGTCAGGCTGTCACTTTCCATGTGGCTCTGTCAGAGAGATAGCTGGAACTTGTTGATAGTTGGCCCCTTTGGCACAGAGCAACACTACTCAGGTCAGTAGTTCAGTGCTGATAGCTATGCCTGTTTTCCCAAGGTCAGTTTCAAACCACATCACATTGTATCTATACTGGTCTAACAGATCCTGAAACAGGCTTTCAGGAGACTAACACACCCTCAGACAGCTATGTTGGAGATCCTCAGCTCTTTGGCAACAAATAACCCAGAACAGCTGGTTGTATTTCGACTTGGCTGTCACACTGGAATTAAATAGACATGGCTGATTTCTGTGCTGTTTTTGACCAAGAGCATTATTTCACCACTCGCACATCTGATACATCAATTCTGTGTTTAGATAACATCTGGAGCAGAACTGCAACATCTGGTCAGCTTGTCTCCGCTGTCAGAAGCAGATAGAGGACATGACCAAACACAAAACAATTCACATTTATTTGCAATCACTTGAAAATGCTGTTTTAGCACTGTTCATTCCATTGGATATATCTGGCTCTTTAGTTACTGACTGTTTAACTATGTTCACCAGCGAGTCACTAACTTTGTCTGCTGGGCAGGTAGCATGCATCAGTTTATCATAGCTCATTCCCAGAATCCCCAGAACCCTCCTACAGCTAGCAAAGCAGAAAACAAGCAGAGGTTTGTGCGTTTGATGAGCAGAGTTGAAGGTGAGTAGGAACACTGGAGCTGCAGGTGAGTGGCAGAAAGGTGGAGATAAAGATGGGAGGCTGTGTAGACACTGTCGAGATGTTAAATGCTATTTTTCAATGTAGTGAGTACCATAAATACATTTCCCTTTACCTTAGCTCAAGGGCACAAAATCTTTTAAAACCTTGCTAAATGCTATAGCAGAAGAACTGAATTCACAACTCAATTTTCTGCCAGCAAAAAGATAAAGTCTCTAGCAAGGCAGAAACCTAAAACCACTACTGTATCCCCTCCTGTCTCACACACTTAAAAAGAACAATATGCTGTACTTGCTGTGAGATAGCATGCTGTGCTCACTTGACGAAATAGCTGGGAATGTGTAAATGTGTTTGTTTGGCTGAGCTCACTGTATAGGAATGCTAGCTGTGTGTGTATGTGTGTGTGTGTGTTAAAACAAGGCAGGAAGAGAGTGTGGAGAGGGGCTTGTCATTTCATAAAAAGTTGGGATGGTCACACCTGGAAGGGAAAGAGGAAATAAAGTGAGGACTTCTGGAGAAAATATCATCATGTACAAGAAGGTGAGGAAGCCAGAGGGGAGCAGCTGTATATTGCATGATGGGGAATGAGGCAGAGGGTTGGGGTGGTGAGGTAGAAACAGCTGGCTGTCCAGCAGGAGGAGGGAGACAAATTGCAGAATGTCTGGCTTTGGGAAGGGGAGCTTTCCTGGCTTAAGCACTCAGATCATCAGACGTCCACAGTGGGTCAGAGGGGGAAACATGATAGCAGAGCTGCTGTGGTTCCTATAAACTCTTTGGTATCTCGAGGTCTTTTTTGCTGGCAGAACACACTGGTGCTTATACTTAACATGGCACAGTACTGACGCATACACATATGCATACACAAACACTTTGACATTAAAACCTCATGGGCATGCACACAAACATCAGTTGATACCTGTTGGATTTGCTGCACTTGATGTGCTGATTGGTTGTTTTTGTTGCCTTTTATGGATGAATTTTATGGATTGCATTTCTTCATCCCTGCTTTTTCATTGTAACCACTTTCTTCCTGCTCGTTTATGCACTTAAGGTGTGATTTTGAGACCATTTCAACATGAGAGTGATTGGATTAAAAAAAACATTGCTTCTTTTCTTACTCAATAAGCACAGGACCAACAGATAAAGACATCTGCAATCTCTGGTGTTATATCAAAGGCAGGAAGCTATCGAGTGCAACCAGAGGTCAATATTGCTGCTAGCAGCTGCTACACAGCAAATATTTACACGTGAGTAGGTGTGGATATATAAGTCTGCAGCAGCAATGAAAGCTATGTAAATACGCAGCTGGAAGATGGACGATGGAAGAGACACTCGATCAGACATCCATATTCCCCACAGAAGAAATTGTCATAACGTTTAACTTTTCATCATCATCAGGCCAAACTCTACATTTGGTAACTAATTGGATTGATGATGGATTTGGGTACTTCCAGAATTTAACGACCAATCCAATGCTTGCTGAATAGGCCACCTAAAAATGTGGTCAGTATTATTTTTGTCCCATGACAATCCCAAAAACTAAGCCCATGCCAACAGTCAAAGTCTGGATGAAATCCTGTATCCTTGTAAAATAGGGATCAAATTTAAAGATATCATCACCTAAACCTATCAACTGGTGGCATCTTCACAAAACCATATCAGTCAGTTCACACCACAAGTCACGTTTCTCTTCGATGGCAGACACATGTATTAGAGTGTCTGCTGCCTACTGATAAGTGACTAAAAGTAGCATCGTGTCATGATGACACTAAAATAGACCGAGCTGAGCTGCGTGATGAACCCTTGATGGACATAAAGAAGGTCTATTTACATTTATCTTTATCCTAATTAGCCCCTGACTCTTATAATGTAAATAAGCTGAAAGTGGGTTGACCATTTGTTCAGTCTGGGCTGCTATTGGCAGCTGTCACCCTCTTATTGCACAACATAGAAGAGGAACAACCCATAAATGTGGGCACATGCAAAATCTCTGTCATAACAGAAGTAACAGAAGTCTAAGTCGACAAAAGCTCCCTTTTCTGTCTTCAGGGAGCACCAAATCGTTACTTCCTGAGTGTGCGTCATTGCATCATGAGTGGGGAAACTATAAAATGTTTGGACAGAATTCCAGCAGTATGATCACCAGCTAGAAATACCCTTCAAGCTAAATCAAAACATGTCCTAAAAAGCTGTTCGCATCACTAATGTTCCATCAGGAGAAAACTGGACACACAAGCAATTGCAGAAGCTCTGCATCACCTCCAGCTCCACAGTGCATGACGAAGATGTCTTCAAATGTTGTAGTTTACTGTAAATGTAACATTAGGCTGCCATTTGGTATTGGTGATGAACTGTATGTATTGTTTTGTCAAAGAGTTAACATCAAGCTAATAGTGGCACAACACATCAAACACATTCTGATAGCCTATATTAGTTTGAGTCCTGTTTCCATACTGATACTGAAACTAAAGACAATTACTGGCCCTTCCACATGGAATGTTAACAAAATGTATAACATCTGCAGTTACCTCAATGTTGGCTTTTACTTTTGAACAATGTGCCCTGGGAAACCTGTCTGTTCAAACAGGAGGAGGTATGAGCTGCTGGGTGAGCGCCACGTCCTGTGTTTAGTCAGAAGACATTGTTTAGCTGTCAGAGGCATCTCCATCACTGACACTTTAATAAAGACTTTGTCGGGGTGGGGGCGGGTGTGGATGGGATGGCTTGGCTGCAGGAGGGCGAGTATTTGATGAGCGTATACTGTTGACTTCTAGGAAACATACAGTGCACTCAGAAAGCATCAGAGCAGTGGCACATTGCCATGGTGGCTCTGTAGTCCAGCACATTGCACTTGAAATAAAACAGAGACTCTGAGATTTGTTTGATGAAGGTGTGTGGGTAGTGTGTGTTTAACTAGTCATGCTCCAAATTAGACCAAATTATGCACAAAACACACCTGTATTTAAAAGGCATTTAATGATGCCTGATGGCTCTCGCTTAATACGTAACCTACAGATTTGAGAGTGGTTTCAATACTTTCATCTAGCTCTCGGCAATAAAGAAGGCAAACATTTTTTCAAATGTCTAACTATTATTTCAGTGTCAAAGCCTTTGCAATTCCTCTCATCTTGTCATGCGTTGTCAGTTCTGTAGGGCAGCCTTCGTCACCTCTTGCTTGTTTTAGGAACTTTTCATCATCAGTCTGGATTTTAGCAAGTCAGTTCACACAGTATGAACATTAACATCCTGAAAAGTGGCCTTCTTCATCAGGGTCCTACATTTATCTTAATGAAATTTCTACTGGTGTTATTTACGTAACCAAAAATCCTTGTGATACTTTTCCTTTAAACTTGTGTTTTTCTTCACCCCTCCATCTCCATAAAGTGTCCACGGTCCCTCAGCCTGTGTTTACATCTCTCTCTGTCCCTGTTAGGGTGACATTTGAGCTTCACAGGGCCTTTGGGTGGTGGAGGAATATAACACTCAAACAATGAAGGCAGGTTGGCGGCGTTCCAATCGGTGCCAGTGTGTGTGTGTGTAACAAAGATACACTCACCATTAGGGGTTCCTAACTTTACTTCTCATTTTAATTTGCAAAACAAATGCACTAACACAAAGACTGCTGTCAAGACATGCAGCATTTCACAGTGAGACCTTTGTGCTGGGAGCAATAACATGGCTGACTGAGTGAGGTGACTGGACGGGCATACAGTAAACTGTACTCAATGTATGAATTATTACCAAGCTTGTTAGCATGCCATTAAGCAATGTCAACAAAACTATGTGACAGTGACAGCCAGTGACTTTGCATTTTACTGCAGAACTAACAGAAAAGCTCAGAGCAAAGCAGCAGTGTAAGTGTAAACGTAACACATGAAGCAAGAAGCATGCTATAGTGTACACAGCTGTGATACAGCTACTGTAAAGATATCAGAGTTCTCCTCAGCTATCAGAGGAAACAGTTAGTGACAGAGGACTCCTGCTCTGTAATTTCCTCCCAGGAGTCTACCGAGGAATCCTCTAAGAGGAAGAAAGACACAGCCAAACCACCTGTTCTTCAAATACATTCATGTAGCCTGCAATTTCTCTGCTGGAGAAATCCAGGGAATACCACTTTGGGTTGAGAATGGAAAATATGCACAGCCTTTGAACTAAGAGGATATAAAACCTAATTGCAGGTGAGAGCCACTGTACAGGGAAAAGTTTTCTTTCTAAACACAGCACCACTGAATGCAAGTTACAGTCATGACATGATTTCACATGTGCTTCTCTGCAAACTGCATCTTAAAATCAGGAGTGCATTCATGCTTTAGTGATTCTTTTGAGGTTTGTATCACTCTCTTTACGCTGAGACATACAGACACTTCATGATCTTTCATTGCCCATAAACAAATATGTAACAGTAATGTTGTGTTTGGGGTCCTGCACATAGCAGACCCTCTTTAGTGGCTTAAACAAGAACATACTTTGTTTTATCCCTTAAAACTTTATGAACATGATGATGAACATGATTCTGAACTGACATTACTGAAGTCCAGAAAATGGCACATTACTTCTGTTCGGGGTCTTAGAGACCTCAGCTATGGTTATATACAATATACTTATATGAAAGGACCAGAGATCTAAATGATCCCAGACATAACTCACTATGTAGGATATCCAGCCGTGTTTTCTTTGTCTGTGAATGACTTTTTGGCAGGTGGCATGGTGGCGCAGCAGGTAGTGCGCGTGCCTCACAGCAAGAAGGTGTGTGAAGTTTGCATGTTCTTCCCGTGCATGTGTGGGTTCTCTCTGTGCACTCCGGCTTCCTCCCACAGACCAGAAACATGCTCATTAGGTTAACTGGTGACTTAAAATTGTCTGTAGGTGTGAGTGTGAGTGTCAATGGTTGTTTGTCCGTATATGTTGCCCTGCAGTTGGCTGGGCCCGGCTCAGGGTGTACCCCGCCTCTCGCCTGCTGACAGCAGGGTTAGGCTCCAGCCCCCCCACAACCCCGAAAAGGGATAGTCGGGGTATAGAATATATATATGTACACATTATTATTATGCTCATCTGTTTTTGGTTAAGTCACTGTTAAGAATTTGTAAGCATCATGGTGGAAGAACAGCATGGTTTCAGCCTCTTCCAGGTCAAATATCTATGAGAAATAGGTCTTTATAGCTGTAGGGAAAAGATAATTTTTCACTCTTGTACTCCCTCCTCTGTAACATCTAGCTCCAACATATGGCAACAATAGAGTGATTCTCCTGTCTCTGCTGTCCACCTCCCTTCCTCCATCATCCTCTCCTCCTCTGTTCCTGGCAGAGGAGGGCAAGACGAGGCGAGGGAGTCTGACATGCTGACCTCTGCTAGGTGAGCTGACAGAGAACACAGTCTGTATCACCTCTCCCTTCACTCCCATTTCCAAAGAGAAACTGACTATACTGGATATATGGTGTTTTTAGCTAGCAGTGGTTCTAGGGATGACAATAACAGTCTGTCAGTGGGTTGGTACAACACTTTGATCCAGACTGAAATATCTCAACATATATTGGAAGGATTGCCATGAAACTTTGTACTGACGCCCATGATCCTCATATGATGTCTCCCAATGACTTTGGTGATCCAAGGACTTCCTTTAGAGCCATCATGAGGTTGTCATTTTTGGTTTTCAGCTAAATATCTCAACAACTATTCAATGGATTCCCATGAAATTTAGTATAGACATTCATTTCCCACTCAAGATGGATTGCATTACCTTTTGTGTTCCCTTAACCTTTTATCTAGTGTCATCATCAGGTTTGGTGCAGGGGTTGGGAGATGAGACTTGTTCCCAGCCACACGTCTGCAAAATCTTCACCAATAAAATATGACAGCTGTTGAGTTGACTGATGAGCACAACCTCCACCACAGAGGAAGACCTAGTCTGTGAGCTGCTGTTATGTTTGTTCAGACTGAGATCCTGCACAGCCTGAGCCCTGATCTGAAGACCTGTGACTGAGAATCACAGACATCAGCTGGAGCAGACATCACGATTATAACCGTCGCCATCACACAAACTACTGTTTATACTTGGCCCTGTGAGGTTGGCCTGGTCTGCAACAAAAAACACACAGATAAAGGGTGGAGAAGCAGCACTGCCAGAAGATCGCAACCCCCTGAGAGCTTAGATTCACACTTCCACGGAGGACAGCAGAGGAGACAAGCTTTTTCACACACAATCCAAAATGAGCTTTGGTGCTTAAATCCTAAAACACTGTATTTATTAAATTGTGAAAGCTTTATTTATGTTTAATGTATTTAATGAGCTGTATAGTTTACTTTAGCCTGCAGGTTTTCACACGTTCCTCACATGTTTTTCCTCATAGGTGATACTGCCTATCTGTATTCATACTGGATCATGCATATTTTTCTTGGTCTTCTTTGCAGTGCCTATTATTTTGCAGACTCTGATAAGGCCACTATTTGTCTTTTTTCCTTCATATCATCATTCAAACATTCCCACATACCAAATTCTACTGTTGAATTTGCCATCTGTGACTTATTGAATATTAACCATTTGTTACATATTCTTATCTTTTACTCACTGCATGCTGTTACTGTAGCTGCTGCAGTGCCCCATTTCCCTGCAGGCCTCCTGATAGTTTCATCTTGTTGTGAAAACAAATACGCTGTCTGTGCAATGGGCTGAATGTTCACCTCCAACACTGCATCATCTCACCCTCAGAGGGTTTACATTTTGTATTTCACCCACGCAGTGATTGACAGGCAGATAGATTAACTCTGGGTCATGTTCCTACTTAGCTGGGCCCAAAGTAGCACTTATATGTGGGTCACCCTCCCATGGTAGGAGACTTAATGTCTGACAAAACCTGAAAACTCCAGGAACCCCAGCTCTCTCACCCATGACCCCGCACAGTGTCACCCAACCTTTAAAGCCAATTCTCCTTAAAGTTCCCTCTGGGCATTATTCCAACACACTGGATCTGAGTGCAGCTAAATGAAATTGTGAAGTATTCCCACAGTGGATTGAGCTGTGGCCAAAGAAGCAAGGTTGAAATCTACTTCTGAGGTTGACTTCCAGTAAGGCTTATTGGTTCCAGAGGGCAGCGAGGGCGAGCTGTCCCACCGGCCAGTCAGTTATTAACCTGTTTCCACAGAGATGATGACGGGAACACGGCCTATTGTCTGGAAGTCATTAAGAGAGCCAGGGGTAGCCAGGGAGTGGCCACATACCTCTGTTAAACCCCCAGCATGTGTACGCACACACACACACACACACACACACACGCACACACACACACACACACACACACACACACACACACACGCGCACACACACACACACTCCTCCTCAGCTGTGCCCTGTTTTATTTCCTTCTACCATATCAGTCTATCTATTTTTACTGATAGCTGACTTTATCAGAGTAAATATTGCCAAACCAGCATTCAAAATAGCCTTGGTAAGTGGTTTGCCCTACCAAACCACTCATGAGTTTGAAAAGATATTTGGTGAAATGATGAATCAATCTATTCAAAGTCAGATCATATATTTGGCAAAATAGTAAACAGTGATTTGAAACTCTGTCTTCTGCTTTCTATCTTGCTCGTGGCTGTATTAATAGCCACAAAGGGGGGTTGGTGCCAGGAATCCAGCCTTAAAATGCTGTTGAGCTCAGAGGGGGATATTGGGGGAGGGGTGAGAGGGTGAGGAGGGGGCCACAGGGCCAGAGAGGAGTACATGGATGGATGAAAGGGTGCTGGTTGAATCTGTGTATATGCAGAGATCAGAGGTTGTATGTCACAGCATCAGAGACTGTCAGAGCTGGCTCAGCCTGGGGAGTCTCCGCAGACAGCGTGTAAATGTCAGCTGTCTTTGTCATGGAGATAAACAACACTCCACTCTCTACTCCGCAGTGTAACCCTTAAACCAGCTGAGCCCACGCACACAATCCAACTCAGTCTGTATGAAGCAGATCAGTGACTTTTCATTCAAACTGAGCTAAAACAAAGCATTAAAACAGTTCTAATATGCTACACCATGTGATATAATGTTTCTGTATAATATGATTGATTACTAAACAATACCATCAGTGTGTGTAGAAGCAAGTCACTACATTCCTAATGGTACTACCACATGGAGCATAGCGTTAGGTCTGAAGTTGGGCTTGCGTTTGGTGATTGACATCAGATGCTTCATTCATGCTTCACCTCCACTGGCTCATTCATCACCTGCGATCAGCTGACTTGTCATGTCCAATCACATTCATGTAGGTGTGCAACACTGCCATTATAACTTGATGCTATCACTGTTTACTCTGCTGTGCTCCCTATGAGCTATGTGTTTTGGTATTGCTGTTTTGACATTTAATGTTCACATGTTTTATAAAGAGGGGTTAGTTCTTGCAGCAGAGTCCTTGTTGCTGCTCAATGTGCGTAGGCTCAGATGTAAGTATATATACATCCATACTACAGTTATAATTACTGCTTGTGTGCTTTTCCTAGTTTTGAAAGCTGGTGGAAATTGTTAATAGTGAAGACCTTTGTTGGCTGTTGATAACTCTATGATTAAGAAAAGCATGGTCAGCTCCACTGCAAAGCTTCTGCTCTCAGCAACCAGTGCTCTCTATCATAGTGAATGAAAAACACAAAAAATCCAGTGACGCCATGGAATACTCTCATATTAAGTGATAAAGCAAGACTGACCTTCCTGCAGTCACTTCAAGCAAATAAAACAGTGTGAACAAACTAAGTACGAAGAATATAATTGAAACACAACATGACCCCATCACATATTGGAACAATGCTTTGCATCGCTGTGGTGCTATGACTGACATCTGACACCAAACTATAAATAAAAAATTAAACTGTTGGTATCTACAGCATCAGGCATAAATACTTATAGTTTATCGCAACACACAGACATACTTCAGATGCAATTACTGGAGAAGGAATTTAACATTGCAGCAAGACACAATCACAACCAAATACACCCAGCACACAACAGCATGACATTATATTTAAAAAAAAAAAAAAAAAAACTGAGAAAAAGGATCACTTCTGCTAAGGCAAGAGAACAGCATCTCTTAATATGACCAAGACAATCACACTGCACAAAGCAGGAAAATGGCCACATCCAAACTTGGTACTTGTGTGTGTGTGTATCTCCACATATACAGAACAAGTATGTTTGTGCATACACTGCAGCACTGCATAATAATGGATTAATCTTTTCCATAGTTTAATGATAAAGGAAGGTCTGTGTGTGCATGTATGTAAACATGTGCACCAGCAGCCAGTAATCACAGTGTAATTCAGTCTGGACCAGGATCAGTACATTTTAGCACAATCTATCCATCAGACTATTCTCAGACTGTGACTAAACTAAAACACTGCAGTGGTCTGCTGCTCATGTGTGTGCAGACAAGAGACAGCTAACATCAAGGTTGAGTTGTGTAATGTTAGGGAGACGGGGCTAATGGGTGTACAAGGAGGGAAGGGGGGAGACCATCAGTGTAAGAGGGAGCGCAACCTGATGAAATTTATACCAACTCATACACACATCACTGTTCACATCACTTACTGGTACCTTTGAAGGATCAAATCAGACTATGACATGGCATGAGTCTAATTTAAAACATCCATATGTTATTACTGTCAATTTACTTTTCATAGTTTGTTATCATTGCTTTAAAAATGAGACATGGGTGGAGACAATGGGTCGCTTCTGTCTCGCAGCAGTGGAGTTGTGAGTACAGATGTTTCACAAAATTAAAACCACATTTCCCATAAATCCTGTTTCTTCCTGCAAGGAAGGAAAGTGATTTTGCCTTTCATTCCTTCCACTGTCAGCCACCACCAACCAAAACTTCTGCACAGTTTGTACCACGCTGTTGACAGTAAGAAAACCTCAAAATTTGCACAGCAATGATTTATCGATGCCAAATTCCTACATGTAACACCTCTAAGTGGAACCTGATGTGACATCTATACAGCCTCGACTTAGAGCCCACACAAGAAACATATCCACAACTGCCCCAAATTCGAGTTTCCGATCTCAAGGAATCGGCTCTGACATAACATGTGATGCAAATGTTGTATTGAGCCATAAATCAAACGCCCCCAGTCCCTGAACACTGATAGAGAACAGCAGATAACCCTCTGACCTGACTGCACTAATCTGATCTGTTTATCTACTAATGAATACACACACACGTGCACGCACAAACGCACGCACGCACACACACACAGCACTACAGGAATGTGCTGTGTTTAATAAACTCTTGAGTGGTTCAGGTGTGGTTTGGGAATGTATTTGTGGGTTACAGTGATTATTTTAATTATGTATTTGTGATTGTATAAAATTTGCATTTGATCCAGTCAACCTCTGATGTGATGAAACATGAAAAGAAGATTTTTAATACTTGTTCATACTGTGATAGTCTAAACGTTGCCTCAATGTTGCACCTTTGAAAGTTCACAAAATTATCTCTAACTTCACACAAACACACAAAAACAGTCTCAGAGGGGCTCCAGCAATGTAGCCTGACATTCTAAGATAAAATAAAATAGACCAGCGGTGTAAAAATAGAGATGAGCAGCATGATCCATGGTCAGTGTGTCAGCTTCACGAGAATGGAAACTCTCCCTCCCTTAACTACCTCATGTGTCAAGCTCCAGAACACTGGATCCATTTCCCATAATTCAACTTATCTTTTCTTAAGCTTTCCCTGTCTGATGAATTTCCTCATCTTTCTAACTCCACACCCTAGTTTGTAGCGCAGGCTCTCTGTTTCTGTAGAAGTAGTTTAGTCGCTCAAGCAGAAATAACCCTGATGACCTCACTATGAGGTCATCAGGGTTATTTCTGCAGACTTGGAGAAAGCTCTTCAAGAGCCAAAGAAAACATTTTACATCTTTTTTCACAGGGCCAATAGTGCTCCTCATAATGGGTAAACTGAACTTACATGTAAAATCAGTGGAGTGCCCTTTAAATTCAAAGGTCCTATGACAAAACCAAGACAATATTTCCAGGATCAATCTCTAAATGTGTGGCATATAGCAGTAAAAATCTGATGCGGTGAGATCAGGATGCAGGTGAGAGATGGAGAAGGGAAGGAGTGAGATGAGAGGAGGGCCCTCTCTGAAAGCCTTCCACACTCACTGTATTCCCAATGAAGCACAAGAACCCTCACAATGGCCTTTTGAGACGGCTGCTTTGGCGCTGTAATTGGCAACAGCGGTGTTGTCTGCGATGTGTGTGTGAGTGTGTATGTGTCCGGAGGGGAGTGAAGGGGAAAACAGAGGAGGAAGAGGAGGCATTATTGAGGAGGCTTAGGTCTTTGTCCTAATCCTAATCTTGACTAATTCCTGTTGCCCAGGACCATTAGAGGACAGAAAAGAACCACACAGCTGCCTCTTTACAAACCTCAAAAAAACCTTCCAGATGGAAACACACACATACACACTCACCATTACCCACACAGCTGGGTTTCCATTCAAGTATTTTTATGCAAATTCTGATGCACTGAATCAGATCAGTGGAACAGTGGTGGCACATTATGGCAAAACTTCACAAATATTGTAAAACTTTTTTTTTTTTGTCAGTAAAGGCAGAATGAGAGACCTGTAAACTCTTTCATTCATATTTCAACTCAGCTGATGAAAAAACACCAAATCTTTTGGATTTCTTGTTTGAAGCCAGGAGAGAAGAACAGGAAAAAAGAAAGTATTCATCATTCATACACATGCGTGCAGCAGGTGTGTTTTCGATATGAACGAGATCAGACTGACATGCTGCAGGTGCCTTTCAGAGGTCTGCGTGAGTACGTGCAGGTGTGTGTGTGTGTCGTCTTGTGATGGCTTTGCAGGTCACGTTGAAGGCGCACAGTAACAGCTGGAGAGCAGGCTGGAAGACAGACACGCCTATACACATCTCTCTGGCACAGTCTGCTTTCAGCTGGGATTCGAGCCATTAAGAATGCCTGCAGTGTGTCGGTGTGTGCGTGTGTGTAGCTCTTGGTGTATCATGTCAATCAGGCCTGTTTGAACAGCCAACTGAACTTAATGTACTGCATCTTCCTCACATCTCTCCCTGACAGACAGGTGAGGATGTGGCAGGAAGAGCGAGCTGCAATTATGAATCAAACAGCAGTGTGTCAGGATCTGACTACGTGGACAGAAAAAAAAATCCACTGAAGCTGATTACCGTGATGTGAGCAGAGGAGCAGCAGAAACACAGTGAATCTTTGTGCACTGATGCATTATTTCAGGGTATTCTCTGCATCTCGTGTTTGATCTGATCTGTGAGTTTGGCTGGCAGCGGGGGATCTCCCTCAGCAGACACACAGAAACAACGGTGCTCTTGTGTTGTTTAGCTCTGACCACAAGATTTCACAGAAGATAACATTCCTCTGTTGTATCCACCACATAGTTTGATAATTACAGATACAGGAGGAACAGCTATTTGCATAATGCGTGCTTGTGCATGTGTTTTAAACAGTCTTGTCCAATATCTGTATCTGTACATGTGCATATATTTTACCTTGTATGAAATTTCATATTGAAATAGATGCTGGTACATCACAGTGATAGCCTGAATACAGAGGTGATGTTGTCTGTGGTTGCAGCCTGTATCATTTTGGAAAATCAATTCCAAAACTGTGCCATATCATGTTGTGACCACAACCTCCTGCCTGTTGCAGTCCATCAAATACACACTTGCTATGCATAAAGAATGTGTACAAGAATATAAGTATGTATGTGTGTAATGTGTCCAAGCTTCAGTGTGAGTTTACAGAGAGATTCACCAAGGAGCAGGCCTCAAAAATGTCATACTTTCCAGAGCTGGACAGAGCACCCTGGAAGTAAATAACATCCTCTGTGGACTTCCTCCTGCCACTCAAGTTATCCGCTGCGGTAACAGTGAAGTACTGGCACAGCAAAACAGCTTGACATGTGATTGAAAGTAATTGGTTTCACTGTTTACTTTACGTAAGGAATACACTACCAAATAAAAGTCGTTATTATCTACTGTTGACTGATGCACAAGCTACATTCAGTTCATGAAAGCTTACATTTGCTGTTAAAGCATTCATGGAGTGGTAGAAAACACATTGGTCAGTGTCAGCTTATTGCAGATGTATAATTATAGCCATCCTGACAGGTACCAATAAATGGCAGTGCAGAAATGCCAAAATAGGTTGGAGGTAAAGTAGTTCACAGTGTCAGCATTACATAGTTTGACCACTAGAGAGCGTGTTAACATTTTTTAAAGGGCCAGCGTACTTGTTGACTCATCAATAGCCAAAGAATCCCTCTATGTGGAGCCATTGTGCACGAGGTATTATGCCCTGAATCTATAGAAGTATAAAAGAAGATACATGCATGGTGGCTTTTATACTGATGGAGAAACATGCTCCAGCCATGAGATGGAAGCATTTACATTTAAGCACACTGATGGAAAGTGGAATATTGGATTGTGCTGCAATCCAAGAGTTTGTAGAAAATAATGCAAGCATGCTTAAAAGTTTTTGAAATTAATGCCATTGGTTGAATTTGCCTTCATTCTTGCCATTGCAAGATCACAGATTCCAGAAGGGGCTGTGTTACAACAACACACTCAGATCCATGTGTATATTTTATTGCCAAAAAATGGGAAGACAAGAGAGAAAAAAGCCTTGATTGTCATCAGCTGGTGTACACTCTCTCATATTTCTAAATATTTGGACAGAATTTCCTTTCTGCTCTGAAAACCCCATAAATCTGCGATCAGGAGAAGGCCAGGAAAACTGCACGCTCATCATCTAACTGGCTAAGTGATGCAGCAACGACAGGATGGACAGAGGCCAGGAGAATCTTTTTTTGATTTCATCAGACACAAGATGAGCCAAGGGAGGAAGCAAATTCATCCATGCAACAATCAGGGAACAAACAGGGACGATTACTGTGACGGACTCCAAGATGAGTTAGTCCAACTCCAGAGGACAGACTTCCATCAGCAGCATCCCAAGGTGACTGTAAAAATGTACCCCCGATAATAACTCAGAATCCACTGAGCACTAAAACACTGACACAGGCTGTCTGGTCACCACTGACGCAGTGATGTAACCCAGACACAAACCCAGACGCAGCATACAGCCAGTTTTGATACACCCTTGAAGAAAAATGTCAGCTTTCCAGGAACTGAGAAAACAGGCTTGTTTTTAGCTTGGCTCTTGAGTTTCTGAATTTATTCAGCAGGGTTTCACAAGGTCAGTGCTTGGATTTTTTTCAAGCCAGAACCATGTAATCATTCAGGTGAAGCTAAAACATAAAATTATCCAAACTGGACCCGCAAAGTTTGCAAAGAACGACAGCGATAATGGCTAACCTGCATTTCACAATGCTGATTTCACATATTTGACTCAGGTCTGAAAACCACACGACCACACTAACCCCAACTCCCAGGAGCCTGCTTGACTCATGTTACTGTACTTCATAAATACTAAAGCATCCTAGTGGAGGGCTATTGTGCAACCGCGGTGACACAGCCAGTGCCTCGTATGACACATCCACACAGTCACAACACAGCAAAGCTGCAGTCAAACTCACATTCTGCATATTTACCGCAGTGGCACTTTCCCAACCTAGAAAACACAGTGCATGGATGGATAAATGGTTGAAATAGTTAAAGTAATGACTGCCAAGTGGGAAATTGTACAAATGCCAAATTGAATGTTAACACAAAACAAACCGACAGTTCAAATGAATGAAAAAAATGATTGAATTTACTGACTGCAAACATGCACCCTCTCCTCTATAAACATGCAGTACTCACGTTAGTCTTGCTGGACACAGCGAATGTGGCTCGGCTGGAGAAGCGGGTGGTGGAGGGGCTGCTGCCTGACACTGGGCCTGTCACCATGGTGGAAACCCTGGAACCCACAGGAGGACTGCTGGAGCTGGGCGATGATGAGAAGGTGGCAGGTGGGGACGCAGGACTGGACTGGCTGCTGAGGGAGCTGTAGTGCTGGCCTTGGTTCCCCAGGCTGCAGGACTGGATGTGGAGGTGAGCCTGGCTCTGAGTGTGAGCCTCTCCCTTCCCATAGATCACCTCTTTCATCTCCTGATGATTCTCCTGAATGTCACTAAGGTGATTCTTGTGATTCTGACTGTGATTTTGGCTGTTGTTAAGCAAGGTGCTCCTGTCACACGTCATCCCACTCAGGAGCTCCACCTGTCGTGTGAGAGCCTCCAGCTGACTCCTGAGCTGCCGGTTCTCCTGCTGGAGCTGAGCCACTGCTCGTCCAAGAGGCCTGCTCAGGCTAGCTGTCTCCTCCAGACGTCGCTCCATGCCCAGCTTAAAAGCGCTGACATCCACATGGATCTCTCTGATGGCATCCCTGAGAGTGTTCTCGTAACGGGCTAGAGCTGCACACACGGTCTCCCCCTCTGGAGACGGAGACCGGGGATGACACAAGTCTCCAATCTCAGCAAGGGTTGGGGCTTCCATCGGAACAGCTGTAGCCACTCTGGAAACTGTCCAGACAGCCTCTCAGTCCGTGAGTTGACGTCTGAGAGTGAGATCCTCTGACCACTGGAGAATGTGTAGCTTCAGTCAGAGTGCTGCAGGTTTGGCTGAAGGGTAGACTGATGGAAGAGTTTGGAGGTGAAAGTTTGCGAGGGGGCCAAAGGTCTGGTCTGTTTAATCCTTCAGCTTCTTCCTGGGATTTCCTGGGCTGCTTCTCCTTCAATAAGCTCTGCTGTTCAGGTAGAGATGTCTCACTCGGTCTTCTATCTGAAAGCACAAAAGGGACGAGACCTGACTTTCAGCTTGTGGACAGCCGTAGAACTCTGAGAGGAACCGACCAAGGCCAATGTGATATCCTGTGCAAAAATACAGCAATGTTAGAAAATATCCAGCATAGTAAGATTTAAATGAAAGCTTGTACATACAATTCAAAATCTACTAGAACATCTAAAACATTGCAAACTTGATTCAAACTACTCTGACTTTGCTTTGAACTGAAACAAGAGAATCGGTTTTTAAGGAGTCAGAGGCATACATCTCTCTGAGCCAGCTATGTTTCATAACTGCCATTAAACACAGCAGTGAGGTAATCTTCACTCAACAGCTGTAACAAACCTACCTCAGCTTCACTCTCCGGTCCAGCTCAGTAGATTTCCTCAGCGCTCAACAGCTGTATGAGTGTGTCTGTGCGAGTGTATGTGAGTTCAGCTCTGCTCTGCCCTGCCGGCTCTTTGGTTTGTTTAAACTCTCAGGTTGATCACTCCTCTCTTCTGGCCCGGAGGAGGGAGGAGAAAGGGAGGGATAAAGGAGGAGGGTGGTGGTGGTGGAGTGAAGAAACAACATGGACAGAGTAGTAAATGTGAGGGGAGGGGAGGGGAGGGAGGCGGGCCGGGTTGCTTTTATATCCTTCCACTGTGTAAACTATTGGAACTCCTCTCTCCTACTCTCTCACTGTACCTCTTCCTTTCCTCTCCTTCCTGTCATACATAAGTCTCTGCTCAGTGACATCTTTTTCTTGCTCTCTCTCATCTGTTCTCTTCCCTACTTTTATTTGGACAGAAATATACACTGTAACTAAACACTCTTATTTGCACTCTTACTTCCCATGAGATCTTGTTTTGGTATATTTAATGTGCCACTTTGAAAGCTTCATGTCTATAATGGTGATATTGTTTTATTTGCTTTATTTAACTTATCGACAACTGCCATTAGCATTGTTACTTGTACCAAAGATCCCTACAGCACATTTGCACCCAAAGTACCCAAACTAAAGTAAGATCCTTTTTTCTCAAGGAATTAAAAGCTTCTTTCAGCCCACTGTTGTCCACATTTCTGCCAAGGGCAAAAGACCCAAGAAGATAAGGCAAATTATTCTGCTGTCGTATAACAATGTGACAGCTTCATTTTTTGCACAACTGAGCAACAACAAGACCTGGACTTAGTGGCGTTGCTAGGGTCTCTTGGGGCTCCAAGCAAGAAATCCCTGGGGCCCCCACCCCACCCGTGCATGCCACAAAAATTTGGTTTTTGCACACATAAATGCACAAATTCTGGGACATTTGAGATGAATATTGAAAAAATAGATTAGTGGTTCTCAAAATGAGGTCCACTATGTAAATAAGTGGCCGGGGGCTCCAAGCAACTGCCTGGCTTGCCTGTCCGCAAGCCCCGCCCCTGCCTGGACTTCAGCATTGGTCCATCTGTCATGTGCTTTCTTCCATGACTCTGTGTTGATGTGTTGAAACGCAGCAAACAAAAGACAAACTCATTTGTGGCTGCACATTTTTTTAAATGATGGCTGAAATAAAATGCTGAGAGTGCTCGACCAATCAGTTATGCTAAGAGCTGCAAAGCCAAAAAGAACAACCTTTCTGGGGGGTGAAACAAAGTCCCTGGAACTAGACACTGGTCTTTTGGAGTTCCTCCAAATTTTCCTGCTGTGGAAACGTAGCTTATTAAGTATTGTGTGGTCAGCAGTCCCTCAGCAGGGACAACTAAGTATGCACAATGAGGTCCAGCACTAAATAGACAGCACTGGACACATAATCAGAATCTGATTGGGTTTGTTACATCAATAGAAATGATTAATGTCTCATTCTCCACATCAGCCAATCCTTCTCTAGTCCTTCTGTCTCCCTATGGTCTCTATCTGTAGTTCTGTCTCTCTGTATCATTATCTTTCCATCCCCTCCCTCTAATGGTACTTGCTTAAGATAAGAACTGGAACAGGTCAAAGGGGCAGAATGTGACTGATGGTTTTCTACACAGCAGCGCAGCGTTGAATGACAGTGATCATCATCTGGCAGACAGCTACAGGTAGACACAAATGTCAAATTTACTCCACAGAGGCTGTATCTTCATATATATCAGTTTGATACTATTTATTATATATGGACACCATTCACCACATTAGGCAGTTTTATCTTGATGCATTCTTTCCATTTTCAAGCCATGTTCTATCATATTGTACTTGTGTGTTTTATGGCAGGACGAGACAGAAAAACAGACAAGCTGGCTGCTGAGGACCACTACCACCCTCCCCCGTGTAACTGGACCCAATAGAACAAACATTCAACAGCAGATAGCAAGTGTGTGTGTGTGTGTGTGTGTGCGTGTGCGTGTGTGTGTGTGTGTGTGTGTGCACGCGCAACAGACAGACTCTTGCAAATACTTCAACATTCCACCCTCCTGCTTACTGTCAACTGTGTGTGTGCTGAGGAGTGTGTGAGAGACGGAGGTGTAACAGAGAGCTCTGGGAGATGAGGAGGGGGTTTGGAGAGGTGATTTACTGGAAGATTGTCCCCCCACCTTTTTGTCTTTCCCTCTCTCTTTCTCACACACACATACCCGACACCCCCTGAGGGTTTTATGTGAGTCTGCTGGGGGCAGTACAAGACACAGACGGCAACGAACCACTGTCGAGGTCACAGGTCACGGTATCAGCTCCATGAGTCATCTGAAGTTTGTCTGAGATTATGTCCACATGAATGGGTTTTTGAAAATGTTTCCAAGTGTGCTTGCTGCTACATTTGCTATATCAACTTATAAGCTGATCTCAGTTTGTACCCCAAGTGGCTAAAAAACCTCACACTGCTGTAAGAAATCAATATTTTCGTACCTTTGTTTTTCAGTGATTCAGTGTGTGACATCATGATGCTCATTAAATTACAGTTAAACTGTAAAATTGAATTAAGGTTATTACATTGAAATGTGACTGGTCTTCATTTTGCTGAAGGCACCTGAAAGTCCCTGGAACCCCTGTGTGGGTCCCTGGACCCCACTTTGAGAACCACAGCTTTCCAGTAATAATGAGTCAGCAGGTAATGTGGCAAGACCTTTATGAATCAGAGTGGTATAAAATGAAAAACTTCAGCTGTCGTCACAACAATAGATCCCTCTCACTCACCCCTTGCTGCCTCCCACAATCCTTTCTTACTGTTTTGATAATGACTGAATATGTTTTACTTCTGTGACGCTGGCTCCCTCTGTGCAGAGCTGAAGTTGTAAATGTCTAGTGTGATTGCTGAGGGGGAGAGGTCACACACATTTTCTTCTCATCTGGTCTTCAGCCAGTGAAGGTATTTGTTGATATTGCAGAGACATTTGCAAACACACTTCTTCCTCTGTGCAGGGTGGCTGCCTTAACTCATCAAGTGTGGATTAGGTCATGCAGCAGGCTGGTGGACATGTGATATACAGTACATGTATGGACAAAAATATATCACCATTGTCAAGGGCCAAACATCTGCAAAAAATAAGAGGCAAGAAGTGAAGAAAGTCACTTAGAGGCCATTTGCTCACTGTATAATAACCTTCAAACAGATCTGAGGGCTCTGAACTACAAAAGCAGACTGTGACCAGAAAATCACAGTTATGTAAATCCCCAAACCAGCTGGGGAAATGTGAAAATGACAGTGACTAAAAGAATCTGCCATCCCTCAAGAAGTGCTCATGAGCAAGGCACTGAAGTGGAAACTAGTTGCACTGGCCTGATCCTTGGTCTGTTTGGTCTGAGTCTAGTGATAAAATTCAGGTATTAAAGACATAATCACACACGTGTGGGAGGATATTTTCACAGAAGGGTGCTGCACACTATGACTGTGAATACATGACTACATACACACTTTCCTTCAGCAAGGCCTGGCTCAGATAGTGACAGCGAGCAATGGCACCTTATCATATGCTGTCCAAAATTTACAACAGAGGATCCAATTTCCCATGGTGGAAGCTCACACACTGTAGTTCCACCCTCTGTCAATAGGGGGCCCCAGCACCCCCTTCATGCACCCGTGAATGATAATGTTCATAACATAACATAACATAACATAACATAACATAACATAACATAACATAACATAACATAACATAACATAACATAACATAACATGAACTGACTGACATCTGGACAGGTGGCCTTCACAGAGGGTTGAACTTATGACATCACACCTTCTGTTTGATTAGCTTCTGATACTCAGTGCCATCTCCCAAGTATTTTGGTCAGTGGTTATTTTGAAAATGTGAGGCATGTTCTGTACTTTCTGTATTTTAAAACAAGCATCTGGTACAGCACTTACTATAGGACCTTTGTAATTTTTTTTACGAAGTAATAATTCCTTTGTAAGCATACAAAAAACTAAAGCTACCATGAAAATGACCTCAAAGTCATTTTACAAATTTAAGGAATTCCCATTTGTCTCCTCTTGAGTCAAGAGCCCAGAAACTCAGAGAAGACTACATTATGTTACTAGATGTTATCTGCCAAAACTTGACTTTAATTTGCTCTTTGTGTTTGAAAGAGTTTGCCACAGAATGTCTATACAGCCTGTTTTCTGGACAGTTCTTGGAAGTTTGATCTAAAAATCACATTTCAAATGATTGCACATTATCATAATAGTTATGGTATATCAAAAGTTTAACACCATCTGATATTCATTTCAACACATTTTGATTAAATTTCAGATGTAGCTCTGTAACTTTCTCACACATGTCATGACTGATGTTTTGTTGGCTCGTCTTTGACTGTGGTCACAAATTACAACAGTAAAACAAAACTGAAAGAAAAC
The DNA here is from genome assembly GCA_037975065.1 of Chaetodon trifasciatus. Taxonomy (NCBI): domain Eukaryota; kingdom Metazoa; phylum Chordata; class Actinopteri; order Chaetodontiformes; family Chaetodontidae; genus Chaetodon; species Chaetodon trifasciatus. The sequence goes on from JBBMOE010000004.1 coordinate 2,929,758, forward strand.
AGATGTAATCAGTCCAAACACACATCTCTGACTCAGGTGAGTCCAGGTGCACCAAGTGTTGCACAACAACTCAAAACAAGGACAGACAAACACTGGCAATGACACACTCTGATGTAATGAAGCTTCTCATACTGTCTCTGTGGCTTTTACAGGAAAACATGACTGCATGACACAGTTCATAAAATGTCAGCGTATGAAGACAAAACAAATCCAGTGCACCTTTCTGTGTTCACAGGAAAATGTGACTCCTCCATATGCTCGATTCATGATTCAACATGTATCACTAACTTTCCTCTGACAGAGTTATGCTTTAAAGAAAGGTCATAACTATTGTCTTTAATTAAAAACCAATTACTCTTGTGGCAGCACAGTGTTGTCATTGTCCATATGTTGTGTAAACTTTGCATTCTGAGTTGAACTGACTTCCATCAAGCGGTCATATTAGATTTTTAAATTTACATCCAGAAGGAAGCTTGGAAATGCCCGATGTAAATCTTATTCAAATGAGTTTTCTTAGTGAGAAGGAGCAGCTATTCTGCGAAACACCAACACCACTTCAGCCTCCTTCTGGATTCTGTTCTTTTTTTTTGTTTCAATGGCACCAGCGGTTTTATTTCAACACATTTTTTGGCATCAGTTTACAGCTGCCAAGATGAAAGCAGAATCCAGTGCTGTATTTAAGTGAATAATGCTTGATAGACGGTCATTAGGGAATAAGCTGTTTATAATTAAGTTGTTAATTATAGGTATGTTAGAATGAACATAGTGAAACTGTAAAGATGCCAGTTCAACCACTTTCCGCCTCGGTCCTCTAATTTCTCCGCCGTCGTCGTCCACATCCCCCTAAACAGTATCTCTTAAAGAGGGTGAGGGTACACACAGTACGCACGCACACACACACACACACACACACACACACACACACACACACACACACACACACACACACAAACACTTACAATACCCTTGTTGCGTCAGTATTTTCCTAATATCACCAAAATCCATCTAATTCACACACACACACACACACACACACACACACACACACAAACACACGCACACTGTCTTTGACTGCTGGTTACAGACTGTAAACATTAACAAGAGGGCTCCGAGTTCGCCCACAGAGAACAGCTCACGTCACCGCTGCTTTAAACAGAACACAAATATGTCCGTGCTCCCCCAAACTCCCATAAACACATGCATGCACACTTACAGATGCAAACATTGCCTGCAGAACGCAGAGCTACACGAGAGCACACTGCCAAAGTGATCTGCATCTCAACATTTAAATGAGTCAGACTAAACGTGAATTAGCTTAAAACAACACTGCTACTGATAATCAACTAGAAGTACATTACAGAGGCTGTCAGTTTCATTCGGAGCTGTGGCTTGTTCTTTCAGCTGATGAGGCCTCGGGCTCAGGTGGTGCTCAGGGCACAAAGTGAACATGATCATGGCTTATACATTTCAGGGATGACTTTAATGATGGGATAGACCTTACACACAGTTCAAAGAATGAAATGAAAAAAAAAAAATTGTGTCTATTGTTTTATATAATAATTCATAATAATTCTAGTAATGCATGTAGCTACAAAAAATCAGCTTAACATTCTATTGCAAACTTAAAGTGAATGTTGAATTCTCACCAAAATGTAAGGCCACTCATTCATTTCCAACATGGATATGAAAGGATAACTGCACTTGATGTATCCCCATATTTTTTTGCCCTATGAAGGGACAATTTCCAGCTCTGATCATATAATTCCAGGTGTTGTTGCACCAATATTATTAGCTTCTTGTTGTCCAACATGTCGCCATGTTTTGTCCTTGTGTGAGAAAAAGTTAAAACACTATAACTTTGGAGTACCGTCTACCATTACCTTTGCTTGTATTCTCTGCCAGCCTCGCTTAATTTTAGTTTTAATTTTAGTCATTTAATTCATTGATCATATGAAAACATTGATTAGTGCAGCTTTAAGTAAAAGCAAAATTTCATTTTGTTGTACTGAACTTTTCCTCACAAAAAGGATCTGATTACTTCCCCACTGCTGTTTACTCCCTCTGATAAGGTAATAAAGTTCACCAAGTGCCTCCAAAGCTGGTCTGTTACATATCCAGCGCACACTCCCCCATAAAACCACACCTTGTTGTTTTTACACTTTGGTTTATATCAAGTTTATGTGCGCCAGGCTAGCTGTCTCCCCCTGATTTCAGTATTTATGCTGCATGCTTAATCACCTCCTGTCTGCAGCTCTGTACTTAATGTATGAGTGTGGTATTAATCTTCTCATCCAACTCTTGGCAAGAAAGTGAATCAGCCTACTTCCCAAAATGTCAATTCAATTAAAAAATGACCAGAAAATAGAAAACACAAGCCATGTTTTAAATGAATGTCGTGACAGCAGTATTCATAACACTGTAAATAGTATTTGTAAGCTCTTTGTGAAAGGGTAGATTTTTGGTCTATTTATGGCCATTTCTCACAGTGGGAGCATTTTCCCAAGGAGTCCAGCCAGGTCATCTTTGCATTAGTCTTTAGCTCACCCTAAATTCAGGACAGCTTGGCTCTGATATTTCTGCCTGGAAACCAACAGTGAGACACAGTAACACACAGCAGACCGTGCCAGGCAGTCTGTTGTATGAGTCTCAGGCTGACAGACTGGCTACCTGTTGGCATGGATCCCAGTCTGCTGACACACAGCGCTGTTCCTGCCAGTGCGTGTGTTAACAGACATCACATTTCACCGAAAAAACAGGCCCAAAAACATCATCTACTCCAACTCGCCTTGCCTCGACCCCCCCATGACATCAGAGTTTCCATGGGAACCTGTCATGCCTAAACAAGGCCAAGGGGTGGCAGCCAAGTCATGATGTCATTGACACTTCAGCGCACAACTTTAATTAACTGCATATGGAGCCAAGTGAGGAGGAGCGAAAGAGAAAGACATGCATTGTTTTTGAGTGCAATTAGTACAAATTTGCTATTTATTGTGTCATGTTCCACAAGTGTTTTGGCAAAGTAGACTCAGTGTTAGCAAGGCCACCCAGACAAAGAGGAAGACAATAGCAATACACACTTCCTTATCTATACCTCAAATACCCAGTAACAATAACAAGTCTGAAACAATGATCCTGAAACTTTTCACCCCTCTGAAAGGCAAACCGAGATCTTAAACTTGACTCAAAAAGCAGGATTAGCATGAATCTATGGCAGGAGACACTGTGCCATTCATCTGATGGACCACCATTTCCAAGAACTCTGTGACAGATTGGTTTGGTTATTGGACATTGGTTGGGTTATTTTCTGTCACAGACAAAATCAAACACATAGCAACACAAGTTTAAGGAACGGTTTTAACTGTGTGTTTATCTGTTGTAGTATGTAAGCTGCAAATCTAAGCATGTTCGGCTAAATATTTTAGTATTGACAGTAATAAGACAGCATTATTTTCCAGCACGAGGCATGTCATTAGCTAACTACAGCATTATGTGGTATAACTCATCATCACCACCTGATAGCTAAGTTATTATCCTCATTTCTCCCACCACCTCCACTGGGTTGAGGGGGCAGCCCAGGACAGAGCTGGTCTACTTAGCTGGCCTCTTCAGTCTCCTCCTGTCAGCAGTTGAGATGCTGCTGCCCCAGCAGACCACTACAAGATGGCTGGTGTCACCACAGAGTCAACAATGGTCCTCAGTCATGTACTCTGCACTCCAAAAGACCTGAACCTCCCCAGCAGATACAGTCTACTCTGCCCTGTCTTATACAGTGCATTTGTATTATCAGTCAACTCCAGCTTATTATTCAGGGGAACATCCAGGGACTTGTAAGATTCCACCATCTCAATGTCCGTTCCCTGGATGTTTACTGGCTATCGGAGGAGTGTTTATGCACCCGCAGAAGTCCAAAACCAGCTCTTTGGATTTCTCTGCATTGACCTGGAAGTGGTTCCACTGGCACCAACCCACAAATCCCTCAATCAGTTGCCTATACTCTCCATCATCTCCATCTGTGATGAGGTCAATGATTGCAGAGAACTTTTGTGCATGAAGTCTGCAGTGTAGAGGGTGAAGAAGAAGGGAGCCAGGACTGTTCCCTGCAGGGCCCCCGTGTTGCAGACAACCAACTCACAGTCCTGTACCCTCATATACTGTGGTCAGGGCTGTGAGTTTGACATGCAGACAACCATGTCATTCTCGTTAGTGAGGTAGTCCATGATTCATGCTGTGATACAGTGGTACGAGAGAAACATGATTCTTACAGTGCTGCCAGCATTTTCCAAATGAGAGAGGGATCTATATAAGAGATAGGTGACAATGTCATCTACCCCAACACAAGATTGACAGGCGAACTGTAGTGGGTCCATTGATGGTCTCACCAGGCGGTAGATTTTATTGACTCTGCCGCTGCATGTGGCATATTAAGTGAATTTTGGCAGAGTGGGGGACACAGAGGCATGATGAAATTCACCAGAAATAAGACGAAGCGTGTTGTGCCTCATTAACAAGGTTCTCCTTTTAAAACAAATCAGCTCAAAATATTAAAAAGTCGGTTGGAGATGTCATTTTATAAGCAACTCATAGAATTTAGTGTTCACTTACTCCAGCTAGCTACAGCTGATAAAATCTGTAAGTGACAGTTGTCATTAGCTGCGGTTTCATGGACAATATTTCATGATGCCGATTAAAATCATTCTAATTAGAGATTCCAACTTAACTGTTTACATGGATGCTAAATAAAGTGATCCAATAAAGTAGCCAACAAAGTCTATGGTTGTACGATGACAAATGAGAACCCTGCTTTTGTCTTCTTCAATGTTTAAAAGTTTACTGTGAATTCTGGGAGATAAATAAGTCACTGGCATTATAAACTGTATATGTGCTGTGTGATAATGAAAAGATCAACATGCATAAGAGTAAGGGGGGCTTTTCAACCAGCCAACTGACGTTTCCCTTGGATGAGTAAAAGCTCCATTATTAAATGACAGGGCAATAGGTAGATGGAGGATAATGTGAAGAAAGGTGAGCAATATATTGTGAGAGTCTCTGGGAAACTTTGGGGAGGAAGGATGCTGCACAGACGAAGGGAGGCGGAGGAGTGATGACAGAAACCTGAGATTTGAACCGATCCAGGCAGAGCACTGGGGAGGAGAAGATGTGTCAGATAAACATTTTTGGGAGGATTAAAGACAGCAGCAGGACAGGATTTGTGTATATCAGAAAAATCAAACAACCTCACATGGTCACTTTCATTTTCAAGGTTTGGTATATGCTCCAGCATCATCCATCTTTGCCTTCAAAAGGACAAAGAAGCTCTCTGCTAATGTCTGGTTCACATTAATCAGCCTGCTGTCTCAACTCAAGAGGCTTTATTACTTTATTGTTTTAAAAGGAAATGTGGATGAAATTACCCAAAATGAGCTATGAAGCCTTTCCATCACCGCTGTGTGGATCGTACTGTACATGTAACTGAAGCCAGCAATAAAATGTTTTATGCTCCAAATGGTTCCAGGGAGTTTTTTCCTATCACATTAAAAGTGGTCCCATAGACTCTGAGTGTCACAAGTGTGCAACATGTTATAGGGGAGACGGGAGGAAGATGTTGGACAGAAAGAAATAGGACGAGGGAGGAGTGAGGGTGTGAAGAGGGAGGGCAGGAAGAGATGGACAGAGAAGGGGTCCACTTTCTGCAAACCTCCTGAGACCACTGGCTTGCCATAATTATAATCCTGCAATGTCTGCTGCCTTCCAACACACAAACACATTTGTCTTCCTGTGCTTCTGAAGAGTTTGTTGTCACTAACCAGAAACATGTGGGTTTGTCCATAACTAGAAACAAAACGTATCTCCATTGTGGCAGAGTGGTGGCCTGCATATAACCCCCTTTAAAACCAGAATTTTGGGTAGGAATTATACAAACAGAATATATGTAATTAATAATTAATTACTGAGCTTTATTGATGCTGGTAGGTTGTTTTTTGTTACCTTTCAACAGAGCCAGATTACTGCTTCCCTGTTTCCAGTCTTCATGCTAAGATACTAACTGTAGATTCACATTCACATTGGTATTTATCTTCTCATCTAGGAAAATGACAAACCATATTTCCCAACATGTCAAACTATTCTTCAACATTTGAGACATGGTCATGGTAGTCACGGCACTGTTTAATTCTTTAACAACTTCAACTGTAACACTGACGACATGCAGGTCTGTTGCATGTCGTCAGCGTTACAGTTGAAGTTGTTAAATGTCATTTTACAATGCTGTGAGCCTCACAAACAAAGTCCATCCACTTTCACTGCATTGGGATGGAAGCTGAAATCTCAGAGACAAATATCTCCACTGCTGGACAAATAAAAGCAAAGCTGTCTTCATTTTCAGCTGGCAGCACTCAGAAGACAACTGCTATTTTCCACTGGCTGGCTGACACAGAGAGATCTCCAGAGAGGACAGTCATATCAGTGAGACAGTGAACAGACTGAGGGAGACACTCTGTGAATGAGCCTGGACTGGGGGACGGTGTCAGGATTAGATAGGTGTGGAAGTGGACAAGCCCCTAATGTCAACAGTACAGAGGATACAGGAGACCACAATGAGGATGTGACCTCAAGAAGTGGATGGACTTTGGGAAGCAAAGAGCTTGTGGATGAACAAGAAGAGACAATAAAACACACACAAACTTACACGTACACACTTTTCATTTTACAACATCTATATTTCTTTGGATTGTCACTGCCTACATTTTGCTTGTGCCTCATGTCCTTACATTGGACCATTTGTGCCACCAAAAAAACCCTTTTCCCTCACACACCTGCTGCCATGTAGTTAATGGCTAAATTCCAAATAAACACACAAACACAGAGAGTGAGAGAGTCACACTTTTTCCCAGGAGCCAGTGAACTTTGAACACACAGTGATAAGTGATGACTGATTATTAAACAAGTGTGTGTGTGTGTGTGCGTGTGTGTGTGTGTGTGTGTATGCATGAGAGAGAGTGCAACATGATGTCATTCACCCACACTGAGCCAAAATACATCTCAGTCATATCCATCAATTGTTCTTTCTCTGCAATCTGTACACACACACACACACACACACACACACACACACACACACACGCACCCCTACCATATCAAACCTTACAACGTTACCAGATCAGGCCTTTGGCTGGCAGAGAGGACCTCATTCACCATTACATCACCCTTTCCTTGTCCAAGCCCTGAAGCTAAACACGCACACACACACACACACACACACACACACACACACACACACACATGCACGCACGTGCGCACACACACACACACACACACACACACACACACACACACACACACANCGGCGCTCATGCTGTTTGCTTTATCAAATAGATTAATTCCATTAATAACTATCGAAGCACTTCTTTCAAAAATACTTATACAGGTGAGGCACAATGTTCTGAGGTGGTGAGTAGTTCCTAGATACCTTGGTGTTGGTGGTTGAGGGTTGGAAGCGAGAGGTGGCAGAGATGCTGGAGCTGGAGATCAGAGCTGGTGAACTCACTGATCCAAAAACACAAAGGGAAAAAGACACAGGTGATGAGACACTGGAGAACATACACTCAATGGTAACAAACACTAGTAACACTGGTAACTGGCCAACTATGCCACTAAGCAGCGTAAACAATTTGGTGATGAGTCTTCTTCTTCTTCTTCTTCTTCTTCTTCTTCTTCTTCTTCTTCTTCTTCTTCTTCTTCTTCTTTGAGGTTTTACAGCAGCTGGCATTTACAATGTTGCATTACTGCCATCCTTTGGTTTCACTTTCCATCTTTATCCAGTAAGGGGAGATACTGTAGCATCTCAAGTGCCCAGTCCAGTCGTCCTTAGAAAATGGAACATCTATTTCTTCCATTGCTCATTGTCCCCCCACTCTAATATAGTGTATTTTATTTGTTGTTCTTCACCTGCCCCTATTTTCTGCCATCAGAACACAATTAACAAAAGTTTTTCAAACCACCACAGATATCATCATATCAAAGGTGCATGACACTAACAGTCTTAAATCTGATTCACACTGAATCACCAAACTACAAAAGTAGATGTGGAGTGTCACACTTTGCAAGAAATATGGACAAACGATTATTTTCATTTGATTTATTGATGTAAAATACAAGGCAGCACGCCTAAGTTAGGTGTGGGAATTTGCTCACAGTGATGAAAAAGGACAATCTCAAAAGTCATTAGAGCTCCAAACATGCTAAATTGAATGAGCTGCAGGGACAGATGCTCTTGGATAAAGTTAATGCTCTTCAGCAGAGTTTGGATGCCCAACAAGCAGCTTTCACTGGACCACATTCTGACAGACACAGTGTTATTGTCAGGGTCTGGACTTTCCCCCACTTTCTCCTATTGTGTTTGACTTCCCCTTTATCTCTGGTTTGTCCTTCCCTTGTCTGTTGTGTGTCTGTGTTATTGCAGGGCATGAATGGCAGATCTGGTCCGGCCTCCTCTTCTCCTGAGCAATCAATCATTCAGTCAAGACTCACCACCTGCTACAGTATATAAGCATCGGCCTCCATGCTGTATTCATTGAATCACCCATTCATCCTTGTGGTAATGACTGAAACTCCAGCATCTACCCAGAGTATTTTTTTGCCTGTTTTTTTCTGTCTATGTGATTGTTTACCTGACGCCTGTTTTTTGTGTCCAGGTACCGTACCTCAGTTTGCTCTAGTCTATATCTTGTCAGTCTGTTCTTCATGATTACGTTGGATTTAGATTCCTCTCGTCAGCCCTTTTGTATGTGGATGTACAAGACGTGTCTGTTGCATATTCTTCAAGATTTAATAAACTCTTTTTACTCTTCTCCTGTCTCCCTGGTCTGAGTTTCAGTGTTTGGGTCCAGCTTCTCTGTTTGCAAAACAAAACAATTATGTAGGTTTTTTGGTGAGCAAGCTAATAGCTAAGAAGCTGAAACCTCATTCAGGACAAGAATTTGTGAAGGTGTGTCTTGTTGCTGCTGTGGAGCTGCCAGCACCAGACAAAGTAAAACTGTTCCAAAGTGTCATTTTGTCTGGAATAATTCATAGAGATGAAGGAAAACCTGACATGGAAACTCAGTGAGTAAGAGTCTGTGATTTGACCTTCATGGTGGACATTATCAAGTACCTCAACGTCAAGCTCCATGACAGTTGGCTCACTCACACCTTAAACTACTCTATGCATACACATGTGCAACCACATCTCACTTCCACTGCAACACACAGTATAACAAGATATATTTCCATTTATTCAGACTCTTATAGTTTATCTAAATGTTGTGTCAGGGATGAACATAAAACTCTACCAGTGTTTTCATATGCCTGTAAATCCAGCTGAATCCCATGCTTCCACAGACAAGACCATAAGTAACATTGCGTCATATCACTTTGTGTCTCTGTAAGGAGTAATGTAGTCCAGTGACTCATGGTGGGCTGTAAACACTGGATGTTGGAATACTTCTAGATCAACCCTTCACTGACCCTCCGTCCTCTGCAGGCTGCTGCCGCTCACTGATTTATACCACAGGGGAGGGGAGGAGAGAGGCCAGTTCCATATATATGTAAAAACCTGTAGAGATGTGAAAAAGGTCAGAATCTATATTATTTTATAATTTAAATCATTTTATGAGGACTGTCTAGTGCCTACTCATGTTGCTTACCATTTTTGGTCTCACGTCAATAAACTGTACTCATTTTGTACAGAAAAACATCCTGGGTTACTTCAACTGTTAGAGTGGAAAATTAATCTGTGCTCCCCTTGGGTTGCACAGTGTAATGTTGTTCAAAAATGTGGTATTGAGATGCATTATTTCAGTAGTGAAAGTAATATTAGAATCCAAGGGACTACACTGGTGGAGGCAAGCTGCTTCAGGATCCCTAGAGATAATGAATTCAGATCCAGGAAGCCCACTTTCAACACTGTCTTGTAAAGCTATGAGATGGGATTTTACAACTCTGAAAAGTTATCGTTCACCAGATAATTAGTGGAATTACTGCAATTCATGTTACACAGTAATCCACCAGGAATGTGTGCTATGCATGCTGTAAGTAATAATGACCAGTTACTCATCACAGCTACCATGGAACATTAAAGGCACCCTTATTTCATGACACAATCTACACAACCATGGTTAGGTTTTGGTGCAGTCTTAAATAGTGATGTGTGTGGATCAAATCAGCGAATGAATACATTACGAGAACAGAGACCACACTAACCAGAGAAGGGTGTGAAAACATAAAATAAGATAAACAGGAAAAAACAGATGACACAAACATGAGTGGAGGAGGAAGAATGAGACAAACATGTCTCTGGGTTTCTCTGTCGTGACAATGAGCTGTGTCATTTCTAATTAACCAAAACACAAGTGTTGCAAAAAAAAAACCTCTGGCCCACCCACACACACACACACACACGCACGCACGCACGCACGCACACACACACACACACACACACACACACACACACACACACACACACACACACAGAGTCAGCATGTGTGTGTGTCTGTCTGTTCCATCTTCTAGCAGTACAAATGAGGTCATTCAGGATGAGTTTTATCAGGGCCCTGGAGAACCAATAAATCAGGAGTGTGTCTTTACACCATGCATATATGTGTTAGTGTGTGTGTGTGAATGTGTGTGTGTCTCTGTCTATGTTAGTGTGAAACAGAGACACACCAAAAGACACAGACATGCAGAGAGAGAACGTCCCTTCTTGCTGAATCCGTCCTGATGACCTTTGCTGTGTTACGCAATTGGGGCACTCCAAACACACGTGCACGCATGTGCACGCGCGCACACACACACACACACACACACACACACACACACACCACACACACATCTGGCCTCCTCATTACAAATTACACTGTCAGCAGGCCTTACAGTGTGGTTGCTACATGCTGTATCACCACAAAGCATTTTTTCTGCTCTGAACCTCCTACCCTTCACTTATTTAAATCATATCTCAGTATGGGTCCATCCTGAATACCAGCTACTCATAAAATCAGCGATGGATTCCACTTAAGTATTATTTTGACATCTGCTTTTAAATTATAGTGTACAACCTGTGGAGAGATGCTGTTTGGAAAAGAGAAGACCTCAACCTCGCCTTTTTTTTGCCATCAGTCTTCCTGCTGACGCGGCTTCTCTTGATAATCTAATCAGAGAAATGTTGGACTGAGCAGGTTGGAGTGAGGAAGGTTTCCACACAAGTCTTGGAAAATATAGACACTGTAGACATCTTTATGACAGAACTAAGCTATTCTCATACATACCCTGGGTAAGTGATGAAGAAGCGGGTCTTTTTGTCCATAATTAGGCCTCAGATATGGTTGATGTGTTTCAGCTGGACAGGAGACAGATCTGATTTGGTACTGCTGAGCTGAGAAAGCTGGTCATTTTGGAAAGGGTTGGATAACGCAGAGAAACGTCTAGAGCTATTCCTTAACGCAGATACATAGTTTATATAGTAAGTGTGTCGCATCAGTTATTGACTTTGTGGCTTTGTTAGCGTTCATTCATTTAGAATCATGTTTCTGGCTGATCGGTAAGGCTAATATTCACCCTCTTCTAGCTCTGCTTTGGTTTCCACCATCTCCTGAGAGAAATATCTGGCTGTGCATGCACATGTTATCCATTTCCACTTGACATCAGAAAGATCTAACATCCCCTCGGAGTGGAAGAGCTCCATTGAGAGCCAGCTGGCACCACAGGCAGCTCAGAGTTCAGTTTTCAAATGCTGCTGACCAACACGAGGAGCGATCTGTGAAAGTGTTGACATCAACAAACAACACTTTTACAAAGCAGACAGTGGTAGTCATGGATCCCCTTCGTCATCGGACACGTTAATTTTTCCCTCAGTGGACGCCAGCACCTTCGAACTATCCATGACACTTTGAAACTCAGTCCTACCCTGAGTGTGTTTACCCTACGTGCCCTGCAAGTGTGTGTGTGTGTGAATGTGCTTAACACTCACTCAAACCTGCAGCCCGAAGCAACCACTTTAAAAGGTATGGCACACAATGAAGACATTTAAGACTGGGACGCGTGTATGAGGGGCAGTTAGACACTGCAACCAAGCATGCTTACACACACACACACAAACACACACACACACACACACACACACACACACACACACACACACACACACACACACACACACACACACACACACACAGACACACTGACACACAGTCTCTAAGGTCCACTATCAATTACAGTTATTCCCCTTCAGTTTCCATGTAAACACAAACAGAGAGAGAAACACAAGTTAAAAATACTCATAGTGTCATTCATCTCAATATGACGCAAAACAATTCCGTCTCAATCACGTCCCACTCTGCTGCCCAATAAGTCGCCAAAGCTTATCTCTAAAATGTCACCACATAAATCAAATGGCTTTGTTGTGATTGTGCTACACATGCACAATCTTTTTTGGAAACAGTTTCCCAAAAACACTACCAAGAAATTCCCCTGTGAACTGATCTGACAGTTTTCTTCGAACATTTTCATGACGCTCTCTGCATAGCTATGCAATGACACGTCCTCGTTTTACGATCTGACTTAAATGTTGGTTTGCGGCATGCCATATAAATCATATTTCACTCTCTCTCTCTCTTATGCAACTATGGTGTTTCAACATGAAAACCCAGAGCGTCTGTAGCTGCTGGCTGATAGCAGCACACCATCAGCCTGGCCAGAAACTGCATGCATGAGATCATTGCCTCCAAGCTGCTGCATGTATTTTTTCTTTTTTTGTTACTTGGTGAAACTTCATTCAACCTGACCTAACAAGAGAAACTGGCAGGGCAGAGAGTTGAGTTTGAACATAAACTGCATGAGTCAAGGTCTGTCAGCGAGAACAGTGATGGCAATTAGCTGCTTTACTTTTCCAAACACCCTTTGTGTTAGAAATCAGCCTGGTGTTATTCCAGATCTGTCACAGCAACTCAGGAGAGGAGAGCCAGACGGTCAGACCGTCATTAGAGCTGTTTATTATTCAAATATCATCAGAGCACTGCCCTTCACTCTGAGCCGAAGTCAAGAGACAGAAACAGAGGAATGAACAGCCGGGAAGAAAGCATTTGTGGTGAGGAGGAAGAAGGAAAAAGGAGATGGGGAGAAAAGAGGAGAGTTGAAACCACAGACAGATGAAAGCTCAGAAAGACCATCACACAACACACATCATACACACACACACACACTCCCAAAACACAGTGAATTTTCCACTTGCTCTACGTGGATCTTCATTACGCATGCAGGAGTTAAGTATGTAGCCAGCAGTTCGGTCACAGGGACTTGTGACCACACACTCATACATGCACACACACAAACACACACAGATGGGACCTTCGCTGCTCTTGACATGAAATTTCCACTGAGTTTAGGTTACCAGTTTATTGCTGGGACTCAGCGGGATCAGAAGGTCAGTCTCCAAACCTTAGATACACAGTGACACAGCCACCCTTTATCTAACGAGCCAATACCCTCCATATCTACTGACAGACGCACTGAATATGAAATAAATGTGTGGTCAACTGGTACAGACGAAGAGGAACAACCTGACATGATTCTCTTTTCCAGCTGACAAAATGTGCCACTCTCATTTATCACCAGGTAGAGCTCACAGATATAGTTAAGTTCTTCAAAATGAAATCATCTAAGCAGACATTTGGCTGACTGGAAGGCATCATGAAGCCGGGGGGTGGGTTGTTTACCCCGTTTCACACAACATGCTTTTAGAATTGCAAAGAATAGTTACAAATCTTTAAGACACACACACAGTAGGGAATGATCTGCCTATATTAAAACAGTAAAACTATTTCTGGTCCTGAAACAGCTGCACTGATTTTGAACGTCCTTTTAATCAAGGATTCATTACATTATTTGACTGCCAGCTTTGAAGGTGAAGTCAGGTTACAGCAGCATGACAGAGCACTCTTTTTTAAAATAACCACAATGACTGAATTGATACAAAAATTACATGTTCATTTAACTTAATAATACTAGCAGTCCATAAAAGTTGCACACTGTTAAATTCAGGTCAAACAGTTGGTGATAAAAGGCTAAAACAAGATGGTTAACCCAAACCAGTTTCTAGCCATACTTTGGTTTATGACCAAATAACCTGCAAACCTAATGCCAGTCCCATCAGCCTCAGCTGTTCTTTGAGTTTAGTGGTAATATAAAAATGTTAGCGTGATAACATACTAAACTAGTGAACATAAATATCAATTGTCATATGTAATAGTCCTGTCTTTTCTTTACCTCTATTTGTTCAGCTTTGTTGTCCTTGTTGTTAGCCGTTTTGTCTATTTTTGTGTAAGTACAATAAAGAGAGCAATGACAAAAACATTGAGTGTGTTAGCATGCTGACATTAGATGAGATCATCATTATGCCTCACATATTCTTGTATAGCTGCAAGTGTGGCTGTAGACTCTCATAGTGCATCCATGTGGTTTTGGAGTAATCAGAAAAATTAGTTCCTGACAGGGAAATGTCACATCAACATCCCTTCAGTAAGAACTTCGGCATAAATTTTGCATGCCGACTTCCTGACTTTGATGTCAAAGACGCAGACGCATGTCATATGAAGGCAGATGTGTGGTTGATGGTAAGAAACATTTCATTAATTCACAAATTGCATATCAATTTTTGCTCACGTGTCATTTGTAATATGGTATGAGGTTGTAACCACTAGTTGCTGTCCATGTAGAGTGACCAGATTATTTTGAAAACTTTAAATGCAACACGTCTTTGCAACATCCATGTTGTTTCCACATTAAAACTTAAAAGCTCATAAGCACACCAAAGCCGGAAGAACAACTTCCCAAACTAGAAAATGGGACCAACCGAAGAGCAAGATGGTCTTCTTGATTCTTGATTTATTACATTATTACTACATTTTGTTAAGGTTGCACCTTCAAGACGGGGTGTTCTTTTTAAAAATGACCACAATGCTGAAAAGCTGTAAGACTGATCTTTCAGTATGTTACTTTATCATATTCATATCACTTTTCATAGTACTCACAGTCCTTGAAAGCTCCACGTAATGCTGGGTAGAAGTGAGGTTGGTGAAGGCCAACCTTTGAAGACAGAAACTGTAATGAGACACATATTCAGGTTAAATAAAAATGTCATAATTGAATCATAAAAAGGACTGATGGCTCTTTATTTAGCCAACACACTCATGTCCTTACTTTCTGGTTACCTGTAACAGCACACCTGTAAACACCTGGAAAGATGATTGATAAGGATCTAGCAGTCAAGCAGAATACAGCTCGAGCAGCACTAAATCATCTGCAGCCTCCTGCATAAAGTTTATTGTTCTGTGTGTGGTTACAACATCCAGGGATTAGAGTACATGTGCCTCACTACGTGCTGTATAACTTCAGTGAAATCAAGCAACCTCCAGCACCGGCCCTGGCTTGCCTCCTGTCTCACAAACCGGTTTATCGTCTCAAGATCCATGACCGGATAAAGTCACTGTGATAACACAGAACTGATGAAATATGTAGTGTCCCAACTGTCATGTTCGTCTGTTTCTAAGGAATCATCTCCTGGAATGAACAGTTACTGTTTCACCCAGACCTCAAACTACGTGAGTAGCAAATTCTGTATAGTAAAGTGAGGCTTTCCCAGCACAGCTTTACACTGTAACTGTAAACCAAACCAGAGCAGGCCCACAGAGGCCTTCCGTGGTTGCTGTTTGAGGACTGATAGCAATGTAGATGTGTTTTTTCCCCACTGAAGCTGCCACAGTCAATATTTCTGCCTGTTTTCTCTTTTTCTAAATCAGACAGTTTCCCCTCTGTATTTTTGTACTGTCAGTGTGGAAACCCCTCTGAACCATTCATGCACGCCACAGGAAGTTATATGATCTGTGCAGGCAGTTTAGTCTTCTGAAGTATTCTTTCTCATTGACATTGAGCATATTATTTAAACGTGTCTTTGGCCAGGGCATGTTTGCCATCTAGGCATTTTAGATAAATACATCCTGTACGTCAAAAGATGGTCTTTGCATAGTAATTTTCTCTGGAATGATGTGTCATATGTAGGAATGTTTAGGTGTTGCACAATGCAGCATGTACAGCAAGAAAAGAGGCTCTGACTGTTCGACCATCAAATCACTGTGTGGTGTTCATCTGAGGCATTAGAGCAGGAGGAAGTCTGGATGGAGCTGAGGGAGCACAGAAACTGACACCTGTCACTCAAATAATTCCTATTTAAGTCTTAATGTTCCCTTAAAGCCGAACTCACCGATATTTTTACATTAACAATGAATCAAATGACTAATATTTGGTATGGTGTCACTCACAGTGATGAACCATCTAGCAGCTGTAGAGTGTTTTAGCGCTCTTTTCTGTTTAGGTTCATTGTGTCTGCTGGATGTGTAAAGAGGCAATTTTGTGTCAGGTTTTGAAGAATAGCAAAGGTTGAGTGACATGCAAAGGGCATCTGTTGTTGTGAATGTAAATGCACTCCTGCTTTAGCTTGGTCGGTTGTGGCCACTGTTTTGAATACAGACAAAGAAAAAAATGCACCCAGGAGACAAAAATATTGATAATAGGGGCTTTGGAGGTGGCAACAATAGAATTTAGCAGCACTTATGGAAACAGAAGCTTTGGCATGAGAAAGAAGATAAAATGATCTCCACTGCTGGTTTATTTTTTTATGGTATCTGAAAATGCTACATTAGCATCGTATCTTGAAATGCTGATGGTATTTGGTCATGTGACCTGCACTGTTAATCTTTGAATTGAGTGCATGTGTCTGTGTCTTTAGTGGTGATGGATGGTTTTAATGGATCCCTATCAGCCAAAATAAAACCAAACCAAATCTCATCCTTCCATCACTGTACTCTGCCGTGTATTGTCCACCTCAGCCTGTTAGTGTGAGTGTGTTTTTAGTCCCCAGTCTTCTCTCTCGCAGATTGCCTCCCAACAATTTCAGGAGTCACATTCTGAAGCTTTCAGTTGTATCATGATAGGCTTAAATTATAGCTTATCAACTTTATAGTGCTGAATCAGGACATGAAAAATAAGGTGTGCCAAGCTCAGAAGGCTACAGCTGGTTTTCAGTGTCAGATACATATTTAATCTATATTTAGGTAAATATAAATATCTGTTCAGACTCAGACACCCTATATTAAAGGACTTGGATCAGGACTAAAAAAAAACTTGACTGGGACACCCCTAGTTTTTGGGAGCTGTGTGAATTTTCAGGGCCCTCTTTGTTGCTTTCAAATCTGTTTTTTCGGGACATTTCTGCTTTTTTCTCCTCAGCTCACTCTCCTGCAGATATAGAGCTAATTTACTCTGTTTGTCTTTTCTGAACATACCTGGGCCACACACACACACACACACACACACACACACACACACACACACACACACACACACACACACACACACACACACACACTTTCCCTTTAGGGCACAGGGTGCTGGCAGCTCACACACAAGCACACATCTGGTATCAGTCTAAGCAAAGCTGTGTTTATCCCTGTGAATGGACTCAGACCTGACTGACCAGTTTAGGTGTCCTCTGTGTGGACTCCAACTTCAAGTTCCTCCTCATCGGTTCACTTCAAAGCCGGCGGCTGACATATACAAGCAGTGAGCTTCAGTGCATTTTACAAGCATGTTTTTTTGCGAGTGTGTGTTCCTAATGAGAGAGCATGTTACACGAAAGCAGAGGATTTCTAGAGGTCATCTGGAAGTTTTACAAGAAGCTTTGATTTTACTTGTGTGTGCAGAGTTGAGTGTGGCTGAAAGAGGAAGCAACAGAAGGGGAATTAATTAAGACTATTAAGGTCTGTAATTTAGGGCCTATATTTATCAAAGTTTCAAGACTTACACTGAAGAATGTACTTCAGAGCCTCTTTAAGCTGAAGTTTTTTGCTAAAAGTGCATAACAAGGTTCATTTATCAGGTGACTCAATCCAACAAAAGGATTTCTTCTTTTAAACATTCATTTTCTCAGTTATATTGCAGATTATTGTGCAAAAATATTCAAACTCTCTTTGTAGTTTTTATTTGTGTAAAATCTTTCATGTTTTAATCAAGTGATGCACAATGAAACTCAATGAAAACAATAAATAAAGCACACAATTGCACTTAGGACCACTTATAGTTTATTTAACAATAAATCAGCCAGTTTCATTTTATATTTCATTAAAAATGCCCTGTGGAGATTTCTTGTAAATAAACCAAAGTTCCAGTTACATTCAGTGGTTCTCATTAAAGCATGTGTGTCCTTGAAGTCTACCAAATGTATTAAATGCACTTCCTCATAAAAAACATCTGCAAATCCAATTTTTCAAATATTTTAAATAATACATTGTTTACATCCACGTCTGCTAGCTAGCAGTGTTCTTCCTCTCTGTTTCTTGGAGCATTGCTGAGCATCTTTGCACGTTACCTCCACCTGTAGATCACTGCAGTGAAAGCGCTGGCAGGTATGTGTGGCATGTTGCCTCTGTCCTTGCATGGTACAAACAAAACAGTGACCCACTCTTAAAAGCACTGCTTCATAGCTGTAAAAGAGAGGGCTGTCATGAACTTTACTGTGAAAATTAATATTTGATATTGAAAAAAGCAGCTCCACCTCAGTGGGCCTGGGCTGCTGCACTGACTGCACTGCACGATGGAGTCACACAACCAGTTTCCTTTATCTGTTAAATACCATTTTTTTCTTGGAAAAATCTGTTGAAGTCCAACATACTTAACTCTCTCTGACCATAACGTCCAGTGAAAATGATTCCTGACTTTGATGTCACAGTGTTCTGGCTCTGTGACCCCACTGCTCCTATGATGTCCGCCCTCTCCTGATTCAGTGAACTAAGAGTTCATTTAAACCAAAGCTGAGTTAGTGCTGATTGCTGGAACAATCAATAGAGGAACCAAGAAGTTTTGGTGAGTTTTATGTTATTTTCTGCAAGTTTGAATGAAGTGTGTTTTACAATGATAAAATTGGTTTCTAGTGAATGGAGTCTGGTGTAGCAGTAGACAGTAGTAGCTGTTCTTAGCTTCACAAAAAGTTTCAATTACAAATAAGTCAAGCTGACACAAGCCCTTTTTTAACAACAGGGTAGAGGTGATTATTTCATCTGTTTAGTCGTCTGTCCCTCATTGTATTGGTTTTCCCTCTTATGCACATCATGCACAGAAAGAGATTTAGTAGTTTGAATCTATGTGTTTTTGACAGTCTCACTAGCAGGGATCCTAAACTCCACAATTTCCACTAGTTAATAATGTCTGCATTACTGTTTGCCCAGGAGACCAATCATTTCTTTATTTCTTTTTCATTTACTTAAAACATCAGCAGAATCAATCAACATGAAAGACACACTCAGTTTCACAGAAACCCTGGTTCATTTTAACAGAACAAACCAGAATCGAATGTCTGAGACATTCTAACATAAACATGACTGAGGAAGGAGTCAGGAGAACAGTCTGGGTTCACTGCTGCTGGTCCTCTCAGTATGGTTTGTTCTGCAGAGCATGCACACACACACACACACACACACACACACACACACACAGACACACACACACACACACAGATTGAATATTACATGTGTACTGATGATGACGGTTTCATCAAACCATAAATTTTGTTGTCATCTTACCTTTGCTGATTGTTTTCTTGCTGTGGAGAAAATAAATGATAATCATTCAGACATCAACACTTGGTAATGATCTGTAATTCATGCGCACATATGTGACATGAGTGCAGTGGTGAGAGTGATACCTCATGAACCCTTCCTCCCTTTGAATCTCAAGTGTTTAAATCAGGCTAAATTAAATCACACTATTTCTCTTTATGATGAAAGCTTGGACTCATTTCAAAGGCTCCTCTCACACACACGGGTCATCATGTGTCCTCTCACTCACCTGAGAACAGGAGGAGCAGCATCACAGACAGGATGACCAGCAGCACCACTATAATGAAGCCAACAACGAGGGTAAACATCCAGCTGCTTGGCTCTGAGCGGAGAAACAGAAAAGCATTTTGTTGCAGTTGGTGTTAGATACGTTCTTCTGCTGCCACCGTCTGGTAGCTCATGGTACTGCACTAACAGTATCCTCACCGTTCACAGTCAGGATGAAGCTCTTTCTGATGGGCACTTTGAGCGACTGATGGGAGACGCTGCATGTAAACTGTCTCCCTGAGTTCCTGAGCGAAGCCTGCAGGTAGAAGAAAGCCGACAGCGAGTAGGTCTTGTCCTGGTTGTGTTTGTGGCTGGATAGCAGAACGTTCTGGAGCACTTTGGGGAGTGAAGCGCCGACTCTCTGGCCTGACACTGCCGGGTCCTGCTCATACCAAACTATCTCCACATCCAGGGGGTAGTAACTCGCTGCCTCACAAACAACCTTCTGCTCCTCATCTTGCTGCAGAGCGAGAACGGATCCAACATTGAGGGAGACACGGGGAGCCTCTGAGGAGAGAAGAACATGAAATCAGCATTTTCATGGCAGTTCAACAATGTGAACATTACCTTGGGTTCTAACAAACTATTTTCTGACATTTTATAGACTAATTGAGAGATTCAGTGATTATGAAAATATGGTCAGTTGCAGCCTCATGCTGCTTGTTAATGTACAGAAGCTAAGGAGTGAGGCCTGGATGAACTAAAGAGTAAAGCTGTCTTTGCTGAATGCTGACTGAACTGAGGATAAGCTGGAATAGTTTGACCTTTTATGAAACACACTCACTGTCTTTCATCTAGGGTTAGGTGAGAAGATTGATGCTAACTCACATGTCCGTACGTTCAATATGAAGCTAGAGACAGCGGAATGCGTAGCTTAGCTTAGCATAAAAAACAAAGGGAAACAGCTAGCCTAGCTCTTTTGACAGATCACAAAATCTGCCTACCAGCACCCCCAAAGCTCAATGATAAACATGTTATATCCTGTTTGTTAATGCTGTAAAAAAAAAAAAAAAAAAAAAGTGTATGACGAGTTGTGGTTTTATGAGTGGTTATGTGTCAGACTATCTCTTAGCATTGACTTCCTGGAGACTCCAGAAGTCACTGCACCTGGCCAAGAAATAGAGAGTCACAGTCCTGAAGCAACGTCTGGGGTATCCTCTCATTCCGCATTCATTCTGTCTATTTCATCATTTATATTCTAAGCATGTTCCTGGTGTTTACTGTGCATATTCTAGGACAAATCAGCGACTACAACAGTTGCTAATAGAAACTGAAACCTTTGTGACAAAATGAAGCAACTATTCCTTTGTGGACACAGAAAAAACTAAGAGCATGTTGCGACTTGGCTTTGTCCACATCCATGAAATGTACCAAAGTCAGTTTGCTAATCTTTACAGATGTAACTTCTGCTCTTTAAAAACTCACTCAGCAGTCACTGCTCTCCATCCTGCTGTTAACTACAGACTGTCAGTGTGTCACCTTTAGGGTTTATGGGATATGGAGTTCATTAAAGGCTGCTAAAATCTAATGTAAACAATTAACTATTAGTACTAGTTTAGCACTGCTAAGCTGACTGTTATATTTATTGCTGTAACTACTACTACTACTACTGTTAATAATAATAATGATAATAATGTTGGAAATTTCACTCTTGACTTTGTAAATAAATGTCTGACAAGCACAACTCAAGGTCCACTTGAGAGAAAAACAAGTGGTCAAAATAAGACCACCAGTAGCTCAGTCTGCCCGACATTTGATGCTCGCATCCTCTCTCTTCCTCACCTTCGATATGCAGACTTAAGTCCAGACTGGCGAACAGTGGATTCACTGACACTGAACAAGCATATGTCCCTTCACTGCTCATCTTGGTGAAGGGGAGAGTATAGGATGCATCTCCACCTGCGAGGCTCTTCAGCCTGACACCAGTCCCCTCGGTCTTCCCTGAACGGCTGGTATGGCTGAACAGTTTGCGTCTCTCTCCACGGTGTTGCCAGTGCCACTCCACAGTGACGTTCGGCCCTTTGTGGTCAACAGCAAACTGGCAGTGGAGCTTTTGTTGGGCACCAAGGCCTGCCTTCACTGATGGAGATTGTGTTTGAATGACCATGACAGCTGTGGAGACAGACGTGACAAGACAGAGGCAGATGGGACAGAGAAAGATTTTAGGTCTGATTTGTGAACACAGACTGGGATTAAGCTGAGATACGAGACTGATATTCACCTTGCAGTACCAAATGAATACAGACTATGGAGAGCGTTACCTGTTGTGGTGAGTGTCTCTCTGTCCGCGATAGCAGACCAGCTGCGGTAGTCCTGCTCTCCTGTGGGGGGCTGGTCAGATGGGTGTCTGAGGAAGCTGGTGACAGTGAACAGGCCCTTGGTGTGTTTGATGGTGCAGCTGAACCAGCGGTTGTACTCCTTCGGCGCCTGGACTGGCCAGCGGACATGAATGCCTTCTGTACTGTACCTACGCAGCTCACAATCTAGATGCTCTAGTTCCACTTCCTCTACGTATCGCCGCAGGTCCAACTTCGATCCTAGAGCAGAACAGAATACAACAGAATACAGTCGTTTTCAGTCTCTTACTCCTTTCAGCTGTCTGAACCAAGTCTTACCAGTAACTAGGAAGGTGATGGCATGAGGGTTAACAGGAGCATCTCCTGTTTGGCCAAACTGCAGCATTGCCTCTCTGTGGATGAGCTCAGTCTCAGTGTGGCCATCATTATTCCGAAACACACGCTCATCTATGAACTGACAAGGCAGCCATGACATGTGATGGACACACTGCACACCTGAGAGAGACAAACAGAAGCGAACAGTTTGATCAGCTCACATATAGTACAGTATACTGTACTATAGTACAGTTCAATCTAGCATATTATGCGCAGTGTAGTAGGCTATAGTATAGTATTGTACAATGTAGTGCTGTATAGTATATGACAGTACTGTACAGTATTGTATAATACAGTGTAGAATAGTGGACCGAAAACTCTAAAAAATCTTCAACAAAGCTGAAGACAGTAACTTACCTGAACATAGGCACAAGTAAATAAGTATCTTTATGTTCAGGCCCATGATTATGAAAGGCTAGAAGTCGAGTTTCGTCGCTGGAGTACCACAGTGAATTGTTCGCAGTTGACGGGACACTTTCATTTTCATTTTTAAAAAAAGAAAACCTGTTTGGCTGGAGACCCGGCAGTGCCCGCCTCTCGCATCACGTGTTCGGCAGATAAAATGTCACTGACAAATCACTTACAAACGTGTGCAGCACGTCTGTGTTCACGAAACTGATACAAGTAAAGGCTGTTTCCTAAATACTGCTGTATTATCCCGTGTAAACTAGTTTGTTCCAAAAACATTTAGGAAGAACTTATTGAGGACTGATCAGTCGGTTTCGTGCTTACGCCATCAAAGCTACAGTACCGACTCCGTCCTGTGGCGGCGCTGTGAAGGTAGCTGACCAGCTGACAGCAACGGGTCTCTCTTGTGATTGGACAAGCGGATGCGGAACAGCGGAAGCGCTCTATACGAAATCATTACCATGCTGCTGTGAAGCTGTGAAAAAGTGTATGATATTGATGGACTTTATCTGTTTGACAGGCTACGTTGCGGTGTATTGTGTAGTAGTAGTGATTTGGTGGACTTGGTAGACTGTTTGGACCGATACACTGCGCAGCAGCTCATGAATGGGTTTTGAAAACCGGACTAAATTAGCTTGCTAACGTAAATTAAGTATCTTGCCTGCATCTAGCAGCTGTGACGTTGATGATGAACAAAGGTAACGTGAAGTTTTTCTGTCATACAGCTATTTCTGAAACATGTCTTCCTTGTATGGAAAACACGACGCTCCGTTTCATTTGTAGTCTTTTCTTTTTAATTTGGCTGCTTATTAGCAAAAATAAGACTGAAATCCGTTTTTCGAATGTAGCTACAGTCAGATGAAACGGTCTGAAACTCGCCATAATGGGCAAAACCACTGAAAACTTTTTCAAGAGTGGCAAGAAAACTTAAATGGCATTTTATGCAAACAGAAACTGTTTTATGAGTTAGTCCTATGCTGAGTTGAAAATGGGCTATTCACGATTCCTGTAGCAGAAGATATGATATATTCCACCAGATACACGTTTTTACAGATTAGAAAATAAGGTGAAACTAGTTGTTTATGGTAAACTGTTATGGTAAACTGTTATTTATTGATGTTATATTAATAAATGTTGAGAGGCTGAAACAGTGAATCGTCCATTAAACAGTTAGTCAATCTACAGAAAGTTAGTGGTCTATTGTTTGACAATCAATTATTGTTTTCAGTGTGTTTACAAGCAAAACAATAATCCGATTTCTGGTTTTTAAATCTGAGGATTTGCTGCTTTTATTCCTGTCTAATTTAAAGAATGTACTGTTCCTCCTTTGTCTTTTGAACACACCACCTCCGACTCTGGGAGATGATGAGGAACATCTATCTGTGGCATTTTATAGATAAAACCATTAGGCAATAATCACCAGTTGATAATGGAAATAAGTGCTCGTTGCAGTCCTAGTTGTTTCCTGTGAGCTATCAGAATCAGTATTTGAAATACTTTATTGATCCCCGAGGGGAAATTATTTAAATAGAGCAAAAAAAAGTTTGGAAAACAAACAGGAGCGACTGCTACAGGCTGCACGCGCGGTCGGCGCATGCGGACTATAGCTTTACTTTCAAAGTTACATAATTGCTTTGTTGGCAGTGCATAGCTATTCTTTCATGCCATTTCTTTGAAATAATGAAACATTGTTCCTTTACGTAGTTTTGACGTCTGCTCTTGTGTTTTTAGATTCAGCCATTCTTCATGGTGCTTTTCTCCTGGCTGAAAAGCTATGTCTCCCCTCATCCCTGTCCTCTCTTCAGAAGGCTGACTGGAGCAGGGTGGGACATCCAGTCCTGGAGGCAGTCAGAGAAATCTGCCGACAAGACAAACTCAATGCACATCTCACCACAACATCTGCTATCTGGATAAAGAAAGTAGTTTGTGTTGTGTGGTTGAAGCTGTTGTGCAGGGAGACTGGAGAGGATGTGGAGGTGGCCTGGAGGGAGAACCCTTTCTTCTCCCTCCAGAACAGTCTCCCTGAGGTCAACAATGTTGTCCTGCTGGAAGTGGTGAAGTCGATGGCAGCTACTCAGACATTTGCCAGTTTCCTCTTGTATCTTCCTCACTCTCAGATCTGCACTGAGCTTGAAAGGCTAGTGCACCATGTGAGGAGCAGCCCTGTTAGAGAGGATGATGCCCAACTTTTTCTCCAGGTGTGGTGGGAACTGTGGAAAGGCCTAGATGAGGGGAAAGTGGGAGGAGAGGATAGCATAGAGACCATGTTTGCTAGACAGTTTGCTCGTCTCTCCTCTAAGTCTTCCAGTTTGTCCCCTCGGGCTGCCAAGAGGTTAAAGATAGACCCATCAGATCTGCCAGCATTGTCACCACACACTGATATTCTGCACATTCTCCTTCAAGCACTTAAAGACATTAAAGATCACATATCTACAACAGACCTTTGCCTCCAGGCCCTCTCTGTTTCTCTTGATGCTCTTTACACAACTTTCCTGATAGACCAAGCAGTCATCCTTCCACCCAAAGAGAAGATACACATCCTGTCTAAAGTCGCCAGCATCAGAGAAAGGAATGATGAGAAACTGAGTCCTGAACTTATTCAGGAGGCTCAGAGAGACCTACATGCTTCTCACACACCATCTCAGTTTCAAGCCAGCCGGATGAAGCTTGGTGAAGCCTTGAAGATCGTAACAGAGCTTGCTCAGTTTTGGCAAAGCAGTGGGCTTGTGAAAGCGTGTGACAGCACCAATCCTAGCTACTCAGCATTCAAACTAGAACAAAGTGTCCAGAGAGTCCTGACCGCTCTACAGAAAGCAGACGTACCTGAAACAACTGAGAATATTCTCAGAGATTTGCTGGAGTCACTGGCTTTCCCTGCTACAGAGAGCAGCCCAGAGATCAATGCAAGGGTCACAGCGATCATCATCAGTCACCGCCTGGACGACTATCAGAACTTTGCGATGTTATTTGCCAGTGAGAAGAGCTGGGGCGCCTGTGAGGAGCACTGGGTGGACTGTTTGGAAAAGAACCAAGCAGCCTTCCAGCAGTGCGACACGCTAATCAAACTGACCTCCACCCTCATGAGCAAACTCCACAGTGAGAGCACAAATGTTAGCCACTGCAGGAAGCTGATGAAAGTCATCGCAGACATTTTCTCTGCCCTTTCCTTAAAAGACAAAAACAAAGCGTTGGCTGCCATGGTGAGACTGTCCAGCAGGGGCTTCTTTGGGTGTTGTGTCCCCTTGGCTGTGACTGACAGGTTTGAACAGGAGCTCAACATGGCCTTCAACTGCATCATACAAGGAGGTGGAGTGTCAGCAGCGGCGTCACAGGGCAATCTGAACACAGCGGTCTCTTTAGTAGCAAGAGTTGCATTTCAGAACCCAGAGGCCGCTGTTAAGTCTTGTTGTCATTCAGCTATTTTCAATAAAGGTGCTTTCTCTCTTATGGCTAAGATCCTGCAGCAGCTGCCTGGACTCAGAGGACAGAGGGAAAGAAAAGATGAAACTCAAAATGATGAAGAAGAGACAGAGGAAAGTGTAGGTGAAGGAACAGATGCTCTGAGTGGCAGTGGCCTGTTCTGTAGGTGTCTACAGGACATCATCAAGACCAAGTCATTGGCAGCCAATGAAAAAGAGCAGCTCCTCAAGTGTCTGGGTCTGCTCATGATGCCTGTCATGACAGTTGAGGGAGAAGAAAGGAGGCAAAGCTTTGTGCCACCTCAGGAGGTTGTGAACACCTTCGTCCTGCCTAACCTCTCCACGATGGGTGAGCGTCCTGTGATATTCATACTTTAAAACTTTATTAACTGATGATTTATCTCCTTCCAGGCTTAAATATTAGTTTGGGAATCTCCTCTGTTTCAGAAGTTCACATATGCACCTATAAATGGCATGTTAATGAGACAGTTAGACCAGTATGATGCTGATATCAGCCTCTTAATGAATACATATCATATCAGTATTGCTCAAGAGAAACCTCCTTGATAACAGCTTACTGTTTTTAAAGACGTATCAGCACTGGTGTGACTAACACTGAACGCTCTGTGGAGCTGCACAGTCAGGTCATAATTATCTGTGGGTTTGTCCTTTGAAGCAGCACTTTACACATCACATGTAGTTGTTAATGTAAAGTATACTGATTAGTGCAGCTTTAAGGAATTCTTGTGGGAAATGTTTCCATCATGTGTTTATGTAAAGGAAATCATTTTGACCCTGTCTCCTCCAACTTCTTTGTATTCCGTCCAGGTCAAAGCTCCTTTGATATAGAGCTGAGTCTGCAGCTTCTCCACACTGCTTTGTCTGTGGACATCCAGGAAGCAGACTTGTCTCCTCACTGGGTGTTGGACTGCTCTCCCTTTCCCCTCCTCTATGTCCTGTCCCAGCTGCTCAACCAGGCGCTCAGGTTTGTTTGATGAGTGTTTTTATGGCCTTCAGTCCAACTGTTCGCCTTGATTTCAGAATATATCCATCTAAATCTCTGCAAGGTGTTGGGAGCAGCCATCAGAGGGCACTGCCTACCACTGGTCCATGGAAACCAAGGAGCTGCTGGTGTCGGTGCTGACCACACTGGGGCAGGTGGTGGGTGCAGAGGTGGCAGCCGTCCCCAGCAGCTGGTCCAGAGCTCTTTTCTGGCTCTATAACAAGATGGAGGAACTGGACTGGAGTGTTCGTTTCCACCTGAAGCCAGTTTGGGGGGAGCACTTTAAAAATGAGGTTCCCTTGTCTCTGCTGACTGTGTGTGATCTACCTGAGCAGGTAAGAACTCCTGTGGATTTGACTTAATGGCAATCAAGGCAATCAAATGTACAAAACAACAAGGTATCATTATCCTCCCCACAAAAGACTTCCTGCACAAATGCAACGTACTTGTTGCATAATGTGTCGGTTATGATGAACTATAAAGGGGGACCCTACCTCTTTTATCCATGAAATCCAGTTAGCACAACAGGGAGCTTTGATCACCCAGAGTCACTCATAGTAACTAACTGCATGAAAACTAATGACAGGTGGGCATAAGTGAAGGTTCAGTTAGTCAGTTAAGTGAAAATAAATAAAATTAACTATTTTGATAATTAAATAGTTGTTGTAATAATTATTTAGTTGTAAAGTGCGTGTAGCCTCTGGTCATCATCACTTCCTGGGCTCTGACAATTCCACATTAAAACAGAATGACGTGTTGGTGGCTCAGTTGTGCACCGCTGACCTTTTGAGTCCAGCCAAGGTCTTCTGTTTGTTGCTTGTTGTTTGTTGCAGAAATGCTGCAAATTAATCTACAAATAGTTGATGATAAGCTGTGTGAACTTTGTGCTTTGAGCTGGACCAGACTGGCTGACAGCAGGATTAATCACTGCTGCTCACAGCTGACACTGATTGTTACTGAATGAATAAAAAGGAGGATTGTTTAATTTTATCATTCAAGTTTAGCACTGCCTTGTTTTTGTTTCTTTGTCATTGTGTAACTGTTCCTGCTAATGTATGTTTGTTTATGTCTCCCTCTCCTCTGTAGGAGTGGTCGGGGTTGGATCTGCCTCAGTATGGCCAGGGAACAGGTCTTTTGGCCTGGATGGAGTGCTGCTCCATATCGGACTCCCTGCAGTCCACCATGTTGTCCCATCTCTCTCTGGACCAGTGCCGGCTTGACCATGTCGGCATGTTCAGCAAAGGCCTGCTGGTGGCTCTGACCCAGACCCTGCCCTGGTGCTGCATCTCCCAGTGGACCAGACTGCTGAGAGTCCTGAGGGAGCTGATCATCTCAGGCTACCTCCATGTCCCCTTCTCGTTGGAGTATGTGGAGTATCTGCCCCTCCTGGATCTGAGGAGGTTTTCCTGTGAGCTCCGCTTGTCTGTCCTCCTGCTTCGAGTCCTTCAGCTGCTCTGCGGGTCCAGCTGCTCCCACTGGCTGTCAGCGGATGGCTGGACACATGTCAGCAGGTTATACGCCCACGCTGTGAGGGAGATGATGAGCTCGATAAGAGCCAAGCTGCCTCTTCCTTCATCTGATGCTTTGACATCTCCCAAAACACCAGCATCGAGAGACTCCAATCCTTCATGCACTTCAGTCAGATCTCCTAAAATGTCCAAAGACTCTCACAAAGACAGTGAACAAGCAGAAGACTCCCTTCTGAAATCAAAAGAGTCACAAATGGAAGAGGAGGAGACTGTTCCCTGCCAGGAAGTCCTTTTTGTTCTCAGCCAGCTCTTCTGCCATGTTCAGCACATCCAGGTATGAATTATTAAATGTCATACTCTCTAGATTCTGATTGGCTGGAAGGCGTTAACCTTTAGTATCCACTATCACCTGTGACGTAGGTATAACTTGCAAATAGTAAACTGTCGGTAAACACCGCAACTGACCCTTAGCTGAATATCATAGAGTTAGACTTTTTTTGTGTAACCACCAATAACATAAAGGATCTTCAGTTGAGAATCACACAAATAGTAATTTAAAGTTGTTTGCCTACAACTTATTTTGCCTTACAGAGTTTGAATAGTTGAGTTCCTCAAAGTCAAAAGACCAGTATTTCAGAATATTTCAGAAATAAGATGTCAACAGATGATATTTTGATGGCAAAAAGTTCCCTAAATATAGTATAGCATCCTCTAATGTATTTATTTTGCTGAATCTGGATTAAGAGTCTCAGTGGTCAATCTCTTTGTCCCAGGTGATGATGCCAGGAGGCCAGTGTGAACAACTGTTCCTGTCCAGTCTGGAGATCCTCAGCCACTATGAGGCCATCATGGCTGCTTTTCCTCACAGCAGCAGCCCGCTGGAGAGCGACAACACCCGACACTTCTTCTCCACCATCACAGACAACCTGGAGAACCAGGAGATGAAGGCTGTGCTGCAGCAGAAGATTGCTCAGCTTGTGTCGTCTGCAGCTTAAGATACACTGCTTTTTCATGTATTCCCCAGAGAATTAAGCTTCTGAAATGCTCAGATTCTCTGTTTGCTGATAAAATAAGGACATACTGTCGGTTGTCAATGTCATACATTGTACTTGGCTAATTAACAGATAGATAAGGAGTTAATAAAACGCCAGTACATCACAGCAAACGTCTTTCTGTTCATAAATTTGAGCTAGAGGATAAATTTGCAAGTAAAATGTACAAATATATCTACTGAACACCTGGGGCTCCTTTTTGTTTTTGGGACATGCTTACATACGACTGTATCCCCTCACAATCATCACCAAACCCTTCACGACAACACAATATCAATACATAATTTAATAGATTTATTAATTAAAGAGTCATTGCTTTACTTATACAAAAATATTCTCTGCAGATAAACAGTGTTGTACTAGCTGTAACACAAGACAGTTTTGTCTCAGTAACATCTGACAAAATTCACAGGTAAAATCTACATAATGATGGAGTACACAACAGCACTGAACTGAGTGAAGTGTCTGATGATATTAGGGCAAACGTTAGGGGGCACAGTGACAAAACATCGAAATATTTTGAAAAAGTAACAATACTCTGAAAATAAAGTTGGCAATTTACTGAAAAGTACAATTTTTCTTGTAAAATTAATTTTTTTTGACATGATACACATTTTTTCTCAAAGAATAGTCTTTTG
Organism: Chaetodon trifasciatus; assembly: GCA_037975065.1. Lineage (NCBI taxonomy): Eukaryota > Metazoa > Chordata > Actinopteri > Chaetodontiformes > Chaetodontidae > Chaetodon > Chaetodon trifasciatus. The sequence continues at coordinate 2,960,380 of JBBMOE010000004.1, forward strand.
AACTCAAGAGTCAAATAATACAAAAACATTTTGTCTTATAAAATTACAGCTACAGTGGCCCTCATACTCACATCATTAGTCTCAGTGTACAACCAGCTTGTATAAACAGGTGAACTCTTCAGTCTATCCTCGCCCTGTCATTGCCTCCATCTTCCTTCCTTGTCTTGTGCCGCAGGTACAGTCTGTTAGCTTTCCTCAGCAGCAGGATAAACCAGTAGACTTGTGGAGCCAGGATCATCAGATTACCCACATTGCACAGCAGGGGCAGATGGAAGGCCACTCTGTGTAGGGGAATCCCAAACTGCCGGCCGTACATCCAGTACATGAAGGGGAAGACCAGGATCCGACACGTGAAGAAGCTCAAGAGGACAATGATGCCGTTGATTCTGTGCAGCCTGGTGTCGTCAAGGCCCAGCTGGACACGAGAGGGAAGGAACGTGAAGAGGAGTATGACAACAACTCTGTGGAACTTTGAATCTTTGTTACACACACAGGCGGGTGTCAAAGACAAAAATCTGACAACAAAAGCTCCTATGCACGGCACACATCTCACTGAATGTTTGAAGAGTGTGAAACGATGAGAATCAGTTGCTAAGAACTTTACAGTCACCACATCTAAACCTAAATGAACAACCTGTGGAGATAGTGGAGTTAACATTGAAATGCTTCCACTTTAATGCATCAGTGGTAAGCAATATAGAAAATATAACACCAACAGGGTCCATGTTGCATAATTATTACTTTCACCTGTCATACTAAAGTACCTTTCCATGATGGTACATGTGGACTTTTGTTCAAATAACATTTGTAGTCTCTGACTTTTACTCGTAACATTTAGTATTTTTACACTTTGGTACTGCTACTTAAGTCTGAATGCTTCGTCCACAACAGCTGATCAGTGTGAATTGCATTTATCCAAAGCTTTACAATTTGCCTCTGATTGACACAACCATGGCAGCGAGCTACAGTGCCAGGTGCTGATCTGACCATCAGGAGCTGTTTGGGGTTCAGAGTCTGTCCCACGGACACTTTGACCCTGTGATTAATGGACATCCCACTTGAGCTCAAACTTGCCACAGCTGCCAATTTTTCTAAGTTCAACTGGTGTTGAGTCATTGCTGAGAAATGTGGCCACAGGAAATGACACAATGTAATACTGTGCCTGAGACAGAGCTGGAACAAGCTCTGTATTTTCTTCAGACCTTCAACTATTCAAACATTCAAAACATTCTTCAGACAGGGCTGTGGAACAGCTCTATGGTTGTAAATCATATCCTAACAGTGTGAAAACAGTAGCTGGTACAGCTGTGACATTTATAATGTCATCCAGATGGTTCACCTGGATGAGAATCTTTCCTATGGAGAGGAAAGGAGTGCTGAACTCTGTGGTGAACAGGCAGCCGACGAAGAAATCACCCAGTCCTCTTCTGAGGAACTGTAAATCAGACACAGTGTGTTCATTCCTGCCAAACAGACAAATCACATCTATGGACGCACTGTGAGTATGATCATGATTCCTCCCCAGACTTACCAGAGTGATGGGCATGAAAATGAGAAGCAGCACCAGGTGATGGAGGACCAACGTCCAGTCCTTCATGAGGAAAGCCTTGACTGTCTGAAGAGAGTGGCTGCTGTCTGACCTGGACTGACCTCTGACCTTCTGAATATGGTAGTGGCTCAGATACATGGCGTAGATGTCATGGACCATGTAGGGAGCTCCAAACACAACGAACCCATTGACCAACCAGTGACTGTATGGTCCAATTAGCATTGTAAATATAATAAACATGATGAGAAAAGACAGTAAACTTACTTGACTTTTTGTGTGCTGCTTTGCCGCACATGGCTCAAGAGGCTGATAGCTGATAGCGATAAAAGCTCGAAATTCAAATGTGATTCTTTCACCTGTCAGTCATGGTGTCCGTGCAGGATGTCACCACTGTGACTCCAGCTGCTGTAGCCAAAGACGCATGGATGGCAGACACCAGCCTAAAGAAACAGAGCCGGCAAAAATGACAAACTTTCTTAGTCATGCACAAAAATAGAAGTGGACAGAGAGCACGCATCGTCAAACTCCATTGAAATGCATTCTAATTTACTTAGTGTCTTGCTTATCGGCACCAAAGCATACATTAAAAAAGATAACTTTAAATACTGAAGCCTCTCAGAAGTCGAATTTGGTGTCCTCGGCCGAGATATTACACACATGTGACAAAATAACCGAGGAAAATTACAACTCTTCATATAACACGACACCTGTCATACTGACGTAATTGACGTTAGAGGAAGACAATGAGCACTTTCTAATAAAAGCTGTACTGAGACGAGCCCTTGGCTCATTCGCATCAAGTGCCGAATGTACCAATTCTTTATATGAACTAATATAAAACAATAAGTAAAGCTCCACACTGTATGAAAATTAACAGATTGGGAAGACAACATTAAACAGCCGCATGAAGTAACGGGATTCGGTGAGGTGAACGGCTCGTGTCGGCGCTGCTGACCTCTCACTGACAGAAACCACGTCGGCATCACTCCAGTGTGTGAAACTGTACTTCAGTATTTTCCTGAAGCTGTAGAAAAGCCCTGGAAACAACACGGCTCCACAAACCAGGGCACGAAACATTATGTTAGCCGACCTCCTCCAGCTGAGCACCTGTCACAGTTGAATTAACTTAGAGTTGCAGAAACTTCTCAGTTATTTTGCGCCTTTCATGTTAATAATTAAATAACAGCAGTAACACGTTAGACAGCTCCAGTGACGACAGACTGAGGGGCAGAAGCTAATGTGGCTAACAACAGCCCACAATGGTGTTAGCCTGTTTCTGAGCTTCTACACCCGTGTTGAGCTTCCCTGTCACGCGGATGTGTTTCATGTAGAGAGCTTCAATTGGTTGGAGGAGACGCCCGAAGAACCAATAGCAAGGAGTCGATCCTTAACCTGAGATTGCTTTAAATAAATAAAATAGAGGAACAACCTGAGATTGTTTTCTTATTAAACCATTTAAAAATAACATACATAACAGTGGCCGTTGATTTATTGTTGAAGTATTATTTTGGTATTTTTATTTTTTTATTTAATAGTGTATCCTAACTTATTATTTAATAAATATATATGCTTCTTACATCTCCAGCTGTAACTGTAACTATTCATTTAGTACTTTTCATTGGCTCATTTCTTGCAGGTTGTGGTAGGTGTAAATACTTTCCACTGCCTACATTTTTGTTCTGTTCTTTTATTATGGTCTTGTACCGTTTCCTTTAAATATTCATCCCATCTATCTCCATGGTGTAACTATGACAATGCAGTATAAATGACATCCCCCCAAACACACCACTTATACCTCTGCCAGATTTGAAAGCGTTAAAGACCAGCCGACATCACACAATTCAAATGATTTATTTCAAATGGCTGCAAACAAAACCTTCACCCACAGCCGCCTCCAGATCCTGCCTGTAGCCTGTGCCAGCAACCTGCAGCCTTCTTCTACACCTTCATATACTAGCAAGACACGTGTAGCCTGAACCTCCACCTACCTCCTCCACCTGCAGATTCTAGAAGACAGCTGCAGCACAAATCTCCACCTGCATATTCTAGCAATCATTCATGTCGAACCTCCAGCTCCTGCCTGAAGCCTCTTCCAGGTACCCTCAGCACCAACCGCTACTGTCAGTCTCAGGTAGGTGCAGCCCAAGCCTCCAACTACAACTTCTTTTAGCCAGCTGAACAGCCCCACCACACCTGCAACCTCCGCCACCCTCCAGCCTTTTCTACATAGCCACACATCCAACCTCTGCCTCACTTCACAGTAACTATCTCTTCCCACACTCATCAGTCTCTGCAGAAACCCGCAGCCTCCTCCTCCACCTGCCCATTCTGGCAGATTGCAGCAGACAACATTCCCCTTACTCTCCTTCACCTTCCCTCAGCTCCAGCACCAGACTTGGCCGTTAACCCTTTCCAGACATATTTAGCCTCAGAATGTACATCTATCTGCGGTTCCAGACAGCTTTGATCCCAGCCTTCACCTGCTTCTTCTGGTAGCCAGCAGCACCCCCAGCCAGCACCAACAAACTCCATCTACTGACTCTACTTGCAGAATTTTGCAGACACCTGCAGCCCCACAGTCTGCCCCTGACATCAGTTGCTGCTCATCCTCCACCCACAGACTTTGGCTGACACTTTGCCTCTTAACTAGATGCTACTTCAGCTCATTAAGTATAAGCATTGTAGGTCATAAAGCAGGGACTTGTACCACCTTCAGAGACTTAATGGAACAGGAGAGTCAGAAGGTGTTAACAGAGCTCAGTCTGTAAACATCCACACAGTCCTGACAAGAGGCCTATTAGGCAACAGGTGAAGTACCTGTGTGGGAGAACCAGGCTTCACGAAATAAACCAAAGGCTCATGTGTTATCAACATATTACCAGTTGAAGAAGTTTTAAATCCAGAAAATGTTTAAGGGCTTTTTAAACACACTTAAATTTAAGTGTGATGTTTCACCTTCTTCATAGAGATCTTGCTGTTCAACAAACAGCTGTGACAACAGACACATCTTAACCCTGATAACACACAAGCTTCATCACTGCTTCTTCATCTTCCCCTTTCTGTGACAACCTTGAGCAGTCAGCTCTTCCTGTTTGTCCTACACCGCCTCCACCTGGAGGACAGGAGCTACAACCACCAATCACACCGGGCAATGCAACAGCCAGATATAGCAAACTATCAGTACACTCACTAAAGTTTGCTGCAGGGCATAGTCCAGTACTCCTGAACTAACACATCTGGCTCCTGGTATTACGTCAGTCTGATTGAGATCATTTGATTAAACACAACTTTATTGAGGAAGGAGGTCAATACAGTCAAAAACAATAAAGCTCATAGCTCCAACAAGCAGGTTTTTGCTACAAGGACACAGAAGCATTAGCTCATATGTTTCGATAGCGTCCGACAGTGGTGCTGCTCTGGAGTCAAACTCAAATACAGTTGACTTTTAACACAAACATGGAAAATAACTTGATTTAATGATTGATTTAAACCTGCCATAAGACATGGTTGTGCAGTAGAAGTCTTAAATGAAAAAAACAGTGAGAACTACAAGACATATGACAATAAAGTGTACAAACATAGACTGGCAGAGGGGTGGTGATCAGCTGATGGAATCAAGAGAAATAGCTGACATACTAAACAATAACTTTAAGAACGATAGATGCTTGTTCTCTGATGAAGGGGTGGAGGTGGGTTAGATAAAGTGCAAGTCAATAAAAGTTCTTACATACATTCTTACATATTTTCTATCTTTTTGTCATATTTCCATCATTTCTATAGTTGCTCCACCATCTGCAGCAGCTGATTCGTTTCAGTCTCGTGTTGTGTGTTTGGGTCAAACACGTGATGCCGGTGGCCACATCTGTCCAGCACCCACTGCAAAGGCTCCCCCTTCGTCTTGATGTATTCCTCCGCTGTCCTTCCTCTCAGCTCCTCTCCATAGGTGAGCAACACCACAGTTCTCCTCCACACACCATTGCCCAGGATGCTGAGGTAGCTCTCCACAGCTTTCCTGTCTTTCTCTTTGAACGAGCCCACCGGCACAGCCAACAGGAAGCACACTTTGCTCCTCACAGGGCAGAGGGAGGGGCTCTGACTGATCTCCAACTTGACCTGCTTGGGACTGGCCAAACCAAACAGACTCCACCCAGGGGTGTCCACCACCCAGACAGGCCACCCTGATACTGTCCCATGGCCAACAGAGCACCTGATGGTCTTTTTGGCAACCTGGAACTCTTCTCTGCCCAGGATTGTGTTAGCTGCTGAGCTCTTCCCTGACTTCCTCCTTCCCAGCAGGATGAGGCCAAGAGTAGGCTTTAAACCAACTGGCCTTACTGGAAGTGCTGCAGTGACACACAGTGCAGTGGTTTTCACACTTTACACAGCTTACACATTTTTCATTCCAATGGTTGGTTAACTGATTGTGGGCAAAATTAGAAATATGGAATCAAAGTTCCTACCCACCTCTGGCCATATAAGGCAATCCTGAGACCATCTCCTTCCTTTCTATTGGCCTCCTATCATACATCACTGTCCTTTCTACATCCTCTTGTCTTCCCCGCCTCTTTTCCTTCATGCCCACATCTTGTCTCAGCTGGGTGTACATCCTGTACTGGATCTCCCTGGGACGCTTGTTAGCCTCCATCATCCTCTGGATCTTCTCAAAGAGCTCTGTAACCTGAGCCTCTGAGGTCCTGGACTGGTTGGTCATAAACTGGTACCTGTTCCCACATTGCTCCAGCAGCCAATGAAGAGCTGTACCTTGTTGCTTTATGTGTTCCTGAACAGACAGGCCTCCTGCAGCAGAAATAAGCTCACCGGTTAAACCTCAGTGGACGGGGCCAAAGAACCATTATTGAAGTAATAAATGAACAAGAGTCCACAGCTAAATGCTATGCTTGCATGGATAGAAAGACAAGATAGAGGTCCCATCATTACAAACTGAAATTGTGAAATCCATTATTTCATAAGAAAAAAATAAAAAATAGAAATCAAAATTAGATTTTGTGCAACAAAACTGTATTTTTTTTGCTTGTTTATCCTTTTGATCATCTTGTGATGTGACCTCTCATATCTATATTGGGAGTCCTTATCAGGGTGCCACACCCCACGTTGGAAACCACTGGGAATATGAATAAACAAAACAAATGACTTCACAAATGAATACACAAACACAAAAACAGAACAGGTAGCAGTCACAGCAAAGAGACACGAACATATAGTTAAACAGTGACAGTGACAACATATCAGATACAATTAAATGATCATTAGTTTACCTAACTTGTCTCCATGGGTAAAGACGAGTATGGCCCGCTGCCAGATGGGGGTTTGGAGCAGTCTGATGTGGGCCTCCATGGCCTTCCACTCCTCTTGGCCAAAGGTGATGGGCAGCACCAGCAGGATGACGTGGGGCTCTGGGTGGCAGAGGGTCAGACCTCTGCAGATCTCCTGGGACACTCTGTCTGGAGTGGTGGCGTGGGACAGCCAGCCTGGGGTGTCCACCACTGACACCTGGTTGATCAAATTTAGATAAAGTGAGTAAAGACCAGCTTTGGTTTAAATTGAGTAAATCCAAAGTGTAAACCCATATAATTACTTGTATTCCAAAGACGGTGCCATTCTCTCTGGAGCTGCGAGTTGTGTTTTTGTGGAAGGCTGGTTTTCCCAGGATGACGTTCCCTGCTGTGCTCTTTCCACTCTGTTTCTCACCCAGTAACAGCACGACCACTTGGGACAGGCTTAGCTCTGGACCTGACAAGCATTCATGATCTCCAGTTCATTCACACTCACATACAGTTTTTAAAGTATTTTTAAACTGCTTAAAATAACTCACCATATGAGGCCATGTTAAGAGTTTTTATAATCCTGTCAGAGTGTGCGTCAAAACCTCAGTCTGAAATCTCAACAAACCTCTTGTCTTATGTGATGCCAGTTGTGCATTTACCCCCTGCTGTTGATTCAGTGATGTTCCGTGGGACTGAATGAACTGACAAATAAAGCTTTGCCTGCATGTGTGTTAGGGTTGGGCCAGTAGTAATGTCAGTATAGTTTCAAAGTTCACAGCAGAGAAGTTCCCAAGAAGCGGCTGTGGTTAGTAAACTGAGTCATGTGTCAGACCAAACACAGACAAGCTAAGGATATTTAACAGAACACACACACACACACACACACACACACACACACACATACACTGTTCCATTATATTTGAGAGAAGACAGATGTCTCTACAGCCAATATCTCCAAAACTCTGCAGCTCACACCAAAATAATCAGTAAGAACAGGCAAGAGAGAGAAATGTACTGTCCCTTTAAGAGTCCTTCAGTCAGAGCACAGCAGGTCAACTGAAAACGCACAAATGTGAAATTTGTCAGCAATCACACAATTCAGCATATGTGAAGATGAATGTTTCTGTTTTCTAGTTCATATATACATATCATATATTCATAAATAATACATGAATATGTACTTGGGCTTAAATTGAGCTTGTGTCTCAATGACATTCCCATTTTCCCTGCTGTTAGCACCAACTTGCATAGGTCTTACTGCGAAACTTTCATGGAAATTATCAGGAAAATTTGCAGACAAATACATGCTCAGGAAATATTCTGAGCATCTGACATTTCAGAGTGGTTTTGCTGATGTTGTGACCACTTGTAGCATCAGTGTGCTGTTGTGTACTGTTCTTTAAAGTATTCAGGTCTCATATGCTCAAATGTGAGGACACAGAAAAGATCTGCAGTGCACCTGAACTCTGAATTAATTCCTCTGTGAGTCACACTGAACTCCCAGCTGACTTCCTTTCATATCTGCACTTGCACGTTGCCTGCAGTGGAATCAGTCCTTAATATGCAACTAAAGGTAGAGAGTGTAAAATGTGACTGAGTTTCAAATTGCCAAAGCATTGTTGTGCAAAATTAAGCACTTCTATTTCCAATTTTGCAGATTGTGTGCCACCAAGTGAAGTGACACCACTACCTCAGTCTGATGATGGTCGTTCCTCCCTGAACTAAGCCCAGATGAGTGAATGTGTCACTGCATTTTTTTTTTCTCTGCTGTCTGAGGGGATGAGTCCTTCCAGTGTGATGTGGGAGCCTCCAGGGTGTCAGCCTACAGATATACACTTGGCTGCTGGACATTTTCATGGCATCAGATCACTCTGTGAGGCCATAAAGCTCGGACCACAGAAATAGGCCACGTATGGATAATGGAGCGGCAAGAAGTAGGCCAGGCCACGGCGCTTCAATAATGATTACTGAGCGATCCATCAAAAGAAAATGGTGTACGTCTCTGCGGCGTTAAGCTGATAGGAGAGCTGGGTGAGCTGTCTCTACCCACAGTGAATTATGTCACTGAAGTGTGATTCCCTATGTTACAGTAGTTTCATTACTAAAAGCCAAATAAACTCTCAGACTTTGAATTTTATGAATTTCTGCAGGTAAAATGTTTGGATTACACTGTTAGATGTCAATAATATTTATTATTCATATTAAATAGGGTTATTTTAGATGCAAAATAAATGCACAATATCATGAGTATTCAGAGCTTCCTCCAAAAAAGCTTTACAATATTTTGCATGCAAATAGCTGATTCCTCATTGAAAACATCATGATTAAATGATCATCATCATTAAAAAATGATGGGGATATCATAAAGTGGAGCAAATGACACACTCACTGAGGCTCTGAGAACCCCACCTTATATAGAGGTGAGGTCCTGTGATGGCCCCATGAATGTGTATTTTATGCATCTTCTCTCACTTCAACTACTTGGATGCAATTTCTGTCAGACATTTATTCTACCTTCATATACATCTTTGTTTTTATTATCTGTGTTACTGGAAGCATTTACAGCTGGAAACTGTATACAAATATCAAGTAAAATGTTAAAACATATTAAGATGATGAAAGTAAACCCCCCCAAAAAGTTGTTTTTGCAAGAAACAAACGAATAAAGGCTGTTTAAGATGGAAGCAGCAGAGGCTGAGAGATAATGACTTCTGGTCCATAGTGAGAGTCAACACTGGATCCTACATTTCCCATGATAGAACAGACAGCAAGAAGAAGAAGAACACGCGCCATGCTTGGTGAAATTTCTTCTCCGCTTTTAACCCATCCATGGTCAGTCCTTCCTCCACAGCAGACCAGGAGCGGTGGGCTGCCATCTGACCGGCGCCCGGGGACCCAGTTTCTTTTTCGTCACCATTGGTCAGGTGGTGATCTTCTTGCATGTTTTTTGTAGGGGGATAAAATTTTTTAATGGAGGATCCCCCAGCTGAACACGGGGAGAGCATGCAAACTCCACATAGAAAGGCTCCTTTCCTCGAGATAAGGGCAGCAGGCACTGAAGGCATGGTGGAGGACACGTCCTCAGCGCCCCAGGTGGGAATCGAACCCGGGACCTTCTAGCTGTGAGGCGACAGTGTTGCCACTGTGCCTTGTGTGCCTGCTAAACATCCATGTGTTTACAGACGCATAACGCAGGCATTCTGTTTGGAATTTGCAGTATCCAGAATGTAGACAAGGTAGTTTTCTTCCTAATCTTCCACAGAGCTGCCTCGTTGCTACACACCTGCTGTTCCTCACCTGTGCACTAGTGACCACTATGGAGTTCAGTCCTCAAGCTCATCAGCTGCTCTGACCAACTGAGACTTGTTAGTGCAAGTCTTTTTCCTTTCTTTGCTGAATCTGAAGTCTGAATCCATTATTCACCATTGTTTCTTCTTCCTGTGCGAATATCTGTTCGTCAACACGTCTGAGCATCAATTGCTCTCCAGTGCACACTCTCCATTGACGTTAAAAAAGACAAAGACTCTGAGTAAAACCACTGATTTGTTAGCTTTTATTCATATATATATTTATATTTATATACTCATGTGTTTGACTGCCACTGTTAAAAAGTGTGACTCATCACATTTTCACCTGTAAGCATAAATAATAACTTTTTTTTCTCTCTTGAAACCTGGGAAATAAACCAACTGAAAACAGTTATGGGTCATTTTCAGCACCATTGAATAGTACATTCTCTATATTGCATCAGGATATAAAAATATACAGATATAGTGTTTTTTTTCTTTAAAACATTCTTTCCGTGTTGTTCAATGGCATGAAACAAGAGAGGAAGAAAAGACCTCATGCCGACGATGAGGATTGTTACCGTTATTGTTGTCTATATTATTAATCCTTAGCAGATCTGTACTGGACTGTCCATTCATCCATTCACAGCACTTTGAAAACATCAGTAGCAGCCACACGTAGGAGAAACAAATGAAATAAAACACATGTTAAAGGGCTGTCCTCTGAAACGCTCACAGTGCCACCGGCCTCCCCACCACTTAGATAAAAGAAAGAGAGTGAAGAAGATGCCAACAGAGACATGGGAGTGTTGTCGTGCCGTGGAAGGGAAAGCCATGAAAACCAAGCAGGCCGGTGGGCTGTAAGCTCCTTGTAACCATGACCAGTCCTCTTACAGTCACACACTAAACACAATTTATCCAATTTATCCACAGTCCAAAGCGGTGGTGGTGGTGATGATGATGCTCATGGTGCTGGGGTAAATAACACCCGCCACAAGAGGGAAAAAAAAATGCATAAAAACAACATGAATTCAAAGCAGACAAAAGTCCAAAAACTGCAACAAGTCAGTTTTAATGGTTTGAGGCAAACAAGAAGATCAAGAGTTGAAGAAAAAGAAGCGAAGGCGCAGGCAGGATGAGAGTTCAGTCTGCAGTGCATAGAGAGGGACTTCTGAGATGGAGACGGATTCACCGGTTGCCCTGTATCAGCCTTACACACTCACTCACTCACACACACACACACACACACACACACACACAGGGTAAACACACACCTCCACCCAGAGTGAGCAAGACATGAGAGTAAAGACACAGAGGGAAAGAAAGCAGGGCTGGTAGATCAGGTTCCTGTGGTTTCCAGAGTGTTGCCCTCTCCAGCTCTCTCAGTGGACAGAGGCAGCCTCCAGGCTGGTGGGGGTGTGCGCCTTTGTGCATGTGTGTGTGTGATATATGTCCAACTGCAAGACCGAAATTGGCCTGGCTCCACCAGCACCCTTATTTTCCATCCGTCTGTCCATCAGTCAGAGCGGTGCTGTGACCCGCTGTCCTCCAGGAGGCTTCACATCCGTGAGGAGGACGCCAGCTCGTAGAACAAGACGTAGGCGTCGCTGCTGCGCACTTGGCTGGAGGACATTGGCGTTACTCTGGAAAGAAAGAAAAGGGAGGCAGGTTGCATGGTGAGAAACAAGAGTTATGGTGAAGACAGCCTTTATAGAAAATTCTGGCTGTTCCAGTCCTTAAACCAGGGGCTGCTTTTACACATTGTTGACTCCCTTTACTTATAGACTGATGTCACTTGGACTCATTTCCACACTTTACATAGCACAATATATGTAGCTGCACTGCATAATTATATACACCAACTACTACAACTACTCCTACTGAGTTCCTTTTCCAGTTTTGAAAAATTTTCAGTGTACACATGGTATACGATGCATGTTGACTTCTCCAGCGTTCCACTAGGATTCAACCATAGCAGAGATTGGGGAAATGCACAAGAAGTGTAATATATATATATATATATATATATGTGTGTGTGTGTGTGTGTGTGTGTGTGTGTGTGTGTGTGTGTGTGTGTGTAAGTATATATACGTACCCACACACACACACACACACACACGGATGAGTAAAAATGAGAGAGAGCAGTAGTGGTGTGTTATGAATGACTGCAGTGGAGCAGGAAGAGGCCCGGAGGGAGCGACTGGATGCTCACGAGGTGGGAGAGGAGATAAAGGAGGTGAGGAGGATTAACTGCACCTTCTACCATTATTCCTCCCTTCAATACTCTCCTGCTGCTGCTGCTGCTGCTGCTGCTGCTGCACTCACTGCAGTTTGACTGGCTTATCTATTAAACCACACCGTGGTCATGGTAACTACTAATGTGGTCAGGTTACTGATAACAGCCTGAATTAACATGCTGAAAAAGAGCCTTTATAAATGATTTATCTCTTCTATCTCATATGTGACTAATATGTAATTAATAGGAGTTTGCATTATGACTGGAAAATCTCAGCTTGCTTGAACAGCTGCAGATACTGGATGATATATAGTACATTTTTAGCTGGTTTGAAGTGACTCAGCATCATTTACATTTCCATAAACATTTATTCCTGACTGTTTTATTACCAACATAATTCCAATGAAAAGCTCCTCTTGCTATGTGTAAACTGTTTATACGTGTGCAGCTGATCCAACAGCCAGAGAGTGGAGATCAAATTCAAACCAGATCAGCTGCAAAGTGCATTTTTGTTCCAGAAGAACAAAGGAGTATTATGCCAGTTTTATTGGCACAGGGGGAGCTTCCCCTTCCTCTATGTGCATCTTTTACCATGACATACACTACATCCATGAACACAGATGTTGTTATTGAGGAGGATGATGGCGTCAAAACCTACCTGGAGTCATTAAAGGTGTACCATTCTCCCGAGTTGGGATTGCGACAGTAGGCTGTGTAGTGACCGCCCATCGTGGTGCCTGAGTGGTTGGACACTGCATACAGGTTGTACACTGCATTTACTACAACAGGACAGAAGCAGAGACAAACTTAAAGCCTGCAGTTAGTCCTGCTGCTTGAACAACCTACGACAGAGTTCACAGTTTCTCTCGGGTCAACGCAAACACCTGATACTTCAAAATCCCCATCATTTTACACAGCTGCTCAATACATTTGATTGATATTTGCTGGAATGAAAAAAGCAAACAAAACAAAACTGAATCTCTAGTGTATTCTCCAGGGGACCAACTCATAAAGGTTCCTAGTACAAACAGTTGCTCTGAGTGATTAAATTTTGAGAAAATCCTTAGAATTATGACGTTTTTTAAGAATTTCTCTTAACAGTAAAGATTAGATCCTGTTAAAGATAATTGTTATTCACAAAGCACCTTACCCTTAAGAGAGCTCCAAAGGTAAAAACTGGCTGAGTTATGAGCTCTCTGAGTATGTTTGTGAGCATGAGCCCTGAACTGCATTACTGCCAGAGTGGAGAAAGACTCTCTTTAAATGATGTGACACTACATCTCCCCTTAAATCAAGGAAAAATACAACATTTTTACAACACTGTCTTGACTTTTTCTTTCAAAGCTTGATAAGACCTCCAACACATGAAATATACCATAACAGTGTTTGTTCGAAAAACAATCAGCTCTTACTGCTGTTTTCAGAGGCAAACTCCCGCAGGTCAAGATCCTTCATGGGGAAGTTAACAAAGGTGGACAGTTTGCTGGTTCTTCGTGCCTCAGAGAAGCGTTTCAGATCTGGACAGGAGGCAGAGTCAAGGAACAACTGTACCTACATTTCAATACATTCATCAATACTTTGACTCTGTACGAGGTTTCTTACTGGGTGGAATGTCTTCACTCACTGCATGGGCGTGGGCACAGAAACATCAGCTCATTGCTGGATGTGAGTGATCATCACAGCCAATTACACACTATGTATACACTGTATATCAGCTGAATCATTTTCATTCTGCATGGACGTGTGTGTGATCATTTTTTGCAAATCACACAAAGTTGTATTTTCTCTGATTATTCACAGCTCTGACAAATCCAATGCTGATTACACATCCATGCAAATGAATGCAAAATAGTACTGAGTCACTTGTTTCATGGCTGTGGTACAGCTCACGGTAATTCTTGAATTGTAATCGACTCCTGTGTCCTACAGTGCTGCCATACTTCCTACACACCATCCCACTGACACAAGAGTAATATAACACATCAGTATCAGACCCTCATGTCCAGAGGAAAGGATACGCAATACTAAGATCTTGGGGAACTTCTGTATTGTGAACTTCTTAGTGCATCTCCTCCTGGCTTTACACCTGTAGCACGTCTGCAGAGAAAGAAGAAACACCGACTTAGTTCACTCACTGTTTACAAGTTTACAATTTTTAATTCTTATTGCAACTAAAATCATATGACTACTATTGAAGTTTTAAGTAGGCAGAATTGAGACTTTTTAAGCATCAAGTGGAATATAGTGGAACATATACTGTAACTGAAGTGACTTCATGAAGAATTGTTGGCTCTTACCGGCTTCTCATCCCCGTCGAGGACGTCTTCTTTGGTGAAGAGCCGCATGCAGTCCATCAGGCTCACCTCACCATAGCCCTTCTGAGCACAAACATAGATGCATTCACATTAGCATGCACACAAGCAAACCACCCACACACACACACAGAAAGCAAAGCGAAGCACAAACAGAGACAGGGAGGAAACCAAAAAGCTGATGTTAGGAGCTGTGGAGAGATATTGATTAACGCTTCAAACGTCTATAAAAACACACAGACAAAGTCACAAAGTCACCTCTGACTGTAGCGTCTGTTCACCTTGTGGACTTGTTATGTGAGGATGATCAACATTCATCTGTCTATCTTACAGCTGTGTGTGTGTGTGTGTGTGTGTGTGTGTGTGTGTGTGTGTGTTTCCTAACCTTGGCGATAGGTAGAGAGAGATCCCAGAAGGGGTCGAAGACAGTGGAGCAGAAACCACAGTGGCTGCAGGTCAGAGAGCTCTTCAGCTGCCCCACAAACAGGTCTGTCAGAACGGGAGAGATCCCAAAGATTACATGAAAAGATCTACATCTATGTACATTTCTTTCTGCTGATCATTTGAATTTCATCTTTGTTTTCAGTGAAGTAATAACTTTGATATTTGAAACAAATATCATCTAGACACATGTTAAGTCCAACCTCAGTGCAAGATTCAGTGTATCAGTCTCTGAAAACCTGGTTAAAACTGATCTTGATGCACTTCTACTTACCGACTATCTTACTGTCTTCTCTCTCTAGATATTTACTCCACATCTTCTTCCCTTTCTCTTCATCACTGAGCAGGGAGCACAGATTAGAGCATGTTAGAATATTACATTCAAGATGGACACGACAGGCAGAGACACACTGATGCTCACACGCTGCTGTTCTCATTCAGTAAAAGGGCTGATAGTGTAACGGGTAATAGCAGAAAAGAGACCATATTTAGGGAGCTGACCTACTTCATTGGAGGTGGGAATAAAGGATTAAAAAGACACTTTCTACCCTGACACACATTTTCAAACTGGAAAAAAATGATCTGCATTGTTTTTCATATTTGGGCAGAGTGGACCCATTTTGAGGGTGATATTGAAAGTTGTTGAGATTAACTGTGACCCTTAAACAAGCCATGGTTAGATAACTGAAAATTATATCTAAGAAGATTTGGAGCATTAAGCTGATCTGGGCCCCTGAGAGGCAACAACTCAGCAGAGGAGGTGAAACTGCTGCACGCAGCGTTAAACGAAAGCTTCATGATGTAGCCTGAATGATTCGTGTTGCCTTAGTCCGGGCCCTGTCTGCACACTGTACACCATTCGTAATATATACAAGGCTTATACAAAGGCCATCATGTTTTTCCAGCATTAATGCTAAGTGTGTCTCTTTCTCCTCTTTGGTTATTCATGGGTAAAAAGTCTGCATATTCAATTTCTAACATTCCCAATATCACCCACACAATTTCATCAGTTTAGGATACACTTTCCAAAATGGGAAGTCAGCAATTTCAGAGAATTTCTGGGTATTCCTGTCTATCTAGAGGCACATCAAGTGTGCTGATCCTGCACAGAGAGATGTCAGTGCAGGCACACACACTGTCTGTCAGGCAGATTACTTACGGCAGGTGGTCGAAGTCCTCTACAGTCCCTCTCGGCCTGACAGTGACCCTGTTGACCTCGTTGTGCAGGCCGTCCAGGAGGAAGCGCAGGAACTCCTGAGCATCCTGTTGGCTGCAAGACACAGGAACAGTCAGTCAGTCAGAACATACTGTATCTCCACACTTCTACTCTTGCAGGCTTATTATTATCAGAGAGAAGTCACGATGGGGGCTCCTCAAAGATGTACGCAGCTTACTTGTATCCCACGAATCTGGGAGCATATCTCTGGATCTGAGTTTTGAATTCAGACGGACTGACTGCCTCACTGCTGGATGACATCCACATGGTCTGTATCAGCTTGGCAAATTCTGGCAGAACAGAAATACTCAGGTTACTCACACACTGGGACTTATAATGCACTTGGCAAATCCTAAAACTGTTACAGTGCGTAGTATTCAGGTTGATCATGAACTGATAGTACAGCTGATTTTCCTATCCTCTGTAAGATTTTGCGAGCAGCTGTGAGAAGTGTTTGTTTTGGACTCTAGGGGGCCTGTGTGACACGTCTCTCACCTTCCATGAGGGCTGTGTTGGTGCGGCTGTTGTTGTTAAGGTCTCTGCGGTGCGAGTTGTGCAGGCAGTAGTCTCGCAGGCTGTGTGTGTTGCTGAGACACTGCAGGATACTGTTCATGAAACACTGTGAGGAAAAACATCACAAACAGTTTGATTCCCTTACACAATTGTTCATTCATGACTCTCATTTGCTGGAAAGAAATTAAAAAACTCCCTTTGCACTTGTGATTTTTCCAGATTATATTTCATTTTGTTTGTCACATGCTCAATAAAATGTCTGTTGCGGCACATGATTTACACTGTTTAAAGATGACACAAGGAAACAGCAATCTTACAGTCATGTTAAAAATATATATATAAATATTTATTTGATTTGCAAGCTCTCCATAGCTGAGTTCAGCAAATTAAAGGCATGGTTTGACATTTAAGGAAATACACTTAATCACTTTTTGCTGAGTTAGATGAGAAGACTGATTCCACCATCCCCACAGCCAACAGCTGCTTAGCTAAGCTAAGCATAAAGACCAGAAACAAAGGAAAACAGCTAGCCTAGCTCAAAATCTGCCTCTACCAGCATGATCCGTACAAAAATCCAAGTTGTGGTTGAGTCCAGCAACCGATTAGCTTAGCTTAGCATAAAGACTGGAAAAAGGAGAAACATCTCATTTGTTTAACCTGTACAAAACCCAACATTAAAGACTGAAAATGGTTTTACGGGGGGGTTATGTGGAGGACTGGTTCTTGGCCTGAGTGTTGTAGCTTCTTTGAGTCTCCACTGGTTGCCTGGCAACCTCCTGTAAGAACAAGACTAAGAAATCACTGCACCAGTCCAATAAATAGTCCTGCACCAACCTTCCATAAAACCACAATGTGTTTTTTTCTTTACACTTGTGTTCTTGCATGGATTAAGAAAAAGATGTTTCCCCGTGTTTACAATGTTTATCTCTATGCTAAGCTAAGCTAATCAAGGGCTAGCACCAAACTCATATTTACCATACAGACATGAGAACAGTATTTATTGTCTCATCTTACTACTGTCAAGAAAGCAAATAACCCAAATGCCCCCAAAATCCATTTCTGTCCCTGTACTTTGTTCTTTATCTGTCAGCAGATGTCTCTGACCACCTTTGGACGGTGCCTTTAAAATGGACAGATGTACAATATGTGATTAAATTATATAATGTGGTGCACTTAGAAAGAAGTTTTGTAGATCTGGAAATGTATTCGTTAAGTCTGAAAGCTTACAGGACAGAATGGGAGAACCCTGGTATAATTACTGGGTATTAAGTTGTACCACAGACATGCAGACATGTTGCCAGCGACAGCAGTGTGTATATAAAGCTCCCATCACATTTCCACGAGACACGTGCAATTTGGGAAGATCAAACCAGTCAGAGAGAGACAGACCAAGTCCTCCCCAGTCCATAGTTCAGAGCGCTCTGATTAGATTACTGTACACACACACACCACAGCAAACATTGTTTATTTTAGGAGTCGTCCTTCTGGCTGTTGCCTGGTAGACTGATATTCTGCTGGACCACCACTCTCATGTGGACTCCATCTGATATCAACAAACTCCTATCAATAACACCAACTGGATTATGGGAATTTAGAGTGAGCTTCTCCCTTGACTGCAAGAATATGATGCCACTATTGCCAGACGTTTGGCACTAGACGGATGTAATTAGATGGATATGTGGCTGTTGTACTTACAGTGTTTCCTAGGTTCTTTAGTCCCACCAGGCCTTGGGCACTCTTTGAATTCTGAAAGACAAAAGACACAAATTTAGATGACATTTTAAATTCAAATCCAGCCAATAAGCTTCTGCGATTACAACCCATGGATGAACTGGTTTTTATTCCAGGATACACATTCTAAAAACACATTTTAAACACACTGTTGCATCATGGTGTGGACTGGTTTTAACTTTTATCTCCTTTTGTCCTATCCCTATGTTAATGTGCATGACGCTGATGAATACTTCCATACATTCAAACATAGCTACTTCTGCTCCTACATTTCAGAAAAAACACCAATGAACAAACTCCAAACTGATGGAAACCACTTCTATCTAGCTGTGACTGGAGTGTATAAGAGTTCAGTTTTATTGAGGTATTTACATCCTTAATAAAGAAAGAGGGAGAATTAATTTACACACTAAAAATCAGAATTCTTTGTCCAAAAGATGTTTTCTTATATACAGAAACGAGTGGTTGCTCTACCAACAGATATGCATTCAGCACTGTGTTTTCCTTCAGGCAGGATATGTACTTTAATGGTATCCCATGGAAGCTCAGAGAATCACCAAAACACAGACATGTGATAAAGATGTGATCTATGTACTCTGTGCAGCTGAGTGTGTCTGTTGTGTCCATCAAGGGATGACAGACAGGAGCCTTTTCTTGGTGAGCTTTATCTTCAGAGAGGAACTTGTTTTTGTTATTTCACAGTCAGTCAATTCCTCTCGTTAATCACTCCCGGGTGGCAAAGATCTGATCAACAACAGTTGATAACACACACTCTCTGCACCTCAAGGAGTTTCTACACTGTAGCTTTTACTGTCGCAAATCCATGAAATACACACATTTTATCTTTGTGAAACACAACAGATGGCAAAGCATATTATCAGATTTCAAAATCTTTAAATGGCACAAAATGCTTTGCAGAACTGATGTCATCACTTGCTGCTATTAAATATCATTACATAAGTTGAGTGGTTACATAATTGAGTAGCGAGAGGAAGAACTAACAAAGAACATGGGGGTGGAAAAGGAATGCACTTGTGCCCTCGACTAAGGAGCAGAGGCAGCAGACAATTATACTTTAGAAAACACGAGCTAAGCCAGCTTCAATTCATTTTCCACAGCACTCAATCCACCAGCATCCCTGAACCAACTTCATGCCCTGTCAAAGCACATGTCATATTGGCCATTTATTTTGCAATTGTGATATTTCATAAGCAATTTTCAAGAGAGTTGGACTCTTCTACCAATCCTGTAAAACAATAGCTGAGTCGTAGCAGTTTGTACAGTATGTGTAGAACAACAAAAACAATGGTTCAACCAGTTTCAATTTTAAGGATAAAAACAAGCTGACCGGTGGCCCAGCAGAGAAGCTAACAGCATGGTAACTTGAGCTTGTATTTTCAAGGCAGAGAGCAACTCTGCAGGGCCGGCAGCTTAACACCAGTCACCTGATCTCACTAGCAACTGAAATCTATCTTACCCACATGCCCCGTTACCCTCACCTGTGGTGACGCGAGGGCACACTCACTGAGAGGACTGTGTATCAGGACCACCATGAAAACTGGCAGAAAACAAGCTGAGACCACACAAAAATACAGTCACTTAAGTGTTCAGGGACTGAATCACACAGAGCACGTAAAGATGAAGGAGACATGGTTTTTAAAAGAGTGTTATAGCCCTAAATAAGAAAAATGGTCTTTTTCTTTATCTTAGTATGAGTCCAATTTTCAGTTCAACAAATGAATCAGTTACGAACGTTTGACGCCTAAGTGACTCAGCTTCTTTACCTTCTGGTTTAACCTTTTCTGAACACAATCAAGCACACAGTCAGATGATGTAACATCCATAATACATGCGAGAGAGGCTGGACCACATGGATTCATCATAATACAGCGCACACGTACTCTCAATGACCTCGCTGACCCAAAAGCAGTAGTCCTTTGTGATTCCACCATTCAAAAAGGTATCAGTCATCTAATAGTCCCAGAATGTGTCATGTGAGTGTGCTGGGAAACTCTCTGAGTTGTTACAGTATCCTCAACCTGCTGTGCATAAACATGTAAAGTCAAACTGACAGCGTTCAGCTGATCTGGAGATGGGGCTCAACATCATCATTATTAAGCAGAATGTTTTCTGTGAAGTTGGACTAACACAGCTCTGCACTGATAACAACTGGTGTCCACAGTGCACGGATCAATGTAAAGTAGTAGCCTTGCTTTGATTTTTTTCATGACTGATTAATAATCAATTGATTGGACTAATCGCATTACAGTCTCCCAGAAAACATGCAGATGTTTTCAAACTGTCCAAAAAGCCCAAACTATTCAATTCACAGTGATATAGAGCATCATACCAACATTATCTTCTTTTAACCCTTCAAAGCTCAGTTAATCTATTTTGGGCCAGCTGGGGTCAACGAAACAGGCTGTAATCACAACATTGACATATTCGTCCCTTGTGAAGTTAATGTGTAAACAGTTGCCTGTTTACACATCCTGCAAAAACAGAGCAGCATTATCATGTGTTTGTGTCCACTTGACAAGTCAGGTATTTACCATCCAATCTTTTTACTCCTTTTAGTTCTGTCTTGGTCTGCACCAACTCCTGAGGGAAACATCTGGCTCTTTCATGGCTAAATGCTGCACTTTGTTCACCAGCAAGATGCTTACATTGTAAGGGGATGTGCCCACACTCTCACAGTTTTCCCCGATATGGGGTAATGATAACTTTGTACCTCGTAGAGCTGATGGTGGATTCAGACAGTGGGCTAGCAAAAATACAAGTGGCTATTCAGAACCTACGTGACACCTGTGAAACTCCATCAGTACAATCCTAACATTCCTGATAACTGCACTAAATGCAGTGATAATGTTGGTACTCTACTACACTGCATGTGGGCATGCCAACTAATACAGTCATTTTGGAAAGATGTAATCAATATGATTTCAGGGATGACTAATATGGAGGTCCCTCTTGAGGCAAAGCTTTGCTTACTAGGTATCTATCCTGATCACTTTGTACCGAACCGCAAAACAGCACCCAGGATTGATTTGTCCCTGCTTCAGGCTAGGAGAGTGATTGCGCTGAAGTGGAAAAGTATGGACGGCCCTACACCTGCAATGTGGTTACGGGAAATGGTGTCATGCGTGGCTATGGAAAAATTAACCTATGTGGTCAGAGGGAAACTTAATAAGTTCAGGGAAACGTGGGACACCTTTATGCAATTCCTGGAAAGTGATCAGACTGGAACTAATGAATAATAATTCTTATAAACTATATGAATGAAATGTGATTGACAACATCTATGGAAACTAACATGCCTCTTATCAATATATATGACCAATAATGATTTGATTTGATTTTATGTAGGTTTCATTTTATTTTTATTCATTTATTTATTTATTTTATTTTTTAATTTTATTTACTTGTTTTTATTTATTTATTTATTTATTTTTCTATGTCTTTTTCAATGACTGTAATTTTTTCTTTTTCCCGGAATGTATATGTTGTTGAGGGTGGGGGAAGGGGGTGTTCTTAAATGTTGTTGTACTCGTTAATGTACATTTTTTATGCCAAAAACAATAAATATATTGTTTACAAAAAAAAAAAAAAAGATGCTTATGTTGTCTGTCTGCTGATTTGTGATAGGCAGGTAGGGTACAGAGGGTTTTTAGAGCTTCTTAAATGAAAATAGTTGCCATCTACTGCTAGCAACAAGGTTGATGAAAGTCCAAAAATTTTCTGTGGGTCAGTATGAACACATTACACTGTTAATATAACGATATTCATGGTGCAGCTTTAAAGGATTAACTGCTAATCAAAACTGTATTTGTGGAGTAATTTCCTGTCATTTCAGCTTTGGTTGCACTGCAGGTTTAGAGAAAGGACACTGAATGTGACAATCAAAGTGAGCAGTTGTGTCCTGATCACTGCTGTAAGCCCTGTGGAGGTACACATAATTGGAAGCATGTTGGTTAATCGGTAATGTGCGCCTGCAGCTTATCTAGCTATGAGTATGATACAGGAAGGGTTTTTTTACTATTATATAAACAATCTCTGCCATCTGTCTCTTATTCAGGAGAGAGAGAGTCATTGCAGCATGCGGAGGGGGAAAAAATCCGCCGCTTAATTAACTATTGCTTATCTAAATCCTCCTTTCTGTAAATTCCACTGTAGTGAATGGAACACTTCATTAGTCACGGCCATATAACATAAATACACAAACGTGCACGCACACACACACACTTCCTGTCCAGATTTGCTATCTCAGTGATGACTGCCGTGTGACAGGATGCAGAACAAGTCCTTTTTTTTGGTCACCTCAAATGTTATTTCATAACACACACACACACACACACACACACACACACACACCCACACCCCCCACCACTGGAATGTGTACGTCTGACTTTGCTGCACTCTGCTGAGTAATGCCACGGCCAGTCCCAAAAATAGCAGCTTTGCTTTTAATAAAGCTTGCTTGTCCACTCGCAATTGGCTGATCCTTCGGCCAGCCTGGCAGACGTCACGACGATGAAACAACGTCCCGGCTCTGTCTCCGTAGCAACGCTATTCTTACTTTTTGCGGCATGGAAAGCTAGAGGACATGGTGACATCACAGTGACAAGACTGAGCGTGGAAGGATTGTGTGTGTGACTCAGTGCACGAGTTTAGAGTGTGAGGAATTGGGAGTGAATGACTTGGAGCAGATGTGACATTCAAGCTGGAACCATCATCGAACGCTCACAAAAAGGATGATTCAGTTTTCAAATCAAGATTTTCCCCTTGTCTAAAGGCAGCATTTATAGCACCACGGCACACCAAAGCTCTTCACAAAAAGCCACACTAATGACATTATTTTTGGTGAATTAGCAGCTCCTTAGGGCACGGTCAAACAGCTGTTACTCCCACACCTCACTGCAGGGATTTGATTATTGGGATAATGATTATTTTAATACAAGTCGCAATCGTCCGGGAAGAGCTTTGTTCATACTGGAAGTAAATGACGCCAAATTTAAGAAATGACATGACAGTTTATCTACCTGTAAATAAACTGGTTTCTATCTTATTTAATCCTACTACCTCTATTCATTTGACAGACACGGAGTAAAATGCAATTCTAATCCAAGTCATTCAGTCCTCATTTTGTAAGCGCTGTGTCGAACAGGATTCTTTAATGTACATGTGTGACGATCCAAGCTCAAGCTCTGATCCCAGCCTGTAGCAAGACTATAATGACAGCTAATTCTGCTAAGATCCTCCTATACAGGCAGTTTAAACCAGTGCAGAGTGTGTTTGTGGGATTAAGGTCAAGCTGTGAAGTAAAGCTGGACCAGTGTAACATTTTCAGCATATAAAAGATTAGCCTACAACACATATTCCAAACTCTCATCCAGAAACGCTAACAAATATCTTAAACTTGGACAGCCCGAGAAGCAGCCTGTGACATTCAAATCACCTTTGCACTACAAACCATCTTAATGTTAACTCAATATAAGCATTCACACACCACCACCACCAGCGATACTCTGAGAGTCTTCCTTCCTGTTAGTGCTCAGATCCTGTACTTGCAGTATCGCATGCTCCTGGGATATATTCCAACTATTTTTTCACCTTTCTACAGCATAAATTGTTTCACTTGCCTGCTTTTCACTTGCAGTTGTCAATCAATTAATAAAGCAGAGCGAAGAACAACTGTGTGCTGCTAAGTGATTTTTGCTTTTTGCAGCGCAAGAGGTGAACAGATGGGAGAGAGAGTGGAGGAGTGGAGACGGGAGAAATCAAATCAACAGTCACAAGCGGGAGCATACATCCACTGTTCATATTCCCAATCGTTCCATGTGAGCGGCATGATACATACTGTACACAAAAGAGGCGGCCCTGGGGGATAACTTATGCATAAATGCTCTATTCAGAAATGTCAGACGCAGCTCAGGCAACTCGCGAGCTACTTCTGAAACCCTACGCCTTTGAGGCTAAAAAGCATGGTGAACAGAGGCTGCTTTAAGAAGCATTCCACCGGCCAGGGTGAACTGCGTCCTAAAGCCAGGAATAAGAGACAGCGGAAACGTCCCTTTGAGGTGTACCCAGCTTGGTGGAAGTAAAATATGTCCATCCACTGTGCTCAATTAATCCAAAGATGTAGGACTGCTGGCCTGAGGGATGGAGGGTGGTGTTGGAGCAGAGGAAATGGGTCAAAGCAAGGTGGGTAGGCTGGAGGATATGGATAATCCCTCATTACGGCTTTGCTTTCCAGGGTGACTTCACAGAAAAGGACAACTACTAAAAAGATTCTGCATTTTCGATCTCACCACTCGTTGAACTTTGGCCGTCAGCAGGGAGATTATATTGTCTAGCAGACATTCAGTGTTTACATCAAGCTTAATCTAAGGAATGTTCAGTTTAAGAAATGTCTAGCATGCTTTCCTTCAGCGTCAGACATCAGCTGATAGTCATCAAAACGTGATGACGAAAAGTACACTCTCAACTGATTAAGGGCTTTTAAGGCTGCATTCTTGCCATGAGGAAACAGCTGTGTGGGGAAAATGAACTCTATGTGTTCAAGCACTTAGACGTTTGTTGAAACCATCACGGCTCTGATTAAAGCTTTTTTTCACCTCGACACTTGTGCGCTTGATTGACAAAGTTCATGAGAATCGCTTGCTCTTCAGTGTTTTCTTTGAAATGAAAACAATATTCTTACATTTATTATCTTAACAGTGACATCTGAGTTCAGGAAAGTGGAGAAATCATCATTCATCAGCATTTTCCAAACAAAGCTGAGGCAAACTAAAGGTCTTCTCTTTCATTTATCATCTCTTCTGTGTGATGTGAACGCTGTGATAAACACAAAATGTTTCTCCCTGTTTGAACTGAGCATTAGACCTGAAGTTTTAAAGAAATCCTACCTCTAAGTGAGCTGCTTCACACTTGTTGCTGCAGCAGCTCCTTAGTAATCTAAATCTTGTGGAGACTTGAGATGTGGGAAAATAACAAGCTCAGAGCACAAGTGATAAAGCCTAATGAAATCCCAGAGGGGAGCTTATTCCAAACTATAAATGAATGCACAGGAACATTCTGATTATCTCTGTACCATCTGCCATGAAATTTAACTACTCTTCATATTGGCTTTTCTCTGGGTTCTCTGGCTTCCTCCCACAGTCCACAGACATGCAGTTTAGATTACCTGATGACTCTAAATTGCCCTTAAGTTTTTTTTGGATAATCCTGTAAATTTAACACCAGTTATTTCATCACATTGATTTAAATGTCATAAAAAAAATCTAATATTGTCATAAAGCGATAACACACACACACTTTTCAACCATCAATACAATAAAACTGTCCAGTGAAACAAAAATAGTCCACTGATTAATATCTAATTACAGTATTGACAATGCTCTAATAATACTCCTCCGACACCAAAACCGAAAACAAGTGGCACTTTCACCCCTCCCTGCTCTGCTTGTGTCTCTAGGGCCGTAAACTAAACTTCACACTACCAGCAGCAGGATGCCTGGGTCCACCTGGCAATGCCGAACACCAACTGCTGATTGGCTGGCATACCAGTGTGAGAGAACACAGCAGAACAGTCTGTTCTGACCTGTCTCTCTATTTGGCAGACCATCATAAACAATCTCTCTCTCACTCTCCATGAGTTACCCTTCTGCTGCTGTCGAGTTTTTACCACGTGAGCAGAAGTGACACTTCAGCGCGCATGCTAGCTTGTGTGTGTGTGTGAGTACGCGGACACACACGCTCAGCATTGGCACTTCATAGGTAATGAGAGACAATCTATTTATTTCTCCCTTTTAAAAAACACACAGAGGGATGGAATCAGTCATCAGAGCTTGTGGAGCTGGAGTGGGGTGACATGGAGCCACAGCTCGTCTCTCTCACACACACACTTACATACAAACAAGTAAATATTGAGATCCTCTTACTGAGAAGAATGGCTTTCTTCCGGGAAATACAAATAAACATGATCCTATTAACTGGCCCCTTGGTTGCATTTCATCAGATCAAAGACTGTGAGAAGACACTCTGCACACACCGGGCATCACACTAACAGCCAGCATTGTATAGATAACAGCTTGACAACATGTGACCATTAAGCAGTGCACTGGCTTCTTATGTAACAGCTCTGTTAGTCTTCACATATATCTCCACTGGTATGGATTTGTATACCAGGGAAACAAAATCACCCTCAGTGGCAGAAAAGTTAAATACTAACTAACAGGTTTGTGTTTCTCATACACTGGATGATTGCACCACAGGCTTTGACGAGCAGATGGAAAATAACCAAATACTAATGTGTAACCAAGTGCCTCCACCTCAGAACTGTATACTGTATAAACACCACACATGATATCCTCATATGAAAGATCTGCAGCCGAGTTACTCCCACTGAAGTTAAAACCAGCGTGGTACACTCAGGCTCCTGCTGCTACTATTTGACTTTGATATAAAAAATCAATATGCATAGCATTACACCTCTGAGAAGACAGGCGTTTGAATGGGTTGCTTATATGAGAAATTACAAACAAGAGTGATAACATAAGTGAATTAGCAACATTTAAAGCTTAATGAGGAACTAGCACTCAGAATTGGTAGGGCAACATTTTGTAAGAGAAATGGAGAATATGTTGAGCAGTAAATCTTAATGATAGTCATTTAAGGATATACAATTGGTGTTGTTCCACATAAATGTTAAGGATTATTCTAATCATAAGTCAATTTGTTGGTCATGTTTTCCAATTAAGTGTTAACCATTTTGTTTATAAAACATGAGATATAGTGAAAATGCTCATCACAAGTTCCCAGAGCTTGACATGAAATTTTCAGATTTTTTGTTCTTGTTGAACCAGCTAGGCTTAATTATTGTCAATGTAACTTTGACATGTTCAGTACAATTCTGCAACGCTAACTCGTGATCCCAAGCTAAGTGTAGCAGAGCAGGAATGAGTGGTGTAAGGATCTTTATGGCTGATTTTCCCCTTTCAGTAAGGGATAATGCATGACAGTGTAACACAGTTCACTGCAACTAATGTTCATTTCATACATTTTTTAGATCATTTTGCATACATCTGCCATATCATACGCTGAAGTAGGAAAAATATTCAAACTACTACAGTAATACTGATTCATGGTTCATGTTAACACTAGTGCACGCATATTCAAAGCAGGGTACTTTTCCTTGCCATGCATGCGATGGTCTGTGGGGAGGGAGGAGTAGAGGACAGATGATTAGCAAGAGCAGAAGGAGAAAGACAGGACAGGAGGAGCAGGTGCACGGTGACAACAAAACAGAAAGCGTGCCAAGCTGCCAGGCCTGGCCAGCACTAAAGTGTAGTCTAATGTGATTTCTCATTACATAACTGAAGCTGGCACACAGCAGCTCCACTCCATGCTGTAGCTTGGGAACACACACACACACACACACACACACACACACACACACACACACACACACACACACACGCTGGTGATCACAAACTAAAGGCAGTTCCTCTACATCTTCTCATATTTGCAATTTAGGACAAATACAGCTGAAATGTGGACTTTTAAATCTCACTTTACCCCATAATGCAAGTGTCTGGACAGTTTTTAGGCAAAGCTTACATATTAGAATTGAACTGTCTCTCGTCAGTAGGGCTTCATGCTAACTGGACCCATTTCCAGTCCCATCGGTACACAGTTTAGGACAATATATTGGTGCGCTGCTGTGATTTGTTTCTTAGATATAGGCAATTCATTGTCAAACACTTCTGAATTCATATAGTGAATATATTTTTGTTTGTTTTTTACTTTACAACTTAATTACAGTGTAGGAGGACTTCACTCAGCATAAAATCTATAGTGAAATCTGCCTCGCTTTGCTTTTTGGCTTCTAGTTTTTCAGGGGAGTTTTAATGTCCTGTGTTTATCACAATAATAATAATAATAATAATAACAATAACAATAATAATAAAAATAATGTCTTATTTTTTATCATGAATAAACAACATAACAATAAGGAAGGGAAAATCATTTTATGTGATGTTATTTGAAGCTGAAATTTGTAGAATAAACCAGTTTAAACCAGCACAATAGCACATTAACGCAGCTTCAATTAAAAGCATTGCCATAATTCCCTTGTCTAAAAGCCGAACTGACTTAAAGCCAGTGGTTTTCTGTACATTGTGTACCCAGACCTACATGTATGTGTATGTCAGGCTGCATATAGAAACAGCCAGAGGCGATATTCATACCCTGGATATTCCAGTGCATGCAGAAAGCCCTGACAGAATGGGTCACTTCTTTCTTTAATTCCAGTCCAGGCCTACAGTGGGATACATAAAAGCAGTATAGTAAGAGCAGCTGTAGTGTATGAGGGGATTAAACGACGGTTATATAACCAGTGACCTGCCGGTGCAGGCCTACTGATCCTGGCACAGCAGAGTACAGCGGCTTAAAAGAGCGGCTTACCTCTGCAAATGACTCACTTCAACGTTAAACTGACATCATCTTCGACAAGATACATAACGCTGTCAGTGAAACAACCATCTGTGTCCTCTTTATAATGACAAAAGCCCACATTTCCCATGACTCTCCTCTAACATCTGTGGACCGTGGTCCCTATTCTTACTCATATTTACACATCAAGCTCGTTATATTTCATTAACCTTTCAAACTGCGTAAAGTAATGATCTTTTAATAAATTCAGTAAATGAAACCAGATCTTTTAATATAGGCCTATTCTTTATTTTTACTGTACGTTTACACTGCTTGTTACCACCCACCACGAGTATTTTGGTAACAGAAAACAGCAGATAACACACACACACACACACACACACACACACACACGCATACACACACACACACACACACACACACACACACACACACACCAATTTCACAATACGGAATGCCTACATGCCTCCTTTCATAGTTAATTCCAGACAGTTCACAAAGCATCTTAACTAGTACCCTGTGAGTACGGCTCTGCGTAATAATGCGATATACACATTAAATTGCAGGATTTCTCAATGGACTTTGGCGTGACGCTCTCTTTGAAGCAGATATAACGGACAGCCGTGACCACTGTCTCTTACCTTGGCTTGATTTATGAGAAGCCCTACGAAAGTTGACACCAGCACCGAGCCAGACATGCTGCCTTTTCTCCGCATCTCCTGCTTCAGAAACGGGAAAGCAGCGGCCGGCGGCTCCTCAGGTACGGTCACCGTGTAGGACTGTCGCATGCTCGGCATGCTGGCGGGCGGGCGGATGAAGCCGACGATCGGTGCGAGTTATTCAGACGACAGCGAAGGTTTCCTGAGCGCTCCTGCTCTGTGGTTGCTGAGCTGTTTTCTATTGTGGGGAGGCGAATTAGACGTTTCACTCCGTTTCTGATAGGCTCCCTGCCTGTTTTCATTCATTCATTCAAATAACGGCACCAACCTCAAAGTCACAAATCACGCCGAGCGGTGAACCTGTGGCTTTCCCTTTAAATCACTCTGCTTACTGTATAATAACCCTGTGGGACGCGGTAAAGCGCAGGTGAAACGCAGCAAAAAGACTAAGTAATGACACAAGAGCTATTGGCAGCTGTAACATTATACGCTGGTGCACACAAAACGCCGGTCTAGTGAGTCGAATGGGTCTGTAAACGGTAATAAATACGAGTTGTGTTGCCACTCCGTTTTACTGAACTGGACGTCCGCCCCCCTTAGCTCGGGTAAAAGTCAGCCTACAACAAACGTCAGCGACCGCCTCCAGTCGTGCTGTCTACGTCACAGTCCATCCCTCTCCACGCTGCTGTAACAACCTGAAGGACTAATGCTGTGGCCCAAGGAGACTGCTCATCTCCATAATGAACATGACAGAAAACTATATGTCTTCCTTGCCGTGGCATATATGCCACAATACATTCCCCCAAATATGATGTAACAGCATGGAAATAGCTACCTGAATAACACACTGTTGTTTAAATGTGAGAAATGAGCTTTGTATTCACTTAAGTTTAATTCAGTGGTTCTAAAATTACATTCTGCGGTCCTAAAAATGGTCTTTAATGAGGTTGTGGTGACTCGTCAGCATCATAAACCATAGGGGCTGGTAATAGTTGGCTTCATTCTGTCACAATAAGAGGATGGAGAGGAATGACTGCTGCCATTCTAGTTTTCACCAGCATTGGTGAACAGTTAGACATGTCAAAGGGTAAAATCAACAGTAAAGATCCTTCATGTAGGGTCTCTGGGATACATCAAATTGGGTTCATACAGCTGTTTGATATCTTAGATATGCATTCATTGATTTATGGCCACTTTGGGACAACCCTTTCAGTTAATATGGCAGTTGTTAGCATACAGTAGCTTTAGCTGCATATTCAGCAGTTATGGAACAGCTGCCTGCATCGCTGGAAAAGACATGATGAGAGCCGTGAGACTGATCCAGCATATTAAAGTTGCAGGGTGGGAAACCAAAAAGTGAGCTGAAAGAAATGAAATCCTCTGTTAAGTCCGGGGGAACTTCCGAGTTGGGTAATAATTGTTTGTCTTTGATCCATTGTTAAAGATTCGTTCCATAAATGTATTACGACATTCATAAAAACTGTCTAATGTGTGTTTGTGGCTTTTGCAGAAAAAATATAACCACCACATTAAAATCCTCAAAATGGCACTGACTCCTCCCTCATTACTCCAAAACACATGAACATGCAAATATTTTTCATTTCACAAGTTGAAGTGGTGGATACAGGATGTCTCCTACTTCTCTGTAAGCCCCATTCTCAGTGCATGTGCACCAAATATTCAAGTGTAGGAACAAGAAGAAAAGGAAGACTTAAATGTAACAATGGATCAGATGACAAACAATTATCACCCACCTAATGTTAATATACAAGTGTTTTCAATGGTTCAATGGTTTCCTCAGAAATGAGTAGGAAGGAATAATAAGGAATAATGATTGAATGATTGAATGATTATAGCTGAAGGGACCTGAAATAATACTTCCAGACACTACTGAGGGACTCAACCACAACTTGTTTACAGGGTTTCCCTCTCAGTGCTAGAACAAACTCAGCTCTCTCTCCAATTACAGCTTGTTGATTGCTAGAGAATTAAGAAGCAAAATTTGGAAAACATGCAGGTGTTGCGTCAGTGTTTTTTAATTCCTTGACCACAGTCAGGTGATACACAAAAATGTGACTGAATCCAACAGACCCAGAAGCGTTTGGTGATATGCTGTTGTATCCATTTCAGGTAATTGAAAGATGTTTCAACATTTGGGACAGTCCAACTTAAAATGAGGAAACAGTGAGGAAATATGAGGTGTAGCATGTTTTAGTGCTGGTGGTGGTTACGCAAGATTGTTGACTACAAGCACCTGATGACACTGTTGAAGGTCTTGATGACAGATGGCCTGAGACCAGGTATCTTAGCCATTTTTTAGAGGTTTCCAAACTGATGCAGCTAATTAGTGAGCCAGACAACAGAATGTGCTGTGCCTCACCTCCCACTTACAGGCAGCATAGTTCAGGGTCACCAAAATACCAAACTGGCAAAACAGTGCGCCAGCCCTGCTATCTGCCATGTCTTGTTATGAAAGTCGGCCCTTAGTTTCTTTTAGCTTAAAGTATCAGCTACTCACCATGTGGATACAACATGCATTTCTGGACTTCTCTTCTGAGAAAGGACTGAAATACACAGTGGGTTTACAGTGTGGGTGATGTGAAAGAAGTGCAACATGTCCCCCATCTCATGACCCAGGCTTAAGCTTGTGTACACAACAAATAGCCAAGGAGCACATTCCATTACCAGGCTAAACGTGTGTGTGTTCGTCTGAATGTCTAAATCCTTGAGGTGGAAAACTACAATGTGAGAGGAGGGGGCAAAGAGTCAATGTTTATTTTCTGATATCTGATAGAAAGAGCTAAGCAGTCTGGTAAAAAAAAATGGGACAAAGGCAGTCTCCGAGCAGTGTTATCTAGGAGAAGTCAGGGTACAATTATCTAGGGATAGCTGCTCTATTCCCTAAGCTAAATTAGGCACATTAGACTGACAATCTCTTCACTCAAGTGTTTAAATTTAACCTAGGTACAACACATTCTTTTGGAGGACAATTGAAACAAACAGATCTGGGCCCTTATTTTACATTCCCACAAGACATACATGTAGTGTTCTTCAACTTGCTAGCACTGACGTTACATGCT
Organism: Chaetodon trifasciatus; assembly: GCA_037975065.1. Lineage (NCBI taxonomy): Eukaryota > Metazoa > Chordata > Actinopteri > Chaetodontiformes > Chaetodontidae > Chaetodon > Chaetodon trifasciatus. The sequence continues at coordinate 2,993,141 of JBBMOE010000004.1, forward strand.
GACATCACCTCATTCGTAGCATGCGGGAGAGTTTATGTGGGAGAGTTCCAGAACAGAACAAAGTCTTCTGTGCGGTCACTTTAGAACTGGATATCAGACAGAAATCAATTAGACTAGGTGCTGATCAACTTATTATGAGGATGTGTCTGTCTACATCAGGGGTTTTCAAAGTCTGACAAAGCGCACAAATAGAACTTCCATTGTTCTTAGCAAAATAATTATTACTCAATGTGCACTTCACGAGTTTTATATTTATATATTTCATGACCAAAGTTCCATAATTAGGTCAGGCGGTGATAACAGCAAATTTTCACTGATGATGAAGAGTATAGAAGTGGTTGAAAGAGATATGAAAAAGATCTTGAGATAAGATTGTTTTGTCAAACTATCATTTCCAATGTAATAAATGAATTTAAGTGCTCACATTTTGTATTTGAGCTAGGTCCAGAGAAAACAAAATCCAGGGGTGACTGGGCTTCACCTGTAGTAATGCAACCATTGTATCAGACTTGGGAGGTGAAGTGGAAGCTGACCCACAAAGCAAAGCTCTTAATTTACTGGTAAACCTCCATCAACCCTCTAGTAGTACAGTTATGAGCTTTGGGTAGTGACCCAAAGTTGATGACATAAGTCCTAAGCTGTTGGCTAGACTCATTATGTACAAGTGGGTGGAGATTTCTGCAATTTGAGAGACACTCATGGTTCTGCCACTATATCACTGACATTTTTTCAGGTTGTTCAGATGCCTGAGAACAAACTCTACCAAACACAAATATTACTAGCTGGCATAGGAGTGTTCAGGGACCTCAAGAAGTGCAGGACATCCGGCCTGCTGTACACCCTGCTGCCACCATGACCCTGACCTGGATATGCAGCTAAAGCACTACTGCTCTGTTCATTAAAAGAATATTCCCATACTTAGTACAGAGAATAATATGACACCTAGTTTTGATTTGTGGTCAAATTCCCAGTATTGATACTAGTGCATACATGGAATGGGTCCAGTATTCTACTGTTTTTTTTTTTTGTTTTTTTTGTAATGTTACAAAAGCTGCCCTGATATATGTGGCACACACTGTCCCACACACCCTATCAAGCAGAACCATAACTCACACCCACTTAAGTAATGGCCCTTATTTGTCAGAGAACAAAGTAAAGCTCCGAATCACACCTTCCTGTTCTCTTTTTTCAATCAAACCATAAGCTGTCTGACCAAGGTGGTGAACTGAGAGTCAGACAGTTGAAAAATACTGTTGACTCAACAGAAAGTCTAGACGCAAAGCCTGAGCGGAATAACCTGGGGCCAAGTCAAGACAGCTTTCACTCAGGCATGCCAGGCTGGCCTTACTGTTCCCGTTTCCTTTAGGAGGCAAAGAGCAAGAGTGTGAGTGAAAGGTTGACAGTCGTTAGACAGAGCTGGTTCTAAACTCAAGGTGAGGTAACACTGTTTCTTCTTTAAGTTTATAAGTCACATATAGATCCTCAACAAGTGTGGACTGAGTTTGAAGCCAGTGATCGGACATGCTGTAAACAATGCAACAGTGTAGTCAGATTACCTACACCACTTTATTTCGAAGAAGAACTGAATGTGAATGAACCTGTAATGTTGCCAGGCAAAGTTTGGGTAATAATTGTCCTCCTCTCTTCCAAATATGTTTGACAATCCTGAGAGTTCATTTACAGCCTGTATGATAATCTGAATGCTTATGTTTCTTCCACTGTTGGACCAGTATAGTGTTTTCTTCTAAACTTGGTTGGCAAAGCATAGCTGTAAATCTTACACTTAGTAAAGATAGATATGCTTACATCATATGTTTTTTTCTTCCCGGTCTGATTTGAATATCGTGTATGAAAATCAGGGAAATCAATAACAATAGTCATGCTAACCAGCTTGTCTTACTCATAAACATGGCACAAGATGAACAGGACCATGTGGCACCAGCAGCTGCTATTTTTGTGTTGTCGGACTGAGTTTACCTTGTTTTGCTAATGCTATTTCAAGACACCCTTCAGCAGTGGCATAAGTGGGTTTAAACATTCGTATTACAAAACCTAGTATTGTAATATGAACTAGTTGTAATAGAGAACGGCTGTTGGGTTGGGTGATGTAGACAAATATATATTGACTAATCAGTGATTGAATGGGGTCATCGTGGTTGTTCTTTTAGTGTGTTTTTGTTAGTTTAGTCTGCTAATTTAAAGAATGATCATTAAGTTAGCACACACCTGTGTGAATTTAGCAGCAGTTGTTGGGCTGACAGTTGAAAAATTGAGCACATCACAATGTTATTCTCTAATGATCCCGTAGGACTGCTTTTGTTACATTCAATTGGAAGAACTAGAACATCAGAAAAAAGAGGTTGCACTGAACATGTTGAGTTTGGTCTATGCAGATGGAAAATCAGAGAATGCAAAGTCAATCAACAACCAAACTAACACTGTGTTGAGCAAAACTTTGAGAGGAGAATGAGGAATTGATTATTACTGGGTTGAAGGTGGAGTTTCATGGTCAATATCAATAATGGATAGAGTGGCTCCTCGCTGACTTTCCTCATGATCAAATCAAAAACAGAGCACCACTCACCACTCTTGCTGCTTGAAGGTATGTTTGCTGATAAGGAACTGCTGACTGAGAGCACTATGAATAGAGTTTATGTACTTGTACCATCATACAGTAAATTCATACAATCAAATGCAAATCAAGCTAGGGTTGCAGCTAATAATTATTTTCCTTATTAAAAAATCTATTGATTACTGATCTGATGAATGAATGATGAAAATGTCTAAACATGTAGCAGGAGCCAGCAGCCAGTTAGCTTAGCTAAGCATAAAAACTGGAAACACTGGGAAATAGTTAGCCTGGCTGTGTGTTAATGTAACAATATATCATCTTAGCAGCACCTTTAAAGCTCAACACATTATTCTTAGTTGTTCAATCTGTGCAACTACTGAAGCCCAAAAACAATTTGCATGGCAAATACTGCTGCCATAACATGATGATGATTAAATGATTACTTGATTAACAAACTGACAAAATATTTTATGCCAATCAACTCATGGTGAGACTGTAATTTAAAAAAAAATATATAACACATTCTTCCTCCCACAAAGTAAAAGGTGAATTCATTGGCAATAAAATGCACAACGTACCCTCACTTGGTCTGGTATGACCAGTAGCTCATGTTCTGTTCAATCATGTTAGCTAGCAATGGCATAACTGAGTCATTTCAGTGACTTGAATACTTCTTCTCTAATTCTGCTACAGTTATACTAAATTTATAATAAACTAAATTGTCAGTAACAGCAGCCATGCTGTTTAGTAAATGAGGCATAGTCTTGCTTCAACAGTCTAAATGTTCACCATTGTCATTATGAAAACATAGAACAATTTCAAACTCAGGACCCTGACTCAGGCTGGTTTCTGCAGGCTCTGGCTTTAAATGTTTATCAGTGCAGATGCTTAGCCCTGGGGGAAGAAGGTGATTAAATGTGCCTGAAGTAACAGAGGCCTGGGGTTAATTAATGGTAGAAAAAGCCCAGCTGGTGACATCCAGTTAAAGCCTTATATTCTCAGTCCATGCGTGATGGATAGGTGTTGATTGCTTGTTAGGTTAGATGAGAATAGAAGTCCAGTTCAAGCTTGTGAAGTCCACTGGAGGAAAGGGTCAGTTATACTTTAAGGTGATGAAATGATCTTCATCTTTGACTCAGGAGACCCAGGTTTCTGTAATGTGTAGGTCGTGTTAGGTCACGTTAATCTATTTTTGAATGGATCACCTGGCTGATAAGAAAATGTACAGCATGCTTTATTTTTCCCAGTATAGCTCATGCTGGCAGCAAGTAACCCGCCACAACACCAGTGAGTTAAAATTGGTAGACCTCACTTGAATGACTCATTCAAGTACGTACAGCAAGTCCATATATTTCATGAGAGTAACAACAAACCATATGAGACCTACATCATTCAACATAAATATTTTTTGTGTACTAATAATGCAATGTTTTCGGATAGATGTTTGTTTTAAAGGTCCTGCACACCCATGATAAACAGGTACAGGTGATTTTAATGAATAGCTAATTGAACCTCTTCTCCGAGCTGTCTGGGTGTTTACTGTCACTTTGATGGGCGCATGGTGCTCAGTGGCCTCACATACATAATTCCCAGTATTCTGCTACCCACTTTCAACTTGAGCAGGCCTGTAATTATCCAGAATAAGCGGAAACAGCTCTTTTTAAATGATACTGGTAGTGAAATTCCATGCTAGGGTCTCAGACTTTCTGAATATTACCTAGCCAAATTGGCCCTGAACCTGTGTATCACTTGACAAAACAAAAAACACAATGAGGCGTACATGGGCTGGACACAGAAATACCCATAAAGTAGTGTAACCTAGTTCAATATCCAATAATAAATTTAAAGCTTATTATGTTTGGCTTTTATTGAAAAAATGTAAGACAAGTGCTGAGCTGACTTTATGGTACATTTTCAGTGATTAGCTTTTGATGTGGTTGTTGAGGGCTGCAACAAATCATTAATTTCATTATCAATTATTTCCTTGATATACTGATTAATTGCTTTGTCAACATAATGTCAGAAAATAATGAATAATGCCCATTACTTTTTTTTCACAGAGCCAAACATGATTTGTCTGCTCAATAATGCCAAAGATATTTGATGTACCATAATATGAAACAGGGAAAATGAGCAGATTCTCACAAAGAAGACACTTAGACAGGCATGAAGTTTGCATTTGTGCCCAAGGAACAATGCATTGACTACGTAAATATACATTTTCTGTTGATGTACTAAATGAATGAGTCTTCCTTTTGATGTTGTGACCAATCCTGTCAAAGTGAAAGACAGTGGAAGCTTGGGCTCATCACTTCAATATGACAAACATATGCACCATTCAATCTAATATTATATTGAACGTGTGTTTGATCCAATGTTTGAAAATTACATTTTGAGAGCTATTCATGGTTATAAGTACTTGATGTGCACTGAAAAACCCTTTCACATAAAGATTTATGACAAATTTTCCCTAATTGTCTTTTCCACTCTTCCTCCTCCCTACTATCCACTGCCCCCATCCTCCACTCTCCACATCCTCTTCCACTCATGTAAGTGGTTATCTGGACTAATCCTAAGGGGAAGTGGGTCAGTTGTGCTTTCTGACCTGCAAAGAGGAAGCTCAGGTCATTAGAACTGAGCTCAGAGACGAGGCTAGTGGCCTGAAGACCCAGCTCATCATAGCCAAGCAGTTACATCTGAGAGGTGCAAGCTGGCTAATTGCTGGGTTAGAAGGGGTCAGGTATCCATACTAAGAGCTCATTTGTCACATGACCATGGAACTACTTACGTACACTTGAATAACGACCTCCATCTTGTACATGATTGGTTATAGTGCTAATTACATCAGAAAGAAAAAAGATGTGTTGTTTTTTGTTTTTACTGAATAACTACCAAGGAACATGTTCAAGGCATGTCTGGTATATTACTGTGAACCAGGACATCAAGTGCATTGAAATTAATTTGAGCAATAGTGCCCCCATTTGGTAAAAAACAGCACTGTCAGAAGCCACAAAGCATTATGGGGATTTATCACGTGTGTGAAACTAAAGAGATGACACCAGTCTGCCTCTGTGGGGATGACTGCAGCTGTGACTCTGTTCAGCCTTTCTCAGACCCTGAATATTGATCCCTCTGGAGCAGTACATCCTCAATAAAAGCAGCAAGCTTCAAGCCAGCATGTGCAAGAACAGAGGACATTCTCTTACCGTGGAGTCCCTGGTGGGGGAGTTGGATAGCCCGTTACTGCTTGGCTCCCATGTCGAAGAGGTGTATGCTCTGCTGCTGCTGCTGCTGCTGCTGAAGGCCTCCTGGGTGGAGCTCTGCGAAAGGGCCTCCTGAGTAGAGCTCCGCGACAGGCCTGAGTAGCCCGGGCGGGAGCTCGTGCCATACGAATTGGCCACATCGCTGGTCCGACTGCGGTAGCTTCGCAGGGCACTGGTGGAAGAAGATGGGGTGGTGGAGGAAGAGCAGGAGGTGTCACTGAGGCCCAGAGAGGCCAGATCCCTGCTCAAGTCACTCTGGGATACAGATTTTCGTCGACTGAGTGAGATGCTGGAGGCCACCGGTGAAGAGGAGAGGTAGCTGGACTGGGCCGAGGACGAAGAGTAAGAACTGTAGCCGGTGTATGCCGATCCCCCACTCAGCCCCGACCCTCCATAGCTTTTGATGGGGGTTCTGCTGAGGCTCTCACTCCGGCGGTTGCTGCTGCTGCTCCCGAGGATGTCAGTGCGTGGGATGGTACGGCCCCGGTCACGGTCGGGGTCTGAGGAGGTGCTGTAGTTGCGGCTGCGGGCAGTGGAGCTACTCAGATAGCTGGAGGATGAGTAACCTGAGGAGGAGGTGGAGGAGGACGTGGGGGACTTGTAGGAGGACAGCCTGTCCCGCTCGCTGTAGGAGCTAAGGCCCGGGGTCAGGGTGGAGCTGTAGGAGCTGTAGTGGCTGGTGTAGGAGGGGCCAGAGTAGCGCTTGGCGGTGGAGGAGACGCGGGACATGCTGCTGCTGCTGCTGCTGCTGCTGGTTTCTCAGCCACAGGGAGGGAGAGCCTCTGGAAGACTGCATCGACTGCAGCCACAGCAAAGAGACACCAGTATTAGTTCATCAGCAACAATCAAATCAATACTTACACTCAATGTAGGCAGCAGTTAGGACATCATTTATCCTTGCCTCACTAAGCATTAATCTGGTTCTAAAGACACAATAAGATTCAAGAATGTGCATCACTGACTATAAAACTTCCACCTTTTGTGCATTACATCATGAAAACGTCAAATCTAAAGTGATACATACTTGGCATACTGTCTAAAACTTGAGCAAATACCTAACACTGACCCACACTGATACTCAGTGTCCTGCTATTTAAAGGATTTGAGCAGCATTTTCTTCATGTTTTAACCCATTTATAAAAATGATACTCCCTTTACATTACAACCCATTTTCAAAGCATGCTATAGAGTTTCAGATTTGTCACTGTGTTTTCACTGACTTTCAGGCTGAAGGCAGTTCGGTGCACTCCCTTATCAAAGTCAACTTACAACTACTTGAACCTTCCATTACTGAGAGAGTGAACGTCACATCTTAAACTGTCAACAAAATTGATGCTATTTCTGAGTGGTACATAATGCAGTCCTAAGTGGAAACTGATGTGAAATGTCTGCACTGTGTTCACCTACAAAGATAATGTAACTTTTTCAAACTATAAAGCCACTCTCCTAGAAAGACACTGTGGCAGACAGTGTGCACACTCCCACATGCACCCACAGTCTTTCGTCTTTCAAATGTCTTTCAAACTTTACAGCTCCAGTTTTTCAGACTTCTGCTTAAAAAATGTGTTGCTTGTTGATACGAGCTAATGTTGCTTCCAGACAGATGCTGCTGGTTCCACTACAAAAACATTTTGTCCCATCTGGCAGTAGTGTCCAAGTGTAACAATTCTATTAAAACTAAAAGTGTTTTCATCATGCCAAATCAGGCAAAAAAAAAATATTATAAAATTATTACACAGAGAATGTGATTTACATCCTAAAAAGGTGCCTCTGAAAAAGTTTATGTTGGTAAAACGACCTGGAAACTAAAACAACGCAGGAGTGGAATTCGATACAAGGATGTGAATTATCCTGTGGCATGTCACTTTCATGAATTCTCTCATAATGCCTCCGCTTTATGTTTTTTGGGAGTTGAATCTACTGAACCCTCTAAGGGATTTGGAACAGTACCCAGTGCTACACAGCTTAGATGCCTTAATGAGGGCTTTGACATGAAAGTAATGTTAGAAAATGTTGTACTGCTGGATACAACTCTCTGTTCTGCAGGAATCATTGTTGACAACAGACCATTTGTGATGTAAAATTATTTAATTATTTTATTATATTTTACTCAGCAAATGTTTTTTATGAACTTTTTTTACTTGACATTTGTGTTAAATTTCAGACATTTTTTTACACGTCTGTGTTATGTCTCTGTATGAAATGCGATTTTATGTTTTCAAGATGAATATACATTTGTGACTATGTTTTCATATAATGTGTGTGTGTTGATTGTTAATTGATGAAACCCCTGCCTGTGACAGACTATGTGGTATATTCTGTGTGGATTTGGAGTTTCTGAAGCTCTGACAAAGGGCTTTGTGACTGAAAGCTTAACCCATAAATTGGGTGCAGTGGAAATGTGTTTGCGTGTTCAGATTTTTGCTTTTTGCATCCAACACCTTCCTTGTTGTGGTAAGCCTATACCAAAAGACCTAATGAGAGGTCTAAAGTTTCAACAATCCGTGGTTTGCAGAAACACACACTGACAACATTTATTCTGGGGATTGAGTGGAAACACGCTGTGTATGGTGTCATTCTTCCCACTTGGACAAATCAAATGGGAATACTGCACATAAGGGTGTATGTATGGCTGTATGTCTATGTAGGGCCCAGTGATATAAGAATCCTGCATGATGGTCTATTCTGCCTATCTACAGGCTATTACAGTGCATGGTTGGTAACCCAGACCTGAGGCCTCCTAGCATAGTTGAGAGACCCCTGTAACATGGATACTATATCATAACCCCACATCAAGCAGCTCTGAGGAGTGTGATATACCATCCAGTTGTGACATATCTGCACTAGCTGGCATGCTTGCTGATATACCATTTAGGCATGATCTACTGCTCAAAGAAGGCACAGCATCTTCTACTGGCCCTTTAAATGTAACTCACTTGGAAAACCCACTGAAACCACCTTCTACAAACTTCAATTCCATTCTAAAATTTCATCCAAGGAGATAGAAGTATGGAATAGAATCTCTCCCAACTATTTTGACATCTCAAATTGCAAATCCCCTCTCTCGCAGGGCACCAGCCCATCCCTCCTCTGTCTCTCGGTGTAGTGTGTGAGTGCCCCACGGCTAAAATGGGAGAGTCCAGCTGGGTGTTGGAGGTAAAGTCAGGCAAGGCAGCACAGTGTGTTCCTGCAGCGCCCGACGCAGAGAGAGGCTCTTGTTCACATGCACAGCAGTGTCTGAATAAATAAAAGTATCTGGTGTTGCTGATCCGTGTTGAGTTCAGTGAAAGAGGCTCCTATTTCTTTCATCTGTCCCTCTCCCCTCTTCCCTCTCTCTCTCACTGCTCTCCATCCTCTCTCGCTCTCTCTCTTCCTCCTCGGCACCCTGCCTTCTCTCTGAGTGCACCTACTTCTCCTCAGTGTAATTTCCCCTCCTTCTGGGTCTCTATCGCTTTCTCCCTCTGCATCTCTCTCTCTGTGACCACTGGACTATCAATAATTCAGCATATGGATCTGGAGCAGGCAGACAGGCAGCGAGATGGAGACAAGCCAACATACACTGCTGGCCAAAACACACAGAGGCAGGCCAGGCAGCTGTGGCCATTCATTTGAGTACTGCTAAGCCAGCCACACTAACAGCACCAAGAAGCTGGCCTTGCTTTAAGTCAGCCAGCTAAAGCCAGGCTTAGTTGAAGTATGAGGTTTATTTCTAGAATTTGTGTCATTGTTCCATCATTTGGTGGAATGCAGATGGCATCATTAAAGAGTTCACTTGTAGTTTTCTGATGGAATAGTGCGTAGATCTGGATTTACTCTCTGCCACCACTTTAGTCAGTTACAGAAAATGACCAAGTTTGCGCAATGTGGTGGGCAGCTAAACTGAGGTGGGATAAACAAGCGGTGTCATAGTTTGAGTCATCTATTTGTTGTCTTTACAAGATGAATAAGCCCCAAAACACACTTCTCTTTAAGACTGATGATCAATACCTCAATGAACAAATTCAGTTAACACTGAATCCTGACGGGTGAATGAGTAGTGTTCTACATTGTAGGTCCCCTCACTGGTGAATGAAGGCACTGGCACTCAACTGTGAGCTAAGCTGTGATATACAGTGTTTTACTTATGGCTACAACCTCACTAAAAGAATGCAGAATCTACAGAAACCAACATAACTCTGCAGATAGGATGCTTAAGCTATTAACCCTTTTAACAGTGCTCATACAGACCTAGTTTTATACTGAACTGAACCAGTTTGAGCCAGCCACAGACTGAAATTAAAAATCTGAAATTGCAGTGGCGTAACATCACAATGACCAGTGATGGTCAGTAGCTTCAAGGCCTTGAACTGTTACTGTGACTGATGTGGTCCAATACAAATGCACAACCTTTTCCAAAATTCCAACAGTTTTAGTTATTTCACATGACAGAGGGCGGGGCCCAGCTAAAAAAAAGCAATGTCACATATTGACAGCGCCAATCAGGATTCAACAATATTTAAATCAAAATGGGATGACTGCGGGGTTGTTTGCTTATGTTGCAACTGTCTATCAAGCCTGATCAAATCCACCTACACAGTCCTTTTTTGTTATCGAAGGGTAACATCACCATGATATTCTGCTAAAACACAGCATATTTAAATAAAAGCAACAGAGGAGTGAGGGAGCAACATCTGTACATCTTGTGTCATGTCAGGGGACACAGGGGAGACGATAGCAGTATTAAGCACAACTGGGTACCACATTCAAAGATGGTGTCCCTCCCTTCCTTGAGTCTTTGGGCCCACAGAGTCCTTCTCCAGCCAGTGGCTTCAAGTCTTTGTACCAAACTGAAAGGAATTACTCAAATCAAAATGGGGATTCAGTAATTTCTCCTTCTATTTAATACCTGATACCTCATGGAACTATGATTTCATAGTAACCGTGGTCAAGACAAGCATTAGAGGACATAACCTGCTATTGTGACCTTAATATGCTGAGTAACAATGTTGTATTTCAAGAGAGGAATTTGGTGTTTTGCAGTTAACTTAGTCTGGTCCTTTGAGCTGATAATTTGCTTACTGAACACTAAAGAAACACTAGCCAGGCAGCCTTTTCAAAGCTTGCACACGAATTTGGTTGAGCCAAAACTTATTCACCACTGCAAATTCCCTTGACTAACAAGGCTGCAGCTGGTAAGACCACCACATCCTTATAATCACATGAGCTCAAATCTTCATTATTCGACTCCTCACACTGTAAAAACACATGGATAAAAAAAATGTGTCAGTGAAATTGCAGTGAGAATCCTGGGTGATCATCAGAGTTGTGTTTTCTCTGATAAAACTGTCAGTAAGACCCGGTATATAAACATGGCTTTTCACTAAATCAGTGACTCTCAAATGAATAGTTCCACAATACCCAATCATGACAAGTGTTGTCAAATGGACATCTGTGCTTTTCCTGTGTTTATTCGGGGCTCTTGTGATATTTCAGAACTCTCTAACCTTCAAATAAGGATAGACTGTGTGTCCTGCCTCATGCATGCACCTCTCTTTATTCCCACAGCTGTGTCACAACCGAAGACCCAGAGCAGCTGAGTGAAACAAGCTTGGGCGAGCCTGGTGGGCGAGCTGGTAAGTTACGTGCAAACAGCAAGTCACACCCGTGGGAGTAACACCACACATCATGAACACACAGGATTTATAAGACGATAGCAAACTATGGATTTCACTTCTGAGAGGAGATGTCTCCACGGAAACAACAACACATGCACGGGCACGAGCACGTGCCACAAACACACGCACACAAGTGCGCTGTGGCTACTCTGCATTTTCGGCCTCCCCTGAGGTTGTGCTTACCAGTAGTTACCATAGCTACCGTGGCAACAAGCTGCATTTTGTGTGCTTACTGCCGACGCATAAAGGCTTTAAAGGTAGCAGCATGACATATTCCATGGCCAATTTACTCATACTCATAATCAACGCTACAGACTAGTGGTTGCACTTAATGCTCTGTATTCCTTTACTTTGTTTAAAAAAACACCATGGAAATTAAAAAAAGGTCTGCCTAACAAACCCCTGTGCTGCAGGAAGATTATACAAAAGGATAAGAAAGAATATGAGAGGCCAGAGAGTTAAAGAATAGTAATGTGAAAACATTCTACTACTATGAAAGAGCTGGTGGGTCTGCCAAGCTTCTGCTAAATCTGTATTAAGAGAGCTGTCAACACAGTGGCAGAAGTGACTGCATGAGTGCAGTGGAAAACAAGATTTCAGCAGCTGACTGGTGGTAATCCCTGGCAAAGAGCTGGAGAGATGAGGTTTCACTTACTGGGCAGGTTTCCGGAAACCAAGCTAAAAACTTTTCAGGAACCACACTTTCACTACCTGCGACTGGATTTAGGAGCAATCTAAAGTCAGGAAAAAAAAAACAGCAAACGATACACTAGCAATAATTCACACTGGTAGAACTCTTCAACACACAGGTCTCCTGTCCATTCACAACCTGTCAATCATCAATCAGAGCTCACCTGGGGGTCACTGATGATGTCACTCACATTTGATTTGAAAGGTGCACTATTCAGCATTTTAATTAAAAGAATGGAATTACAGACTATGTGTAATATAAACAGGGTTGCCTTTAGTGACCATGAACCCTGGCAGTTCCACTCAGCTAAACATTTTAGTGCCTTTCAGGCCATTGTTTTGGTTTTTATGGCTTGCACCTTCAATGTTCTGGTTCACTCTCACTGTTCTCATCAACCTATTGAATACGGGACTTTCGCTAGGTGCTTAGCATGTGGCAAAAACAAATGACCTTTAATTTGAAGGATCTACCTGTGCGTAGTATAAAATATGGTAAGCATAACAGGAACCCTAAATACAGCTGCAAGTCTTCTAAAAGTAAATCTAATAAGAAGATTTATATGATATGTGCAACACTTTTTGTTCATGTTGAAAATAAAACTCATCTTTTCATGACCACCGTCTTTATAATTATCTAAATGTGGAAACTAGGGAAGATCATCAGAATTTCTAATGACTTGAATTGTGACTCACTTGCCTGATCAATAACTTGACTTGTCTTGCTTGGCTTAGAGCAGGGACTCGATTGACTGGCTTGATTCTCACCACAGTAATATGGGACTTGCTTGAGACTTGAAAGCTAAGACTTGAGACTTGCTTGGGACTTGCTCCCACCTCTGATAAATTTATACCGACTTTTCAAAGACCCATGTATTGCAAATTCCTCGTTAATCATGATTGGGCCCATGACCTCACTGAAATGTGCTTCTGTTGATCATCGATCATTGTCATGAGTCAGTGTGTCAGATCTCTAACAGTACATACTGTCCTCCCAGGTCTCCCCTCGGAATATTACAGAGCAGAGCCAATCTTAAGTGCGATAGGAGAGTGTGTGTGATGACGCAGGATGCCACAGCCGCTGTGCCCTGAGGTGACAGGGCATGAATGTAACATCAGTGTGGATGCTCTCTGGTGAGTTTGACTGAGAGTATGTGCCTCTGTCAGTGTGTGGAGAAGCGCTACTACATTACAGTAAATGTTAGCTCAATCACAGCTGAGTCAGTGTAGCTTTGAGGCTTGTAGTGTGATACATCATCAGAATTAATTGCCATTGGTTTCACTTCTTTACTTCATCTTGCATCCAAACCTCTCACTACAGACGTCTCAATAAGGCTGATCAAATTCCACTCCTTTCTTTACTGTGTTCTACTGTGTTGTCTCGGTCTGCTAATGCTCCTTTACAACAGCCTGAAGTACATGTATTGCGTGAATATGTGAGTGAAAATGAAAATGTATTAATATGAAAAATGATTTGGGCACACCATCATTGGCAAAATACACAACTTGGCTAAGCACCGATTATAATTCTCTCATTATTATGAGGGACAAAGCTCCACTATGCGGACTGGCCGTTTCTGTAGTTCAACTACAGAGCAACTCCAACACATCTTCTCTAGTAAAACCATCAGCTGACTGCTTCATGTCAGTTTCAGTTGGAACCTCCCAAGTAAACATTTGTTCTTATCATATCAATAAGTTAAGCTGATCAACATAATAAGTTCAATAAGGTGTGCCAAAGTCAGTTGGCTCCACCTGTCATATTTAATCCACATTGCACATCTTGTTCTGGTATGCGTGTTTGATAATGGACACATTATCAAACAGTTCAGAACTCACTCTATGACACCTTAAAAACATTCTACTGTATCCATCACCACAATATAAATCAATCAAACAACAAACAAACAAACACTTGCCAACAGGAAAAAACTAACATGAATTAGACACGTTGATCTCATATGGAATAACTTTAGCAATCAAACTGGGGGATATTAAGAGGTCTCTGAGGTGGGTTTGGCTTGGTCTTACAGGCAGCTATATATACCCTGAAATGTGAGCAGATAAGAGACTGCTGATGTCTGTAAGGGCCACACTGACGCCTCTGCCCTCCCTGTCTGCCCATTACAACTAGTTGCCAAGCTGTTTCGTATTGAACCTAGGCTTGACTACTTGGCTATTCGGACAAGCCATAGTTGGACCCTCTCCAGCCTTCCCTAGCTACTGGTTGGATACTATTCAACACTTATGTTTTCCCCTCAGCCAAGTCAGTGTGTGGCAGTACAAAGCTGTATATAACGCAGTACATACAGATAGATACGAAAAAAAAGGAAATGAACTGGAGGAATGCTCAGTGCTGCCACAAGAATACACAGGGTGCCAAATAAAACAAAGAAAAGTGGTAATAAAAACATCTGCTAGATAAAAATACTGTGATTGAATATAGAGACTGAATATCCAGCATTTAGCTTGTCCTAATCCTCAAGCAGTGTCATCCAAAGCTCTGACTGTAACAACTCTGTCACCTTCCATTTTCCATCCTTGAACATGGATCCTTAAACTCTCCAAAACACTTAACACCCCACATATACTGCACTCAAAGGCTGAAACTGAAGAAAAAAGATAAACATTTTTTCATACATTTTCTGCCACAAAAGAATTCACAATCAACATAAACAAGTACCTATGATATGAAAACCTGGAGGGGAGCAGCCAATCAGCATTTATCATTACCACCATCTGTTAGCGGCTCACAGGAGAGGCTATAAAAGCAGCAGTGACCTCAGAGTGGACTGACTCTACAGGCTGCAGTGATTGATGCTCCAGCCTCCACAGCTGACTGGCATAATTCTTTATTCATTGAGCTAATCATTTGGTCAATTAGATACCATTATTATTTGAAACACCTTTCAATCTCTGCCATTCCACTGAGTGATGCTGTTTGTCACTCAGTGGAATGCACAGAAGCGATTAGTGGTTAAAGCATTAATTCACACTGGTGGAGCAGTTTCACTTTTCAACACACATGCTTCCCATCTATTCGCAAAGAGTCAACCACTAGCAGCACCATATCTCACCTAGGGGTCAATGATGTCACTGACTTTTGATTGTAAAGACTTGATCTACAAATTTATACTGTTACTGACATTTTTAGGGATGCACCAATACCGATACAAGTATCGGGTAACGGGTGTGATACTGTGCTCATGTGCTTATAATTATAAACATAAGCATACTCTGGTAAAACTGCACCTGATACCACTTTCAGGCAACGTGGCATTAACCTCTTGTCAGTTGAACAGGTTGCTGGAGGAGGAGCAATGTCAGCAATATCAGGGGATATTTTAGGGTAAGTGATGACGACAAAAGTAGAGCAGAGTGCAAATTATGCTATGCTAAAATGTCAAGAGGAGCGGTGAAAAGCTTTTAACAAGCAATTTGATTAAACAGCTAAAGAACCCGACACAACACAGAGTTCAAGGAGTTTGCTAATGCTAGCAGCAGGAAACAGAGAACACCAACTTTGCAGCAAACACTGACAACCTGGTCAACGTTGTGGATAATACAGGAATTGGTCATCTTCTCAGTGTAATGGAGCTAAGATATGAGATTCCCAGCCGTCACCATATCTGAGAAAACATATTACCAAACAGTCTTCAAAAGGAGCAGAAGTGGGCTTTGGAAATATTTGGGTCTGAATGTGAGCTTCTTCCCTGACAATCTCACCACTTACCAGTGGAGACACTTCGCTGACATGGAAAAAACCCACTCTACTGCATTGTACGTGTGCCTGATCTGAGGTAAAGTGTGCGTGTGTTTGTGTGTATTTAGCATGTTAGAACTGTAGTGGTATTATTAAGATCTGATATTGGTACTCCATATCAGCGAACAGCCAAATGTAAGTACAGTGGTATTGCTGACTCTCTAGACATTTTTATACAATGATATCCATTACAAAAAATAGATCACACATTGCACCTTTTTTCTGTTGGCTCACGTTTTGGATTGACTTTAAAATGTTCCTCTTGACATAAAAGGCACTACATGGTCTGTATCTAAAAAGAATTGTTGTGCCAGTGGCCTCGAAGAGAAGCTTGAGATCATTAGAGCAGAGTGCCAAAGTCAAGGCTGAAAACTAAATGTGATAGTGGTTTTGCTGTTGTGCTTCTTAAATCCCCCGTAGTCTCAGAGAAGCCACATCAGTGCACATCTTTATAAAGCTCCTTGAAACCTATTTGTTTTTGTTGTCTTAATTTGTTTTCAAATCCAGCAGATAAACTGGTCCCCATTAGAAATCTGAATTTGTAACCATCACTGTATTATATAACAGATACACTGCATGGTAGGTTTGGTGTCTAATGCAGTGGATAATCTGTGTGTGCAAATAAAACTGTGGGATGATGTTTTCCCATTTGCTTTTTTTAAACGATATTGGCATCATCAAAGCCTTTTAACAGTGTAAGCTGCAATCTAAACGTCCTATTAGTGTCATAGTCTAAATGTCTGCATAGCAGTAAACTGAGAAGGAACTGACGTGCAGCATCACCTTTCCAGTTTAGTCACTTCTGTGAGTCACTGGTAAGCTGATAGAACACAACACATAACTTATTTGTATAACTTTTACTGACTCTGAAAGCGACTAGTCAGTTCTGCTGTGACACATCTGAACCATGCAATCGGTGATGTAAAACAGGAATGCACTATGAACTACATGTACTGAAGGATACTTCAGAGTTGATGCCGTCAACAGGGACAGCTTCTGTTTGTGTGTGTGTGTGTGTGTGTGTGTGTGTGTGTGTGTGTGTGTGTGTGTGAAGAAGTTACCTTCCGTACTTGTAGCGGTGTGTGTCAGTCCCCGCAGACTGTGATGGCTCTGGGGCAGCTCATTCTACTGTTGCCACCCCACAGTGTACACATACACACACACAGGTTTGTGACACTGATCACTCCTGTGGAAACACACAGACATGTTGTATGACATATAACATTCAACACTCGGGACAAAATAACAACATTAAAAACATTTTATCTTTTTCAGTTGACTCAGGAATTTTATTTAGAGCAGCGTAATCTGAAACAGGTAAATGCATAAAGTATCACTAGATCACATGCTGTCAGACACTGCTATCAAGCAATCTAGTTGCACAGAGGCAAGCAAACGCTCCATGTGACAAATATCATACTGCCTAGAGGCCTATAAATTGACAAAGAAATGAAGAAATGAAGTCTCTGTGATCTGTTTTGGGCTTTCTCTCCCAGCAAACTGTTTCAGAGACGTTCAGCATGAAGTGAGCATACAGGCCATCTGGTAACACATTCTCCGGATGTCATGTCCAACCATTAAAGGTTGATGATGCATCCTTCAGTATTATCAAATCCAAAAAAGTTGTTCAATTCTCAGGTAAAGAGAAAGTTGAGAGGTTGACTCCATCTTGCACAACATCTTTAAGTGGCCCTTTTAGTACTTGTTTTAAATTTCATGTTTCACCATCACAACCAGCTACTATACATTTTTTCACTATCCAATGCAAACTTCACATATATTAGCCCTACCCCAGAGAGTTGTTCTGAGTTCTTCGACTCGTGCAAGAAAAATCCAAAACTTTCTGAAACGCTATCTCCTGTCCTCTACCATTGTCTCCTTGGGAAGACTGACCCTACTGCTGAGCAAACAGCCCACACCATAGGCGTTCAACTGAGAAGCAGGTACCTAAAAGAAGAAAAGGGAGGAAGAGTGGCGGTTAAGTTGGATTGTAAGAGGCTCACCCTTGTTGCTCTGAGCGGCCAGGCCAATAGACAGAAAGCAATGGGGTGCTACTTGGGAGGCTGTGGCCCCAGAGTGTGAGAGGATAGTATGAGCACAGCGATCCAGAATGCCACAGATCAAGTTACAGAGCCGGTAAATATAGCAGACGCCTATGACCTCTACAGGTCACTCAGCACCCAGTTGCATTCCAATTTGCTCTTAAAGGACTAGCATTAAGGCTTTTTATGAGCCACGATGAGTGAGCGTCAAGTCCAGCACACTGCTTTAGCCTGCAGACTGGTTGCTTTCACAGAAAATAAAATTTGAAAAGAGTGGCAAACTTCACCAGATCATGATTCATCCACAGGCTTCTCTGAGCTCCTCCAGTCATAGTGCCACTGCATAGCAAATGGCATAGAAACTGTATAGATCCCAGACTGTCATACTAAGTAATTTGCTGATGGTCAGTTGCTCTAAAAATTTCCACATCGCAAAGTGAAATTTGTCATCAGATTTAACGCTGATGGTTCTAACTGTATTTCAGCTTTATGTGTTCAATGTAATTTTCATTTCCTCTAAATTAAAGTCATCGTCCTCGTTGTCTCCCTTATTCTGGCCAACAGAGAATGAAATTAGCACCTGCCAAATACAGTGGAAGTGAAAGTGTCTGTGGTGTTTTTTTTGTTTGTTTGTTTTTAAAAGCAGTTTTTTTAGTTTAAAATATTTAAGGATAAAATGATGTATTCCATATTTCTACAGTATAGACTGCAGAAGAGGAAGACAGGAACAGTGCCCTGCGCAAATGTTCAGTGACAGTGGCAGGTGAGAAAAGTCTTAAAATCAGAACCTGCTGCCCACACGTGTATATAATGTAAAACTAGAGTATGAAAAAAAAAAAAAATAGATTAGTAGCAAATCACCAAATAAAATCGAGAATAAAATTTCTTAGCCCCGGAAAGCAGCTGACGTATGTGAGGAAGACAATGGAAAAAGACAGACGTGGTGCCGTGGTGGACGGTCTCTGTGAGGGGTGTAGCATTACATGACAGCGGGAGGAGATGGGACGACTCTGGCACAGAAGCCATAGTTGACTCACTGCAGTGCAGCCGTTTGTACATGGTTCTTACCACACTGATATGAGGCAAATATCAATGTATAACAGAGATTCGTCTTCGGGCATGTGGATAATGTTGTTCCACCTGCGGTTAGATAACCACGAGCAGGGCCAGGAGCGTCGCTGGCTAATGGAAGAGGGGCAGCTTTGACAGTACTGTCGCTGAAGGGGGCGGAGAGGAAAGAGCGGAAAACTTACGCCCCCCCCTAAATCCCTTAGACTGGGGGACAGCGAAGTAAATAGTTAATATAACGTTTATTAACTAGCCTGGCTGGTTATTTCGTCTGTGTAGCCTCCGTGAAAGCCACGCATCCGTTAGTTTATCAGCCATGTCGCTAGCTAACTCAAGAGTCGCTGTAACCAGGACAGCAGCGGTGTAACGCCAGTGTGTTCAGGGACCACCGCACTGATCTGTACGGTGTGACTGAACTGTGCCAAACCATGCACATTTCATGGCTGATAATATAGCTAGGACCTTTAAACTTACGAAGACACCATTCCTCTCTCAGACACAGCTATATATCAGATAGAATAAGCAAGATTTAATTCGTCAAAAGCAGAAGTTTGTGCGGGTTCAGCCGTTATTCTTCCCCCCAGAACAGGCTGCAGGACAGTTTATGTACCTGCCTTAAAACTTGATATTATCCAGAAATGAAGAGCTGTGTCGCAGTCATATTTTATGCCGAACATTTTAACATTTTGGCTCATTGTAACTTCTAAACTGTTCAATAGCTATTGGTAAGGAACGACAAGCAAAGCTACGTGATATTGCCAGAGTTTACTGGGAGTTTGGCCTGTGCTTCTGTGCACAGGAGAGATCAACACCTTCACTATCCGGGTTATGGTGGTGTAAGGTAGCTAGTTAATGCATTCACTCACCTCACAGTTGGAAGTCATCCCGATCCAAACGGGCAGCGAAACGCCCCCCGAAAGTATCTTATTGGCTGGTTTGAGCTGCTTTTTAGACCATAACTTAAGTTGCTGTGAAGAATGACCGATAGTGTTGGATAGAGGACTACTCCGCCATGGGCTTTAATCAAGACTACGCTGGTATTCAGCCATATCTTCAATCCCTTTGCAGTTGTAGAGTTCAGCAACCAAGTAACGGTTCTTTTCGCTTTAACGGTGACGTCAGTCCGGTAACAGAGCTGGTTTCTGATTGGTTTATACCTCTGCGTTAGCGTCACCAGGCATCACAGCGAACCGCCTCCTACACCGTCGCCATGGTGATGAACGTAAACATCAGAGATTTCTTTCATTGAAAAAATGCTACGTTCAGGCATTATGGGAAAGATGGCTACTTGTTTCCAACAATCGTTATTTTCAACTCAGCTTTGAAATCGTTGGTTTAAATGCCACCAGGGATACTATTCAGCTGTTCAGTGAACTTTCAGTGGTAAATACTACTAAAAAATACAGCTTATTCCACCCAATGCATGTACATGTTTTCACTGAGCAACTGTTAAAAAACAATGCATACTAATGGAACTTCAGTCACCTCTGAGGTGCTGAATTTTTATTTATTTATTTATTTATTTATTTATTTATTTATTTATTTAT
>JBBMOE010000004.1:3018728-3034085 GCA_037975065.1 Chaetodon trifasciatus
GAGAGAGAGAGAGAGAGAGAGAGAGAGAGAGAGAGAGAGAGAGAGAGAGAGACCGTCTTTTGGGGATCCTAGTGTGTGTGTTACTTCTTTGCTGACACAAAAAAACCCTAATTTAGTGAGGTTACTGTAGTGGCAACATGTGTGACTTCCTCCCCGAAAATATGGACACAGCTCTCACTCTGGTTATGGAAGGACCGGATGGCTGGTTGCAATGGCCCAGGCATCCCATAATACAGCAGATGCAACCCCCAACCCCCGAGACTCCCTAGAGGACACAGTCATAAGCCTTCTCCAAGCCCACATAATACAAGAAGAAAACATATGAGAGGATAAAGGAAACATCAACCCTCAAATCATCTTTACAATATTAGAAATAATCAATTTGGGGTCATTGCACTCCTGAAGCCATTTTGTCATAAAGTGGTGTAATTTCCCTTTTCTGCCTCATCTATTTCCACTTTATGTAATTTCCCCCCTCCGGTCCAAAATGTGTTTGTCTCATTGTCACTGCAGAGTTTTCACATTCATCTGCTGAAGGAGGAGAATTCCTCCTCGTCACCCTCTATCTCTGCTTAATGTGTGTATGTGCAAACAAGATGAGGGCTAGTTTGGAAGCCAATCCTGATGCTGTGTACAACTCAACATGTGTGATGTGGAGACAAGAAGCCTGATGGGCATGTGCACAGAGAAGGGACTTTTCAGTGAAGTAACAAGATCTCATGTCCAGCAATTGAACTTTTTGAAATTAATGACATTTGCATATTCATACATTCTGGATTTGTCACTGAGGGAGGACTAAATGTATTTCTACATTTCTAACTTGTTGTGGAAAAAAACATATAATTCAAAGCTGAGTATTTCTTCATATATCTTCAAACATAAGCTTCACATTGATTGCTGATTGTCATTATGGCTCTAGAAAGAATCATTTGCTTTTTGACTCTTGGTATTTTGTTGAACAATCTGAAGGTGATGTTGCATCTGATAACAAAGAAGAAAAAAAAACACCACTGAACAACAAAATGGACCCAAACAATCCTCGTTTCATCACAAACCCCTGTGTTTTACAGTGTTTTATGCATGATTTTTCCTTTAGCAATAGCTGCTTTTCCTGATAACAGTGGCCACTTTAAAAGTGCAGATGAACGCAGCCCTCTCCACTCTGCAGCACTGCCTCACGACTAATCAGGCTAGCTTTTGCGACGAGTGGGCAAGCCAGTGGTGTTGGATACTTGCCTATGCAGGTGCTATGATACATGCCGTGTACTAAGAGATAGAGCTGCTGTGCTGGTATAGCAGTGCCCTCCCTCTGGGTTAAGCTGCGAGCTGACGCCGAGTTGCTGTCTCGGCCTGTTCTCCAGTGTGACAGATTTGTCCACTAACTCTGGTGTATGCCCTGAAATAAAGCTGAAATAAATAAAGTTCTTAAAATTCTCTCCAGACAGGCTGTATTTCCAGCCAGAGCCTCCCAGCAGCCCACTGTAGTCCACTGTGCAGTCTTCATGATGGTGTTCACATCATTTTCTTGTTTCACTCTCCATTCCAAGTGGGCCGCTGATGCTGTTCCATATGCATTTCCTAGTTATTTTGTGATGCCAGTTAATCAATCAACAAATAATCCAATTAATCAAACAATCAAACGACACTGGAAACAGCCAGTTTGGAAACCAGCTCTTCACTTGGTCTTGGGTACCACCAGTATCTCATCACCATCTTGGATGCTGTAGGAGTGGAGGGCCCGGGTGTTGTACTTCATTTCCTCAGGACCAAAGGCGCTGCACTTGTCGATGTAATAGAGCCTCATGCTGTTGGTGGACAGCTGGACCACTGTTGTCAGCTGCTTCTTCAGCTCAGCTACCGTCTGGTCCAAGCGGATGCTCAGCTGAAATAAAGGCCAACAGTTTCTACGTTTTAGGCATTAAATGGACACCAATTTCACTCAGAAGAAAAGAAAAGTACAATAAGGTAAAGTCTGGACATTTTCAGTTCTGTACATAGTGGCCTTAAGAATGACAGCTGATAGCCATTCTAATACTGATGGTAAACCACAAACATAACCCTGGTCATGAATTTAAGTGCACTTACACAACACTTCATTTGAAATCTCTTCCCATTCTTAGTATTGTTCATATAAATGTGCATAGTTTGTTTTCAAGAATTCATTTGATCACATGAACACCGGCATCTTTTTGAGAGAGCAGTTGTGTCATGCAAACCTACAAGAACATTAGCCAAAACCATGACAGCAATAACAATGTTCTTCTGTAAACTTAAAAGTCAACACATCACAACAGAAATATCTGGCTCAGTAGCTGCTAAATACTCCGATGTGTTCACCTCAACCTATCACGTGGTTCTGGGAAGGAAGTGTAGTTTGTTTATTAGAGCTTTTTAGCTGAAAACAGCTGCCTGGTGGTGAGAGTGAACTGAAACAGAGCTGAAAGATGTTAAAACACTCTGTACAGTTGAAGGGAACTGCAGAGTCGGACAATAATCCTTTGTAGGTTCATTGCTAACGACATCTTTCACATCACACACACTCATACGATTCATTATTCATAAACATTAATTGAAACAGTTTGAAGGATGCAGTACTGAGGCAGATACAATAAGTACGTTTACTATAAAGACACTCAACAGGATTGCAAGGACAAGTATGAATGGGTGAGTTAAAAAAAAGAAGTAAGGTTACATGATATCACCCTGCCTCTCAAATGATTCTACATTTGTAAACCAACATCCCACCACATGCAAAGCCCACCTGCTCCACTTTTTCCTCACAGTGAACCTCCACCTGGGCATGGCAGCGAGGGCGGAGGTCAATCTCAGCGAGTGGCTCCAGCTTCCCATACTTGGTTACCAGGGAATGGTATCTGAGGAGGAAAAGAGCAGGTTGTGCTGTCAATCCACAGAGCAGACACACACGTACACACACACAGGTGAGTGAGTGCAGTGTACCTGTAAGGCAGCTCCTCCTCTGGGTAGTCTAAATAGTAACGGATGAAGAACCTCTCTGCGTCTTCTCTCTCACTAGCAGACACAACACTGCCATTTAGCAGTGATATTGAAGGGAGCCTGAGGGGACACACATACATGCTGCATTATACTGTTGGAAATGTACCAGATTACTGTCTTCAGATGCCAAGAACTCAGTGTTAGGAGAAAACAAAACAACCTTTCTATCTACTGTAAAGGAGGCCCATTCTCACTGATGTCATTGATAGGACTCACTGTGCTATCATGAGGCTGCGCCGCTCCGCATTGGTGTAGGTCTGTAGTAAGGGAATGCCCTGCAGCCGCACCTCCTCCAGCTTGGGAAAGAAGTTCAGCTTCTCAATGTCGTCCCATTGATTGAGACCTGACAACACACAGACAGGTCATATGTCAAACAGTTACCTAAGCCTTTGCTCTTACTTATCTAGTCATGGACATTCAATACAACAGAGAAATAGTTAACATGTGTGGCCATGTTTCCAGGGGCTTTATGGGATTAGTAAAATGATGTTAATGTTAAAGTTAAAGTTAAGTCAGTTGCACAAATGATGAGTTCCATGACCCATTCATTTAAAATCACTTTGCTCTACCCAATCCTAAATTCAGCATGCATTAATGTGGGATTTACAATTCTTGTTTTAGTGGTCTGAAAGTTAACTTTTCTAGTTTCAATTCCGTTGTTGTGGTGGGTGCATACAGACCATCCTCAGCAGTCTCCAGTGCAAGTAATACATGAGCAGACTTAATTGCTCACTACAGCCACTCTGAGGAGCTGCTTCTAAGTGACTTTTACCTAAAATGGTTGACAAATGATTCAAACTGCCTAAAAGAGATCCCAGAGTCTCAATCTGTCACAGCTGAACAATGAGCTGACCAGACCTAATTTGAAGGATCCTTCAAAATCATCGCTGACATATTTGATTCTGTGGAACAGAAGGGACAAAATTACTGCTCCTGGAGGTTTTGTGCTCAGCTTTAGTGCCCACTGTCTGTGAAGCTGCTTTAGAAGAAATAAAAAGAAATGTAAAAAAAAATTAACAGGTTTTTCTCAGAGACCTTGCTCAAAGTAGTATATACATCTTTCAAGATGGATCTTGCTGCTGCTGGGGATCAGTTTGATATGGTATACCCAAGATCTGCTCTGAACAGTCAGCCATTGGACCATGTGCCTCTCATGTCTCACTTCATCCCACAGGGTCACTTCCTCTGCTGTTAGGGAGGAACGTCAAGCTATCGATTGCAGGAAAACAACAGAAGGGGATAAACTAGACCCTTAGATTTAAAACTCTGTCCCGGTTTCATTGCAGAACAAATGATATATCTATTTAATCTCTCCCGTTCCACTGCAGTTATCTATCAGGTCTGGAAATCTGCACATGTAGTGCCACTGCATAAGGGTGGTGACAAAAGTGATCTCAACAAATTATTGGCCAATTTCTAAACTGCCATGTCTTGCTAATGTCCTGGAGTCATACGGTTGATCATGCTATGCTCCTAAAGTGGCAATGTGACTGGTTTTGACTGTAAGTCCTTAAATGGTTTCAACACGATCTGTTACAAAGACAGCAATGTGTGATTTTGTGAAGTGATTGTTCTGTTCATTTTCAGCACTGTCAAAGGGGGTTCCACAAGGTTCAATACTGGGTCCTGTTTTGTTTACAACTCATATCAACAATATCACTTCTTCTCTAACAAATTGCAGCACCTGTCGTTATGTGGATACACTCCTATTTGGTTTTGCTAATACTTCACACTCAGCCACTGAAATCCCACAACAATGCACTTTTTAATTTTAATTAGTCCTGAATGGAAACAAGACTAAATATGTGCTGTTCTCTAGAGCCAGAGATATTCTGGACTATGGTGTGCATATTACCTCTATGAATGGACTTTTCCAGTAGTTTCCAGTAAAAATATGATAATATTTGGCAGGATCAAAAGTTACACTTGAAATTCACATCAGCACAGGAGAATAAGGGCAAGCCTTTACGCAGCTATGTGAAAATCTCCATCATACATCAGAGAAGACACAAGCCTGAATGTCAAGGACAACAGGTTGGCTCAGTG
Organism: Chaetodon trifasciatus; assembly: GCA_037975065.1. Taxonomy (NCBI): domain Eukaryota; kingdom Metazoa; phylum Chordata; class Actinopteri; order Chaetodontiformes; family Chaetodontidae; genus Chaetodon; species Chaetodon trifasciatus. The sequence continues at coordinate 3,023,790 of JBBMOE010000004.1, forward strand.
TTTTTATACAAGTCCATTAAATGACTAAAGAGAAACATTTTAGTTTTATGATATGGACACCTCATGAAAGGCTTTAAAAAACGGACTTCCTGTGTGCAAAAACACAGAATTTGGAAAACTGCTTTTAGTTTTTGTGCTGCATACACCTAGAACATTTTACAACATACATGAAAACAATTATACCAACAGGTTAACCTTAAATACAAACTACTCCACTCTCGAATGTAACTGTGTTCTGTTGGTTGTTTACTTTCTGATTATTTGTGTGTGTTTATTCTGTTTTAACTGTACTCTCGACATCATTGGAAATGAGGGCCTCAGTAATTCTTTTGAGATTGAGGTTGAATGAATGAATCACATTACAACTGTGTGGGTATCAAAGTCAGATATATCTTGTTCCTCTGCGCCACAGGGTGCCATTGTTTCACACATCAATGGGCCACCCTGTTGAACTGGGTGACATGTTCCTTCATTACCACACAGCACACAGACTTTATTTTGACTCAAACAGACATACACTATCCTACTGCTGGAAACACTTGCTAGAGCATGAAATGTGGATTAATGAACCACTAAAAATAGTCCCCAACAAATGCACTTTCCTCTTGTCTGAGTAACATTTATTAAAAACTACTATCCCCTTCATGAGGGCATAATATGAGACAAAATGACTTGCAAGAACGATGTTTTCCATTGCCTCAGGCAGGATATGACAAAGTGATGCATTGAGGACAATACGAGCATGTCTTTGTATATTGTTTTTGTCCCCTCTATGCTCAACAGCACTCTAAAAATAGATTCACCACTGATACTCCCCAAAATAGAAACAATTCCTGACGTGGAAAAAAACCTGTTGTAATCCTCTGCAAATAACACAAAGCTTTTAGGATACAGTGACATGTTTGCTTGTGCTAATTTTATCAGCTGTTACTGAGTCATTCCACACAGATGCAGATACTGTCATTCTGCACCAACTCAGAAAAAACTGAAAACTGGAAACCAGAAGCAATGGGGTGTTTCTACCCAAAATTAAACCATCAACACTAAAGCACTCACTCAAACTTTCTGACATGCCTTACACTAAAACACATACATACTATAACATGCCAATGCTCAGATCTGCTGACCTGAGTTGTGCAGGTTGATGCTGCGTAGGTTGGGAAAGAGTCGTTGCAGGATATCCTTGTTGTCCTGAATGGAAGCCAAGTTGTTGTTGGCCATGACCAGAGTGTCCAGGCTGGGGAACATGGAGCCAAATTTGCGGACTTCGGCCCAGTCCTTGAGGCTGTTGTCGGTGATGTGAAGCAGGCGCAAGGTGGGGCAGGTTACACTGGAGGCACTCACACTACTGTACTCATTAAGGCACAGGAACAACTCCTCCAGCCTGTAGGACAACACACAAGAAAACAGGGTGGAGGTGGAGAGGACTGTTGTGCTGTGTGAAACAGAAAGTGATGGATCTGGCCCTTCTGAGGACAATGAACCCTGCATCCTTGCACTTAAATGTACATACATCCACCTTAACAACAACATAACCCGTCCTCAACCACTCACACACAACCAAGGCACAGGACAGAAAAATGGTCCCTCTGCTTGGCTTCTTTGAGATGCCCTGAAATCACCTCACGAGCCTGTTTTTGAAATGGAGACGCAGTGACCAACACTTCTTCTTACTCTGGTATCTCCCTTGTGAGCTGCATCACAGTGTCCCAAGACACCTGAGTGTTGTTGAGGACAAGGCGTCGGACCCGGGAAAAAGCTTCAGCACACCGAGGCTCAAGGGTCATTCCTGCCAGTGGGTTGGAGCTCAAGTTCAGGAAGTCCAGGTTGGGGATGTTGGACACGATTTTGCGGATCTGGAAATGAGATAATGGTGTGTGTTTATTATGGTCAGCTGTACAGTCTAAAAACTTTGAAACCACAAATCTAAACAGAAAAAGGGAAGGTTGGTTTAAATTTTTGGACAACGGTAGTCGTTCATCATCAGAAATACACCTGCACATGTTTTGGCACATTTACCTGATAACCCTAACAGGATAAGACTGGCAGTGTTTTATGTTTCAATTTCTGAAAATACCAAAACCACATTTGGCGCTCTATTGAATATTTCCACTCACTATGTTCTCCAGTGTAACACTGTGATTCACTGATATGTTTTAAATAGTTTTTGGACAGAAATGGAGCTCTACGGTTCAGAGGAAGAACATATATCATGCTTTGGATGCACCATACTTGTTAGTTTGATGAAATGCAGAATATCACCCGCCTTATTCTAAATCCTTATATCACCATACAATTATTACTGTAATAAACCCAGAGACAGCACCTCATGCCAGTCCTGCAGCTTGTTATGAGACAGGTCCAGCTCCATGACATGGGCACAGAAGGCGGCGATCTCAGCCTGGTCTCCTGCCCTGCTGATCCCACAGCTATTCAACACCAGCACACTGGGCAGGTTCAGACGGTCTGAAAATGAGGGGAGAAACGATGGAAGGAAGAATTAATGAGAATTAGTCATTTGGTAATTAGAGAGATGGGAGGGTTCACTCAGAAAAAGGAGGGTTTTCAAGGGTTTTGTATTTGGGTAAAATGGCCTTGAGATTGAATGTAATGAGTTGCAAGAATATGTGATTTGTTGGAACAAAAAAGTAGAATTTCAGCTAATAATTCAGTATAATGTTTAAATAGAAAACTCTTACAGTGTCATACAAAACCAGTCTGTGAGGGTCACTGGATTTTGTGGTTAACTGTAATCAAGAATGATGAGCGATGAGATGAGAACTAAAAGTTCCTCTAGGGCATGATGAACAGCAACTTCCCACAATAAACAGCAACAACTTATGATTGTGACATTTTACAGATAAAAAGAAAGTGAGCTTAACAAGGTTTAATACTGGTGGTTCACTTCAGTGGCTGCTCCTCTGACTTCCAGTAAAAGAACAAATGATGCATCTTGCATTCATTGGTGTAATTTTTCCACCACTAAAAAGACTTGAATGCAATGCAGCCACTGCAGCCACAAGATAAATGCTGAGTTCAAATATCCAAACATTTAGAGTCATCCATGCTGTATTTTTAAAGTAGGCTAAAACTTCTGTCCACTCACAATGGCCCTCTCTGACCTCATATAAAACAGCTACTTACAGTGAGATAAGAAATAAAAATGACATGCTGATATCTATCTTATTTTAACAAAGCCAGTCATTATTCACCTCCAGCTTACCTTTCATAGGAGAGCCTTGCGGACCTGCAGTGGGCACCACCACCACCCCCATACCAGGCCCTCTGCGGTACGGAAAGTTCTCTGGACTGTACTTTTCACTCATCACCTCCACGAAGCTACGACCCTCCGTGTCCTCTAGTGGCTCCATGGCTCCGTCCCGCTGAACAGCCTCCCCCTCAGCTGGTCAGCAGTGTGGGAAAGAAACAGAGCCGTCAGCTCGTACATGGTCCCTGTTTCACCTGCGCACTGCTCAACTCAGACTCTTTGCATAACTGTGCCAGTCATGACAGTGCACAAGAAAAAAGGTTCATATAAAAGAAAGAAGAGTCCAGCTGCAACTAATGTTTCACAATAAATGTATCATTAGGCCAATGAACTCACGTAGTAATACCCTTTATACAAAGAGCTGATGATATATGTTGTATTTATACTGTTTTCATTCCTGTTTATTGAATCTTATTCACTTCATTTCATTGTCTTTCCATCCTGTTGTATGTTTCTGCATTAAATTCAGAATAAGCATAGACTTACAAAAATCAATGAAGTTGATGAGGTCAAACATTAAATATATTGTCTTTGCACTGTTTTCAATTGAGTTTATGTCAAAAAGGATAAAAAAGTTATCACATTCTGCTTTGTTTTTCACAGCGTCCCAACTTTTTGAAATCACTGCTTGATTGCAAAAAATGCTTGATAAATGACTCAAATTATTAATCAGCTGTCAAAATAGTTAAGATTACTTTTTCTGCCAATAAACGAACAAAATAATTGACTAATCCTTGCAGCTCTAGTTTGGCCTGGCTCGTACATATGTTATCATTGTTGTTTAAGAGGTAATAAAGCTCGGTTCTCATCGTTTCTGCGCATGATGGTCAATGGTTTTCTTTCAAAAGAGTGATCCACACAAAATCACATTCAACATAAACCAAAACATCGGCGCTCTGATTCACAGTCATATATTATAATGATGCTCACTATCCAGAATTACCCAACAGAGACATTCAGTTAAAAGGGGAACATTTAAAGGGGAAGCCTTTTGTATCTGCAAAAGGAGCCGTGCAAAATGGGACAAACTGCCTCAAGTTATGTGATTTGAGTCAATGTCAGTTGGGTTTGAAAATGTAGAGTTAGAAAGCAGTGAGCCTACCAGACCTCTGGAGCACACTCCTCATCTCTGCTTGAGGCAAACGGCTTGAGGCTACATTAGCTGCTACTAGCATAACACGCCTAAATCTCCTCCTTAACTGTCATTGGGCAAGTAGTGGGTGATGTAGGCACCAGGTTTTGACAAGGAAGAGAAATGTCTGGGATCAAGAAAATGTTATATCTGGCTGTGTTGCATCATTTTTTAGCTGTCCATTGTGCAAGCGTGACAATGTGTGTGACAATAAACCAGAGGAGGACTCTTTTAAATCTGGTTTAATAGTTTTAAAATAAATTCAGAAAAGCCATGATTACACCTCATCTCACTGTAAGTTTAGGGCTGCAATTAATGATTCAATTATCCATTATTTTTTTCCAATTCATCGATAAATGTCATAAAATAGTGAAAAATGGCAATCTTCCTGAGCTCAAGGTGATGTCTTCAAATTGTCTCTTTTCTGTCCAGTCAACCGTTGAGAAAAGCTTCAAATTTTCACATTGAAGAGGGTGGAACCAGATAATATTTGCCATTCCTGCATGACAGTTCACTTCAACAATGAATCACCTCCTACATCCAAATTGATGTCAACTGATTTTCTGTCAGTCATCTAACTTCTTAATCCACTGATCGCTGCAGTTCTATTGAAGTTAATGGCTAGCAGGGCCCTGCAGCCCAGTGTTTTGACCTCGTGTGGCAGTTTCACAGCTGGTTTCACACAACAGAACATGGGTCTGGTCAGGAATTCCCTCACAGTTTTACTAGCTCTTCATTCCACCCACAAACACAAGCATGGCCAGGTCTGATACATGCATTTCTTTTTAAGAGAGGTTCAAATGATAATAGCAGCAGGGAGGGACACGGGGATGTCCTGAGCTCTTTATTAGCAAACCACAGAGACACTGTCCCATTTAAACATTCCTGAATTTGCCCAGAGGAGGGAAACAAGAAAGATGAACTTTTAGAAATGCGATCACAATATGAAAAGGCCCTTTGACTGAACTCATCACTTAACTTTCTCTGATTAAAATGAAGAGTAACACTGTGTGCTTTAGAATGCTTGGTGGGCAAAGCATTGCTGTGGAGCCTGCTGCAGGAAAGCATAAATTATGTAGTGGTTTTGCTGAAATAAAAAAATAAAAGGATCCTGTTACAATATCTTATTTGACAAAAATGGGCTGCAGTAAATTGTGGTAATGTATGAAAGCACTTTGTTACTCTTGAGCTAGTAAATCCAGTTATTAGCTATCACTCCACAGTTATTTTTACAGACATAACAGAAGATCCAGTGGAACACACATGTGAGGTGTTTGACCCAGTGTCCTGTTTGAAAGGAGTCACACGTATCTCTAAACTGTTCCTGTAATCTCCAAATGAATGTGGCTATGGTTGAAGAGATGTGGCAGACAGTGTCTCACCGGAAGAAATGGTTCCTTGGATTTGACCACTATCACTGCTCACTGTCTTCTGTGTTGGTACTGACGGCCTGTCAAAGATTCATTAAGTATCCACTGTTCATTCATTTTAAGTGCTTCTGAAACAACATGTCTTTAACTTTTACACAAGATAAAGATGTATTTGAAAGACAACACACAAGCTGTATAGTCAGTAGTGTCTTACTCCAGAATGGCTGGTGGGGCTGACAGATGTCTCCAGAAGAAATGCTTGTCTCTCTTTGGTCAGTGGTCAGGATTTGCTCTGGACAGGCCAGGAAAGGGAGACCTTGGAGAGCATTCACCACATGACACTGGAGAATAAACAATGTCAAAGACTAGTTTCTGCCTTATTACTCATTTTCCAATGTCAGTAAAATCAAAAAATATGAAAGTACATTTACATTTTTTAGAATTAGAGCAGAGTGCTTCTGTGAGCAGCCACACTGTCCTGACAGCACATATTGTACACTACACTGTTGTCACTGTCAGTGACAATATAAACATACTCAATGACCCAGAACTTCGCAAAGTCACTTGAAAGGTGAAGAAAAGACGTTGAAAGAGATTAAACGGTTCTGTTATTAAGTGTCATGTGCGCAATGCTGAACGCCCTTGACAATTTGATGTATCTGTGCTAATCGGTAAATGCACATATTTAACAAATTTTAAAACATGATAGCAATCGATAAAAGCACAAAATTCTCGTTCAGCGGCCGTATGTCTTATTGACAAAGCGACAATTAACGAAATTTCAACTTTTATAGGCGGTTTAAGAGATAGAGCATCGCAGAGGAACGTGTACTGGGCGAAAAATGATCATAGCAACAACAGATTATACAGAGTATAAAAGTTTAAATTATATTGTAATCTCGTGCCTTTTATTCTGTTAGATGTACCCCGACCTGATAATGTTACTTTTTATGATTTGTCAACGATCTTAAGTGATGTTGTCACGTTGTACATATATAGAGACCTGTAAAGTAACAGATTTTTAAATGGAATTTGGCTCGCTCTGTTTTCCGGATAGCCCGCTATGCTAAATGCCCTTTAAAAGTACACTAATTTTACACTCCTTTGCATAGCAGTAAACGCGCACATCTAACAATTTCTTTAAAGCGATGACTTACGATCCAGCATGAAATTCTTGTAAATTCGGCATACATCTTTTTGACAAATCTATAGTTATTTAGACAAGATTTCAACTTTTATTTGTGCTTTACTAGCTACAGCCTCGTACCAGGTTAACACCAATAACCAACATCAGGCAGACAGATTCCAAAAGTTGATATAAAATTGTTGTAGGTGACACTTCTTCTATGTGATTAGAGCCGAACTTATATATAACGTTAGCAGATTCGGAAAATATCTTACAGTGGTGTTGTTATGTTATACATAGGCCAATAAAGCATAGACAACCTAAAATCGACGTATTTGTGAATAGAGTTTGGCACATTATTAAAAAAAAAAACGTATAGCTAAAGGTGTACGGACAATAACAACACTCTCCCCGTTTATTTTCCTGGCTAAAAGAAACAGTGTTTAGCCAGTGAATAATCTGAGCAAACTGCCTGTTGTGGACAGCCGAGTAGCAGGCAGTGTCCAGTCCAGACTCATCATCAGTGAGGCTGACCCCCAGCAGCAGCTCGATGGAGCCCGAGATGGATTAAAGATGGCAACGAAATATACTTTCAGGAACCGTTAGCTAATGACAACATGCTAATCAAAAACTGACTAGATAGAAGGTTGTTGTTCGACATACCTTTAACGACTACTTTCAATTTTCCTTGTTGATAAAAACAAACCAGCTGTCATTTTGCTCTCCCATACATCCCGGAAGTGACGTGCCGGTTAGCTGCAAAGGAGTCCCCCCCCTCTTTTAATTTATTATTTGTAGCAGAACCATTTTTAAGTTACACCATGTGTAGTTTCTTTTTTAATCAAATTTCTACGGGATGCTGTTAAAGTGTACAATGATAATAACAAATGTAAAAAATATCCCTGAGAAGACCTATGATGTCATTGTTTTGCTGGTGTCACTGCTGATAAGGATGTTATCTCTTGCCCGGATATACTTTGAACCCCGATTAAACAGAGTGATCGTCAACTGTATGAGTTACACATTCTGCTATGAGTAAAAAAAGAAGTCAAAATGTCTGCTGAGAAAAACCCTAATCTAATGTGATACTAAAGAAAAGACTTCTAAAATAAATTAGATTATTATGAAACTTTGTGTTTCTTTGTATCAATAATAGTACAATCTCAAGAAAAGGCCATCAGAGAAGAGTGAATGCCTTGGTGCAGATCATACATTACAAGTGTAAATAAAATGCACACCAGGTAGAACAAGAATTGGTAATGCAACACACTGAAGAAACATTTAAAATGTATCTAATGAATGAAACTATGATTATGCAACACGTCAAATACAACACGCTCCAAGCTGTTAGTGAATGTGTGGCAGTTAGTGTAAGTCCCATTTCTTGTATGTGTAACACATGTGGACCAAATGTGCATTCATCATATTCTGTTTGGGAGAGAGGACGAGGGCTAAATACAACTCCTTGCATACTATTGGTGACCATGTAACTTGTGCTGAATGAATACTGTTTAAACCCCAGAAATGTGATACAAGACAGGCCACTTAAAGCACCTTTCCTCACCTTTAACAAACTTAAACAAGTTTCGTGTTTGTCAATAGTTAACCCCAACTAATACCTTCATTTGTTGTGTGAATGAGTGATGTATTTTCTCTCTAGAGTAAAGAAGGTGATGACAAAGAAAAAGACAACAGCCCCATCTACAGGAAATCAAAATTCATCAACAGCGAATGAAGCAAGAGAACGAAAATCAGCGAAAGAGAGCACAGCAATACAAAACCACAGAGAACTTTTATCACCATAAAGGAATATAAGTTCTCTCACAGGCACATCTACACGACTAAACATGTACACTCACTGGCATTCTGAGGGACTGTGGCACAGTTTCCATCACATTCAGCCTGACGCTGCTCTAATAAGCATGGCCCTTCAGACACTCTCAGGCTCTCACTTAGGACTCCATCACTCTGTGCAGTGGAGCCCTCTGGTGGTGGTGTTCTTGTCATTCGAGGTGGAATTAATAGATATTTTACCCATCACCACATAAAATACCACTGTCGTACAGGCAATTATTTCGAGTCACTTGTTGGCTGGCTGCTGCCTTGACATGGCTTTGTCTTCATCTTACCATCCAGGTTCCTGTTGTGTGGGTCTTGACATGAAAGCAAATGTGGGTACTTACTAGAAGAAATGAATGAGGGTGCCACTCCATCCAGTTAGAAATTGACTGTGTATGCGTGTACATATATGAGGTAATGCAGCACAGACTTTGATAACAATACAAGCATACTTGACTGATTGACCTCTAATAATAAACTTTACAAACTTTTTTTGTATAGCACCGCCCTGCAATAGACTGGCGACCGGTTCAGGGTGTACCGCGCCTTTCGCCCAATGACAGCTGGGATAGGCTCCAGGCCCCCCGCAACCCCGAAAGGGATAGTCAGGTACAGACAATGGATGGATGGATGGATTTGTATAGCACCTTTCATGCAGGAATTGTAACACAAAGTGCTTTATAACAAAGAAATCAAGAATGAACATAAAGATAGGGAGAAAAGAAAATTAATGTAAAATAAGATGGAGAATAAAACACACTTTTTAAAAATACCAGTGAAGTTGAAAATGGAGTATGCAGAGTGAGACATTTAAAAGAGGTGCAAAGATCTCAGGCCTGTATCAAACAGTCATAGCTAGTTAAAGGCTGAAGTTTTCTTTCAAACATATTCAGTGAGCTGGCTTCCCTGATATCTGTGTGTGTTACAGATAGGACTGCTCAGCAGCAATTTGTGTTTGGTGGTCTTACAGGCATGTGGTAAAGTCATAAATGATGATGAAATATTCCTCCAATAATACAAGATGATTTGACTCTATCCTTCTACCTTTCCACTTTGTTATCTTTAAAAACGTGTAGTATTGGATAAAAAGTCAAGCTTGCTGGAATCAATTATATCAACCAATTCATGTCACTGTTATTTTCTTGTTTTAACTAAAAAGTCACTTATTTTCTCAAATAGCTATGAAACCTTGTCTTGGACTGTAACTGAATACCAACAGATTTCTAGCTTTGGAAAGGCAAATAATTAAATAAGTCTCACTTCATCCTTTGTGTGATTTATTGATGAAGCGTTAGTTTTCTGTTCTGTTTTCTGTTATTCAGCCTGTTGTCAGTGATGATAATAATAAGTGTTTGTTAGAATCAGACCAGTGTGGCTGCCTGCTCCTTCCTGTGCACAGATAACGGTGTTCTCCGTCCTGTTCATGGAGAATCAGTGGAAACTTTCAGGCAATGACTTCGAGTTTAAGACCATCAACTGTAATGTGAAGGTGTTGATTGTCTTCCGCTCGAGAGCGACCGACCGGATCTACCTGTGTCGTGTCATTTGTTGCCATAGTAAC
>JBBMOE010000004.1:3043439-3073062 GCA_037975065.1 Chaetodon trifasciatus
AAAACGAGCTTGAACATCCAGACTTTTTCATGGAATCTGCTGTCAAACCCCAGAAAACCTCTCCTGAAGTAAACTCTCACCATTGGCCGCATGTGCGCGTCGCTTCCTTCTTATCCATCAGCAGAAATCTTTGAAAATGATCAGCTGAGAGCAGAAAATTGATCTCAACTTTCTGACTGATACCTTCCGTCCCAATTCAGCAGAACAGAAAGTGAAATTAGCTGCACATGTTGCTGTGTCACACATCTACCACAAGATGGCGCAAAAGATCTCCTAATATGGTTTGTTTTTAAGGTGTTTCAGGTTTCGTCCACTCTGACACTGACTGTGAACAACACAGCTGCTTAAAAAATATCTAAAGACAAAAAGGCAGAAACATATTTTTCAACATCTTCCATTAATCATCCTCAGTAAGTCTCCACCTCACTGTGTGGCAGAATCGAAAGAGATGGCGAGATTTGGGCTCTAATGGTTAAAACTTCAGCAAAAAAAGGAAAACCAACATTTTTCCCATTCCTCAGTAGAAGAGACTTCATTGGAATGGAGAAAGCGGTGGATAAGAGAGTCAGTGGTCCTAAATAGCAATTTGGAGTTGTGAGGTTCTGAAGCAGTAAGATGTGTTGCTTGTGTTGCACTTGTTGCTTTGCTGGATAGACAGTACATTTCCACACTACCCTGACCTGCACAACTTCCAGTCTGTGGATGAAATACAAGGGAGAGATAAACTGCAGACAGAAGAAATAGTGGAAAAACAGACAGTCAAACACAAGAGCAGTTTTAAGTGGGACATTTAGATCACTTTATTTTACTATCCATGATGCATGACCTTCACTATCAAGCAGATAATGTAAACTGTTTATGTGTGTTTACAGGAGCAGTCATGAAAATACACAAGGTACATAACAAGTATCTTTCATAAAATGCAGGGCTTTTTAAATTACGCTGGAATCAGTGACGACCTGAAGACCGACCGCAGGTCACTCTTCAAGCTGCAAAAGAAACAGAAAAATGTTCAGATGTTTTTCAGCCATTAAATGACTTTTGTGAGAAACGCTGTGGTGCTTCTGTGTGTCATTACAGATTGTTACCTGCAGCACAAGGGCAGTTGTATTCTGTCTCAGCCTGGTCACCTGAGGGGAAAATAAAAAGTAGAAATTATGTCAAAATTACACTCATTAAACACTGTAAAAATATGTAGTATTTGATAACTGTAGTTGTACATCTGTACAATGGAGCTGAGTGTGTCGTTCTGTAAATGAGGACTGTAGTGGAGTATCTGAATTACTTGGCTGGTAGTAGTCATAGATCTTCACCACAGCCGGCTTCAGGTTCTGCACTGGGAGCTCCTGGATGAGGTCTAAGCTATGGTTGATGGGTATGTCCTTAATTAACTGTGGGAAGAAAAAAAGATGACACGATCGGTGACAAATGTAAAGAGCATCATCTATTGTTCCTCTCTGTGAAATCCTCTCACCTCCTGCAGGTACACGAGAACATGATCTTCCTTTTGTTCAACACGATCCACCAGCTGGGCACCTTTGAGCTGTGAGGAGACCATTATCAGCTGGGTCGTTCATCAGCAACAAATAAAAACTATTCCGTTTCCATTCAGCTTAAAGTTATCGTAATAACTCACCCTCTTCAAAGACATTGGGTCAGGGGCAAAGCCAGAGAGCACTTTGATATCCAGGATCACCATGTTTGTATTGCTCTCCTTTCCATTGTATCTGTAATGCAGCCAGAAAAATGTGACCACTCAGAGCTCATCATGTTCTTCATAGTTCTGCTGGTTGTATGAAGAGACAGCTTTTAATATCAGGCTTTGGAAGGGCTTCATCTAAAAGATATGTTTGAACTGAGTATTAATTACTTAATTGTAAACATCTCCCACATGTTCACCTGCCAAAAATTACTTAGTCCCAGCTGGTAGATGCTGAGGGCTGTTTCTTCAGAATGTCAGTATTCTGTCATTGCTGTAACCTCGATCTATTTGTTGATTACTTACCGGGACTGTAGCTTCAGAGTGAGTTTGGGTCTCTGAGATTTGCTGTTGCAGTCGGCTTCTGGTTTAACCTTCACACTGAAGGTTGTGACATCAGTAGGAGTTGGGATGTTGTAGTGAACGGAGAGCTGGAAAAGAGGAACAGGAGGAAGCTTTAATATTCATAAGCTTCAAGGCAGGGCTGCCCTCTGTCACCTCTTTTTGCCCTCACAATGGAGTCACTGACGATTGCTTTATTTCTGTATTACTATTGTACTGCTAACATTAGGGCATAGTTACATTAGCATAGTGTTTGTGGTGATGTAAGAGAAACAGGAGGAGCTGGCTGCAGTGACGACTCACCTGAACTGAAGCACACGCAGTGCCCTTCACCTCCAGGATGTATTTTCCTGTCACATCCTTCAGCACCTCCTCCTGGTAGAGCAGTTTGTTGTCCTGATTCACATCAAATGTCAACTGGCCACTGGGAGACTGGACTGTCACTGTGCTGGAACCCTCTGGACTGAACACCAGAGTGGAGTACAGAGCCAGAGCCTGAAGAGCCACCACTGTGTCCTACACACACACACACACACACACACACACACACACACACACACACACACACACACACACACACACACACACACACACACAGAGTAACAGATGCTTTATGTGCTTAAATGTATACAAATGTAAACATTTACTTTTGTTTACATAAAGTTCACTTCATTAACTCCAGGCCAATCTGAGTTTTGATTTTCATACAGAAGTCACCTGACTGTCATGGCTGCCTGTAAGGTAAAACCATTGCAATTCAAAATAGGACAGCATTTGGGATTTGTAGTTGTAGGGCTGTAATGCTGACTCTGAGTCCAGCTTTACGGTGTTTGGGTTGTACCTGTGTGGAGGAGAAGCCTCCATAATAGTTCTGCTGCCCTGTGAGCCATCTGACAATGCGGGCAGCATAGCCCAGGTCTTCAGCAGTAGGAGAGGCACTGAGTGTGGCCAGTAGCACATAGGAGCTGATCTCCACAGACAAGGAGGCTGATGTATGTGTGGCTGTCTGAGACCAGTGACGGAAACCTCCTACAAACAGACATCCACAAATGGGCACAAGGTTAGCTACATTCACAGTAATGAAGCCAAAAAGATCTCTTCAGGATGATGACTCACCATGGTTTATTGCAGCTGTGTCTAGTTGCTTCAGAAGGTGAGCACGGGTATCCATGTCTCCTGCTAGGGTGAAGACGTATGCCAGCAGAGCTGTGGTGTAGGTATTGCTGAGGTCACTGATGGACTCCTTGAGGCAAGAGAGGCTCTTCTTCATCACTGGATCCTACAACAGACAGACAAGATAGATTATAAGACATTACTTCAACTGACTTAATTGATCCAAACACATCAGGTTCATTCTATTTGATAATTATTTTGTCTTTGGCTGCTGTGTGAACAAGTTCCTTTGCTTTGGATGTTAAACACGGCTCTTGCTTAATTTTTCTTCACCACTGTCCCAAGCCATCCCAGAGGGTCCCAGAGTTAAATGGTTGTTTTTCTACAATAACATTGTTTTAATGATTACAAATAAAACTGAAAATGAAAATTAAAATCCCGCTGGTGTTTCAGTGGACAGAAATCCTTCATTTCTTAACACTTCTGAAACATTTTCACAGACAAAACTAGAGCACTTGAAATGTAGCTACTGCCATCTTGTGGCGTCTGTATGTCACTAAAAAATACAGTTTGGCCGAGACATGAACACGTACACACTGTATGTGTAGCATAATACTGTTGAATTTATTCGAATTAAAGCAATAGAAATAAATGTTGTGCTGAGCTGCCATGTACATAACATGACAGCCACTGGGAGTTTATTCAGTCTTGTTTTTTCTGTTAGACACCTAGCTTTCATTTGTATGTGTCAACACAAACTTATGAAAAAAGTATTTTTTTCTTATTGTCTGTGTAAAAGTTAGCAGTTTACAGTTGAAGCGCCGTCTCTGCTGGAAGGAGTCTACTCACCCTTACGGATATATTCATCTCCAAGAAGGCAGCAGTGATGTAAGCACTGAGAGTCACCTCATCAGACACGCCACCCTACAGAGGGAAAGCATCACACAGACATTATCATCACTGTACCTCCAACACAAAGGGGCCTGCTGGGACTTCACCATGTGGGTGAGGAAAGAGAGGCCCACCCCCACCACATCTCGACTTCCCTCTGCAATGTCAAGCAGCTGTAGGAGATGTGTCATTCCTAATCAAATGTTTGTACTCTCAGTAGCCTAGGCACTTGTCCCTGGATGCCTGGACAAGTAAAAGATTGTGTTGTATTCACTGACACTTACAAGCTTTCTTAAAGAAGAATAACCTCTACCCGTCACTTGCAATAAACTTAACTGTATTACTTTGAAATTAACAGGCTGCCAAGTCTTGTTGTTGCTGTTTCAAACACCTCAATCATTGTGCCTGCTGCCTGTACTTGTCTTTCTTAGGATCTTCTCTGCTTGGCTTTGAGGGGCAGTATCCTGTTTCCCAAATGTTTGTCACTCGGAAATTGCAAGTAAATTTGAGTTCCTCAGGGCTCTTGCATGCTCATGCATGTGCTGCACTTATGAAGCATGTGACAAAAAAGTGAAACCACCAGAGGTAACGTGAGTGGGAATTATCTCATATTACAAATGGCTGCTAGCATGTTGCAAATTTTGTGAACGGGATCTCAGGTCGGTAGTTTCTACTGAACTGTGAATGAAATAGATGCTGATGGCGCAGTGAAAATGAACATGTCTAACCTTCTTCAGTTTTATTATCCTCAGTCATTTTCACACATACTCTAAAGAGCATTTCATCTAACCTTCATTCTGTTGTTGAAGAGTTTTCCCATCTGTTCAAAACAGCCATTTTCTCGTTGTCTACGCTCCAGCCAAGACTTAGACTCTTGAATCTTGTTTGGGTCAATGAAGATGAAAGACTGTGCTTTGGCAAAAGTTCTCAGCACAAAAGCAGTCAGCCTGGAGACATCATGACAAAGTTAGACATTAAATGACAAGATTAGACAAGGAAACACCTGATCTGTGTAATGTCTCACGACAGTCACCACAATACACCAAAAATAGCACTTTATGTTTAAGGTCGCTATCTATGCTAATTCACGCATTAATTAGAAATACTTAGCCACATGCTTACATCCACATAGAAGATTGGTGATATTACTGTGAAGACCTTAGGCGTTATACAGGATTTAAAGAGGGTTGAAATCACATTTTGCACAACATGCTAATTTTTGCAGCAGTGCGCCCTAAAATACAGGACTGCTTTGGGATTGGGATCCTGCAGGACCCAACGCAAGTCTCATGGGACCAGATGGGTTAAACTTTGCTGCAGGTAGACTGGGAATACACACATTGTTGGAGCAGGTGGTAATGGTCAGAAATCCAGCAGGTGTAGGCAGGAGTGAGATTCAGAAAACAGACAGCATCGTCTACTCTGAGGTGACCTGTTTGTCATGGTATGACATGGTGATTGTTGCAGACCATGTACAAATACTCAGTCTTTGTGGATGATCGATCAGTGATGTTCTCACCAAGTGTTGCCCATCCCTGATCCAAAAGTGCTGAAAGCACCGTTGTCATGTTTGTAGTTCAGCTGTCTCTGGTAGCCTGTATGACAAAACAAACCTTATTAGGTTACTGACCTTACACACATTGTCAGACAGGATTTTTGGGGGTAATGTTTTTACTATTTGGGGATTTCTTTGCCTTCATTGGACAGCTGACAGTAGCGAAATGACAGAAAATGAGGGGAGAAGGGGGAATTACATGAAACAAAGGTCATGTTGGTGGATTTGAGGTTATGGCGGGGACGCTGTGAAGTGATTACACACAACAGATCTTCTGCTTATATTTTGTGCAACCAGTACCAGATTGTTACAGATGTAACATTTGGCATATCTGAGGGTCTTAAATGTTTCTGTTTAGCTGTAGCATAAAACCAACAGAGGCTCACCACTGGTCAGGAAGTTAGTAGCCTTTTCCTTGATGGCTGGGGTCAGCTGCTGTGTGTCTTTCAGATATTGGAGGATGTAAATGTTGGGGGCCAGAAGTGCCATGTTCTGCTCTCCACATCCATATGGCATCCTCAGCAGCCCATCCAGGTTCTTCAGGGCTCGGCCTAGGATGTCGCCTACGCAAAAAAAAAAAAACATGAACTTAAACAATTTTGATGTGGAATTTGAAGCTTGCACAGCACATACACTGAGAATAGACTACTTAAGTGAAGTAGGGGCATGTTCATAGATTCTGGATTTTACATTAAAGGCAATAGGTAATTGTAAGTTACATGTGGGTATTTTTATTATTCAGTATTTTAAGAATTTTACATATCTTAAGATATGTCTGGATCTTTTATTATACTCTCCGTTACATGAAGGTGCAACGGTTTGTATAATGGTATAATATGCAAAACATGATACCTCCAAAAGGACACAGAAGTTAATTTTAATGACTGATTCCATTAATATTCCCTTAAGGCTTCAAGGGAGATACACGCATTACGCAACAATCAATTCAAATTAACTTATCAGTTTACCCAAGACTGAGAGTGAAGCACGGGCAGATCCATCAATCATGTTCTCAGGGAGTTGTAGGCTTGTTTCCTCCATCAAAGCTTCCCCTGTGTACAGAGACAATAAAGACCCTATGGAGCGAAACCTCAAGCAGAGATCAGTGCAGTCCTAAAACAAAGATGTCTTTACATTTAACTGATGGATAGTGAATCATGAATTGAAACAGGCATGGCTGGAAATAAGATCAATGTCACAACAATGGGGGTTCTTGGGGTATGATCAATTCTTCCATTAGGTTGATAAAGTGTATTCAAGTAATGACATAAAACAATCTGAGACACCTGCACAGTAGCTATAACTGTAACAAAACTAATTGCTATCTGCAAGTAGTGAATATCTCTATTATTTTTTATTTTGTTTTTTTACATGTAATCTAGTCAATTCCTCCTTACTTATTACATTTGGCTCTCTTTTTCTGAAATGTTTGAAGGGCCATCTCTGATGTTACCATACTGACCTTTCGGGCAGAGCAGCCAGTTGTGGGTCTTTGTCATTTCAGTTCCCTCAGCCTGAGAAGGTATGAAATAATTTGACTTCCAGAGTTTCCACTTTGTATTAACTGTAATGCAATACTGGTTTATGCAAAAACTTTTTCTTTGTAATCTTATTTTTAAGGAACCAACCTTCACTATGAGAGATCGTGTGACCACGTCAATGCGACCTCTGTCTGGCACGCTCACAATCTCATTGTCACATGATGCGTGGGATGCCACAGCCTCAGCAGTCACTGTCACATTCACAACCCCTAAAAAAGAGCAGCAAACATAGTGGAAAACTTGATTAAAAAACCTTCTCATATCCTGTAAATTCGTAAGTGTTTAAACATTTGGAGATGAATATGGGTTGTGCTGGGCAAACAGGGACAGCTAATCCTGCACCTTGGCAGCCTTTAACATTTCACACCAGTGTGGATGAAAGCTTGACTCTCACCTAAGACTGAAGGGGCCATGGTCCAGATGAGGGTTTTGCGCTCACTGCCACAAAGACAGGATGTGTACTGGTCCCCAGAGAGGGGGGTGAGGGTGTAATCTAAGGAGGCTGTTGGAGTCACAGTGACCTGTTCAATAGAGACAACAATACATGTTTTAGAACTGGGAATTCATGGCAGAGGCAAACAGTTGTTCTAACTACAGTACAATCCGGCATCATGCATGTATTTTTATTTCCAATACAAGCTGACATCTTTAGTGTAAAATTGAGCAGCCTGCCAAAGTTTGTTTGGTCCAGTAAATTACAGGTTGCTTTAAAAAAGCATTGTTGAAACACATTGATTCCACCTTGACAAACAAGTGGCTAAACCCATTGCCGATTGCAATCTTTCAGTTTTGATTCATCTGGATCTGATATATATAAAAGGGAATCATCAGCATATAATGACAATGTTACGACTGCCATTGTAATTTCTGTAAGTTCTTTTGTGTTTCCTTGTCTGTATTATGCAGTCTTCTTTATGCAGATTGAAGTGTGTCATTGCGGAGAGGTGATTGGTCACTTGTCTCCGGTCCTGGCTGGTGGATTGGCTGTTTTCGGAGGTACCTGCTATAAAAGGGTCCAAGATGGCGGCCGGCGAATGGGACAGCAGCGGGCGTTTGTCATCTCCCTCTTCTCCCAACCGGCCACACTTTGCTTTACTGGTGAATCTTGTGATGTTCTTTTAGTAGGGGTGGACTGCCAGTTTTGTTAAACTTATTCTTCTCTCCTGTTTTTGCTTAGTTAGGGAGGTAAGTCTTATGTTTTTTGGTTCCTTTGTTTTTCTCTAAGTAAGATATATCCTCCCCAGGTAGAATTGGTTTGTTTGTTGTTTTGGCCTTGGTCCACCCTCAAGCCCTTATTGTCTTGAGCATTTTGTTCATTCACTTTCTTTTGCAAATAAACATAATAATTACTGGTGAAACCTTTGCTCTGGATCTGTGGCTACTTGGGATTTGGGGAAGATGGGGGGCTCTTTTCCTGTTGTGCCTGTGCACCCCTAGGCTGGGCATAATAACAATTAATGAGTGAATCTGATCAAAATGTTGAATCCAAAACACAGACAACCACTGAAATATTGGTTAATCACAAATTATAAAACCACAATCTGTATACGCATTGGATGATGTACAAAAATTCATTTTGACCACAGAATATTATATTAAAAACATTGGTCATCCCATACCATAATGCAGCTGGACATGTAGTTGAAGGTGGTAGCCTTCAGTTCAAAGTGCTCCCCCCGGATGATGGAGTAGGGAAGGCTGAGCTCGAGGAAGAAAGGTTGGAAAACACTGATCTCTTTACGAGGAGCCAAGCCAAAACCCAGAGGGGACAAACAGAAAGCTTCTGTCTCCCAGGTAGTGATGGTGTCAGGGACAGTGAGGGACACGTCCTTCTTTCCAGACCCTCTGAATCAGCAGATACACACAGACACATTCAGTGAACTGGAAAAATACACTTGACCACTGAGATAAGTCAAAGAAAAACAATGTGAGGAGATGATTAATGTATAGGACTGCGGTGCAGTACAGGTACTGTGATCTCAAATATGTTATGACAACCAGGTTAAATAAAAATTAGAGTTCTCAAAAAACAGTGTCAGAAAATCATTTTGAGGCCATTCATGTGTGCAGGGAGGGACAACAGGAAGTCAAAGAGAAGGACTAAAACTGGACTCAAATGCACTTAAACAAATGTTTTTCCCCATTTAATGACCAAATCCTTAATGACAAAAGCTCACCCAACTTCCACCAGGTCCCATATCCAGGTCTCCGGGAAGAAAGTTCGGACTGTCTCAATTAGTGGAGGTGCATCATCATAGGATCCGCCAGCGGGAGCTGCCATTGCCACTATTCGTACTTTCTCTCTGGTTAGGTGAGAACTTCCCCCATAACCGTAACTAATGTCTGAAAAGAAACCAGAAAAGATTTCAGAAGTCTAGAGCAGCAATGACACAGTGAGCTGTTTGAATGCTGTTTAATATTTAGCATGTGTTGCTTAATAGAGAGGAAAATAAAGTTACCATAGGCACCATGGTGGCCTTGGTGGTATTCTCTTCCTTTGAACTTGAGACATGAAGGCACTCTGATAAACAGGTTTGTTGCCATCTTCAGCCCTAAATTCTAGATAATCAAACAACATACATGCATCACTGATAATTAAATGTATATACACAAAATATATGAGTACCTTCTTTGTATTGCATATAATCTTTTGTGCAGTACCTTGAAAACTGTATGAGCATCCTCTCTGTCACCATGACTGGGGTGTGGCAGAACATATCTTCTAGGTCTCACATGCAAGCACTCTACAGGATCTTGAATCTCATATGGAGTATAGAATGCTCTTTTGACAGGCAACAAGTCAAATATCTGTAAAGCAAGGTATAGTTCAAAGATATAACAAATGTTTGTTGTTCTATGAAGATCTGACGGTAGGGAACTCTTGGGATTTAAGGCCTACTTTTAGCTTGAAATGTGAATGTAAAGTATGGCTGTCAAACAGTCCCTTTATCTACATTATATTACATTTATCTTATATCTGTGATATTAACGTTTTTGTAAAGGAAACCAGTATGACTTACAACTGGGTAAAAATAAAAAAAAATCAACACTGAACTCTACTGAACAGCTATATCACACAGCTGAAAACAATGTACAACAGACAAAGGGAGAAAAGGAAGACAGATTAACCATGACACAAGCAAATAGCAGAAAAAAACTGTGTGAGACTGGTGATTTTAACAGTGAAAAAGATAATGCAAAGGCCACATAAATGATGTATGCAACTATTTGTGGTTGATTCTAGCATTTACTTTGTCTGCATCCAGAGTCTTCCCTGGCTCCTTGATGAGGACACTTTGGTCAACAGCGCTCACACCACACAGAGAGTCTGGCTGGGCCGTCACCTGCAGGGTGACTTCCTCTCCTGGGACTGCTGAGGGAGGAGAAAACTCCAGCGACACCTACAGAACACACACATTGCACTCTCTGCACTTTAGTGGTAAAAAATGAGAACCAATGAGCTTGACACAAATATGTATTTGACTGCAAAATATCTCCCTAATTGATTTTTAATGAGACTCTATTCATTGAGCCTGAGGTGCCAAGCAGGGGAGTGGCCTTGACCACATCATTGAGAACGGGCTGCATACAGGTCTTCTGCAGCTAACACACACTACATCTGCATCTGACAGGCACAGTCTCCACAAGTGTTCCTCTCACACTGACCTTGTGTTCGAAGCATTTCTCAGTGGAGAAGTCAGCACTGTGGGCGATCACACTCTCGCTCGGGAGGATGGCGTAAGCCACAACCTGGACTTCTGGTGCCATCTCTGGAGACACTTTCAAGTGGAAGGACACCTCGCCCTCAGTCACTGAAACAACAAACCAGCTGTTAGCAAAAACAATCATTCATATGTCTCTACAGATCAATAGAAATGCTGTTCAAAAATCATTCAGTCACGCTAGCTTAAAGGGTTATCTTAAGATGTCACTCTTTGCCCACCTGATTTATCTTGCACTTCAATCTGTTTAAGTCCTTGCATGATGATGGCTCCTTTGGATAAGACCTGGGGAAATTGAGAGAAAATGATACAAAGCATGAATAATCTAAATGTCAAGCCCAATTCTCTTGAACAACACATTACAACACTGCAACTCTGCTTTTCCGATGTGTAGTTACTTGGTATTTTATTAAGTATTTTGTGGAATACATTTAGATGGCTCATGTCAAAAGCTTGCATGGTTAAAATACAGTTGTTTTAAGAACAGATCTGGGCCCTGTCTCACAAAACAAGTAAAAAGCCACAGTGTACTTTGTATTTATGACATCGTTAAGAACATTTTGTATTCACAGCCTCATGATATTCAATTGTACATTTTATTTATTACTGACACTGTTTAAAGCTGCTAAAGTGCTTTGAGTGCAGTGCTTGCACTGTAAACAACTAACCAGGGTTAACCAGCATGTTAGATGTCAACTGATCCAAGAACAGTTCACTTTGAATTGATGAATGTTCTAACTTTTTTAAGACTACTAAACAGTGGTTCCTTAAATAATGACACCTTCTCATTTTAAAAACATCTTCCTAATATCTCTGCAAGAGAACTGGTGACATGCAGAGAAATAGTTCACCCACCACTCACCAGATACATCACACCCACAGAGCCCTGGGCCTCTCCAACTACTGTGTATTGGATGGAGATGCTTTCTTCCCTGTCACAGACAAGTTTATCCTTCTTCTTCACCTCTAGGGAGCTGATGGTTTTAGTATCCGGAGAAGAAAGTTGTGCCAAAGACAACGTGTGATCTCCAGCCTCATAGTATGCAGATCTGTAACCAGAGGACTGGCGTGTTGGTGTGTTGCTGATCTAGATTACAGAAAAGAAACATTAAGTGAAGTGGTTGCAGTAGAAGGAAACTTTGGAAAGAGAAGTGACAAAGTAAATGTTTAGGTATAGAAATAGTCAACAGTTTCAATATGGCTACTGCTACTATGGTTTTACCTTGGCAGCCTATTGAAAAACTATTTAAGGTTTTGGCTTTTGGGCTGCCTTCATTAAAGTGTTATGATGTGGCTGATGACTGCTGGCTAACAGAATGTATTTTTAGTGCTACGTCTTACTTACATGGAGGTGGATGCTCCCTTTATAATTAGCTGTGCTAAATGAGAAAGCGGCGACACCGTCGCTGTCTGTTGTGAGATTCTTTAGCCGACGTGATGACCACCTGTCTCCCTCAAACAGGTACACCGGCATGTCCAGAATGGGGGTGTTATTGTAATAAACTGCTTTAACCTGTTGGAAGCACAAAGTCGCATCACTTAGAACATACATAGGTTCATTTGCACTGAGCAGGGAATCACAGGGAGGAGCTGGAGAACACTTGCACTTACTTTTCCCTCCACATCTGCTCCTTGGTTGTAAATCTTGGGTGTGTCAATAAAGGACAGCTTTCCAACAACATAAGAAATCGTTATTCTCTTCATGGCTGGATGTGAAATCCCTGTACAAGAAGCCTCCATGTTACAAATGTGTGTATGCCATATCGTTTAAATTGACATCATTAGAATTGCACATATAATTAAATACAATAAGACTTGCCTGTCCCCTCCTCTTCCACTTCAGCCCCCAGGTCCAGCATATCTTTCAAGGCCTTTTTGTCCATTTTTGTGAAAGTGGACATTGAGAAGGTAAAAGTGGCGCAGCCTTTCTTGTCCGTCTGTAAAAGGACAATCAAATAAGATAACATGAAATAAAATGAAATGAAAAAGTCAGCGGATGCATGTGTCAAACTTTCAAACATGTATTACTTCTTAAGACATTCACTTTAAAAATGTCATTCAAACTTTAAGCCGCTCATCTTCGAATTTCTTACATTTGTTCAGCTATTTTAAACCTTCCGTGGAAGCACATCCATCATGTTCATTTTCACTTACTTTAATCTATACTTGCGTGGTTTAATGATGAGCTCAATGCATGGCATAAACTTACAAAATGTGTAGCTTCATTTTTTCTTTCAAAACTCTTCTATGTTTGTTTGTTGCATAACATTTTTCCATAAGGCTTTTGGTAATTTCCAGTTGTCAGTCACCGTATCAGAAGCTTAGTTCATTAGTTTAAAAAAGCTTTGTTGATCAGTTACTAAGTAAAGCTTTTCTATTATCCACGTGCCAGTGAAATCCTGTGTTTTTGCATTCAAGCCTTTGGATATAAATGAAAAAAAAAAAAAGAAAATAGAAAAACCCTCTCGAAATCTTAAAATTCAAAAGCACTCTGATCCTGTGGAAAATAATGAAAGCAAACATTTCCCCCAACAACATCAACAAACAGGTAACTCAAAAAATCCAGAAGTTTCCTTTGCTCCAGTATTTCATTATTATTTATGGAATTCAGTACATACACATGCTGTATAAGCACATGTCAGGTCTACCTTTATATTCACATTGTTTCAGCACAAAGATGAGACTGTCACTGTGGCAACAGTACCTGCTTTGTCTCCTTGTGGCATGGAGCAGTTATCTCAGGGACTCCCCCTAGTTCATTAAGGCTGACAAAAGACACACTAGGGATATAGGGTTGAAGAGGTCGGCACAACTCAACTTTAACGCTGCCCGGCACAGGCTGTCCATATGTATACCTTATTAGATGGACATAGACAATTGTGTTATTGAAAAGGAGCGATTCACTCACCAAACCGGATCTATTTGAGATGATTTAAAAGTGTAACGAGTGAAAGGCTGTTCTTACTTTGCACATACTTCAGCTTTGATTTCTTCCCGCTCAATACTTACTTCATCAGCTGAATTTATTTTTACATCAAATTTAGGCAAAACTGTGGATAAAATATGATTGTTAGCATTCTTGCTCCAGTATTAATGGATTGAAATGGAAAGTGACAACAATCACAATCTGTAACTTACCATATTTTTCAACTTTGAAACTGTGATTTATTTTCCTTCCTTGAATCGTCACAATAACTCTGTAGGTACCTTCATGGGCCTCAGAGTTCAAGAAGTATGAAAGCTGCAATATTTTCCCGTTGGATGTTTTGTTCAGCCACTGTCCAATCCTGTTGCTTTGAGCATCCTTTAAATAAAATAAATGGGAAGAACATATTATTTGAAACGACTCTCGAACAGACACCGACCAACGTATGTTAACATTAGAGTCCAGATATATTTCAGTGTATCTTGTCCATTGCAGATATATGAACATAAATTACTGCTCAAAAAGTATGTAGTATATAATTTTTAAATCAACTTAAATGTATTTTGACAAAAAAATCTAAAATTAAGGTCACTTACTAGCTTTTATATCACAGTTCGTATATCACACTCTTTGAGTGCAAAATAAAAATAAAAATAAAAAAACTCAACTCTTTAAGAGCCAAATTTGAGGAGTCCTTGTTGAATTGTGAATTTTTGTGTTTGTAACAAAAAGTGCTCATTTTTGAACTGTGAGATACTGACAGGCTGCAGGGGCAGGGGCAGGGAACATGAAGGCCGTTTGCCCATTTCAGTGCAAACCGTATTCAATTCAATTCAATTTATTTGTATAGCGCCAAATCACAACAAAAGTTGTCTCAGGACACTTTACATATAGAGCTGGTACAGGCCGAGCTCTTTTATCTACAGAGACCCAACAATTCCCTCATGAGCAAGCACTTGGCAACAGCGGTGAGGAAAAACTTCCTTTTAACAGGCAGAAACCTCAGGCAGAACCAGGCTCTGGGTGGGCGGCCATCTGCCTCGACCGTAGGGATGGACACTGAGGGTATCATGAAGTTATCAGTAGGCTACACAAAAATGTTGATCTCAAGCAAAGCTTAGGCTAACATGCTGAATTTACATGAGAAAAAAATGGTGTGTGGATATTGTCTTACCTCAAGTTCAATGATATCATACTGCAAAAAAGAAAGAGACAGAATTGTTAAAGGACAAGTTGGTTTGTACTGTTGTTGTCACACAGTGTCCTAATGAGTCTGGGTTAGACATCTGTCTATAAGAAATCAATGACACCACTGTGATGAGCAGTCCAGGCTCTGATGTTTTACAATCAGGGGTATGTCTAATATGCAAAGTGTCATTATGAATAATAGTTTTTTATACATACACGGTTCAATTTCTTTTTAAACAAAGTTCAATTTATTTTTTAGTGTGGTGGTTATCACTTCAGTGTTTATTTTCTGCAGCACAATGCTGCAAAATGAGAAGCAAGAGTTTTGGTTCAATAGATTTATTGCACCATTAGCAAACATGTTTAAATGTAGCACATGCAAGTTTACCTAAAGGGGCCCTGATTGTACTACTGACCCAGAGCTTCACCAGGAGGCGACTGATTAGAGACATAACTCTGGTTAAAGAGCACACACACACCGATAACCCATATAAACCAATCCATTACGCAAGTGTCACCACGAGCTAGTGAGTATAATCTGGTCCACAAGGTACAAGGTTCATTTATTTAGCATTCTACAGCACAGTTATATAACAAAATGTGAAAGTTGTAGCTCTTGTATGCTACTCCCAAAATAAATTAACAAATAAGAGGTCATAAAAAGAAATTATTATTGATGGTGAAGTATGGAGGACTGGGGCACAAACCAAAACCTGCACCATTATCAAACGCTGTCAAGTTTTTGGTCCTGATCTCAATCTGAATCCTTCAATAATTTGAGTATCTGCCAATATCAATGACAACATGATTCTTACATGGAACTATCAATATGTATATGACACATTGAAATAACAGTGTAATGTGACATGAAGACATCAGCCAGGGAGAAGACCCCTCACATTGTTGGAGTTGTTGGCATGACAGAAACACCCTGTTTATACAGTGGTGTATCATAGTGGACCTATGTATGTGCTGTAGAGAGCACATACAGTAACCCGAAAACAGCCAAGTTTTATTTTGGACATCCATTACATTACAGATTACTCATGAAATTAACAATAGCGCTCATGTGTTAGATATATTAACATCAGCCAATATACCCATCTTTAGGATCTGCTCAGGACACCTCTAATAAAAGTCTAAAAGAAAGGACAGGCTGTCCAAACACTCACCAGCTCACTGGCAGGTCTCAACTTAGTATCAAGTGTGATGACTCTGAAATGCACTGGGAGGAATGCAAAGAGATTACATCATCTACAGCAGTGTTAAACAGTCCTCTTAGCAATGACACCATTGCTATCAAATTTCTGAATGAGATAAAGTTAGAATAATAGATAATGAACTACTGGCTTTTCCATTACTCCCTGTGTTATCTGCCATGCATTCTTTAGCGTTAGAACAGTTCTCAATCAAAGACGATGTGACCCACTTCTTTCAGCTATACTATGTGCCATTCATTTTTTGTCTTCTTCCGGTTACTTCAGTTTATTGTCAAAGGACATCTGAAACCAAATCCAGCATGCAGTGACAGTAATCTGGTAGCACAAATCGCAAAAGTAACCAGTGGAAAATGTTCTGTATCCCCAGATGAAAGTCTCAACAAAGCTCAGATGGCACATAGCAGGACTTTCATACATTAACATTACTTTTTTTACATGTTAAGATTTTCTTTCTGGGCTTCTGTACTTTTAATTCACGCTGCTTGTTGACATTCTGAGACACACACAGAAGCATTATCACTGCCAGCTTGCTGGAATTCCTTGCATTATGTTAGTTACGTTGCTAGTTACGCTGCTTTATTTTAAATCCTGAAAATGTCCAAATATAAGATATTATAACCTGCTGCGCACATCCTCAATATTTTGTAAAGGGGAAACCCTTGTTTGTGTGGTACCGTGTTTTGTACAACATCAAAGATAATCAGATCAAGCTTACCTGTTTGTCCGGGGAGGTAGATTGGTTTGTCTGTTTGGATGAATGTCATGGCTGCATAGGCTTTGGTCATAACTTTCCTGACTTCTTTTGAGTAAAATGTGTTGCCTTGTACCTCCACCTCCAACTTCTGTACCACTTCATTCTGCACTAAAGGAGCCTGTGACAGAGAAATATTTCATAGACACCAAGAGTGCCTTTAACACATAAAAGCACAAATGTATGGTGTAGTACAAATACATCATCGTGACTCGTCATCATTTGTGTGTCTCTTACATTATGTGTTACAAAATCCCATTAAGTTTCTCCAATTTAAGGAAAAAATTGAATTAACACATTTTCAAAGAAAGTTGTGGAAATGAGTAAAAATGAAAGCCCATCTCTAGAGCTGACCTTAAATTGAACGCAGGTATGAAACTCTTCACTGGACGTCTTCTGCAAGAGGGTTGTATTCTTCTCTGGGGACATGAAAGTGATAGTCATGACCAGAGTCTCGTTGGGCTGCAGGAGACTCGCGCAGCATTTGGAATCAGCTCCAGCTTCAAGAACTGCAGGAATGGCTACCATGTACTGCCTACAGCCACAGAAACAGAAACATAGAGTAGATACCTCACTGGATCTGACACAGAAGACACTCCAGGCTGGATTATGCAGCAAAAAACAATATCTGACTTTATGTAAATTCATTGACAACCCCAAACACATATGCTATTATTAGTCTGTTAGACAGTACAAGTAAACTTACGGTCGTGCCACTGCTGGAGCCACACACATAAAGCTCAAGAAGACACACAGTGTCCATGTCCATATCTGAATCCCAGGAGGACCCATGATTGACTGAAACAAGGCTCAGACTCAGCATCTGTTAAATAGACCCTGATACAGAAATCCACCCCCGCCTCACACACACAATATGCACCCCCTCTATTTGTTTTCAAGGTAAGTCAATCATTTATAGATTTCAAGTTATTTAATGTAGTGTTTAAAGCTGAATTAAAAGAGCCTTTTTTGACAGTTTAATCAGACAGTTCAAAAAGTTTCATTCAAACCCTAAAAATAAAAGTACATATTTCCCTCAAAACAAACAGTATAAAAACGAACAAAACAACAAAATCAAGATGATTTCAAGTTGATTCTTAGATAAATTAAACGTTTTTCCAACTGCTTTGTACAGTACCATTGCATTCACTAATACATTTGCTACTACAGGTGGTTTGACACAGTGAGAGGAGCTGTGAGAGGATTCTGTGATACTGTCTGAAAAAAATGGAAGATTATTCGATTACTTACTGCTTTATTACTTTGAATAAGTGTATTTATTCTCAAACCATTTAATTATACTGTGAAGGTATTCACATTGTTGCACTTTATATTTCATTCTGGGATATTGTACAATTTTAAAGCATTTTGTGCTACACATTCCTTCCATGATGACAAAGGTAGGATATCAGGGTTATAGTCAACCCCTTGAGTAAATCAGTTGTACGCATCAGATTTACAGTCAGGTTCTGCAACACTGCACTTTACCCAGCGTGGGATGTTTGATTTTAATATGCAAACAACTCTTAACCTGATGGCTCAGGCCAAAGTAGACTTTTTTTCAGTGAGTAAACCTTGTGAAGTGATAAAGCCTTCAAATATTGGGTTGCAACACAGTAAGAAATGTGCTTACTGTGTAAAACGGTGCAATGACAAAGCTGTACAGCTGTAATCCCAGACTATTTGAATTTTAATGACTATAAAATAGAAGCATTATATGCAATCACTTTTGTCACTTGCAAATAAATTACCTCTAAATGATTCTCCATGTTTTTCAAGCTGAAAAGGTGCAGGCAGTGAATCAAAGCTGCTGGTGCTGCACAGCTTATTGGCAGCGACGGACTCGACCAGCAGCAGTCATCCATTACTAGAAGCCAGCAAAACCGAAACCAGGTACTGTATGAAGATGATGACAAAGCATCAGCATTGCTGGCATCAGCCCATGTGTTTTGTTTCATTTCTGGCTTTTGTGGTCTTGACGACGTTTGTGCTCTAAGTCTTCTATTGTTATAATTAACATCATGTTTAATACAAAGACAAGTTTGTCCCATCATCTTTTATAGAAAGGTTTCTCATAAATAAATAAATACCTGTTTGATGAGATCTGAGGCTGTAATTGCAACACTCAGGTGGTGACAGATCCTGAACTTAAGTTTGATCAGTTTGCATGAAGATGCATGCGTGGAGACTCGGGGTCAGACTTAAACCTGTTGGAAGGCTGTAAGTTGAGGTAGCTGTAGTTGTAATTGTGGCTGGAAGGTGGTCGATGTTTGTCGTGGAGGCTTCCAGCATTGGTTACCATGTGCACATGTCTGATGTAACACATATGTATTATATGCCAGCAAACAACCAGAGGCATACTTTATAAGCCTATTTTCTTCTGTAGGTAAGAAGCTATTGTCAAAATAAATTGTTATAAAATGCTTAACTTGGCAGATAGTGTATGCTTAGCCATTATTCATTCGTTTATATATATATTTTTTATTTCAACTTGGTGTATTATTACACATAAATACACTCACCAGCTCCATTTCAGAGATTCAGAGAAATTACAACTTGTACAAAAACAGAATAGAGGTTCCCTGAAATTATTGTAATGCAGCAGTAGGGGAAAAACATTGTGTTCAACAAAATACCAGTTTCAGATTGCATGTTTTGTTAAATTGTAGCACAACCCTGTTTCCAAAAAAGCTGTAAAATGTAAATAGAAACAGAATGTGATGATTTGTAAAACACTGAAACCTCATATTTAATTGAAAATAGCACAAAGACAACATATCAAATGTTGAACCTTCATTGTTATTGAAAGTGATATCCTCATTTAGAATTTGATGCCCCAACATGTTTTAAAAACATTGGGACAGCGGCATGTTTAAATCAACTTTTCTTTTAACCAACTGCTGTCAATTTGAAAGTGGAATTCTTTCATTCTTGCTTCATGTACGACTTCAGCTGCAAAGATTAACAAGTAGCCAGTCCTCCTCTCATGCTGACGTAAAATGTCTGTTTGTCAAAGTTTGTCAAGGATGCCCTTAAAAAAACAGACTTTTCTAAGATTATATTACATCCAACCAAATATATTACACTGATGTCTGCGATAAATTTACAGTTAATAAAAACAGTATAAACCTCTGGCATGATAGCACTCAACACGCATGACAACATGCAGATTGGTGGCTCTCCTTTGTCGTATATTTACATTTGCGACAGGTCAGGACTGCAGGCAGGCCAGCTTAGTACCAGGACTCTTCCACGATGGAGCCATGCTGTTGGAGAATGTGGTTTGGCTTTGTCCTGTTGAAGTAAACAAGGCCTTCCCCGAAAAAAACGCCTTCTGCTTGGCAGCATATGCTGCTCTAAAACCTGTAAACATGGTTAAGTATTAATGGAGCCTTCACAAATGTGCAGGTGGGTCGACACCCACACAGACAAGTAGAGACCAAGCAATACTGTGAGATTGCTTTAGTGGCTGTGTGGCTTGATAGACTGCTTATGTTTGCAGTGAGAGTCATCACACTGCTTTGCATGTTCTCTCATCATGTGCTGCATCATTGTCACTGATTGAAATATATATTAATTATTGAACTGATGTATTTACCAGTTCGTGTTTAGGCTGCTCTCTGGTGTCTTATACACCAGATGTCGGATTAAAGTCACCATGTTCTGACCTGAGGCTCTTTGAACAAAAAATGATAAGCAAGTGTGTGTGTGTGTGTGTGTGTGTGTGTGTGTGTGTGTGCGTGTGTGTGTGTGTGTGTCTGGTCCTAAGTGCCTTCAGTTTGACCAGGATGGTCAAGGGGTTCTCCACATTATTAATGTTATCAGTCGAGATGAAAACACAATAACACAATAATAATCTAAATCTATCACCATAGATTTAAAGCAATAGCTAATGTTACACCATTTCCACCATTAGTCGATTTGGCTTCTCCCAACCGCAGACAGTTCAGTCATTTTTTTCCAGTGTTTTTCGGTCAATTTCTTGAATTTTTCACCCTTATGAACAACATTTGGTACCCAATGAAAGCTCCTTTTAGTTTCTTGGTTTTATCACTGAAATGACACAGAACATTGGCATTTTGAGTGTGTGTCATACTGCTTCCTATGCAGAAAATCACTTCTGGTCCTCCATCTGCAGTTCGCGCCACAACGAAAGAGTGACGTAACGTCATCTGCAAACAACCTATCAAATGAAAGTCAACTCCAGCATCAAAAACAAAGACAACTTAAGTCACAATATCTTTGCAAATTTTATTAAGGAAGCATTTCTAGACCTGGATGTCTTGTGGATCACAGATCTTTGGTAGAATCAGATTTGACAAGCCAGCCATCACTGATCGCTCACTGATTCTTTTAAGAGGTACAAGCAAAAGCCAACTGAACAGAGGAATTATGCATGAGGAAATTCAATTTGTCATAGAGAGATGCGTTCCTCCTGCTCCCTTCCCTCTCCATGTTTCACCATGGCTCTGTTTCACAATTGAAATTGATCTTGTCTGGAAGCTGCTACATGTTAAACCTGCAAGGCTCAAGACTAAAGCGCAGTCAGTCTGATAAAGAAGCTCTGGAACCAAAATCATTGTCATATCTCAGTGAGTAAGTTTGTTTTTGTTTTTTAAGTATGTGGCATTGATGGAAACACAATGGCAGAATTATAGCATTGCTTTAGTAATATTTACCCATAGGACTGGTGTGTGATTATCAAATATGTCTCCAGATACAGTTTCCCCAGGTTGCTGTATTTCTGCCCACCACTGTTTATGGCTTGTTTTTTGGTTTGGTTGTTCGTATTCGCAGGCACAGTATTTGCAGATTTTTCTCGAGCACCAGTTTTCTCTCTTCAAGGCGTGGCTGTTTTCTTATTTCTCTTTGGGGAGAGAGATGCAGGAAATGAAAACACAGTCTAACCCATATCCATTAGTCCTAATGCACTAACACACTTAATTTCCAATTACAAGATGGAAAAAAAAAACCCATGCAGTTTGCATGAGCCAGAGTGTTGATTGTTATTTCGATGTAATTTGAGACAGAATGTTAAAGAGCTCAGTTTTCTGACAGTATGTACAGTGGCAGGCTGGCATCAGAAACAGCAGAGGGAAAAATAAGGTGCTGAAGAGCAAATGTTTACAACCTGCACACATTACAGGTTTTCTCAGTATCATCATAGCTAACAGCAGCAACAGGCAATGGCTGTTCCTCTAACTTCTGCCCTCCCTAGACCAAAGCACTTTACTACTGCTGTGGTGTGTTTGCAGTTCTGCATTTACTGCATTTGCCCATCAGGGAGGTGATGGTGTAGGGGACATGAAGCTCTTCATCTCTAATGCTGTACAATACTTGATGAGGCCAAAACCCATTCTAGTCTTTTGTTAATGGACTTTTCTTCTATTTTTCACAATACACATTTTTGTAACCTGGGAGCAATAGTTGTTTATATAAAAGGTTCTTTTCTAATGAGTGTTTATCTGAAACTTTGGAAGTGTGCATTTGTTCCACTTTTCATCCTCTTTACTTATAGTGGCAGAGGCTTCCTGCTTTTTCTCAAGAGGTGTAATAACAGTCATGTTGCCTTTCAGACACATTGCTCAGATGTCTGTTTCATTCCAGTTCATTGAATCAATGATTTGAGAAATTCAATGCCATTACACACGGCTAGTTACTGCGTTTACTTTCATTAAATCACCTGAAAACAGCAGCAGGATGCTACAGATACATTTTATTTATTGTGCTTTGCAGGGTACTCAAAGACACTTTATAGAAATTAAAATGATCATAGAAAACAATACAATGTGAATACAATATAACACACAACACTAATCACATATTAAAAGCAGTTTTGAAATTTCTGATCAGTGATTTGAACATGGACAGATCATTGTAGTCTCAGATTTGTTTGGGGAGGGAACTCCAGAGCAAGGGGGCAACTATGGAGAAAGCTCTGTCACCCAAAGTCTGGTGTTTGGTCCTGAGTGGTGGAGACAAGAAATTGAACCATTTTGACGACAGCTGGAAACAGCAGAAGAGGAGGTCCAGGCTGCTGCAGATAGTGTGTATTGTTCTTTGGATGAAAGTTAAGGGATGAATTTGTTAACTGAAGGAACTGGAGGTGTTGTTGCAGGGTATGAGAGGCTTGTTTATCATGGAAAAGAGAGCTTTGGAGTGTATGAGGTGTGAGTAGAAGGTGGACCGGACTGTGGTGAGAGTGTCTTTGCATTGTTGAAGGTAGTGTGTGTGGGTTAGTCAATGCACCAGTCTTCTTGCTGAGTCTTTCAAACCAGTGTTTACAGGATTTCATCAGGAGTTCAGAAGCATACTAGGGAGCTGAGTGTATGAATGAGAATGTTGTGGTTTTAATTGGAGGCAGCTGATGAAGGCAGGAAGAGAGTGTGACATCATAGCAGCTGACAAGACCAGAGGGATTTCCAAACAGTGAGGGAGGGGAGGCAGACATTTTACTGGTAAACAAGGTTGAAAGAGCTGAGGGGGAGATACATTTGAGATTTCTGAAGAATATTTTACTTGAAACTTTTGTGATGGGTATAGGGATTTCAATAGCTATAGTGCCTGATGCTCACTGATATTGAGGTTGAGGCAGGAGAGGTGATGTACTCAAGAGCAGTGGACCAGACCAAATCCAGGATGTGACCACAGCTACGGAGAAGTTGATTTGTTCCATGAAGTTGAAAATAATGTGGCAGTTCCAGTAATTCTATGATCAATTTACAATCAGTGTGGATATCACCAAGGAGGAGAACGGAAGGTGAGATGGCAAGGAGGTGTTTGGCTGGGGTTATGGCAGGTGATGGGAGTGACTAAAGGTGTGTGACCAGAGAGTTTCAAAGCAAGGTGCTTGAAAGAATGAGTGATGGGAATGGAAATGGTGGTTGTTTTATGTCCTTCCTGTAAACAGCAGCAACACCACCTCCCCGCCCTTCAAGATGAAGTTTATCAATGTATGTGAAGCCTGTGGAGCAGTCTGGTTTAGTGAGAAATAGTCCAGGGGGTTGTGCCAGGTTTCAGCTAGGCAGAGGAAATCAAGGGGGATGAATGACAATTACACAGATTCATGTGTTATTTGTTGTGGTGACATAATGAGGACGTTGGGGCATGACAGGACCACAGGGATGGGATGAAGTTTGGGCCTCTGTGTAGTAGATGGCCACTGTGAAGTGTTCCAAACAGTCTGGTGAGAAGGAGAGGTAGCCTAGAGGGGCTACCAGATCTGTTAGCATTACAATCTACTGCAGTGCTGGCTAGTGGAGAAGGCCAACCAGAGCCTTGTAGGGCTGAACACACCAGAACGAAGAGATCCTGGCAATCCTGGCAGGATTAACATGTGTGCTCAACTGGGTAGCAAGCTAAGTCATAAGTAATGTTCACACACACACACACACACACACACACACACACACACACACACACACACACACACACACACACACACACTTTTGTGGCTTGAATCAGCACAGAACTCATCAGGTTGAATCATCAGTCAAAAAAATTTACATTTGTATTACAAAATATGTGGTACTTAGGTATAGAGTAAAAGTTCAAATACAGAATTTTTGGGGGAAAGTTAACAATGACATGCACTGTGCATTTTGGCAAAAAATATCTAATCACAGAACAGAAAACTGTGTCTTATGTGTTGCCAATTGTGGGCGGGATCTAAATTTTACAGCAACTATGGCGCCTTGTTTGGTTAACACAAAGACGAAGGGTTTTGAATTTGCTGCTACTGTGATTCGTGACTCTGACTGGCTTCTTCTCCATAGCAACAGCAGGCAAGTCTCATGGGTATCCGAGTCTCATGTTTCTATGTTCACCAACATTGAGGATATCACATTGTCTTCTGTTTGCTTGCAGAGTTTATTTTAGTTAATGTAGATATGACTTTTTTGCTTTCTTTGTGTCTTAACAAACACTTAATCCCATCCCAACAGAACTTTGTTTTAATCTGTGTATTATTAGTTCTAGAATGACACATTGGCCACTCTGCACATCTACTGTACTCTGCAGACACTTTTGCAAAGTTTTCTTGTTCAAAGTGTGCAAAGCAACAGTGCAAACATAAGAAACTTGTACAATTTTTACATCAGCAGTCACACACAGAACTCAGACAGCAACAATCTGCACTGCACTATGCAGCAGCACTTTAAGGCTATCTTCCAGCCAGCCCTCCCACCCAACTCCACTCCAGCTGCTTTCCTCATCATGCCCTGCCCAGCCCAGTACCCTCATTCTATGATCTCTGCCATCAACTGCTGCAAGTCACGGAAGAGAGAAGAGCAAAAAAAAAAAAGGATCAACGGTAAGACATTGAAATAAATTTACATTTGGCACATAGTTTTTAGTAAAGTGTTTAAGTTTATTCACATGTTACATCTAAGGTTAGCAATATGGGTTACCTTTCCCATAAAGTGAAAAAAGTCAAATGCTTGCTGTCATTTAGTTGTTTAATGGTTTTTAAAAGCTTATGAAGCTGTTCTTTATGCACTGCTGCTGCATGGAGCAAGATCAGTTCTGCTATTAAACATGGGGACTCATCAGCACTTTATGTTGCTGTTGTCATGATGAAAAGACTTCCAGCATTTGGTCATAAAGTGTCATTTCAAAGTGTTAACCTGTTGTCTTTTCTCTCTTGCACTTTGTTTCTGTGTCACAGTCGAATCAGGAAAATGTCCGTCTCTTTGTCTTTTCTCCTCTTCTTCATAGGTAAGTCCATTTCAAATATTAACTAATAACATTCATTCATTCATCTTCTATACCCCTTGTATCCCTTTCAGGGTTGGGGGGGGCTGGAGCCTATCCCAGCTGTCAACGGGCGAGAGGCAGGGTACACCCTGAGCCGGTCGCCAGCCGACTGCAGGGCAACACACACACAAGCATTCACGCTCACACTCACACCTAGGGACAATTTAGAGTCACCAATTAACCTAATGAGCATGTTTTTGGTCTGTGGGAGGAAGCCGGAGTGCCCGGAGAGAACCCACGCATGCACGGGAAGAACATGCAAACTTCACACAGAAAGGCCCCCGCCTGACCTTAACTAATAACAATTAATTATTAATTTCAAAAAATATATACAATAGTACAATACTAATAATAAGTCTATTGATGTACCACCATACATGATGCATGATGGTAATGGAGGACATGAGCAGATGTGGGTGTTTGAGTTTCAAGCTTTTAGATTCAGGAAGACACTGACAACATGTTAGTGGTTACTGCTGCCTCTGTAACAGGCTCATTAATCAGTAGAATCAGCCTTAATCAGATCTAATCAGATTAGATTACGTCACTGTTAGCCCATGGCCCTCTTTCACCCTCTTTCCTTACACTGTTTGTGGAGTTGTTTTTGTTTTTCTTGTGCTTTTTTTCTTTCATTACTGCACTGCCATTGATTGATTTTGCTCAACATGATGTCATCCACCTCTGAAGCTCTGTTTTGTGATGTTACATCATTTAGGAGTTATTTCACATTTTAGGAATTCTGTGTATTTTTATTAATTTAGAGTTGAATAAGAATTCATGTCACCATATAAATAATAATAGATAATATCACTCTTATGTTTGCGCATAAAGTACTGAGCAAAGCTGGGAGCCAGTTAATGCAGCTTAAGATGGACCTCAACTGATTTTACACATCAACATGTGTTTCCATGTGTTGGGGAGGACCACTGGCTATGTGGAGCTAGCTGTATTAAGCATTTGTGGCTCCAGAGAGAGCTATGGAAATTCTGATAGATATCCTCAAGTGATGTGGTTTGAGTCAGTGTCAGTTGGGGCTGAAGATTACAGGTCTTTGAATGAAAACCATCTCGACAAGTCTGTAGCCCACTACTCATCTCTGCTTAAGGCTTGCGTCTACATTTGCTTCAATGAGCATAAGAACACCCCAATCCTAAACAGAACCTCTTGGTCTTATTGCCACCGCCGAGGGGAGTGACTGTGGCAGTGTGAAAAAAAACACCAGTTTCTGTTGAGGAGCAACCACAACCAACAACAAACACTAGAGGGAGGCTTTTAAAAGATATAAAATAGGTTTCTTTATTATAAAATCTAAAACAGTAGATAAAAAGATATCCGGGAGGATCTGGTCTAGACGGGAGCAGTTTGCCCTGGTTCCCAGAGTGGTGGATCAGGTGGATGCCAGTTCAGCTGCAGCCAATCACTTTACAAAAGAAAACAACAAAACATCCATCAGGGTACTCCACAACCTATCAGTCTTCGACAGTTATGGCTGGTTTTGCACACAGCTAGCACTTTGGGTGGGGAAACGGATACACAAAACAACACAAAAAAAAAAAAAAAAAAAAAAAAAATCAAAGATCCCATACAAAGGGAATTAAATCAAATAAAACTAGTCATTCAATGAAAATTAAAGCAACTACAACTCAACCAAATAAGGCCCAGTCCAAAGTTACTGAGTTTGTGTAAATGACTGATGGTTGGGTGCCCAAAGTTGTAATCCTCCGCTTATGGGAAACTAGAGTGGCAGCAACAGTCAATACTATGGTGGGGGACGGTATAGTTCATAATAAAGTAGAGGGGTGCTTATCTGGAGGGAGGGCGGAACGCGTTCCCACCTCCCGCTTTCATCCAAGACTTCCCCCTCTCGCACCGTGCGCCTCGGCTGTCCTCTCGGCGTACTAGGCGACCTGGGCTCCTGGCACGGCAGCAACGGCTCCTTCGGCTCTGGCAGCAGGTACACATGTCCGTCCGAATCGCTTCTCTTCCACTGTCTCCCGAACCTGGGACAAGATGCCGCTCCGTTGCAACCACCGTCTGGTTGGCGTCTCGCCAACAGCGTCCCTCACAGCGGGTTGTGCTCTGTCTACTCCGCTGCTCCGCAGTTCTCTCCGCGCGCTGCTGCCCATGCGCCACCGTCTAAAAGGGGCCTGTGATCTAATTAGAGTTACGCTGCGCACCAGAGGGGCGTGTGCCAATTAAGGCGCGCACACACACCCATACGCTCACACACACACACACACACACACACACACACACACACACACACACACACACACACACACTGCTTGTCACCCTGTGACATTATATTTAACTGTGAGTCCAACAGCGTTATAGAAGTGCAATGCTAAATCAGTAGGTGGGTGAACAGTTTGTCTGTCTCTTTAGTATTTCTGTGCAGTGTGTCCACAGGTTGCCTTACACCTCTCTGTGATGTCAAGCCTTCAGGGAGTCACTGCCTCTGATATGTCCATTGGGTGTATTCCGTCCACAAGGTGTATGATGTAGATGATCGCTGCCATTTGACCTGGCGCGCAGTGTCTTGTGTTTTGTCCTGGAAGCTTATCTATACTCTGCTTCGCTGAGTCTATTTTTGACCTCCTGGCTCTTGCTCCATACTTAACACGCAGGCATGAGAGTGGTATCAGCCTACTTATCTAACAATTGGAAAGAAAGTGAATAATTTCCTTAAAATTCTAAACTTTTTAAGTGACCATGCGGCTACTCTTTCTATAATTTATGACTTGAATGAAGTCTAGAAGTAATACTGAACACCTGAATTTTTAGCATGAAAACTGTAAAATGCTAGTGGTGGACCTTGTGACTTTTTGAGATATTTAGGATGTGGCTGAATTACAATTTTAAGTGCTAAAAAGAAAGGAGCATCTTGAAATGCTAAATACAGTATGACATGGCTTATACAACAACCTGCCATCTGATTGCAGGTTCAGCTTCTGCCAAAAAGCAAGGGGATTTTGGCATTTTCACTGCTTGCATCACCAAGAACAACAGCCTCAGGTTCAAGCATCCAGTTACTCATCAATGACACAACACAAGAACATAAGTTCTCACATTCATTGCACTTATTTGGTACATGTTTTCCATAGGTTTTGACACGAAATGAAGTGTGACTAATTAACTGTAACATTTTAATCCATTGAAGGTTGGACTGCAATTATGCAAACTGTCCAAAATCTCCACCCTTCAACTGTGAATTTATGACATCAGACGGGTTGCTGCTGGCTAAAGGATCCAACGAGATGTGCAAGATTATCCTTCCAGATCACCCTCAGCTGTACGGCAATAAGACCACGAACTACAACTGTGTACTGACGCGACAAAACAGGAGGGAAGAGAAGCAAATCACTATAGACTACAGTATACCTAATCGAAAACGTTAGTAGTACTTTCCATTTGTCAGTGCAATTTCAGGTGTAGCACCCTTAAAAATACTGCATTAAAATTGACACAGTGTGGGACCAGTATAGCACTACAACAACCGTTACAACTTCTGATTACTGTTACTTGGTGTGTGTATGTGTGTGTGTTCACTTGGTTAAGTCAAGCTCTTCTGGACTGTGATTCCAAAGTGGACGTACATGAATCAGCTGAGGCACCCCTAGATTAGGAATGACATACACCCCAACAATTACAAAGAAAAAGTGAGAAATTTGATTGCATTTTGTAAAACCCATCACAATTTAAGTTTTTTTCCACAGTGGACCAAAGAAAATTGTTGATATGACCACTCTCCTAAGGGTCTAAATAATCCTTTGTCAGTGTTCCATAACTTAAAGTAACTACATATTTTGCAATTTACTGTATGTTGTTATTATTATCATTATTATTCATTCATTCATCTTCTATACCCCTGATTATCCCTTTCGAAGTTGGGGGGGATCATTATAATAATAATAATAATAA
>JBBMOE010000004.1:3076048-3320516 GCA_037975065.1 Chaetodon trifasciatus
AATAATAATAATAATAATAAAATCTTTTCCAGCACTGGAAAAGATTTTATGAAGGCTCAGCATCAAAATGGTAGTTTCCCTGCTGCCTTTAAACTGCAAATAAACAGAACTTAAGTTGAATATTTAATTCAAAATCATCTTTAGACTTATGCAAATGAAAAACCAACAGGGTTACGTTTATTGAACCTGAGCAAACCATAAGCTTAGAAGAGTAAGTTCTTCATCTGATCATTTCTAAGAGCTATGGCTGCTGTTCAATACACTTTGTATAAGTACACAGGCAACATGCCAGGCAGGCTGCTCCCACTGATTTGATTCAAAGTGGACAGGAATGGGGACTGAATTCCTTTCATCATGGTTTGCACACGTGTTACTATTAAAGAAGCTTGAAATGAATAAAACATATTGACATGAAGGTATTGACAAAAGATTGGTTGACTCACTAAATTCCAGTATGATGTTATATTCTACATGCTGGACTTTCCATTGTTATTTGGAGAAATCTGCAAGTACAGTGTTCTGCATCAGTAGCACCACTGTTTGGGTACATGTCAACATAGATGAGAAAAGAGGTGGCACAGATGGGTGATACTGAGCCTAATCTCTCTCTCACTTTCCCTTCAGAACGCGTAAAGCCCTGCCGCGACGCCACAGGCTTGCTGCTGCATGGGGCTCCAACCTCACTGTGGCCTGTGGTGATTCTGTCTCTGTGGGGGGTCCTCATTACAGACAGCCAGACTACATGAGACGTTAGTTGTAGAAGCTTTGACCACATGAAATGTATTCATTCTCATTTAACTGTTGTACGTTTGCACTGTTTTAACAAGTTGTATTCAGTCTCCAGATAAATGTTCTTTGTTTTTGTTTTTTGATGACAAAAAATACAGATTTCAGCAGATCGTTCCTAAAGTAAACGTTAAGAAATGACAAGTGTCGGGGTGATTTCAATGTCAATCATGTTTCGTCTCCAGAGGTGACTTGCCTGCAGGTGCTACGAGGTATCCGGATATGTATATATATGACACACTTGAGAATCCTCTATAGATCGACAGTGTTTAGTCATATCCTAAGTTTCTTTTTTGTTTTTTTTTCAAAGCACATTTTCCTCTTATTCCCATGTAGATACGTGGGTTTACAATGACAGGGCAAATATATGGCTGCGAGTTGACCATGTATGGATAAACAAAGCTATGCATATTGTCAGAAAGGACAGATAAACGATGAATTCAGAAGGCTTTATAGGCCCATTAGTGGTCTTATAGGACCTTTAGAAGTCCCTGCAGGCAGTATAGACAGCCTTATAAGCCATAATTCAAGACCTTATAGGTGCCATAAAGACTACGGGAACAAGTGTAATAGTGCTATCCCGGACTTGCGTGTCACGTGTGGACAGGAAAAAGGGACCTTTTTTCATGGTGTTTGGGAATGTGATAAAGTTTAACTGTTTTGGAGGGAGGTTAAACAAGCCCTGAAGAATATATTGGGTGTACACTTAACACTTGACCCAAAGGTTTTCATTTTAGGTTTACGTCCTGATAAACATTATACTCCTACCAGAGTTATTGTTGCCTTGGTTCTTTGTTTATTGCTTGCAAAAAGAGTTATATCGCTCTTGTGGGAAAAGACCAGTAAACCAAAATTCATTGACTGGATTAAAGAACTGTGCATAACTTTACCTCTGCATCGCTCTTTGAAAAAATCTGGGGTCCTTTTACACAATGTATGGAGAATGTGGATCTAAGTAGTGTGATGGATGTGGTGGATGAGATGTGGTCCTCTGCAGATGCCTGAACTATCTCCTTTTGATACTTGATTGCTCTTTTCTTTGAAAATTATGTCCTTGAGTTAGACAATTATGTAATAATATGATAACAATAGGGAAACCCTTTTGAAAAAGCAGAGAAACTTTATTTATGCATTTTTTCCTTATTTACTTATTGTTATTTTGCTTCCAATCTGTAATTGTTCTTTGCATTTAGTTATTTTCCAAATGTCTGAGAGAAAGTCCAATTTCAATGTTGGACAATAATCTTTCTGTCTTTTGATATTTCTCCTGCTGGAGAAGAACATACCTGTGTCTTTGTTGTTGGAAGTAATTTGAAAATATTAATAAAGATATTGTTGGAAAAAAAAAAAAAAAAAAAAAGACTGCAGGAACAAGACGATGCCTGCCCAAAGAAGTGTTCGAGACACTGAAGAAGTCAAGCCTCAGCAAGCTCATCCCACCACAGAAGGTGCAGAACTGAGAGAAACAGAAGAATCAGTGCTGGTTATTGATTATCAAACCTGCGTGAAAAGAATAACACCTGGAGAAGAGAGGGACAACACAGAGGAAACAACAGTGAGTGGGGATGGAGGATAACCAGAAACCAAGAAGTAGGAAAGTGTGAAATGGTAAAAGGAACTTTAATGAGGGCTACACAGGTATGAATGCATGACAAAAATAACCATCCAGTTGTTTCAAAATGCGCATTTGCGTAACAGGCATCAACTGAATAAGGTGGACAAGGTACAATGGAGCTTGGGTGGACATTGTAAACAACAGGCTCTGCGTAATGTTTTGCTATAACTTCATAAGACTAAACACAAACGTTTGATGCCTTCAGGGGCTTGGGGCGCTGAGTTTCAGGGCCTCTTTGATGGAACAAAGGACATCAAAAAACATCTTCCAACTCGACAGATTCCACTGAGAGAGAATGGATGTACTTAAAGCAAGCAGGACAACGCTTGGCAGCGTCCTCTGTGTGTGACTTGGTCCAAATAATAAATACAAGAAATCCAGACTGTTACTCCAACTTCAGCAGGGTGGTGAAATTGTCTCCTATGCTGCCTTTGAGCAGTGCAGCATGTGAGAGGGGATTCTCTCATCTCAACACAATAAAAACCAGGTCCAGATCTCGTCTGTCACACACTCGTCTCTCAGCCCTGATGCACAGTCACCTGTCAAAGACGACCGCAGAGACATTTGACCCAAAGCCAGCTGCTGACCTGTGGATGGAGACAGCTAGTCTGAGGCTCACCCAGGGACTGGGAGGTGCATCTTCATCATCTAGCATGCAGGAGGAAAACCACGCTATGTACAGGGTGAGGACAAAACACCATCTCCTGGAACTCACCTGAGTATCTGGTAAAATGTTGTGCTTCCCTGAGTATAATCAAGATCACTGAATCAGCATGTATTCTTAAGAGTTTGTGATTTACTATGTGTGTAATCATACACAGTATGTAATCATGCGTGTAATCACGTTCATTGAGTCAGGATACAAACATAAGACTGAGTCATTGTAAGGGGGAAACTCTCTTTTGAGACCCTTAGTGTATAAAATGAGATTTCTTGAACCATCCATCTTCTTCAACGTCCAAGGAGGCAGGTGACAGGGTTCAGACAGACAAACTGGGGACCCACAGAGCAGACCAGAGACCCACAGGTGAGAAGAGGCGGTTTATTAACAAATCAAGGTCGGTACACGGGAGGCAGTCAGGAAAAGACAAGACAAAAACACAAGCGAGAGTCCAAAACCAGAAAACTGTGAGAAAGGCAAAAGTACAAAGACGCTGGGCAAAAAGGCAACAAGGAACAAAACAGGTCAAAACACGAGGAAGTCATACACGAGGAAATGACACCGGAAAGCTACTCACGAATGGATGCAGACAATCTGACAAAGACACACTGGGGAGAGCAGGTATATAAACACACGAGGGTCGGACACAAATGAGACACAGCTGAAGACAATGAACGATCACACACGGGGAGTCAAGACACCTAACAAGGAAACTCAAAACAGGAACTGAAAAAACCCTACAAAATAAAACAGGAAATGACAAGACAGAACACAGACTAGGGCCTGACAGTAGGAAGTAGAAGAGCTTTAGGGAAAATAGGTAAAGGACAGGATTGCCTGATTTCATTGCATAATTCTGTTTGATTTTAAAAAATTTGATCAATATTATTACTGTACTGCTGTAAGCTTGTACAACACTAAATAAAGTACATTGCCTTTAATGAAAGTAAGAGCATTTCTCTTTTATTTTCACCTTTTAAAGGGTTTCTTTGAAAGATCCCATAGCCTCTCCTCAGTGACATAAAACTACAGGTGATCTCTAGAGTCTGAAATGGACATTTCCCGAGCAGTGAA
This sequence comes from Chaetodon trifasciatus, assembly GCA_037975065.1. Taxonomy (NCBI): domain Eukaryota; kingdom Metazoa; phylum Chordata; class Actinopteri; order Chaetodontiformes; family Chaetodontidae; genus Chaetodon; species Chaetodon trifasciatus. The sequence goes on from JBBMOE010000004.1 coordinate 3,080,185, forward strand.
AGCTGCCTTCTTACAGCTCAAACCATTTTCAGCACTGTAACAGCTACAATTGAGAAGGGAGCTGTCATGAACCAAAGTGGTTTCATGTAGTATCTTTAACCCAGACTTCTAAAGGTGCTTGTGAGGGGAAGGCTTTAGGAAGCAGACAAATACTGGACCAGTCTCATCACCTCTATTTTTTGATTATATTATTATATTTTGGGGGTTTAAGGCTAGCTAATCTTTTCCACTTTAGAGTCAGTCTCGTTCCCAGGTCATCAAATACAGACGCTTTGTCACGGTCCTCGCTCTTTCATACAGACACACAAGGCACCCTTTATTGTATGTATGCAAATGTTTATAAACGGTGTGGGTGTACGGATGGATCAGAAAGTATATGAATGTTGATCTACCTTTTGTACTATATTGCCTTCTTTGATGGAACACTTGAGTTACACCTGGAAGCCCTTTTTTGTTTTTTTTCTCTGCTTTCTGTTGTTGTTCTGTTCCTTTAGGTGTGTGTACCCCTTTCAACTTAATAACAAAAAGATTCTTAATTTTATTTGCAGTTGTCAAAAATACATGGCCCGCTAAATTTTTATGTTAGTCGCTGATTTATAAACAGAAATGAGGATGTATTTTCACCAGCTATGTAATATAAAAAAAAATATTTTATTAGAATGATTTTGAATAATAAGCTGTGGTGGAAATTCTTGTGAGCTGAAGGAGGGAGTTCACCAGGAGACTTCAGATGTGTTATGCAGAAGCATTTATTGCAGGCTTGATGCATCAAGGAGAAGTTGATGAGCAACACAATGTAGACAAGTGAACCAAGGTAGTGCCACACCAACTGGCACTGTTGTCCCTTCTAATGGGGTGTATTAATACCCCCAATGTCACATGTTTTACTTTCTATTCCTTGAACTATTCCCTATTATGGATATTCTATACCCACCTTCTACATTTGTGGTACTCTATTGGATAGTCAAAATCAAACAATAGCTCCTCCCATACGTATGTATGCCCTGACATCCAACCCTCTAACTGAGGACACTTTTGACCTAATTCCTCTAAAATGTCACCTCGAGCATTCCTCTTTGAATTGGTCCAGTATCAGTCTCTACAGTTTATCTATAAGACCTTGGCTACCTCTGTAGTAAGAACAGGGGGAGAGAATTCCTATCTGCTGTCTGCTAGAATGGCCTCTAAATATTATGTTAATGTGTCTCTGTCTGAGATCTCTGTGTTGTCCAACCTTGAGACCTTTTGGCGCCTAACTGTATAGAAGGCTCGTGATACAAAATTCCCTCACATAAGCTTGTTACACAATAATTAGCCCATATGATGAGAAACTGGCCTGTGCAAAGTAATACTGGAAACACAAGAGTCTCCACTGTGACTCCACTGAAACTGTTTTGAAGAAATACTGTAGCATGTTTGAAACAACCTCTCAGAGAACTTTTGTTGTTTCACATTGCTAGAAATACATAATAAAACACCAATATCAAAACACTGACCAGTCACCATGACTATTATAATAGTGATGTGACCAGCTGATCCCAGATCTGTGCAGGAGAAACTATCTCTGTCAATATCAGATGTTCGTCAAATGGCTGTCAGAGAAATTCTCTCATTTCCTTCCAGCTCTGTCAGTCCTTCACTCTACATTATATTATAAAAATGAGGTATTTGATCACAAGCAGCAGATCTACACAATGCAACACATTCACACTTCCTGTGTACACAAGAAGTTAAAACAATGCAATTGCAGAACTTCCTTGTCTTTCACTAAACCACCAAGAGCTTAAGGTTATGTTGAGGCTTATTTATATCAGTTCCTGGGCCAGCCCAGGGGGTGCTGAGAGGTGTTTGGGGGTGGGCTATGCAGCATTATGTGAACCAGGGGTGCCGCAGCATCTGCTCCAAGGTGGCATGCTTCGCTGGGGTGACAGCCACTCTTCACAAAGGGTGGATTATTGGACAGTGGTAACCAAATACGTAACAGATTCTGTGACATCACTGATCCACTGCAGGCTGATGTAACTATAACTCTTTCGAACAGTTGGTCAGAAAATACACAAAATGGTCGAGTTGAAAAGATGAATTACTGAATATGTTGGGTTTCACCAAACAAAGATGAAATGTCCTTTTCAGTCACACACTGTAAATCCTCCATTACACAGAAACCTTCAACTAATCACTGACCACTTGAAACAAAGATGTGACTGCAATGTGTTCACTTTAATGAGGTGTTATTTAGCAAGCTGCATCGTTCTGCAACTTTAAAACACAGCATTAACACCTTACATGGTGATACTGACATTTCAAATAACACATACTTATCTGATACATTATTGAGAATAAATTACTGATTAAATCTGCATTTATTGATTTTATTTTTTTATTTTATTTTATTTTTTTTTTTTTGGACCATTTCAGGACAGCACAACAAACTGGAAACACTGCGTTAACGATGATCTAAAAGAGACAGAAAAGCTCTGCAGAGCTGAGAAGGGTGGCAACTGCAGACCTCACATGTAAAGACTGAAGGTTTACAGGACTAAAGGTTCAGGCTACATGACTGTTTTTGTTTCAAATGATGGTCACGTGTCAGATTTAATGATCACAATGCCATGAACTCTATATGTATGACCCAGACCAATCACAGCATGTCTTATCTCACAATCACACACAAGTTCAGGCGTCATCAGGGAAGTGGTTGAAGCAGCTGTCAATCAAACTGACAGAAGCATTGTGTGTGATGCTGGTGGTCTTGTGTACCAAAAAAAAAAAAAAGAAAAAAAGAAGAGAAAACAGTTCTGGATGAGCTCTAATATTAAAAACAAAGCAAGAGGCAGAGTAAACTTGGGCCCTCTGGGTCCTTATTTCTACATCGACTGTGTAGCATCCAACAATTAGCACAGGTACAACAAGTTTCACATGCAGGAATTTTATTTCCATAGTTATTTATTCTGCAAGGAGCAGCCTTGGCTGTGTTGGCTGTAACAAACAGGCTACTTTAACGTTTGGTAATTAGTAATCATAAGCATATTCCTGCAGTTAGGACCGGGGATAATGTTAAGACAGCACAGCAGCTCCTCGCCCGGCTGATGAAGGGCTTCCACTATGTCTCACCAACATTTGTCTTTTTTGACTCGGTTTTCCTCCCTCTAGGAAATGTCAAATAGGCTTGTCCCACCTGACAGCAGCAGCCTCAGCATCCCTCCTCCTCCCTCTCATGTTTGTCCTGACTGCACTCTGTAGAGAGCACCTGATTGGTCAACGCTAGAGAACATGTCGTAGGAGATGTCACATTAGACATTAGAGTCAAAACAAAAAAATCTGACATGCTAGACTTTGCATCGGGGGGTCTTGGGGCGTCACAGACGTCCGATTGTCATTCATGATCGGCCATGATGCTGGTAATTTGTCGGCCAAGACAAAATCATCTAAAAATTGGGCTAAAATCTTGTAGTCTGACCCAGGCCGAAGACTATAGGCCAACAGGAATTGTCGAGGCCTTTCTCAATTGGCTTTCTTATCTGTATTTTTGTCCCAGTTAAATATCCACAGAATTGAGAACAAGGCTTGGAAACATTAACCTGCAGAAGCAGTGAGGGTTGAGGTGTAATTTCAACATAATGTCCAAAGTTGAAACTGCAGGTCATGTGATGGCCTTGAACACAGAAAGACTTTTTGCCATTACAAATGAAATTTCAGTAAAATGAAAGAATCATCCTGAGTCTCACACACCTTCAAAAATTCCTTTTTCATCTTCACAATTTCAAATTTGAGGTCCAAAACATATGATCAAGCACAAAGAGTTGTATTTATTGTAGTTATGATTTTCCTGCACTAGTCACTAAGTTTCAGGGGCTAAAAGGGGCCAGTTTTTGCTTTAATACTAATATACTAATATTAAAAATACAAAACAGTAGAAGCAAAATTGCCATGAAGAATGGTTCAATTTCACAGTGGAATTTGAATCGCACATGAGTAAAATATACTTCATAAAATACATATTTTTATATTTTCATAAGATATACTACTACCCTACTATTGCATAGAAAAATATACCGGCAGCGTAAGAATATGTAATATTGCACAAGATAAATTACACAAATAGATTTCTCTCTTTTTTTGAGAACAAAGAAGGAAAAAGTCTATTTGAAAAAGACACAACCTTAATTGTGGACCAAGCATCGATTAAAAACTGTGTGGTTTTCAAGGCCTCAGTAGCCAAATGCTTAGTGTGAATACTACATGACTGTGTGGCCTTGGCAACCTCTCTCTCTATGGTTTCCTGTCTGTTTCTGCTGCCTAATATATGTGAAAATATCAAGAAGTAAAAATATTTAAACAGACCCACAACATTTTGATGATTATAACCATACATTATATTTGCACCGCTGGCTCTTTAAAGACACACTTTAGATTATCTGTTTGCATCCTGCTAAAAATGTTCTCTTTTGACATAACATTTCTCCCAGTAAGTGCACATGGCTGGGCCTCCAAAGAGGATAAGTGCCTCTGCAGGGATGAATAGGAACATTATCACGGACCAAACTCTACCACATATCCTCAGGTTCCTGCCCACTCTCTTGCACTGGTTTAGCTCAGTGGTTACTTCGAACATCAATTCTCTCTGAAGAATTCGCTGCTCTCTCTCCCTCCCTGGGATCGAACCACGGGCGCTGTCCAGTGTTTTGTCTCCCTCTGGTTCCAAGCTGCACCACAATAGCTGCTTTTTACACTAATGCCTCCTTCAATAGAATTAAAGTGCTGTTGCAGCTCTGTAGATCTTTTTCTGTGCAGCAACGTCCCTTTAGGACCTTCAGGCCAGACAGCAGCAGGCTTGAGAATGTCTGTTTTCCTGCTGTTGCTGATGTGCTGGTGTAGCTCAGTGGTTACTTTGCTCCTCTCATCTATATGATGCTCAGGTTCAATCCCTCCCTGGGATCAAACCTTGGGTGCTGTCCAGTGTTTTCTGTCCCTCTGCTCTGACCTGCTGGCTGTCTTTGTCTTAAAGACTGTCAGTACATCCATCTCATCTCTGGCTTCAGGACTTCTTTCTGGCCCACTGTGGAACCAAACGGGCCTACAGAGCACCACATCAGCTGCAATGCTGTTCCTGCAACAGGACAAGAATATCATGAGAAGACCACCAGAGGGACACAATTAGCAGCAGGAGAATCAAGCTGAGGTCTCTGTGTGAAGGAAGTGATGGGGAGCTGTGAGAAACGGTTGTTGCAATCACACATTATGGTGCTCTAATTCAGCAGTGACTGCTTTGATGGAGGATATGAAGTGACCTAATCATCAGTGAATTGATAAATAATTCAATACGGAAATTAATGCTCTAAAAAACAGTGAGATAGATAATAAATATGGAATGCAATAAATGGGCAAACATATATAAATACTCAAACAAATAAAATAAATAACAAATAACTGGACCAAATTAAATACGGGTCTAGTTTATTTCAATATTTCTATACAATTAGATGCTATTGTTTCTCTTTTTATTTCTTCGATTTATTTCTATATTATTTCATTCAATTATTTAAATTTCATAAATTTGTGTATATGTGGATTTCCTTTAGTGTTTCGCTATATACTGTTCATCCATCCTTTTGTCATTTTTTCATCCTCATCTGTCTCTAGGTTCTAGAGACATGGAATATACTCATCATTGCATGGTGAGTAGTTTTACTTTTGCTACTTTAATATTTTGTTGATAATACCTTTGTTCCTTTACCTAAGTACGATTTGAGTGCAAGACTTTTACTTGCAGTATAAATAAATGTAGATTTGATGAAAAGTTGGAATAAATTACATATATTAAATATATAAACTCCGTTCATACATATGTGTATGTGTATATATATATGTATATATGTGTGTATATGTGTGTATACACACACACACACACACACACATACATACATACATACATACATACATACGTATGTATGTATGTATGTATGTATGTAGACACACACGCACACAGTATCTATGTGTATATACAAGTATGTATGTGTGTGTTTGTGAGTGTGTGTGTGTCTGTATATATACGATATATATATGTATTCTGTATATACAGTACTGTGCAAAAGTTTTGGGCAGAGTGTGAAAAAATGCTGTAAACTAAGAATGCTTTCAAGAATATAGATAAATGTTTATTTATTACAAAATGCAAAGTGAGCAAACAAAAGAAAAATCTAAATCAAATCTATGTTTGGTGTTAGTATCTGTAATGTTGTAGTTCAATAACAAGGCCGGAGTGTAGAACAAAAGGCTGTTTACTTGAACAGACAGGCTTTAGAGGAAAACATGACTTTTGCAGCAGATCGTAACTATATCGTATATTTCAGTAGTCGCCACCTTGATTCTCCCACTCTGTATTACAACACTGCCACCTAGCTTTATGGAGGGGACACAACAGTATCCTTTGCACTCAAACGTGCATCAGTTCTTATGGGTACACTTGCACAAAGTCAGGGATTTTGTAGGATTATCGTCAGGTGTATTATACCAAACAGGCGCTAATAATCATCAGTTTCACGCGTAGGTTGAAACACAGTCATCAACTGAAACAGAAACGGCTGTGTAGGAGGCTTAAAACTGGGTGAGGAACAGCCAAACTCTGCTTCCAAGGTGAGGCTGTGGAAAAGACAGTTTCATGTCACAGGTCATACACCATGGCAAGACTGCGCACAGCAACAAGACACAAGCTAGTTATACTGCATCAGCGAGGTCTCTCCCAAAGATTTCAAAGCACACTGAGGTTTCAAAATGTGCTGTTCAAGCTCATTTGAAGAAGCACAAAGAAACGGGCAGTGCTGAGGATCGTAGACGCAGTGGTAGTTATATATATATGTGTGTGTGTGTGTGTGTGTGTGTGTGTGTGTGTGTGTGTGTGTGTGTGTGTGTGTGTGTGTGTGTGCGTGCGTGCGTGCGTGTGTGTATAAAAAATTCAAAACTGCCTCGTACAGGTGTTCCCCTTTCATATCTGTGGTCATGCAACAGAAGCAGAATGAGTCATGTTTATAAGACCATTTTCTCATTGTTCCAGACGTACTGGTTTAGCTCAGTGGTTACTTCGAACATCAATTCTCTCTGAAGAATTCGCTGCTCTCTCTCCCTCCGCGGGATTGAACCACGGGCGCTGTCCAGTGCATTTTTCTTCATCTGCTGTCTTTACTTTGTTGAAAACTCTCACAAACACCATGATTACATTGTATAACCTTGACTTGTCTCTGTTTGGTCAGTTAAACTGTGAATAATTAATTCTGCGTGTCGGCACAGCGGATTAGCTGTGATAGAACAACAAAGGCACATGTGGAGTATTTTGCTGTTTGTTTCATTTCATTCTCTCTGAGGCTGTTTTTAAGGCATACACCTGTAAGTATTGTCAGTATAGCAGTTGACGTTCTCTAGAATTCCCGGCAACGACGCCGTCGGACGGCCCGCTGACACGCGCCTCAACAGTGAACCCCTTCGGCCACTCGCAGCCTGTCTCGAGTGTCAAGATAGCACTATTTAGGACTTCCGGTTGTTACTCATAACGACTTTCTGGCAGTGTTTCGTGATATAGCCTTTGAAACGTCCCACTTACCCAACATATATGTTCATAAAAATATGCTGCATTAATATAGCTGGTATTTTACAGTGCTTTCAAAAACATTACAAAGAGACACATTGAAAAGCAAAGTTTAATCTATGACATTGATTACTCAGACGTATCTTATTTTTTTGTTTTTCGGGTAACAAATTTTAGTTTAGCAGCTGTTCTTTTGCTCATGAATAATAAGAGTTTTGTTTTGCAGCAGGTTCTCAGGATTCACCGTAGACGGTTCAGGCTGTCAGTCTTTGCTGTAACCCGGTATTTCACAGCCACTGAGGTTGTGGCATTATCAACTACAGGCCGTGAGTCAGATGTTAATTTTACTTTGTAATGTACAATATGGTATTTAAGATTTCCAAACTGATCTGGAACCAGGTGACTTAATTTTCCTGCCGCGCATGCGTATAGCCGACATCGACGCTGGTCTGTTGACAAATATCGGGGGAGGGACCACTGCGGTGTAAGTAGATCTTTGTTCAGACTGAAATGTTATTCACCACAATGTAGCAGTGCGTGCATAATGTAACCCATTAAATATCATTTTACGCTGTACGTATTTACCGTTACAGACACTGTTTCCACAAAGCTTGCGGAAAGGAAAGTGTTTTGTTAAACATCTGTAAAACCGCTGGGCCGAATGGTAATGTAGCAGAAAGGCAGGATCCATGTCGAGCTCGCCACAATGAAACATGATTTCCGGTGCAAATCTCCCAAGTAAAATACATGTTTACATACCTATGAATAATAAGCTGAGTGAGAGAGCATAATGTCATAATTCAAGTCAGATGTAGGAATTATTTTGAGTTTAATTAAAACGCCCTTATATAATGCCGCTTGTACTCGCTTCTATGAACGACCATGCGTTTTTTGTTTGGCACGCTCCAATTTAAAGCTTTAATTTTGAAGGCAAAAACGGTCAGTTTCCGTTATCACCCATGGTAACGTTCTCCTTGAATCAGCTCGCACAGCCTGACGACTAGCTACCAACAACCTTTTTCTAACATTGTGAAAGGCTTAATCTTCTGCTTGAGGCTCATTGTCATTTAAAGTCTTGCCCATAGTCAACATTCTGTCGTTTCGAGTAAAGTTTGTTCCGTCTTTTTGTCAAACTTATGAACTTCTTTCACAGTCTGGCTGTGGGAGCGACTGAAGGCGGTCTCCACGTCCAAGACTGTCGGCAGAAATGAAGAGGTGAGTGGGGCAGAAACATGCGCCATTGTCAGCTAATAACACCAAAAATATGTTGATAGAGCAGACTACCAGTTCACTGACTCGCTAATTGTTCGTTAAATGATTAGCTAATGTAACCACAACATGACTCCTCTCTTGTGTTTCAATGCGTGCAGCCAACAGAAAAGCCCCGAACCAGATGGGAGTGTTACCGTCAACGAGGAAGGTAAAAAAGAAAACAACCTCTCATTAACTTAATTATTACGTATTAAATAGAAAAGCTGTCTAAAGTTATTTAAAGTCATCAAGGCTATGTTACGGTATTTGCGTGGTGAAACGCGCCAGTTTCAGGCAGGGTCTTTGAACGTCTCAGACTCATTAGTTCATTGGTGGAGGTTCATCATAGGACCCTGAAGCGTCTGAGCTGGATCCAGTGAGCCTCTCTCAAGCCGCTGTGGCTGCCTTCACTTCGACATTTAAACCATGAAAACATGGTGGGGATGAGCTTACTGTGGATCATTTCCTTGCACTTTGTGCCCCTTCAGGGTCCGTAGCCACAGCAGAGGACCCAGCCGCTATTGCCACCATTCAGTCTGCTGCAACCTTCACTGACCAACCCATCAAATATCTTTTCAAGACAGAAGGAGCAGGCGGCCAGGTAGGACAGAATTTTGACAAAGACATCATTGAGCTGATATATTCACAGCCATATATTACACATCATCACACATACACTCACGTAAGTCTGTAGGCAGAAACTGTGGTTCAGAGATAATTTTGGAGATACTGCACACACTTTGATAGTCATCAAAAGCGGTGAAGATCACGTCAGACATGAAGTCAGGTGTCATTGTTTCAAGGTTCCTGTGGTCTGGCAGGCCTAATCCACCTGTGAGCTGTAAAAGAGGAAGAAAAAAAGCACACAAGTACCAACAAGACACATGTAAACCAACGTAGGTAAACAAAAACAAGATATGATCAAATTGTACATTTATTCTTTTATCTTTATGGTGATGAGAAAAAGGTTTGTGATCATTTCGGCATTTGTTCTATTTTCACAAGCGAATCCTGCAAGAAGACACATTGATAATGTACTACAAACAGTATAAATGATATATACAATATGAATGGCCTGACTTTGATAAATGATGAAATCTGCATCTCATGCTTGCCATCCCTTTTGCTTTTCCTGCCAGCCACCCTGATGAAATATCAAAACGGGTCCGTAATTACAAATCATATAACTGCTGTTTTTTTGTTTTTTTTGTTAGATTACGTACTGATTCCACATATTTGTCAGCTGTTAACACCAAACACACAGGGGAGGAGAAGCCCCTCGCTGCAGAGGCGATGTTCCTTTTATCTTCACTGTTGCAGAAGAAGCAACACCCGTCTTATCCATAAAAAGCTTTAGGTTCTAAATTCACGAGGTCATTATAAAGATCAGTTTTACGTGTGATTAGGAAAGAGCAGAGGAACATCACTTGTGGACCGGCACAGAGAAATGTGCCTCTGCTGTTATCAGCCAGGCTACAGTTTGTGCAAGAATTGACCTATAGCAGCACTTCGGCCTCCGAGGATGTGATTCAGAATTGTTCACGCCTATTTGTTTTGAAATAGCAACAGCCAATAAGGACACTCTAACACTCGACTTTGACCGGTGGTGTAACTTCATCACCCACCTGCTCAGTCAGTCAGTCAGTCATGGACAACCATGATGGAAGGGCTGTCATTGAATACATATAATGAGACTTTTATCAAGTGTCTCAGACATATCTTGTGTGTGATTTCATTTCTTGATAATTGTGCCACTCTCTGTACCTCCTGGTCTCAGTACTCATGACCCACTTAACGTTATGGAGACCTAAAAGCAGGAGTTAGATTTAGATTCTGTATCTGTGTGCTCTACAGTTGTGTTTTTGTCACCTCGGTGATGATGAAATATTGACCACTCAGTGTAATGGGTTGTGTTCCAGGTGACCTACAGAGTGATCCAGGTGTCAGATGGCCAGTTGGAGGGTCAGACAGATGGCGCTGCGGCGGTCAGCCTGGTCGCTGGTTTCCCTGCAACCACTCAGACTGTCACACAGGTGAGAATAACCTCCTTTATCACAGCTGGGCTCAACAGTGCAAGCATTGTGCTGCATTATTGATGATGATAATACTAATAATAAACCACTTTATTTGTAGAGCACCTTTCATACAAGAAATGCAGCTCAAAGGGCTTTACAACAAAGAAATCACATGCACTGAGAGCTTCACATAAAAAGGACAGAATTAACATCAAAACAAAGATAAATTAATGTAAATAAGATGGAGAATAAAACCCACTTGATAATACTAGTCAACATTTAGTCTGAGGTCGCTGGTTGTTTAAGCTAGAGCAGTTTCAGTGCTGTGGTGTGTTTTAAAGCCTGACTGGAATTCCTCCAGGATATTAGGAGAGCTTTAATTTGCACTGAAACTGTATTTTCCGGTATCTTACTGATGAATGAAAGGTTGGATATCAGCCTATAGTTGGTGAGTATGTTACCATCAGGAGATGTATTTGTAATCTTCAGGACATGACTTGAAACACTGTCAAACACCTGCTTTGACCCTTTGCAGTCCAGGGTATAGTTGGCCGTTACGGACTACTTTTGATTTTACCCTTATATTTCACCTTAAAAACTGTTTACCTTGCATTGCTTGGTATCATTTTTTTCAGCACAACCTCACGTGTGGATTTCCAGTTATTTTTCCATTTTGACATACTATATTAACACAGTGGACCTAAAATCACATAGAAAACATAAAATCTGAGTAGAAAAAAGTTTTATTTTTTACTGTGAAAACCACAAATATGTTTAATGAACCATTTTTAGAACTTAGAATGCAAAAATAAATAGTAAACTTCAAAATCTTGCTCCCTCAGCTCCGTCCAGCTCGAAGAAGAGCTCCCCCGCCCTCTCCACGTTCATCCATCGCCTCATTGTCCCTGTTTTCTCACACATAACGAAAAAACGACGGCACTACACACTAAACACACGATACTACATGTTACACTACACAACTACACACTAACGAAACACTCAAAACACGCTAAATGTCACAAATCACTCAATTCTCAAAACTAACTATCGCTCTATCACTATTTCTCGCTCCATCTCTTTCGCCGCCGTAACTCCCCATAACTTTCCCTTTCACTTTCGTTACACTCCCATAAGTTTTCATTACAGCTCCGTTTTTCTGTTTCTGCGACGAAAATATGCAGGAAAAAGTATGTTGACTCTGCGAGGCTGCGTCTTGCGGCTCCGTCATGTTAAATGTGATTTTGACGCGCCGGCGCGTCAAGGGACTCCACAGGGTTAAACATGCTGTAGGTCCAGGGTCAACACATGAGGTGGATGAGATGGACTCAGAGACGGTGTTGTAGAGCTCAGTTAATGTAATACGGGTGAATTTTCACATGTGAAATAAGTAAGTATACCTTTTGGTGTTAAAATATGCAGCTGGTTTTACCTCGATATTGTTACATTCATTGATTCCTGCCTACAGTTTGTGTCCATCCACAGCAGTAACTGCCTCGACGGATTTCAAAGTTCCTGCTCGATTTGATCTCGTTTCTTGTGTACCTGTTGAACACTGCAAGACTAGCTGTGGACTTTATGTCTCTTTGATGTCAGGCTGTGTTCTCCCAGTCTGAGGGCTTAGAGGGAGACGGCAGCACAGAGACGCAGTACACCTACTACCCCGCCAGCATCGCAGACGCCACCACTGGCACCATGGTGACCACAGTGCAGGCCTCTGACACACTGCTGGGCCAGACCACACCCACAGGTAATCACTGCCTGTGCGTGAGGCCATTTCAAGGCTTCACGATTATTAGATGCTGTATATATGTCTGCTTATACTTGTTCTCAGCAGCTGACTGTAGGCTTTTGTTTGACAGGGCAGCTTTATGTGATGATGTCACCGCAGGAGGTCTTGACGGGTTCCAGTCAAAGGACAATCGCACCTCGCACTCAGCCATACATTGCGTAATTACATCAGAATCGCTGCATTGTTTCTGCATTTAAAAGTGATCGGTATTAGCTAAATGTAGAGAGTCTTCTGCATCCCACAACTTTAGTGAACTTAGTGTCTTTGTTTTCCAGAAAGCAAGAGGCTCCTCGGGGTTCCAGAGATGAGAAGCGGAGAGCCCAGCACAACGAAGGTCAGGCTCACATCCAGCCTGAGAAGTTCACGTCATGGCTGTATCTTACTCCAAGTATCTGAGCAGATATGAATGACAGAAAAGTCTCAAATTCAGATTTTGTTCCGACAGTTGAGCGCCGGCGTAGGGACAAGATCAACAATTGGATTGTGCAGCTGTCAAAGGCCATCCCAGACTGTAACATTGACTACACCAAGACAGGACAGGTGAGGCCACTCAGACTCCCACCGTTAAACCGCTAGTATTCCCAAAATGAAAAACGTCACACAAAACAAATTGAGAAATAAAAAAACAGTCGTTTCTGACTTGCTCTCTTGTTCTCTTTTGTTTCAGAGTAAAGGAGGAATCTTGTCCAAAGCCTGTGAGTACATCAAGGAACTCCGACAGAGCAACCTGAAGCTGGGGGAAGATATCAGCACTCTTGATCGTCTCCGCATTGACAACCAGTTACTGAGACAGGAGGTATATGTCTGCATACATTTGCCAGTAAACTGGGACTAAAGCTGCTAAGTCTTTACTTTTTGCCACTGTACAAGATTTGAAATGTTGACCATTTGTATCAGTGTCAGTCAGGTAGAAAGAGCAGCTCCCTTGTCATTACTGCTGTGGCAGAGGTGAACTGAACACATGCACACTGACGATGGAAATGATAAGAAGTGTGTGTGAATGTGCAAGTTATTTGTCCTTTAAACACTTTTGGCGACCTCCACAGTCTTCCAGTAATTAGGTGATAGCTATGGCTGAATGACCTGCTGTTGGGATGTCACTCAGAATTACAAACATGAGGATTTCAGAGAGATAACATGTCTCTGATTTTTAGGGTTGCAAAAACAATATTTTGCATCCAGCCACCTGTTACAGCATATATTTTTTAGATCATAAAGTTTATTTCAGTAGCATTCAATTTCTATATTTTCAGTAACAGTGTTATTCTGCTGGATTACCACAAAGATGCCACTGCAGTCATGGCGCTTTGTTTACAGATTTGTCTGTTTAATGCTAGGATGTCACTTATAAAGCATGTAGCTGATAGCTTCATTCTAATAAAAGACCAATTATGTGGCCAGTTTCTACAGTTCAGCATGTGTTGGTCATGGTCATTGCATTCCTGATAGAAAATCACAAGTCAGCTCATCAGTCATTCTCAGTACTTTCCTACTGTGTTATCTGTGTTGTTGCTCAGGTGGAAGACTGGAAATCCAAGAATCAGATCCTGAGAAACCTGCTGCGACAGCATGGCATTGTGGGATCATCCAACACAGATCCCCAGTGAGAAGCCTGTTGCCAGTGATCAATGGGTATTTGAAGACAACAACGTATGGGCCAAAAGAGTACTTGAAATGCTTTGAGATACTTTATTTGTGGTCGAGTGTGCATGAAATGGGGAGAAATAATGGGAATATTGTCATTAATATTCAAATCCAGCTTCTTTGCTAAATGACACCCTTCAATATTATCTTTGAAGCTTTTTATAGAACTGAAGTCCTTTGCCTGGTGAATATACAACCCATTGATACTAAGATGATGCACCTGAAAAGAGAGGAAAGTTTAAACATCAACTCAAGTTTCAGAAGTCAAGTCAGTTTGACTAAGCTCTCATTCAATGCCTTCCCCCACAAACATTATGATTGTTCATTAACCTCCAGTAAAGTAAGCTGTAAACCAGACCAACTACTCGCATCAGTTTCTTTTTCTTAACCTCTGCAGTACTGTGCATCTCTGTATCAAATGCACTCTTGTTAATGTCTCAGAAAAACATTGTATTCATGCTTTTTGTTTTCATCGTTCATCAATCTCACTTTGACCAGTTGAAGCTGAGTTTGTCATCCAGTTCATAGTTCAACTCCTTTACTTTGTATTTTTTGTATGTTTCATGAAACCTCACTGGGGACAGTAATTGCATTGCAACAATGTAACTAACTAAATAAACAGGGGTGGGTAAGCATTGCATTGTAGGTAGGCTATGTATGTCTTTATAATAAAAAAATTAAATAATATACTACATGTCATAAACCACTGTCTGATGTGTTTATTAAAGCTGATAAATTAGTTCAAAGATGTAGAACTGATTTTTTTTTTATTGTATCTTTTTAGTCGTGAGTATAGATTGTGTGTACGTGGGAGTGAGCAGGTTTTATTTTGAAGGTTCTTAGCGGAAGTACACAGTTTCATTGACGTTTGAAGAATTATACTCACGCAGATCTTGTAGGTGAACCTCTGCATTATTTTTATTGATCTAAATACAGACTCAACGTTCAGTAATGATTTGTATCCTGCTGGTAGCCGGCCACGGCACCCTCCTAGAGACACAAATTAAGGTAAGTAGCTTGAATGCTGCAGTAGATAGGCGATAACTTATGCAGTACAAAGTTCGCATTGTCAAACGGTGATGCTACGCCTCACAGTAAGCCGAACTGCCTTAAAGAATCTGACACTTAACTTTGGTGATACCTGTCGGCTCGCTTTTGTGTCTGTTAAACCACCACTTTGGACATTTTTGTAATCGCGAGGATGCACTGGTGCTTCCGGCTTACATTTGATCCAACAAACATTCCGTAATTTTTCAAAAATGACATTTTTATGATGGTCTCACACTGGTTTTCACTGCCCCCTACCGAGCATTGTGGTGGAATGATGTAGGAATTCAGAAGGGATTATTTCTTGAAAGTTGAGGTTTTGTGACAATTAATGTCGATTATTGACTTATGTATATATGCCGAATTATTGAAGGGGATGCAAAGGTTAATAAGGTAGCCTTAAGCATATTTAACAAATGCTTATTTTTACCAAGAGAGAAAGACAACATAACGGAGCTAGCTTCTTTCATTAAGTCTGGCATGACGTTGTCTCCTCGAAAGCAGAGTGGGATGTGTTGAGTCCATGAACACCTGACAGTCCACATATGATCCTGAGTTTAAGCTGAATGCTTATATGATGTAGCCACAGCTTCATTTGGCATTGATTGTGATGTCTAAGCCCGTAGCCACGTGGATATGACTTGTAATGCAGTACATAGAATGGGAGCAGACACATTATTCAACAAATCACTTGAACTGGGTGTGAAGGTCGGTTGTTTACATGGGAACACATATACTGCATTGTAATAGCCAAGAAAGTAAAACTAAGTTGTTTTTGTTTGTTTGTTTGTTTGTTTGTTTTAATCACAGTATCACCAACATTGTTGCCACATGGCAAAAAAGTTGTGAGGCCCACAGCCAACATCAGGCATGTTTACCCTTGTTGCATACTGACATGATGTGATTTGTAACCTGTATTTGAGTCTGGCTGTTTTTTCCTCCTCTCCCAGAATGATGACACAGGCTTATACAGCCACCTGACCGGGGTACCAAAGGCCTTACTTCCTGGCACTGGAGGAAAGAAAATCCTTGACTTTTGGTGGGAAACGGTCAACATGTGCGTAAGAGTGGCGCGTGGCCCAAACATGATCATGCCTGTCTTCAGATCATCATCTCAGGCTTCTTTTGCATCCTCAGTCACTCTAAAATGTTCACTGGTTAATGTCTAATTGCATCTCTGATTTCTCTCCAGGCGACAGCTGTTCACAGAAGTGTATCTGGTCACTAATGCAGACAAGTGAGTTCTACCTGTGGCATGACCCAGTCGGTGTTGATTTGGCTTTGTCTTTTGACAGTTTCTTGTCAAAGCAGCTTTTATTCTGCTCCTGCTCTCTTCTTCTGTTACACTGAGCAGGTATAAGCACTATGAGCGCTGGGCCACAGCCAATGACTTCCCAGTGGAAAATGTGGTAAACGACGGCAGCACTACGTTGGAGGACCGTCTCGGGGCCGTGGCTGACCTGCAGCTGGCCATACGCAGCCGCAAGCTGCAGGACGACATCATGGTGGTACGTTGAATCTGTCCGCTGTGAATGCTAGAGAATGTCCAATCACACAACTGCTCTGTTACATTTATATGTGCTTTGCAGGTGTATTCTATTTGAACTGAATGAGTGAAGTTTTTTGTGTGTGTAAGCAGATCGCAGGAGACATGCTGTGTGCAGACCAGAACTTTGACATCGCTCAAGTGATCCGCTTCTTCAGGTCAAATGTGAGCTGTACTACAATAATAAACACAAGGAATGTGAAACAGAAAAAATACTCGTTGCATACTTTCTTCTTGGCCTTTTTTGTGGAGGTGATGTCATGATAGATTTTAAGTAGCCCATCCTTTGTGTCTGTGCTGCAGCCTGGAGAGCTCATCATATTCTACGAGCTGGAAGAAAGTGAAAAAAGCAGCTCCAGGGGCATCGTGGAGGTTTGCCCTGACACCCACAGGCGAGAAGAAGTTTTTCCTTTAGTCCCATCAGGCACAACATGCTGCTGCAGCACTAATACTGTTGTGTGTGCCCTTTCAGAACTTCGTTGACATGTATTTTGCACGTCACTACGTTGCGGATTTGATTTTAATCTATTGTAGTTTTATTAATCAGGATAACTCGCTTTTTGGAGAAACCACAGGAAGGGCTGACAGAATCCCGGCTGGCCAGCGTAGTGTTTTACTGCATCCGGGGAGACACGCTGCCCTACCTGTCTGACTTCCTCAGCCTGCAGCCTCAAGCCACAGACAGGAGCTTCGGACGATTCTGGGTTTGTAACTACTAATTCAATGAGTGTTATTTCAGAAAAAATGAATCCTTTTTGTGAATGTTATATCAAGAAAGATTGACTTACACCCACATGTCTCTGATTGTTGAATAACTTAACCATAAGCTTTGGACAAGTTGCTGTGTGTTAGATTTTTCACCAATCCATGATCTTAGCACAGAATCAGTACGTTATCATGAATTGATAAAGTAAAAGCAATGACTTTCATGTGTCTTCAGGAGTGGCTCATTAATGAGAAGCAGTGTGATGTGTTTGGGATGAAGCTTCCTACTGGCTTCCAGCTCATTGGACAAGTGGTGAGTATCCTGAAATCAGTTCACCAGCTATGCTCTATGTTTCTTCACACAGCGATTCCTTCAAATTCGTAGATTTTAATGGACAAAGCAAGAGATGTACTCCACAACACCTGCAAACACACTCTGATGTGTAGAATTGGTGGAGTTCCCCTCTAATTTGCAAAGCATATTACAGTGTGTTGAAAGTGCACTAAGCAATTTTTCAAGTGGCAGGAAGAGAAAATGCCTAAATATTTTAACATTTGAAAGCTGCCATCATTACAGAAATCATGTAATGTCACATCAGCTGCAAACGGGGCACTCAGTCCTCAATGTCTTCTGCTTTAGCTCAAAATATCTGCTGTCAGTTCAGACCAAAATCTACAAGAGATGAATCTGAGTACATGTTACTGGTCGTAGGGAGGAAGGTTACTGTTACAGTTTTTCTTAACAGCTTAAGTACATTTTCTGAAACGCTGTTCTCAAAGAGAGAGCAGTCACCACACCATTTTATACTGAGCAGCACAACACTTCCTCTGTCCTGCAAAAGGCTTCAGTCACTCACTCAAATCACTGAACTCCGGTGTGAAAAGTGAACATCTTTGTCAACAGTGTTTTCACAGTTTCCCTCTGGATGCTGAGTCTGTTGCAGCTGAGTAGTGAATTTGTATATTAAAAGTCCTCTTTACTTGAGTTAGTTATTGTTTCTCTGATGACACGCTTCCTCTTGACCTCTCAGGGCCTGTCAGACTACACCAAGTGGCTCACCCACTACTCCACCAAGCAACAAGACAATCATGCTCAACCAATCACATGCCGATCATTTGCCAGGTCAGAGAACACCAACACAAATGATTATCACTCCATTTGGTTTGAATATAGCTCAGACAACTGTGGTTTGTCCAGCTTGTTTTTCCTTCATGACTTCAAACAAGAGCCTTGAATGTTCGAGCACTCAAAGAATTCACTTCCCAATATGTGATGACTCACAGGGTTGGCTTAATGGGGAATCCCTCAGACGGCTTCAACGGGAAGACCATCGCGATGTCCATCTCTAACTTCTGGGCTGAGGTCACTCTAGTGGAGAGCCAGACTTTGGTAACACACACACACACAACACACACACACACAACTATGCACTTTCATAAGCTAAACACTCTCATCAGAGTCATGTTGTGCAAAAGTCATGTGACTTTCTGTGACTTTGCAGGTTTTAGTCCCTCATCCACTCAATGACCCCACAGAGTTTGGAAGCTTGCAAGATCTGTTCTGCATCAGCAGGAAAGAAGGGTGTGTATGTGTGTGTGTGTGTGTGTGTGTGTGTGTGTGTGTGTGTGTGTGTGTGTGTACGGAATGAGCTGTAGTACATGGCAAAGATTGGTGGTGTTTTCAGAGTGTCCTGTTCGTCATCCGCTGTAGGTACCTGGGAGGTCTGCGGCTGCTGCAGGCTACCTGTAAGAAGTTCTACCAGTTCTGCTCCAAACAAGGGTGAGATAATTAACTGAGATTAAACTAGACCGACATATGAAACATTGCCACTGTAAGTCTCATTACAAGAGACTGTATTTTTCATCAGGAGCAGATATGTTTCTGCAGTGCTGTGCACAATCATCTCGCATCTGGGATAACATCTTTGATTACATTCAAATGGAGCAAATATGAGCATCAGCATATCCTCTTTACCTCCAGCTGTGACGTGCACTTTCTAGCAAAGGCTCTGCTCATTTTATCACCATGGATACAGCTATAACTCACCCAACATCCAGGCTATCTTTTGCAATTGAAAATAGTTCATAAATGACCAATTTTCAGGCAAATTCTACAGTTAGAAAGAGTGAATTTTTTCTATGATTTCAAAGCAACTTTGTGGACATTTATTCTCAATGGACGCTGGAAATAATGATAACTATATAAAGCAAAACATGGACACACTCAAGCACTAGTACTGACGTACAAGTACCTCAAAGTTGTTCTCGAGCGTGGTAGTGGACTAAATGTACTTAGTTGCTTTCCACCAGTGTAAATATATTGTGCAGTCTGTGATGTGAAGTGGATTTGATAAAGCACATTAAGATGTGAAGGAACATTGTACAAGAAGCAAAAGATAAAGAAGCTTTACTGCTGCACCACAAGACATTTTCACTGTGGTCTATGCTTTTTATTTGTTAAGGACACTGCTAATGCTCATTCAGTGTCTGCTGTGTGTTTTTTTTCTGCAGTATTGCTTTGACAAAGCAGAACTTCACCCTGAAGTACGACACCAACATCCCCCGGCAAGTGGTGAGGGTCCATTCAGATACTGGTGTCTAAGAAATAAAGGCCACCAGTTCACAGCACACAGTGTGAAATGTGGAAATGTCACGTGATGATGAAATGATTTGTCTCTGTTTTAATGAAGGGCCTCGCTGGAAGCAGGTAAATAGTTCAGCTGATGATTTCCTGCCTGCATAGACCAATTTAAAGGTAATACTACACATCTTGAATTCAATAATTTAAATATTTACGATCCTTCCTTTTCACAGTGCCATTGTCTCAGCTACCCTGAAGTGTCTTATGAAATTCTACAACATCACAGACAATGTAAGGATGGTATATATTTGTTTCTCAGACAGCAGAGTTATCATTAGTCTGTCATCCTATTTGCTGTTGTCAAAACCTCTGACAACCTCAGTTTGAGGAAAACATCAGCCTCTCCTGTTTGAAGTGACAAATTCAATAGATTTCCCTCCAGTTTTGGTGAAGTTGCACACAGTGGAAGCAGCACTGTAGAGCCTCGTGGAAGCTGACACACAGCCTGTATTCTGTTTTTCAATGTGAAACTGATACAAAAGGTTTTTATTTATGTACATGTTGGCAGATTCTATGAGCACCTATGTGTCCATAGACAACAGTGCTACACAGTAGTTTTGGTGCCGAA
This sequence comes from Chaetodon trifasciatus, assembly GCA_037975065.1. Classification (NCBI taxonomy): domain Eukaryota; kingdom Metazoa; phylum Chordata; class Actinopteri; order Chaetodontiformes; family Chaetodontidae; genus Chaetodon; species Chaetodon trifasciatus. Next base: position 3,100,973 of record JBBMOE010000004.1, read on the forward strand.
ACCTAACCAAACTACAACTGAAAACTCAAAGTAGTACGTCATGTAAGCATTTAAAAAAAAAGAAAGGGAAAAAAAAGCAGCAGCATTGACTTTAGGTTTCCCACCCAGCTCTCCTGGGTGAAGGTCCTGTGTTTGATCCATTCATCCACCATGACCTCCTCCCTTTGTGGCCTTTGCCACTCTTTATACCACCTCACGCTGTGACGGTGTAAATAGCCAAATAGATGCCATGTGACTCTTCTCACCTTAATGCAAATGGACTCTCTGTTCTATACTTCTGTTTTACACTCCAGGATCTCCCAAAGCCGATTCGAGCCAACTTCATCCTCAATGTGGAGACTGATGAACTTTTCATCACTGCTGGCCTGCAGGACAGAGTTGTGCAGGTTAGTTATAGTCAGTACTGGACTCTGTCAACGCTGCACAACATGTCACTTATCTTTATTTAATGTCTACAGTAGCATGAATTGTTGGCCCCTCTGTCTTTGCAGGTCTATGAAGGTTTAGTCTACATGGACTTCAGCAAGAAGCTCATGGAAGATCAGGGCTATGGTACGGTACAGAGGTCACTGTCATGTTACAAAGATGGTATAAATACACATTTCTTTTCTAATGTGTGTGTGTTTGCCATTCTCAGGGAACTATGTTTCTATGGACATGACCGGGCTCCCACCGTTCTGGCTGGCTTACCTGAGTGACCCTAGTGACTCTGGACGCATCCACAGCAACATCAGACAGCGCTGGCTCAGTGGTTTGTCCTCATATCAAATATTTCATTGCTTTCCTGTGATTCACGAGGTGAAAAGTCCTCACAAACGAGCTGTTTGACCAATGTGGTTTTGATTTAATATTTGGAAAAGAAATTTGCAATAGTCCACCACTTTGGTCCCGACTGAAATGTCTTGACAATTATTGGATGGACTGCCACTTTATTTCACCAGGATAATCTACTCAACGTCAATACTGCTTTCCAGGGAGTCCTGGCTACATACATGATGTTCATGTCCCGATCAGGATGAATCGTTCCAGCTTTGGTGATCCCCTGGCTTTCCTCTAATGCCATCATCTGGTCAAATTTAATTAACTACTGACATTCCCATCAGCCTCAGTTGTGTTCAGTGCTAATTAGCAAATATTAGCGCGCTAACACACTAAGCTCACAGAGCTGTGAGCATGGCTGCAGACTGGTAGTCTTGTCCTGTATTGAATATCACTTCACTGAAATGGAGAGCAACACATTTCAGTTTTCGATAAATAGACAAAAAAGTTCTTCAGGCCTTTCTTAAAATGCCATGCTAGGCCGTGTTTCATCTTTCAGTCTTTCTGTTCTTGAAGGAGTTCTAAAACTGGAAACACATTGGTTCATTTGATGAACTACTTTCATGTCTGTCTTCCCACAGGAGAGCCTCTGGTCCTTGAGGCCATGCAGACTTTTGCTGAGCTCACTGATCAAGCCAGGTTGGTTTCAGTACTTTAAGTGGATTGTTGCTCAAGAAATTTTGCAATAAATAACAACCGAGGTTTTGTCAAAGAACCATCGGATTAATTATGTCTAGTCTTTGCACAACAGTCTCAATGTGCCTTTGGGCTTTCTGCAATGTGTAAAATGTTTTTGCACTGTTAGTTCCAAGAAATACCACATGCAGAGTGTTGCTGCAACTTTGCAGATAAATATGTACCTAGTTTTTGTGTTTGTGGTGGCATTTCAGAAGTTTAAAGAAGCTTTGTCTTACCTTAGCACTGATTGAAAATGTTCTCCCCTCAGGTCGGCTCTGCAGGACAAAGACTGGAGCCGTCTGGCACAGCTGATGGACCAGAACTTTGAGCTGCGGAGGTAAACTGTATGCTCTGATGTGGCCATCATTCATATTACAGTAATGCTCACAGCTAAAGTGACAACATATCCCACAGGACTGTCTACACTGATGACTGTCTGGGCCCTGGGAATCTTAAGATGGTTCAGCTGGCGAAACAGGTAGGTGCTGAGAGGTTCCACTGCCTGTGAGGAGCAGTGTATGTGTTATTATGCCTCCACGCTGGGGACAGCCGGGGCTGGAGGCAGTATGTTCTCAGGTTTTCCATCTGTATGTAACATCAATGCAGTATCAGGAACGCCTTGAGGGAATTTCTTCAGCTTTGACGCAAACATCCACTTGAACTGAAGGATGAACTGATTAGAAATATTTGGTCAAAGGTCAAAGGTCACTGTGACCTCAAAAACTTGTTTTTGGCAATTACTCAAGAATTCATATGCTAATGATGACTTTGACACAAATGTCTCACAGGATAAAATTATGAAGTGCTTCATAAGACAGCATGTTTCACTGGACTCATACATGTCAATATAGAGATAAGTTCCATTTATCCAAAAATACACTTAATACTCTTCATTCATTTTTTCATGTCTTCACTACATATATTATGTGAGTCTGGACAGACATGGATGTAAACTGCAGCTTGACTGGTTAGCAGAGGCACTGAGTCTAGTTCTGTTTGTGCATTCATAACGTTTTTGCTCTTTCTTTCAGTTTGGCTCGGCTGTGAAGTTACCAGGCAGTGGGGGGGCCGTCGTGGGTCTGTGTCTGGATAATGCAAGACTGGTAAGGCTGCACTGTGAGGAAGTTGTTGTCTTTAGCTGACATCTCCCATCTATGCCTGTCAGGGACCATGAGTTTGGATTCTCAGTTTCAGTTTCAGTTTACTCACAGAATAGTTAAAAGTACAATCAATTTAGACATAATGGAGATATCTGACATGCCCTAAGATAAATAAACTAAACTCTAAACTAACTAACAAAGAAGTAGTGAGAATATTTCTATCTGGTGGAAGTCATCTGTTCTGTGATCACAGCTGTCTCACGCTCACACTGGCATTTAGATGAATTGAAAACAAGTAGAACAACTTGTGTTCTGTTCTGCATCCATAACTAACATTTTTCCCAAATTTAAAAACAAGCAGACGATAAATCTGGAAAAAACAAAAAGTTTAAAAGCTAAATAAAAGTATGCATGTGTGAAAATTAAGTCAATGTGCAATATCTCATGGCTGAGACCAAATGGAGTCCCTCACATATCAAAAGGACAACAATCAGTCTCACAGTCACATTATGCAAAAGCTTAAGTTCTTACACAGCTCCCTAAAGTGTCATCGGACAGGACCGTGACCTTCTTTGCTTATTGACTTCTTGCATGTTGAGACAGTGACTTAAGTCTTCAGATCCTGACTGCATTAACAATTCAATTCTGTATTTGTCAATGTGACATCAATGCCCTGCTGTCTGATGCAGTCTGTGTTTGGCCCACCAGGTGGAGATGAGACAAGCTTTCCAGGAGGCAGGCTGTGTCTTCTGTGTCATCTCACCATACAACCCATCTGCCAGCACTGTCCACGGCCAACACTAACCTCACATCTCCCCACGACCCAGCCAGGCTGGGCAAAGCTAGCCATCGGTGGGATATGGCACAGCGTGGCCTTCAATGGGTCCGATTGTGCTTTCACAGGACGTCTTACCGCAGTGGACAGCAAAGATCGAGATCACTGACATGAAATTATGTGTGAGCCACAAATAAGAAGTAATCAGGGTTGCCATTAGGATCTTTACTCTTTGATGATGCTGTGTGTAATCATTTACCAGATTGACCTAATAATGTTAGTCAAACATCATCTGTCTCTCTGTCCCCAGAAAATGAGCCAATCTGTACCTTTTAAAGTTTTAGGAGATTCAGGACATTCATGGACATTTAAGATGCAGTGATTTAAAGCCCATGTGTCAGATTTATCATCCAGTAATGTAAAAATGAGATTATTTTTCTACATGTGTGATACAGCAATTGTATAGATTCTATAGACTTGATCTCATTATCTTCGTTTAATGAATCCAATTTTATACACAAATTAAAAGCATTTTATAGCTATCAGTGCTTTGTCATGTATACCGTGTAGCCTGTATGTGATTTAACCTGGCCCCCACCCACAGGACACACAGATGATATCTGAGGGTTAAGCCACTCACTCAAACTGGTTGAAATAATATAAATCACGCTGTATGAGCCTTTCTTCTCCCCTCAAAGCCCACGGATCCTATGTGTTTTGTTGTGGTGTGCGTCCTGTCACCGTGCTCCATGTTTTCAGTACATCTCATTCGCTGCTTCCTCCAGTGGGCGGAGTAGCGGGGCTCAGCCTGGCCGCGCAGCGCTGCTCTCAGCGCCGCTCCGTGTACTCGCCCTTACGGCTCCACTCATGCGGAGCCAGCCGTCGCTCGTGGACTAGCCGGAGGTCTGCTGGTGGACTGCATCGGGCTCTTCGCGTACTGGGTGACCTAGTGGACCATGGCTGCCAAAGAGGACCTTTATAGTAAAATCCTCCCTCGGAGGCTCCGGCAGAACCGGCCGGGCTCAGTCAAATGTGGCTCCAACTTGGACGTGCTGTTATCCATGGGCTTCCCCAGACCAAGGGCGTAAGTAGCCTGACCTAACCGCCGTGTATGTGTGTGTTTGTGCGGCCCGGAGGATTACGTGCACGTCAGAGGTCGTCCGGGGACCTGGCGGGGACATGGCCGGCGTGAGAGCGGGGAGTAACGGCACCGTTTGTTTGGGAGTTCCGGCAGCGGACCGGTCAAACGCAGCATCCCTCCACACTCGCCGTTTCCCCGCATCGGTTTTCGGTGTGCGCAGTTAGCTGGCATGCCCTGTATACAACCACACACAGCTTAAGAGAAGACTAGAGTCAAATAAAGTACGATAGAGCACAATTAAATAGCTTAAATTTATAAAGAAGACAACATAAAAGTTAACACAAGTGCAACGTTAGTTTCAAATACAAGAAAAACGCCCCGAAAACGTGATTTTATTTTCCTTTTTCACTCTTAACCCAAGTTTTTATCCGTAGCTCTCAATGTAGATTGAAAACAGTTTATTTAAAGAAATGCTCTGCTTCCTTCACATGAATGATTTGAGTTCATTTCAGTTGAGTCCGATGTACCGTGAGGAGGACAGCGATGTTTCAGCCGTGTTCAGGAGGAGCTGTCATACGCAAACTATTGAGAAAAGTGGAGTCAGGAGTCATGAAGTCATGACTGAAGTGGAGGGGTGTCATACGGTTCACCCTGTGTCCTCTGCTCTCTCTGAATGGAGGGACTGTCTTTGACTTGGCCAGATCAGTGAGTTCACATCCGTCCTGTCGGCTGTAGACTCACTGTAAACACAGCACTACTGTAGATCACCAGCAGTCTGCACACAATGGATGCTTGTAGTATTTTCCCTTTTAAAATGTGTGCTGCTAACCTGCTAAAACCCCATGTGTTAAGGAACAGTAGCCATGCTAACACAGGGGTGAGAGAGGTCCACGGTGTGGGACCTGTCTCCATCAATCAGTGTGCACAGAGGAGTGGACTCCTGGCTCTGATCAGGGGTTACTGATTGAATGGACACTGAGGCAGCAGAGTGGGACCTGATTATGATAATGTAACAGCTGCAATACTGTAGAGTGTGTGTTACATAGAAAGATGTCAAGATGTTTGTCGTCGGCTCACATGCTAATGTAAACCACCATCTCGCACAGAGGCTGCTTCAAAGTTTTTGGGGTCAGCAGAACAAGCAAAAACTCACCATTGACATCCTCTGAAGTTGATGTGGCACCTTGAGCGGATGAGCAAACAGATGTCTGTTGACACATCCAGCAGACTCAGAGCAACAATAACATTTATTCAGAGTCGTCTTTTTGGTCTCCACGAACACCTGAAAGAAATATCTGATTCTTTAGCTGCTAAATGCTCCAGAGTGTTCACCAGCTAGCTGCTAACTCTGTTGGCTGTTCAGTGCAGGCCGGGCGGTGTTCGGGGGGGTTATCACAGCTTTGCTGCTGCCTGGCTGACTGATCTCTGACTCTCGGTTCCTAGAAATATGATCAAATATGCACAGGGTGGGAAATTTTACATTTAAAGAATACATTTGTAAGTCCTCTAATTGTCACCTTTGGCATTTCAGTTCAGCAGTTTCTTGTTGCATATCTCTGCATATATGCATCAGCACTGCTGTGTCTGTAGTAAGCTAATATGAGCAGGCTGTGCTGTTGCCCTGGCTCTGCATTTTCACTGCAGCTCTCAGAGGTCATTTGTTTGTCAAATGCTACGGCCATAACTGTGACATCATTTTCCATGTACTTTATGATGGTTGTCATTGACTCCCAGAGCCTCTACTTCTTATTCTAAAAAAAAAAACACTTAAACGTAAAATACATCACTTCCTGTGTACCAGAGGATTTTCCAAGGAGCAGCCTCTGTGCCACCAGTCGGTCAGAGCAGCAGATGGAAACGCTTGCGTAAAGCGTCTATGGTGGGATCAGCGCTGCGTCGTATTAATTAGTGAAAGTAGCTAAACCTATTTTTGTCCATATTATTTGAAGTCTCTAGGAAATCTCACAGCACTTCTCTTTTTTTCAGTTCATAGACTTAACCATGCAAGTCTTTCCACCCCTTTCACCCAGACAGATGTCACACATCAAGTGTGTGTGTGCGTGTGTGTGTGTGTGTACGTGTCTGAATGTGTGTGTATGTCAGAGGAAGTGTGCTGTGGTTTGCTGAATGGACAGAGCAGATGATGATGGGCCCCCTGGCAGGCCAGCGCTGGCCTAGAACACACTCCCTCAGGGAAGCCACAACCTCTTTTATATCAGCCCATGACTGCTTGGCCTTGACATGGCCACTTATTAACTCCCTTTCTGTGTCTGTCCGTCTCTAGCGCTTTTTTCTGTCTGATGCAGTTGACCCACTAAATTTCCTGACCAACTTCAGGTGTCCTGGTTCTGCTCTAAAAGGATTATTTCTGTGTAGAAAGATTAAATTTATCTGCTCTTGTAGTCACGCCATTGTTTTGGTCCGGGGGCATCCCCACATTGCTATCAGTGTTCACACAGGGGAGTGGATGCCCTCTGGCTTGAGTTTAGTCATATCAGTACAGCAGGACATGATTAATGATGCGGTTGAGGCCGAAATGTGAAATAGAGCTGGTATGAGGGCTGAGAGATATGCAAAAAAAAAATGATATTACGATTATTTTGACAGATTGCCTTTGAGATGTTAGTTGCGTTTGCAATGGGAAAGGCGTTTCATTTTCACTGAAAAACATATAGAAAATGATGCTGTTGTGATTTTTGCATGTTTAACATGAATATTTTGTGAGTATCATTTGAGGTATTGAGTATGAACCAGTCTTATTCTGGCATGGTTCTTTATCTAATTCTCTTGTAACTACTTGATATTAATGTTTTCTGCAAGTGGAGGAACGAGCATCACGTCTCTCCTGTGCTTCATCAGGCTCGCTGATCAAACACATGTAATTCGTGAACCCAAATAGGGAGACTGCCCTACATATTAGGACCGTCACTTTTTCAAAAAAGAATCAAGTTTAAGGAAATGTGAAGTAACATGTAATTGGGTTGAACTGATTCTAACACGACCCATGAAGCCTAATCTGACCTCTGTCCTGTAACTAACTACAGTGGATACTTACCGTTCGCTCACACTTCCTCCTCTGCTGAGTGACAAGCTAATGTTACTGTGAGGCAGCCGCGTTTTACAAAGTCAGCAAATAGTCTTTTTAACATTTTTCCACATTTTTTCTGAGCATTGCCCCTCAAATTGCTCGACGTTGTGGTTTTCTGTGCAGCATAGCTCGCTGGTTTCAGACAGTTTCGCGGTGCATTTTACAAACACCCCCCACTGAAGTACAAGGCACAACAAAATGAAATTTAGGATGACTCTCAGAAGAAGCATTACAACACTTTTATACTCCCAAAAATAGGAATTCAGGAAACATTTTGTTTAGCACCGGAACTAAAACAAAACTAAAACTGTCAGTGTCAGTATCACCATGATAAATACTGAGACCAGTATCAAGGATTTTCAGATGGCACCAGGCACTACATTGGCTCTAAACTGAATAGATTTAAATATAACCTGGTGTGGGATGCCCCTGAACCACAGTGGTAAAGACACTGTCCACCACAATATCCCCAGTTTGAGTCGGGGCTGGCGACCTCCTCTTCATTTTGTGTCGTCTCTCTGTTGAACAGCATTGTGTAATAATAATCATTTATTTCAGTTGAAATGTCTTTTAATTAAATTCAGATTTAAAACTGGCGAAAAGATCTCATCAAATCCACGACCTCACGTCAGAGGAACACAGTCTCCTGTAAGTTATTGTACATAGTCCTGATGATAAAAAGTATCCATCTTGCCGTTGCTAATAACTGACATTTCCATCATCTTAAAACCAGGAAATGGTTGCAGGTCTAATGTCCATTGACTAAAGTTGAATCACTCTGAAAACAAAATCACATTATTCTCATCTCTGGGGAGAAAAAAGGCTTCTAGCAAGTCACAAGGTGCATCCCCTCAACTTTGTAAACGACAGCCTTGTGCAGGTCAGCCCACTCTTGATGCAGCCATCAATTAGACACGAAACGAGCGGAGTCATGCTTGTTTTTACAGGAACACTGACTGGGCTGCTTCAACATCTCTGCACACTGCCTCAGAGCAACGAGAGAGAGGGAGACTGTTAGCGTGGATCCCAGGTCAAGGAAACGTTTCGCTCAGGAACAGATATGCCTTACAATGTGTGTATTGTTCAGGCATCACTCCATTCAATAACACCCTTGTGTGTTTTTGTCAGTTGATTTGGTTGAAGTTCTCACTCTTTAAGGCCATGATAGCTTCATTTCTCTTTCACCTTCTTGTAAGGAGGGATGTGATTCTGTATGAGCACATTGTTTTCTACCAAAGTAGCACAAAAGAAGAAGAGATGTATTTCCATTGTCCAAGATGAGAGACACATTCTTGTAGATGAAAACAGGGAAAAGAAAAATGATTAAATGTGTGTGAAGATGGAACAAAAACAAAGGAGCTGGAAAATAAAAAACTAGTGAATGAAAAATACAAGAGTAAACTGAATTGTATTTATTCTATCAAATGATTAAAGTAAAGTAAAAGCTATTTACTTTTTTGTCAACCAATAGGAGGTTATATTTCTCCTTGCTTTTCATTTTAATGATTTCACCACAACGGTGTTATTTATTGATCAATGTATGGTGACTCTGGGGGTCCGTGGTGGGACAGCATTGCTTTAAGTGGAAAAATGAATCAGTTTGAAGAAGTTAATGCTTCAGAGTTCTAAACTGAAATTTCTAAACCAAACGTTTGTCTTGACAACACGTTCATTCAGAGTAATCACAAATGCTCAGTGCAGAGCGCTCCTTCTTTGAGATTTCACGTGGTTAAATGCTCAGATCGGTCGCGTACTCCAGCGTGTTCTTCCTCAGGCTTGTCGTGAGTCTTTGTGGGTTCCCGTGGCACTGGGCAGAAACAGATAAGTGGAAGCCTCATCACTGTCTCCACTGCCTGCTTTCATTTTACCAACAGCTGTCTTATTAGTGTGATGGGATCACTATCTCGACATCTTAAGTTTTAGCTCGATAATTGAAGTTCGCTGTCTGCATTTGAAACTGTGTCATCTTTTCTTATACCCCCACTAGAGTAGACGATATCCAAAAGATGTTTCATAACACTTCACAAACTATGCCTGATAGCACTTTTAAAGCAGCTAAAATTGGGCTGAATTCACATTGCAGTGTTTTGCACTGATGTACCGGTGCAGTGCCTACTCACTTAACTAAGTCTTAGAGATCCAAAGGCCAACTTGTAACCTGTGTCATACAGTACGTGGCCTTATTTTCGGTCGACTAGCTGCTGTAGGTTGATTTGAGCAGTGAGATTTGAGTTCTTCCTTCAAATGGACGCCCACTCACTTCTTATGTCAATAATGTGGGTTTTTACAATTGCTATGCTGGATGTAAAACTGCACTCTGTCACACTGAGAGCTGGAAGGCACAATTTCTGTGTCTTCTCAGCCCCAGATGTGCAGTGGAAAACAACGTAACAGATCAACACCCGTCCTATTTGCATTTACAGTGCCGTATTTGCACTGCACCCTCAATGCTGATTTAGTGTTTTCTCTCCCGTTTCTCAACAGCTGTCTGCAAAGGAAATGTATTTTCTGTATAGCTCAGCTCAAGGGTTGCATATTTGCTGATTTGAGGGAAGAAAGGAAAATGTCTAAACACAGCACGTGGGTTCAAGTGTGCTACATCCAGCTGCATACAGTACGTCCCAGCGATGGGCACACTGGAGTGCTGTGGAGTTGGTAACTCTCATGAATTATTGAGTCAATTCCTTGTTTTTTAGCCCAGTATCTTTGAAATGCAGATGAATATGAGCTCATTCTTCTTTCACTCTGCCTTCACAAATGGGTCCCAGCCATTTGGGAGCATTTGAAGATGATTGTAAAATCCAAATGATATACCTACTATTACATTCTATGTGTCATCATTATATGTTGGCCTCAACAGGGAGCCGCTAACAAGGTCATAGAAATGTCGTTAGTCTCCTTCCTGAAATAGGAGAGGTGCATCACTGTCTGGATATAGCTGCCATCGCTCACTGGTGCACTTCCACTGCAGCTTGGTGATCATATCGTGGTTCATTTGAAGCTCTGTCCGGAAGCAGGCAAACAGACAGCGCTATCAGATTATGGAGCCATTGTTTCCACTCAGGTATCTCACTGTGACTGTATGAAACTGAAGGTAGAGCGACTGCCCGGTGCAGCCACGTTTGTTTTACAAATTACCCACAAACAAATGTCCTTTACCTCATAGAAAAAGAGCTTCTGCTACTTATAGTTTATTCAACGGTCTGTTTCACTGCCCCATCCTATAGTCAAATTGTTGCGTGCAGTATTTCTGGCTTGATATCTGCCATAACAGTCTTAGAGGTTGATAGTGACCCACAGTGCTCGTCTTGCTCTTGTTCCGAGCTGATTTCACAGTCGCTCATTGTTTGACTCATGGAACTAGAGGCTCTGTGTCAATATCAGCTTGTGGCCTCAGGCACAGATGGAGAGATACTACATGAGCAGCAGAAAAGAGACAAGTGTGCTTGTCAGCTAGCATTGACGTTTGAGCGATATGGAGTTTTTTTCAATATCTTTGGCCAGTACTTGTTATTTTGAAATCTTAACATTTTAATACCTGAAGTACCCAATTTAAAAATATTCAGTAATTTTTTATTGCCAAAATATTTAGACTTCGTTGTATATATAAAGCATTTTGTAATGTTATTCATATAACAGTAGAATATATTATGCAGTGCATGTTTTCCATCCACTGCTTTTATGCAAACATTATGAGTTGGATGGGTCAAGATAAACAATTCTGTAGTCTAGTGCCATCAATCTACTGTAGAGGAAGAGAGAGCAACAAAATGACTTCATTAAAAGAGTGCCAGTCAAGGGTCAGATGATGGAGATCCATGTGGATTTTTTCCATGTGGAATACGTGATGGAAGTATGACATATCTGTTGATTTCATGAGTTCATCTGAAGAGGGTCTCAGTCTCCTCATCGCTCATTGCTAAGTGTGTTTTCACAAGGATTTGTTGCATTTTGTTTTTATCAATTCACCAGTTTCCTCCTCGGCCAGGCCGATGTGTCAAACAAATACAGTTCTTGAAACATAGAATTACCAAGTGTTTTACTCTAATGCCCTCTTATAGCTCTCCCTGCTGCCAGTTGAAAATATAGGGTTGAGTTATTTATCTCAAACACATTAACTCCACTAGCTGTAGTTCTGCTCGTGAAGATAGCTAATATTCTCTGGCTGTTAATAACTGGCCGCATGTATCTGGCTCCCGTCAGTAAGCAGCTTCTAGGACAGCTGTCTGCCTCCAGTTGCTGAGCCAGCAGCAGGTTTCCTGTAGCCTGGAGGCTGCTAGGATTGACAGCTGTCCTCCCAGCCACACCACTCCTCCATCAGTCTCACACTGTTTCTTTCTCTTTAGCTCAGTCTTTTCATGACATGCCGATCAGAAACAGTCTTGTCAGAGCGTAATATCGGCCACGAATGTGATGTGTTCAAATCACTTAGCTCTGACCGGCAGCTGGTGCTGCCAGCGTTAGTATAACGTACACAGTTTTCATGTTCATGTTGCTATACGGGTGTTATTCAAAAACAGGTCATTGTGTATCTACTCATGAAAACAGTCAAGTCACCGAATGGGTTTGTTCTACAGATGGATTCCTCTGAGTCTGGGAGTCCTTGGAACATGTTTGTATCTGTAATGCAGCTGCGCCAGGACTTGGCTGTTGTGGAAGTCAACCTGGAATGACGACTGATTGTCAGGAAAAGTGTTTACAAGGGAGTGAGGGCTGCATGGTATACATTTCCTGCCCACCACTGCAAAGACACAACTCTAGATAGACTCAAGTAGACATTATTTCTGAGCTCTAAACCATCAGCTGTAGTGGCTGGCAATGGTACATTCACTACCTGAGAGGAAGAATCTTTGTACCAGTAAAAGTGCCAACAGTGACAAAGGGAGAGATCCTTCACTGGCTTCCCACCCACAAGTTATAGTAAAACTAATATGCAGAGAAATAAATGGGTATTTGTTCCAGTTATAGGTTCTAAACAATCATTAAAAACAAACAAAAGAGAATTAAGAATAAAAATGTAGCAGTCAGGCTGTGGTGTAGGTTTCAATAGAGTGGCCTGTTGTGCATTACAGATAATATCTAAGGGAAGTTACAACATGGTCATCATTTCTTAAGAAACCTTAAGTTAAGTAAGGTCAACCAACAATATGACGTCATCTTCAATCTAGCACCCTCGGGGACTTGATGATGTTAGGCAAGGACAGCTGCCACCATGACAAAGAAACTCTGCTCGGTTTCCGTTCTAACTGTGAGGAAGAGATGTGCAGACAAACAGCAGAACACTGACGTCTTTCTCACACAGTCATCTGCAAATCTTCTTCTTTTAGATGTTACCTGCTTAACAATGCATCACAAGTCATCTGGTCAGATGTGGCTCAAAGACCTACCTTGTCTTCATTCAAATTAAGGGAGACAGACACACACTGAATAAACCAGCTTCAGTCATTCATGATGTTATCTCATGATAGGCTGATACTTATGTATAATTATTTTTCTTGTCATTATGACACGCCAACATTTGTTTTTATAGCAAGATAACTTGATTAGTTCTAACATCACCGAGCACCGACTGCACGTAAAGATGGATGACATGTCAGCTCCCCAAAGTGAAGCCAAAATATCTTGATGTCTCTCGGTGTCTTGCTCCAGGTCATAAACCCTGACCCTCCATGTTAGCAGATGGGCCAAACTAAAAAGGCATCATACTGATGTGCGTTCAAGTGTTCATTTTTCTAATAAGTTTTGGTTTGAATTAGTTATTTGATGCTGGTTAACGGAGGTCTTCCATCATGATTGACAGGTGGGCCCTGCTCATGATTGAGTCGGCCCAGTGTGTGGGCGGGACCTAGATACCCGCACAAGATGGCAGCACTTAATAGTTTGACTTCTTCTTTTACAGTGGGAGGAAGTGGAGACGCGTCATCCATCTTTATTAACAGTCTGTACTATCAAGGCTCGTGACTCTTGCAGTGTTGGCATGTTTCCCTCCAGCTTACCTCTAAGAGTCTTTCTTATGTGTAGCCCCTTACATTTCAGGGGTCTCCTTAAGACAATGCCATCTGCCGTCCTCAGTAAAAAGAGAATGTCCCCATGTCTCACATCTAGCATGAAATGAAACCTCATTTGTGTAAATGAGTCATTGACAATTTGTCTGATATGTTCAGCAGAGCCCCCTCTTAAATGTCATCAAAGAATGCAAAGGTTAGACTAATCACTCTTTATATGAAGCTCCCAGTGTCAGCTGTTCTTCTGGCCACAATGTTTTTAGCGGCTTAAGTCCAATTTTGGGGTCTCCTCTCGAAGCCCCTACCATTATTTATTTGCACAGTTGAATTATATGTTAGTAGTTGATGTAGTCTGATTTCTGCTCAGATGAACGGGTCTTCACAGGGACTTTTTTTTTGCATTGGTATCATTTCACCTTCTTGCCATGAAACGACACAGAGATACAGTGAACATATGGTGCATGTCCTTACCAGAGCACACTGTAAATGGAGACTTTGGAGAACTTTCAGCCAACTCTGATCAACAAATGCAGAGTTGCGACTAGTGTGACTGTCCCTGTGTTCAGGCCATCTTGCCAGCACGCACTAAGGTTACTCAAGAACATTTGACATTAGCTCAGTTCAGGTAAATAAATAACCAGCTCCAAACATTTGCTTACAGTGAAAGTAAGCAAAGCCTTTGTTTGCAGGCATTTATCACAGAAAGTGGTCATCGTATGGGATTACAATAGAACCTGTTAGGCAGAATGTCAGAAAGTCTGAGCTCAGCCTCTACCCAGAATCCTAAAGATGGCGCAAAAAGACTCATGAGAGAGGGACAGAGCAGGGAGAGGCTTCATTGTGTCTGTGAGCAGGACAGGCCTGGTTGAAGTTCATTTGGCCTTCAGCCGTAGCAATTTAGAAACAAAGTGTTGGATGGATGAAGGATGCTTTTTTCCCCTGCTGAAGTGAACTGTGTATGTGACTTGCTGTCTTGACTCCTGCCCTGAGTGGGATTCGGCAGTACATCACTTCTAATATGTCTATAATTATATTTTCTTAGAAAATGCTCATCAGAAACTCATTTAGGTCCAGTTTGTTAAATATTTATTGTGGAATTGTTACACACTAGTTGTCTATTGGAAGACATGATTATGTTTAACAGGTTCCTCCATCCTGAAATTCATTCATTCATTTTCAGCCTGACAATATGAGCATGAAAGTGCAGCTCTCTGCAGCAGCAGGCCACTTCTCTCCAAAAATATCAATTTCAGCCTCCAAATCATCATTATTCAGCCCCTGTCTTGTTGCCCCTGCTCATGAACCCACTCTCCACGCTCTCCAGCAAATTTTTCAAAAATGTATTTTCTCTCTCAGTTTGTAAGTCCTTGAGTGCGAGCTGAAATTCAGAGGCTGCAGCTGCCCGGTGGGCTTTGTGAGCGCAGAATAAGTGAAATCAGACTGCTTTCGTGCTTTCTTTGACAACACTGCTGAGTCTGGTTAGCTGTTGGAAAAGAGGAATGTGTCCTTGTCCCATGGTTCTTCTGTCACTGTCAGGGCCTCTCACGCACACACACACACACACACACACACACACACACACACACACACACACACACACACACACACATAGGCATACACACACACACACACACATGCACACACACAGGCACACACACAGGCACACAGTACTAATCTGTGACCACAGTTGCTGTTTTTATTTTGGTTCTGTAAAAGAGGGCACTACGGGGTTGAAAGGATCAGGAACTAAAGTAGATTTGATGTGGCATTTAATCTCATGCCCAATTTGTTGTGGACTGTGTGTGTGTGTGTGTGTGTGTGCGTGCGCGCGCGCATGTGTGTTCATTCACATATTTCAGTGTGTGGGTGGCTGTGCACGAATGCGCTCGGTACTCGTTTGCTGCTGTTTGCATGTCCGTGTGTTCATGTGTCATCTTCTTCAGCTTTTATATGTGCGTGTGTGTGTGTGTGTTTGTGTGTGTTCAGTGATGACTGAGCCATCTGTGCCTGTAGTACCTTTGCCAATACAGCGACTGGATTGGCTCCAGCAGCCAGCCTCCTCCAGCTCCTGCCGTCTCACATGCACTTCACTGAGACACCACAGGAAGCTCCTCCATCTTGGACTGGCTTCCTGCTGCATTCTCCCTCCCACTGCGCTCCGCTAATCCTGCTGGATGACTGGATTGAAATGATTGGGGAGGAAAATAGATTTGATGAGACATTTAATTACAGGCCTTAATGGATGTGGATATTGCTGGTGTTAATGTGTACTCCTCAGTATTTGTGAATTTCAGACCACTGTGATGAATTTCCACATCTTCGTGAATCTTAATGGTGTAGCAGAGCATCAAAGTGTGAAAAACAAGAAATTCTAATGTTACATGACATCTCATTGATACCTACATGTGAAGCATAGTGCTGTGACGGGAAAGGCAGCTCAGTGTTTCGTGGAGAGCTTCGTGCACTCAGCATCAGGCCAAAGGCTTTTCTATGCAGACAGAGTGAGACCATTAGACATCGCAGTAATACTGAGACAGTGCGTCATTGCGAGGGATCCTTCCCCATTAGTTAGCCAGTAATGCACTGTACATGTCGATATCTTTAATTTCTACGTATGTCTTTCAGGAATCAATACTTTGAGCTGAGGAGGAAGACACTTTAAAAATAGAACTGACTCCACCTCAGCTAAGTTCCCTTCTCAGCTGCACAGAAGCGCTGAAATAAAATGAATAGGTATTTACATATAAGGTTACAGAGCGTCGTGTTGCTTATTTGCTGTTATATAAACACAAAAATGTTCCGTGTTGGTCTTCATAATGACAAAAAAAATGGAATGTGAAGCCTTTTTTAATGTTAGTACAGGATGTTTTTTTCCCACTGGGCTTGGAAAAGCATTTTATATTTCATTATCATATTCAGAATTGACAAAAAACTCCAAAGCCAGAATGAATGTGATAAATGTGTTAATTGAAAATTTTCTGCAAGTTATCGATCACTGTGCACCGAGAAGATGTGGTATATTTCCACGACCTATTACATCCAGATGATGTGAGGGGGTGGAGGACGATGAGAGGGCCTACGAATAGTTTGAGCTTCAGAGATTTTTCTGATTCACATTTATTTAAGCCATTTATTTTCAGTGTATGTTTTAGAAGCCATTTATTTAACAGATCGGATCCCTTCAACTGTATTTTTAGTTTCTGAACACTTGATTTTAGTGTTTCAAAGATTTCATTTGAGTGTGAACAAACGCATGAAAACATCAAACTCACAGAGTAACAGAAAGTAACGAACCAGTGGAGGCAGCGGAAAACCAGCACGTCCTGTGTTCTGTGAGGTAAAACGTCAGGTTTTGTCACTGGGGTCTGGTGGCTTTGAACAGAGCAAACGGCAGCTGCTTCTGGTTAAACAAAAAGGATCTTTCTCGTGAACAAAAAAGTCTGTTTCTGTAGGGATCCTGTCCATAATGATGTCAACACTTAGAATAACAATCTGAGCCTGTCAGTGGCACAAACAAACACTTTAGTGGACGTGCTTTGATGGGGACATTTGTCTCCAAGGATTATGTTGCAGCTACAGCAGTCTGATTTGAGTCTGAGGCAATGTAAAGGACCAGTTCCAAAACTTTTTCTACCTGTTAGTTATTTTGACCCCAAAATGTGTAAAAAATAGGGCCCAGATTTAAAAATACTGCAAATACCCTTTAATGTCTGTCAGTAAGCACAGTAAGCATGTTCTAGTTGCCACATGTAAAACACTGTGTAAAAGTTTCCTCTTGAACAGTGAGACTGTGATATGTAAATGACTGAACGGGGGAAAGTGTAGTCTAACAGATAACTGTCATGTTCATTTTTTATTTGTTTGTTTTACCCTGGTCTACCCTACACACAACCACTGCACTTCATTTGGAGTTTATGCTCTGCCGCTTTAATACTATGTTATGTTAAAGTGTGCTTAATGGATGAATTGGTGAGAACAATACTCTTTCGCCTCCACTGTCCTCTGTGATCATCTTGGAAGCGTGTGCTTGTGTTGCTGTGTGTGCAGCCTTGTCACAAACAGTGAAGGGCTCTTCTTGATTATATGATGAATTTGCACTCTTGTTTTTCTCCATCTTCTTTCAGGTGCTGTTTGTGATCTCTTGAGTGCTTGAACAGACTTTTTAAAGCTTGGTGGTGTTATACAACCACAACCTGTTCAAAGTGTGAACCACTGAATCTCTTCACCTACAATCCCACGAGTGGATTAGATGTGATGGTAGATTCATAGAACTTTAAACGGCATCGCTCAGTTTGTCACAGTGACATGACAGAATGGTGAATGTTCTTGGCCAGAGAGAAAAGTGGTTGGCAGGTCAATGCCAGGCTTTTAACAGTGCAATATGAGGGAGGGAGATGTTCTGCTTTGCGGTGGGTCTTTGAACTAGTTTGTGTCTGAATATGTGTACATAATTGGACTCAAATCAGTGAGTGAATAAGTTGTCTGAACACTGAACACTCTCAGTGGGTTCGAGCGGCTGGAGTGTCTGTAGTCTTTCTCCAGTAATGACCAATTAGGATTAACGAGTTGGGAGGACAAACAACACAGAAACGAGTCGAGAAAAGATGTTTATTGTTTCCCAGAAGACCCCAGCAAAAGGCTCGAAACCCAGAGTGAGTTTTCACCATGAATAACAAGCAGGCCGAATCTCCTCTTATTACTGAGCAGATTAGACTTTTAGCTCCACTAATATTTGCTGGAGGCAGAGCAGACCCAGAAGCACAAGTCAGTGCACCGCAGAGCCCAAGCTGAACCCTGTTCAGAAATCTATGGTTAAAACACGCGTACAGTAACATGTCTTACCATACGAAGGCCCTGCAATAAACACTGCCCGTCTCTGTGAAGAATGTGGCTTCAGCAGGTCTTGCTGCCAATACTGTTTGCACCCCAAAAGTGGTGAATATTAAAAAAAGATAGCTAAATAAATACGCTGTTCTGAAAAAACTCATCAAATGAATAAAGTGATTGAAAGTGATGAGCCGCTGCCGTTACTGCTGAGTGATGATCCACATGTCCAACCCAGACCAGCGAGGTAGTTAGTTACTGTGTAGTTAGCACGTTAAGATAAATGAAAGGAGAGATCATTACTATTATTATTTATTAGATATTAGAACCAATTTTCCTATTGATGACTGACACACATATTATCTAAATACCTAAATTAGAAAAAACTTAAAGTGCAGTCTATATTTAGCCTCAGTCTTTTCTTAAGTAAATTCAGTGTCAAATTTAGATTGATAAATATTTGACCTGAAATGAGTGACAACCCCATTGTTATGTAAAGTGATACGAAATAAAAAGTGACAAAATGAACATCATGAATTATCATGAAACGTTCTATAGTGAAAAAAATGAGCTCCAAGAAAACTGTAGATTTATTGATATGATTATTTCATTATGTCTTTCATTTATTTAATGTTGTACACTTTCTATGACAAAGTTAAAACTGTGACTTGTGTCTTTAGTGTGTGTGTGTATGTGTGTATGTGTGTATGTGTGTTTATATATTACTAAGCAAATGTCCCATCATCTCATCATCAGTGTGAAACACTTACATCCCTGCATGTTAACGTCAGTCGTCCAGGCAGCACAGTAATTTGAATGCATCCATGATTTAGTCTGTTCATAGCATTTTATGGTGGCGTCAGTGTGACTGCTCACATCTCAGCCAATAAATGTTATCAAGGAGGCAAAGAAGAAAATTCTGGAGAAAACCCTGTATATGTAAAGTTGGCCCAACACTTATGCCAACAGCAGCTTAAATCCAAAAATAACTGCATGGGGACTGGGCCTGATCTTCAGAAAGCAGCGTACATGTGTGTGCGTTTGCCTGGCTGGAGACTCCCTGGAACAATGTACAGTAACACAGGAAAAAGATTATCAGTTCTATTATTGTGAGGACGGAAGTTTGTATCCCCATCCGCCACACATCACAATGCTGGCTCAGTATAGGAACAAAGTCTCTGAGAACAAACACACACTTCTGCCAATACAACCAGAGTTACTAAAGCAGCTTAGTAGCAACCTTGAGAAACCACCCATTCACCACACTGTCGAGCAGACTGCACAGACATCTCTGCTCTGCTGGGTTCTTCAGCAGCACGTTGGGCTGGAAGCAGCGTGCAGTGTGGTCAGTGGCAAATGTATTTCAATTCTTCATAGAGTTTAACCTAGTTGACCTTTTTGCCTGACCTGTGCTATTTCTTTGAATTCATAATAATCAAAAAATATATGTATGTCATATCATATGTCACATTACACAGTTCAGACAGTGCTGGCCCAGTTTCTCATAACGTTATACCAATTTGTGTTTTCATATAATTAGCACAAAATTGCCACCAGACCTGTTTCTTTTTAATTTTAGCTCAGGTTTTGGCTTCAGGTTAGGTTCAATTATATCAATAGATTTAGGTCACAGTAAGTTATTTTGGTGAAAGTAGTACTTCCTAATTTTGTGAATGCGCACGAGGCTCGTTGTTTTGAAACCCGTGCACATTTTCAAAGCAGTGAGCTCTTAAAAGTATAAATTCCCTGTGAGATCAGACTGAACAATGGCTGCAGTCCACAGGGACTCGAGGCAAAGTGAGGAGAAATAGCTTATATCAGTGCACCCAGTATTTGTTGGATGGAGCACTTTCCTGCTGCTGCCAGTGACCATAATGACACTAGAAATTCATTTTGGCAATATTAAACAAGGAACAGCTGACAGGGGTGGGATTCTGTTCTGTTGTAATGAGACTAAACAACAAGCTCATTGAAAGATTTTCTCACTTTACTGAAGCGTCCTTCATGAAGGGGTTTGTAAGTTAAGTCATTGATAAAATGTAGTAAGAAATAAATTATTTACAGGTTAGGGGTTTCTCACCTTCTTATAAGATAACAGCAAATGCTAGTAAGTGATCTGGGATCATACATGTTAATAAATCATTAATACAGGGTTTTTAGAATAATTCCTCAAGTTTGCAGCTGTAAAGAGTAAGATGTTATTTAAAGTATTTTGGTCCAGATGGTCTGCAACACGGGATGAACTGGCCTGTCTGACGTGTTGTCCCACCGTGTCAGAGGTCAGAAATGTGTTCAGAGCGGCCACGCTCAAAGGAAACAGGCCAAAATGTTTACGTAAAGTTGTAAAAGGAGAGCTTGGGAAAGAAGTTTGACCATCCAACAAGCCGTTCTAATGGAGTGTACTGGCCCCTTAAGTGGTCAGAGGCCCTTGGCTTTATCGGATTTATAAAGATGTCGTAAATGAATTATGAACCATTAATGAAATAAATACTTAGAATGTAAAAAGCCTTTTGAATGGATTACTAGAAAGTGGTAGCTTAAATTATTCATAGACACCCAATTTAAACTTGAATTGAGACTAGTTTAAAATAATTATTATCATTATTTTTTTGAACTTTCCTCTAATCTTAGTTTTTTTTTCTCATGAAGTATTGGACAGTTATATATTTTCAAGCCTTTGAAATGAATTAAAGGAAATAATCTGAGAGGGTAAAATCTTTCTTTGATGAAACTGCTTACAGCTCCTGCACACATGCACTCCTGAGTGTGGTTGTTTGCACGTGTGCCTCTTTGCAAATGTGTGTGTGTGTGTGTGTGTGTGTGTGTGTGTGTGTGTGTGTGTGTTTGTAAACAGGAAGTATGAGGATGCATGCAGTCAGAGGACACAGAGCCATGGGATTTCCCACAGTGACAGAACTGCTCAGCCGAATGAGGCTTCCCGCGAGTGGGTGGTGTGTGTGTGTGTGTGTGCGTGTGTGTGTGTGTGTGTGTGTGTTTGTGTGTGTGTGCGTGTTTCCTTTTCCATGGGTGGGCCCATTTGTGGTCTGGGTAAACTCTGGACAGCTGATAAACAGCATGAGACCAACAGAGAGTTTAATTATTACGGTGAAACAGATGCATGTGTGTGTGCTTAATCTGATCAAATGTAGAGTTGAGGTGAAAGATGGAGTGATATGATACATTTTGCAGTAAGAATAGAATCAATGTGTCATATTCATCAAAGTAAACCAAACTGACTGGCTCTCATTTTTAACAAAAGGCCAATATCAGCCCAGTGAATCAGCTGGAGTGTGTGAGACATGTGTCTGTGCAGTTGGTGGCGTCAGGGCCTGTTTCCACATGTGCTGCATTAGTGTGTGAGAGCAGGCGAAACAGATTCATGTTCAGCAGTTGTCAGACAGTGCAGGGACGAGCTCAGAGCAACCCAAATTAGCTGCCATCCCCACTGTCACGGCACCTGGCCCTGGCAACTGCTTACTTTTGATTTTTTTTTTTTTTTTTTAATTATTGAACACACCAGTTTAACTATTCCAAGAGAAAATAATGTTCCAGTATTTGTACATCTCAACAGAATTATGCCACAATGCTTTTCCAGTTTCATTTAAATTTAAACATGTTTTTGCAAGTGTTTCGTACTCACAGCCGCTATATGAAGCAGAAGACACACAAGCGTTGCTGCCTCGAGCCTTACTGGGGCCCTAAACAGAGTTTAATTTCACCCTATCCAGCAGCTGCATTGTATGGTGCACACAGCAGCCTGACGTTTTCGCTGTACAGTGTAGTACAGCTATGTGCACAATGCTGATGTTAATTTTTAGGTCCTTATGACTCATCTCTGATTCATAGAAGGGCATATAAATGTCAGTCACAATATATTTCTTAAGGTCAATTTGGAACATTCTGGGGGGTTACAACTAAGTGTGGGGAAATGAATGACTAAAGATGTGGGCACAGAATGTAAGAAAAGGCAACCCCAGGTTTTCTTGTGTTGGTAGGAGGAGGTTTCTTTTCTCACTGAACAGTGAGTCAATGTATTCCATGATGGCAACAAAGCCCCACTACATAACAGATGCAAGACATCTGATTGAATAATCAAAGAAAATAATATTTTATGCAGCTGTGGATTAATCATTTATGATACTGAAATATCAAACAAATGTCCATCAGTAGGGACCAGAGCTCAAAGTAATGTCTTTAATGCTTTTATTTTTACTAGTTTACTATTATATGAAAGAAGAAACAGTTATTTGTTGAACGTGAAACGCTTTGTAGCTGCAGCACTTACCAGCTAATGTCACATGATTTAGATTAGTCATTCATTAGCTTTTCAATTATTTGATGTTGATTGCTGTCAGCTCCTAATTATGGATTATTGTCAAACTCCTATCCTCAAGGTCAAGAATAAATGTCATGCTGCAGTTATCCGTTTTGTGTTAGTGGCTGAATCAGTGACAGTAAGTTTATTTGGACAACACAAAGGGTTTTGTCAAAAATGCGCCCACTCAACTTGAATCACTGGTATTACACTGAAATTTTATAAGAGTAGATATTAGCTACTAATCAAAGTAGTAAAGTAGCTACTGTTTGTTACATTACACCACAATAAGCGCTGGCGGCTCCCCTTCGCTGGTGGCTGAAAGTCGTGTAAGTCCACCAGCCCATTAACGCACACTGCCTGCCCATCAGCTCTCGCCTTCAGATGCTGGCTCTGTGGTTAGCATTGGCAAGTCCATGGTCAGAGATGTAAGGTTAAAAGTGTCCCTCTACATCATTGGTGGACTGCCTAATATTTTAAAATGGCACCTCTGCAGCACTAGTACATGCAGGGACTAATAGCACAATCAGCCAACAGTCAGCGATCGTGAAAACAGACTTCTGATACATGCTCTGGTAACCTCTGGGGAACAGATTGTTCTCTCAGACCCACCATCAGCCCCACAACCAACCTTTGGCCATTTCCCTTGACTTCTTTCATTTCATTCCTGACTTCAATATGAATGACCGCAAGCTGAATGTCTGTCTCCCCTCCCTCGCCCAACATAAACGTCCCATGTTTCTACATTGCTGTCCTGTATCATCCTTGTAGTGCCCACTCAAAATTCCTGGATGAAATTTCAGAGTTAGGAAACCATAGGAAACCCTCAAAGACCCATCCTGGATCCACAACCTCCTAACAATTATAGAATGATCTTAAAGCTTCCCTTAATATCCAAAATGTTAGAAAAGGTGGCTGCTAGCCAACTCACTGCCCATCTATCCGGTAATAACCATCCAAAGACTGAAACTGTACTCACTAAGGTAACTAATGACCTATTGATCTTTCATCTGTCTTGCTGTTACTAGATCTAAGTGTTGCCTTTGACACTGTGGACAATGATGCCGTCCTGCATCGTCTTGAGAACCATCCTGATCTCAAGGAGCTTGCACTTTGTTGGTTTTGTTCATATTTAAGTAATAGAACACAACTCCTTACATACAGTATGACTGTGTCTTCCTGTTTAAAGGTTAAATACAGTGTTCCATCCACAGGGATCAGTACTCGGGCCACTCTTGTTTTGTGTTTACTTGTTGCCCCTGGGTCACATCTTCAAAAAACACAACATAACCATCACTGATATGCAAAGGACATACAAATCTTTCTTCCTCTAACAGTCAATCAGTTGGTCAGTGATTCCTCCAGCTGGTTAAATGAGAGACGTGCGCGTCACAAGTAAAAAAAAATCTGCATTTGAATTCACACAACATTGATGTTGATGTTGATAGTTGGTACAGCTACATTGACATAGCTTTTTACAAAGTTCTGCATGAATCTTGATGGCCGCACAATTTCTCCAACCCACACAGTGAAGAATCCTGGAATAGTATCTGATCCCTCTCTTACGTTTGAGCCACACATCAAGTATATGACATGAACTTTCTTCCACCTTCATAAAATACGCCTAAATATGTCCAGTTTGTTCAAGATAAGAGATTGAAATCCTAGTACATGAATTCATAAGACTGAGAATAGACTACTGTAATGCACTTTTCTCTGGTCTAACTAAGACAGCAACAAAAGGTCCCCAATTTCTCCAAAAGGTCCAGAATGCAGCTGCCAGAGCCTGTGCAAGATCTAAGAAGTTGAAGAATGTAACATTGGTACTGATGTCACTGCATTGGCTGTTGGGTCATGCCAGAGTTGATTTCAAAATCCTCCTTCTTACCTGTAAGGCTTTAAATGGTCTGGCTCCCTTATATACCTCAGCTTTATTTTTCCATCTTCTTCATCACATCCCTCATGTTCCCTTGATGCCGGTTTCTTAATTATTCCTCTATTTAATAAGAACTATAAGAACTTCTGGTGGTCGAGCCTTTGCCCACCGAGCGCCACTTTATCTCCTTATATTCTACCATTGCACCTTTAAGAAACGAGTTCTGTTGATACTTTCAAATCCAGTCTGAAAAGTTTTTTTTTTTGAATGACAAGTATGGACTCCGACATTACCACAGTGACAACCTTCATATATATGAAATGTGACAACTTGCATTGTGGGATTGGTAGCAACAAGTAGCATGCAAGCTGTGGTTACTACGTTTTGTTCAATTGACTGAATCTTTTGAGATGCTATGTTGTGTATACATTTACACGCTCAGACTCATAAAATGGTGGAAAGTAAATGTAGTGCTCTCTGTAGTAAACAGGAAGTGATTTTGGACTCGGCCTGGGTTGACACTTTCATTGTGTTCTGTGAGTATTTTACCAACGACTGTAACCTGTGTTATCATCTCCAGAAGTTTCGTTTTTTCTGAAATAGCACACAGAAGTGTTGCAGCTGGACGATTGTAAACCAGGATGCTATATTTCCACCTTTCAGACTATAGCCCATAAAAAAATCATTGACATTCATTTGTCCAACCATCCATGAATTTTAGCATTTTGCATTTAATTCGCTGAACGACTCAGAAGTATTGCTTTGCGTTGTTTCATATACCATAACTAAACACAGAGGTCAGCTAACTGTACAACACAGTATTTTCTTCTACGATGTAGGTCAGTATAGGGAATGAATCAGTAGAACTCAAATACAGTACAGATGTTTGCACTCACCTCCTATGTAAGTACAGTAATCCCACATACCAAACATGCATTATGTATAATCATGTATGGTTGCAAACAACTGGAAACTTTTGTTGATCACATGTAGATTTTGTACTGATAATATTTAGAGAAGGGTCTTTTTTCCCGTAAACCCATATACTGTGTCACCTCTGTCCCCACTTCCTTTATCTTTCAGTGTAAAGCTTTTGCCATTGTTCAGATGAAGGCATCTCATCTCTCTCCATACATTTTGTTTATTATGATTACCTATTGTATTCCAGGCCATGCTGTAATGTAATTAGTTTGAAAGTTAAACATTGTGTATGATCTATAGGTCTGAGCAGTGTTGTGTTGCGTGGGCGTGTAGCTCACTGCCTTGTCTGTTTCTCTTCCTGTCTCTGTGAGTCAAGCAGTTAACAGAAGACTCTCTACGGTTGGAAAACTTGCTTTCACATCTCTGTGGGCGAGAGCAAGCAAGTGGTTTTCTCACAATAAATGCCTTTATGATGACAGGTTGAGTCTGTATGTGTTAGGTGACAAAATTGTTTAGACTCATGGCATGTCAGTATGCATCTGAACAAATTTGTACTTAAGATGAAGCAGCAATATTTTTTCATGCAGAAATGCATGTAATGTTTCAGAAACTGAGTTTGACTAGTTGAGAGATAGAATCAGCTTGAGGGGAAACAACATCATTGCGAGGTTGAATAAAGAAACAGTGCAGACCTCAACAGGCTGTATTTAGCGTTTTCTTTCTCTATATTCATTACTGATGAGAAAAAATTGTCATTGAGGGACTTTTTTCGACAAAGACTTTTTATTCGGTCAGCTGTCAGCCCACACTGTTCTGTCTGCTCACAGGTGGAGAGCCTCTAAGAGTCTTTGTTGGGCCTGTCAGGCAGTGAAACAGCTGTGGAGCAGTCGTTTTATCATGGGGACGCAGGGAGTGGTAACCACCAGAATATGACAAACACATGAGCCCGATACTGGTCTTCTAATACCGTTCTGATATTCAAGGCTGATACTGGGGATTATCTTCATTATGGAATCTAGCAATTATTTTGTCAATTAATCATTAGATCTACAAATCTTCAGCCAATTGTGAAAAGTGCCCATCGCAGTTTACGTGGTGACATATAGAGGTGTCATGTTTAGTCAGACTAACAGTACAAAACCCAAAGATACTCAGTTTGCTACCACGGAAGAAAAAGGAAACCAGCTAATTTTTAGGTTTTTGCTTAAAAAATGTCTTAAATGATTAATTGATAATTCATTTTCTGTTAAATTGCTAATTAATAAATTGATTGGCTGATACAGCTCGACTGATATTGGCCAGTCAATGTCATCCTCCTGTCTGGTAATGGATGAAATGCAGTTTGATTACTGTAGCTTGCCAGCTGACTATATGCAAGCAGCAAGTGTTTGAAGAGTTGTTTTCATTCCTTGAGCTGAGGTTAAGCTCATCATGAGAGCACTGAACATGCACAGGTAAAATATATGTTATTAATATTCTCATCTAACTGTGGGTCTTATGGCAAATCAGCATAAACCCCCGTCAGGCTTTAAATGGTCTTCAAGACACTTTGTCGGGTTAACATAGAATACAGATTCACTTGAGTGTTGGAAATGAAGCCGAAAATGGCAAAACACATGTTGTTACACAAGTATTTTGTACGTATGCATCAAATTATTGGCTAGGAAGAGCTCCAGTATCAGTATTAGCCCACATTGTTGAAACCTGATATTTTCCTATTGCCAAGAAGCTGAAAGGTTAACTTTGCTTTGATGCCTCATGTATGCTTGTCGTTGCAGTTGGTCTGTCATTTTCTGGTCCATAATTTGTGGCTATATAGTAAAAGCAGAGTTATCTTTGGGAAAGAGGATCTGACCACCAGTCTTTCTAACGAACTAAAAATGTAGGACTAAAACTAGCAGGAGAAGACAGTCACTGCTTAACTGAACGAGTGGCTTTTCTAAATCATATTGTTTAAATATGTCGACACTTTAAGTGTCCCTCCACTGCTTTTCCAAGACCCAGTTTTTGTTCAGACCAGGGTCCATCAGATAAAGAAATGGTGTTTCTGAGGATATTTCCGTTGACAGCTTGATTTTATGCTGTGACTGCAACTGCTTGAAGCCACTGCCGTCTGCTCACGGCATTAAACTGAGCCGAGTGTCGAGCATTGAAAGCGTGTCCAAAGTTGCACTGTCATTATAAAGACTGAGGGAGTGGTGAGTAGCTGGCCTTTGAGGGTTTGGCGAGGCAGCCCTGTTACCGTCAGACCTGACTGATCACTCCCTGCTTTAATCAGCAGACCTCAAGCCAGCCTGCTCTACCACCAGCTCTCTGAACACACTAGGTGTGATTTCTTTCATGATTCAAACTGAAACTAGTTTCCTTCTAAAAAGGCTCCTTGCTGAAGGTGCTGTGTTTACAAGGGAACCTCTTTGAGTCCCCACTAGCCTCTAATCGACACTCATCTTAGGGCTCGCCTTATGAAACAACAACCCACAGCTATGGAAACCCTGAGAGGGAACAGCAGAAAAAGGAAATGTGGGTTGTCATGGGGAATCCAAATAGATCTGTTTTGTGAGTTTTTTTTTCTGCTGTGGTTATTTTTAAGTCATGATTCAGGAACAGGTACAGAAAGAAAAAAGTCAATTTAAATTTAGATACCAACTACATGCATTTTCCTGCAGTCAGTTGTTGTCTTGTATATAAAGAATTACTTCTACCATACTGCAGGTAGGAACTGAAATTATTCCACGAGGAACCAGAAGTAACCCTGTAAAACACGTGGAGCAAAGGTCATTCAGTTATAAAGAACCACGTAAAATCATGAATGGCAGTTCATTCAATAATACTTACTTCTTACCATCCATAGTTGCTAACAGTTGCTCGCCCTTGTGATTGTCTGTATTTTGACATCATTTTTGCATTGAGTTTTATCAGAGCCTGACAGCTCACTGAAAACATCAGTAGCAAAAAGACAACCAGAGTGAAGAACCACAAAATGTGGTATACAGTATGCATGGCAGCATGGATCCTGAGATGATTTATTTATTGAGGCAAGTTGTGCAGTATCACACGTCCCTGTGCGATAAAGTAATGTCTCATTTAGATTCAGTAAACTGGTTACGCCACATTTAGCAGCAATAAGTGCTGTAGTACTTGCACATTCTCACACAGTGTTGTGGAGGAATTTTGGCTCCGTCCTCGATATAAATCCACTTCAGCTCACTGACATTAATGCTCCCAAGCAGGACTTGCTTGTACAAGCTCTGGATTTTGGACTTCACTGTTCCAAAACTGTAATTTTCAACCGTTCTGATATGGAAATTATGTTGTTTTGGATTAATACCGTGCAGTATGACCCTGTGTTGCTTCAACTTTAGCCTCTGAACTTAGTGCCTGATGTGACTCTGGGGGATTCTCTCATGCAAAGCAGAATCGCAAACTGATTGAAAGTAACACAGGTCTTGATGCAGTGAAGCATCTGCGAACTGAGATGCCGCTGCCACCACATGTTAGGGTCTTACCGTGGAATGTAGTGTTTGCTTTTCACCAGACATAACAGAGGCCGTGCCAGCCACAAATATCCAGTTGTGACTCATCTGTTCACTTTGTCCCAGAAATCCTGAGAATCGTTCAAGTGTTTTTCACACATTTGACATTCATATATGTCTTGCTAAGCAATGCTTTCTGCCTTGTTATTGTTCTTGTCTTTCTGAATGTGGAGTCATTAACTGAGGCTGGAGAAGACAACAGCAAAGTCTTGTTGATGTGGGTGTTTCTGTGACTTCCTGGATGATTGTACACATTTTTCTTGAACACATGTTCTAAGTACAGCCTGTTGTGCAAAGATAGATGCTCTACTTTCTGCCTCTGGACATTTGGAAATTTAGTGAGGCGTCCGAGCTTTACAATTGAATTTTGCTGCCATTTTCAGACTGGCAGGTGTCAACATATTTACTCTTGATAGCTTCATGAGTGGTATGGTTTTACTCTGCGGCCTGTATGCTAACAACCTCCACATTAGTGACTCCTGGGTGTGGGTGGTGAGGTATTGATTAGGGATGCACCAGTCCACTTTTTTCCCATTGAATTCCAAAATCTGAATTGCCGATTCTGACTACCACTCCTCATCCAATACCAGTGCTAGTATATAGGTGAATAAGCTGCATGCTGCACTTTTATGTGCAAGGCAAATCATGTTTGACTTAAACATTGCTCTCCTGACTTTGTAAAACAAAATATAACAAGTGAATACATAATTCTAAATTTACTGAATTGTTGATTGTGCACAAGCAACTTCAAAATGAACAGGATTTATGAGTGTTTAATTTCAAGTGTAACCTTTTAAATACAGCTACGTAACTGGTTAATTAAGCTAACATTAGCTACGTGAGTTAGTTGAGTTAAACTTTTTAATCTTTCCAGCCAACTTGTTTTGAATGAGAACCCTATGAAACTGTTTTAAATGTGTGTTTAAATGGCTACATATTGATATCATGCTAAGAGTGAAGTTAAAGGTAACTGGTCCTGGGGAAAGTCTCATCATCCTCACCAGTTGATCTATGTGAATTTAAAAGACATGAATATAAAGAAACTGTATTGTTTTTCTATTACCAATGTAATTATCATAAGGAAAAATGTAAGATCAAACTGTCATTCCCTGCTAACATAAACTATTACTAACTAAATATTTACCTGCTTAGCTTACATACTTGGACAAATAAGGCAGATTGTTTGTATTTCCAAACAGTATATTTTACTTGTAATGTTACAAGAGGGTGAGGACTTGTTACACACAACAGTTTTGGAAATTAGTTTGGCTCCGGTTGCTGGACCGTAAACCATCAAAATACAAGCAGCAGCAGGACAGAGTTGCTAATGCTATCTTAAACTAAAGCATTCAGGGCCGGCTTTCACACAGTGGTGAAATGCTACACAGTGGATGTGCTAGAAAACAAGTTTTTTTTCATAACACATAACCTCACATATAATTTAAGGTAAAACGCTCTTGGCCTTGGAAGTAATGCTGGGTTAGGTTACTACCATGGCTAGTAAGATAGTTAGCTAGACATGCTAACATTAGCAACAGCAGTTGACTCCAGGGAAAATAATCTCCTCTGCTTCTGATAACTGACAAATAACCACTGTGCTGTGGTCATATTTCAGAGGACAAATTCATTGATGCATTTCTAATGGTAGACCACATTTCCATAATGGAATGATATGATGCTGTGGCCTAGTTTAGGAATGATGCGCACACTGTCACCTTTAAGCAGTGTGGACTATATGAACAGACCTGTCAACACTCCTGTTTTTCCTGGGATTCTCTGGAATTTTACCCATCTCCTGCTGTTCTTCCATGTGTTCCTGTAAATTTCCTTTATTTTTAACTGTGATATTTACTTATAGACACAAAGTAAAAATACATTTGTGTGACTATTTACAGTCAATGACTTGCACACTGACTAACATGGTGACAAACTGAATGTCTGTGTATCACAGGACCCACTTCTCTCTTTCAGTTCTTTCTCATGGTTGTAAAAGCCTGTTGTATTTCGGTCAGACATCGCATCCTCAGTAACACTAAATTTTACCCAGGTGTTAGTGTGCGGCAAGGCCCTACTTAGTCTCTGGCTTGATTTACTGTTTGCTGCTGTGTGGGTGTGTGTTGAAGTGGTTTAAGTCCCTTCCTTAACCAGCTTCCTTCAGCCGCTGCCTCTCACACTCTCTTCCTTCTTTCTGATTCTCTCACACATGTAATGGTATGCAGGTCTACAACTGTGGGACACAGCAGCTTCATAAAACACAAGCAGCCCCTAGCACATCAGTAAGCTGGCTCTGATGTCTCTGACAGTCTCTGCTATGGTCACAACTGCTGCTCATTGAGCTGACTGGGGTGAAGTTGCATAGAAAATGTGGGGGTTGTGTCTTGTGTATACAGACCGGTTTTGCCTTGACCTTCCAGTACAAGTATACATCAAAAAATCAGGGTTGTGTTCTGTTGATGTGATACAACATGATTGTATTGGATCAGTGTCACATCTATAAAACACCACTTTGTCCTGCCTGCGAGGTGACTCACTCTGAAAGGGTTTTAGTGTCTCATGAAGGTCTTAATTGTGTTTTAAAGGCTGTTCCAACCTAAGCTTGAGGCCAAATGCTGAATCCACTTGAGATTCACCACAATTAACTTAAATCCAAAAATATCAAAACTAGTGCTAAAATTCAAAACACATGTAGACAGGATTGAAACGAGCTATATGTCTGTCCCAGGTTCAGTGACTCATATTTTAACAGACACACTAATACAACGATTGAACCCCATTTACGCCTGGTATTAAGATGTGATCTGTATCCAGACATGTTATCCAGATAAGGAAAAATGCATGTGAAAAGTATTAAATAGTAACGCTCTGACAGAATACTTTTTTCCCCTGCAGTTTTGTTTAATATCATCCATTGTCAAGATTATAAATACAGATTATTAGCATGCATTGTAAGCAAATCATTGACTTTCAGTCCATGAATATTAGCATCCACCATTGAAGTCCTGTAATAATCAAATCCCAATACAATGTCAGCATGCAGTCATTTATGCACACATAAACTGTATGTGTGCCAACACACAAACACACGCCTCTCTGTAGCACCTCCACCCATCCCATCCCAGAGGAACATCTCATGTAGTGCTGAGGAAGCTACTTGCTCCCCAGAGATGAAAACCACATTAGCATGTTACAAGCGCTTATCTTCTGAGTGGCAGCTAATTAGATTCTTTGGCTCTAATATGAATAATCTGATCTGCTGTTCCTTCTCCTGCTTATCAGCCGAGCCTCCAGGTGCTGCTGGGGTAAGGATGGAGGCACTGAATGGATAAATCACTATTCTCTCAGCCTCTTTCTTTTAACCGGTCTTTAGTCTCTGTAACTGCATTACACAACCCAGCAAATGGAACTTTGTGTAATTGCCATGGCAAAATGAATCAGCTTCAACCTTGTTTGTTTTGTGTAATCAGGACTTAAATACCTTTATTCAAATCAGAAAGCTGTTAGAGGCCAGTTAGTTCATAATTCACACCTCTTTAGGGATTGTGAAAAATACTGTATTATGTTTTCTGTGACTTCTTGACTGATTAATCTTTTCAGTTATTCAAGCAGAGAAAGCAGAGAGCAAACACATAGCTAACAGCAGAAAATGTTAATATGCGCTGTGAGCTTCCTCACTGACATAATAACACACTTCAAATGGATGAAAAACTCCTTCACAAGTAACAAAGTCCTTCGTCACGGTTAAGAGGAGTCATTAACATCGATTCCTCCTCATGAAGGGAATCTATGTTAATGTCTTCCTACACATGCTATGTATCATCTTCCACGCTGTTCTGAGGGAGCTTACAAAGAACTGACGCTTCCTCTGACTTGTGATCCATATTGTTCTGCCCCCAGACTTTGTTTGCCAGTAGCCTGTGCTCTACTCACATTTTGTCTTTCTCAGTTCCTGGTTATGACATAAATTTACAATGTCCTCTGACCTTTTGTATCAAAAGGTGGGAGTGGCAAGGATGATAAAAATATCTTGCTTAAATGAAAGTGTTTCATGTGTTATAAACTGTATGACTTCAGTTTGGCCACAGGAAAGGCTGTAGTTGTTGCATAAATCAAAGATTTATCTACTCGAGCTACCACACTGTAAACACGTATCGCATGTTTGTCAGTGCAGTAGATGCACCAACAGAATGACATCATCATGCCTAAAGCCAAGGCACATTTGAGCATGGTTAGAAATAAAATGCATTCACTCAAGTATAACATGACCACAGCCATGGCAGAGTGTTGATTCTGAAATTCATGTCATACAATGTAATAAGCACATAATTCAGCAGCATTGTTCAGGACAATCACAACATGTTGGTAGATACATGTGAAAACCATTTGTAGAGAGCTACTGTGACCTCTAATGGTGACAAACTGACTTTTGTTCAACTGATGTATGTATCAGAGTAATGCTGCACCAGCAGCAGGAAGCTGTTTTCAGAGAGAAAAGCTCTGATAAATCCACTTCATGCTACCTGCCCAGCACCAAATAACAGGTAGACAAAGTTAGCGGCTAGCTGGTGAGCTTAGTCAAGCATTTAGCAGCAAAAGAGTCAAGCCTTCCTCTCAAGGAGTTGGTGGGAATTAAAACGGAGTTAGAAGCAGAGTGTTTTTTTCTATGTGCACCTCCTTAGAAGTGTAACCACACGTCGCAGCAGTGCACACACCTACAACTGTGATTGGTCCACTTGACTAGCTGCTACAGTCCGTTGGCTTCCACCTGAAGCTAAAACTCAAATGATGATTGCCAGCTCTGAGTAATGTCCGTTGGCACACTGTGTGTACAGAGATGTAATTGGTTCAGTGGTCTCACACACCCTCTCCTCCAACATCTTCGCTCTGTTCTGCCTCGCAGTAATTTACCAGAGAGGTTTCTCCTATGGGTTGTAAAACAGTATAAAACAAAAGGACTAAACCCATTTGCTGTAACACCTTGTCAAGCTGGCAGCATGTCAGTGGTGTGTTTTCTGTTCCCAAGCTCCCCCAAAGTTCAAAATCAGTTCATACAGCTGTGCATTTATTTGCACAGTCTTACAAATGTAAGACAAATGGATTTCTCTGTTGATCTGTGCTTGATGTGGTGTTTGTATTTTAAAGAAAGTGGAAGTATTACTGACTGCAACAAATTTATAGAGGTGCATGCTAAAGCATTTAAAAGAATTTAAAGTGATTTTAGCGTTGTCAGAAAATGTAGTTTGTTGCTTCCCTCACTGCCATATGCAGTCCTCTCTCAGCTCTTTTCCATTCGACATTGTAATGTTTTTCTGTCTGAGTTGACGGTTCCTGAATTTCTGTTTAGATATTCACTTCAGCCACTCATACCAGGAAAATATTGAATAATTCACCAGTTTTCCTTTCCCAGCGACACTGTGTGTACCCAGCTCCACTGGCAGTTCTGTTCAGTCAACACATTTAAAAAACTTTTCCACGTTATTTCCTTTAAAGCCCTCACTTGCAACTCCAGCTGTTTACAGAGTTAAGAGTTTCCATGTAGGTGTTAATGCAGAGCAGGCACCTCATTACAGACACTTCCTAAGTCTGAAATCCTGTTTATCAGGATGATGTTTCCTAACTGCATTTAAGAAAATGTAGCTGTTACAAAACCAACCTAACTGGGAGACCTTGTCATTAATTCAAAAAGCTACTCTGTCATTAGGTGTGTCAGGTCACTGACAAGAGGATAGGGAACAACATCAGCACCACAATATAGTGATTGAAAGGCTGACGCTTCAAATTTCCCCAACCTTATGTAAATGGGTATACATCGGCTGGCAAGACAATTCATCCTGACTTTGATGGTGGAGCTACGTCTGGCTCTAGAGAGGCCTATGAAGACGGATGGGGCTCTGTCAGTGGTCGTACTGATCATAGATGCACTTGGATTTTTGCTGAGGGTGATATCCAGACTGAGGTGACAGTTCTGTCTTTAACGTTGTAGCCTTGTCTGTCACGTAGCCTCACAGAGGTCATTGGGAAAAAAACCTTCCCAAAAAGGTGGGGTTTCCTCTCCTCCACCAACACAATTAAAGCCTCCAGCTCATCGGAGCTAAAACTTTTCTAACGAGCTAACCGGCCTGTGACAAGTGAAGTGAGATATGATGTGCTGATCAAGGATACAGGCAGGCTTGTGGATTTTCTAAACGCAGATAAAGGCATGACAGGTGCTGATTGAAGAGTCGAGTTTACAGTTAAGATAAGATAAGAGATCTGAGATAAGATAGCACACAGCCATGGGTTTAGAAGTTGCTTCTGTAATAGGAAGATAAGAAAAATCCTATCTTTGAATCGTCAGTTAAGACAGGACAAGCAGCTGATAAGGCCCCAGCTCTCCTTTTATTTGCCATCAGCTGCAAGATGTACAGACAACAAGATCAATGTGTTTCTCTGCTGCTCAGCTCATTCAGACAGAGATACCCAACAGAGCTTTCTCCTCCGGGTTCCCCGCTGTCACACTGCACCTACCGGTCCTACGCTGCTGCTGCAACACACATCTCAGACTGTAGATCAGTAAGTTGGCGGGGAACATTGTCAGTGTTGTGGAGGACATAATTTGATTTTTTTTCTTTCTGTGTTGTGCTCTTTTACAGACTGAAGGCTCTGGTATCAACAGGAGGTCGCAGTGTACAAGCAGCATGTGACTGGTGAGTTAAAACAACAATAGGTGTACAGTACATTCAGTATGCACGTCACAAGTCAGGGGAAAATGTGTAGTATACTGCCCTCTGCTGTAGACAGGTGTTACAAGAGTTATGGTCAGGTTGTGTTCAGTACACACTTCGTAGCTTGTGTATTTTGTGGATTTATGATTTTCAAATCTGTTTATTGTATTTATTATTAAAGAGCAGCCTCCTCATCTTCTGTCATTGTCTTGTTTAAGGTTATGATTCTTGAAAACTGTGCCAACCGAAGACTTTTCCTTGATTTCTTGGTGCATCTCTATCTCTCCTCAGGTTGTTTTCCCATGTGGATGACCCCTTCCTGGATGACCCTCTGCCCAGGGAGTTTGTCCTCTACCTGCGCCCCAGTGGACCTCTACAGAACCAGCTCTCCCACTTCTGGCAGCAGAGCCGGGTCACTTGTGGCAAAAACAAAGCCCACAACATTTTCCCCCACATCACCCTCTGCCAGTTCTTCATGGTGAGTAGGAGCATTCAACTGAGATGCACCTCATGACGTAAATGTGATAGCAATTTGACAGTTATTTACCATAAATACTTCCTTGTATTTTTAGATTTGCATTTATTGAAGTGCAGGGATTGATTTTATACCTGGTAAATGCCTGATATACAGCATGTGAGCACATAGGAATAGATGTGCCAACTTAATAGTACCCCATGGAGCTCACTCACCAGAACTCACTGTGTGTATCTTTGAGGTTTAATAAGCATGCTGAGTGCATTTCCGAATAAAGTGTTTGCAAAGTCAAGATTTGAAATATTTTAAACCTGTCTTTGTTTACATCCATGTTTGCTTGTTAGTGGTCTTCTTTCATGCCTTTGTTGGCATTGCTATGCTCCTACTGCCACCAAATGTCAGAGACTGATGCCAATAATGCTAATTGCGTACCTGCATGCATGCATGCGCCTCCTCGTGTGCATGCACTATACAATCAAACCAGGTTAAAAACCTTTAGCATGCTGTCATTCTATGCTTATGTACTGTTGAACATTTGAAAATCATGCAAATTAAATTTTCTATCTCATAATTATTGAGGGCTCTTATAAAGAAATGTACAAGATTTACTGTTAAAAGAGTGGGCGAGCGTTCTTCGCACTTACAGTGCTCATTTATTAGTTTTTAACAGCAAAATACTTAACAGAAAATACTTTTCTTTCTTCATATACTAACTTTCTCAGCAGTGCCACTGCTTCCTCTGCTGCACCTGATGTCAAATATCTGTCCATAAATGTCCTGTCATGTGCCGCTTCCATGTCTCAGGGCTTAACTGTTCATTCACATCATCCTTCGTCCTTACAAACAGTGTGCAGACCACAAAGTGGAAGCTCTATGCGAGGCCCTCCTGGCCACCGTCCAGCAGTGGCGGGGTCGATTTCCCAGCCCGCTTCCTCTAGAGCTTTACACATCCTCCAATTTCATTGGCCTTTTCGTGGAGGAGCAGGTGGCCGACATCCTCAAGCAGTTTGCAGCCGACTTTGCGACAGAAGCTGCCAGGAAGGCAGGTAGGAAGCACGAGCTCAGAGTCTATCACATTCACCATGTAATGTGTGGTGACCAGCTGTGGCAGTGAACGATTGGTCGGGATGGCGGTCATGTTGGGTCATTAAAGCACTCACTCAATCTGTCACTGTAATTCTTCTTAAACACAGACGAAAATGAGACTGACTGCCAAAGAGTATTTCAGGCAGCTAAGTGCCAAATCAGATTAGAGCCGTGGCGTTAGCGCTTATGCTCTGTCATATTTCTGTTTCATGGTAAAGAGACGGATTAGAGCGTGTCGTCAGAATCTGATGTGGACATGTTGAGTCTTGTCAGGTTTCATCTCTGATGCTTTGTGCAGTTTTACTCTGCTGCAGTGTCATGATCAGATTTTTTTCTCTGTTGTTTAGATCACAGAAGTTGCAGATTTTGTGCTGTCTTGTGGTGAACTGTTGGTGTGACACACTGCACTTTGTAAAACATGTCATCTTTCAACTCCAGAAGTCCATGTGGAGCCTCATAAGAAGCAGCTTCACGTAACTCTGGCTTACAACTTCCCCACCAATCACCTCCCATCACTGGAGAAACTGGCCAAGGGCATTGAAGTCAAGCTCGGCTGCGATTGGCTGGCAGTACTGTTCTCCCGGGACATTCGCTTTGCAAACCATGAGGTCGCTAACATTCCCTCTGACAGTGCATGTTTTGAGGTCACAGATATCTATTAACCTACGGTATCAAGACATATTGACATATGATATTTGATCTGAGTGTCATTAACTCAGCCAGCACTCATTTCTGCAGACCCTGCGGGTGATGTATCCCTACATGCCTCAGAACGAGGATGAGCTGGAACTGGTTCCCGGCGATTTTGTCTTCATGTCTCCATTGGATCAGAGTAGCACCAGTGAGGGCTGGGTGTACGGGACCTCGCTGGCCTCTGGGCTGTCTGGCCTGTTGCCTGAGAACTACGTCAGCTTGGCTGATGAGTCCGACACCTGGGTCTTCCACGGGTGAGCAGAGCGCTCTCTGTTTCTTTTACTCTTATTTGAACACACCTCCATGTACAATGAACAGAAGTTGGACTGAGGTCTGTTCTCCTGGCCCACTACAGATCCCATTCATTCTTCAGCTGTGGGCCCAGTGATAGGACCAGCAAGGAGAGAGGGATGTTTGATGGACTGCTGGACAGCCGACGCCCTGATAACACAAGTCCTGGAGACACACCCACCCTCAGTCTCATTTGTCATCCGATGCAGGTAGTTGTGTTCATAGCTGATAATATTTTAAAAATTCATTTAATGCTATATCCTCAAAACTTGACATGCATAGTACCCATAGGAACTTTCACAAAGCCTCGTCATTTGCTGCTGCTTTTATTTCCAGCAGGTCCTGCGGATCAGTGGCAGTCACTCTCGGCAGCCAAAGCGGACGCTGTTTGTCTGTCGGCACGGTGAGAGGATGGATGTGGTGTTTGGCAAACACTGGCTCTCCCTCTGCTCCGACAGTAAAGGTGAGAAGTCAGAGGTGTAGGTAGAAAATAGGAGTGTTGGAGTACTTCACTATCCTTAAAGAAACCACTGTACATTTGACATTTTGCTTTTCTGCAGGTCGATATGTGCGTTCCAATCTGAACATGCCTCCCAGTTTGCCGCTGTGGGGAGACAAGAGAGATTATGACATGGACGCTCCCATCACGGTGTTTGGGTCCATGCAGGCTCGACTAGTGGGTGCGTCTCCAATATGAATCTAAATGATGTGCTGCACCTGTTGTTATTGTTGTTATGTGTGTGAAATGTCTGTGTGCTAAATATGTGCTTTTCCAGGTGAGGCCCTGTTGGAGAGTAACACAGTGATAGACTTTGTGTACTGCTCTCCCTCTTTGCGATGTGTTCAGACTGCACAGAACATCCTGAAGGGTAAGACTCCTCAAGAACATGGCATGGAGCAGGGATAGTTATTGATCGCAAAATTTTATCTCAGGAGGAGCATGATCATGTCGTATTTAAGCAACTGAACTGTACTGAAATTACTGTAGTGTGTTTGAATGTAATGAGGGCTCATAAGGACCCATGTCTTTATGACTCCTCGCTGGCAGGAGACGTGGCCAGAGGCATTATGTTTCTGGGTTGTCCGTTTGTCCGTCTGTACATCCCATTCTCCTGAATGTATCTCAGGAGAATGGGATGTACAGACGTAGTTCTGATTGTTCAGATCTTCTGTGCTGCGTGGTTGAAGATATGTGTGTTGTAGCTTCGTTGCATATTTAAAGCATTGTAGTCACCACAAGCTCATTGGTTCTGCTGACATTGAGCTTCAGGTGAATGTTGTTGCACCATGTGATGAAGCTCTCTGTCAGTCCTCTGAACTCCTCTGCAAAAATAGTCTCTAAGTGAAGACAGCATGTTTCTCACTGGAAATGATTCACTGGAATCATACATGTCAGTATAGTGAGAGCTTACACTTAGCCAAAAAAAAATACCTTTTATTCAGTTCCTTCAAAGTCTTCACTATTTATTACATTGTCTGGACAGACATTGATGTAAACTGCTACTTGACTGATGGGGGAGACATACAACCACAAAGCAGTAATTCTAGTGTTTGCTTTTAAGATGAGCTCTGATGTATTATGTTTGTAAAACAGGTCTGCAGCAGGATGGGAAGCTGAAGGTGCGAGTGGAACCGGGCCTTTTTGAATGGACCAAGTGGGTTTCTGGGAACTGTCTCCCTGCATGGATACCTCCCACTGACCTGGCTGCAGCACACTTCAGCGTGGACACAACGTACAGGTGATAGAAACAACTCGGTCCTGCAGGTCCAGTTTACATCTTGCCAGGATCAATCAAGTCCTGCCCTCACAGTATTAAATGATCTGATGTACCAGCACACACATTTTACAACCAACTGTGGCAATGGCTTCATTGTCCCGTTTAGGCAGTTTGAAAGTTATGTTCTTAGAAATGTATCAGTCAGTCAGTTGGTGCAGCACCTGGACTCCTGCAGCTGTTGCCTAGCATGCAGCTAATACTTTTTGGCACTTCTTAAGAGCAAATCTGTAAACCTGTGTCTGAAAAATCAAGTGAAGTTCATACTTAGAGTACTTGCTGAAAAGTGTGCAGCGTTCACAAAGAACACAGTCCTGCTGTCTTTGAGCCGCCTGAACCTCACATCGGTGTCCTGGATACCACAACACTGCTAATCAACCGGCTCTGTTGGCTCTGAGTTTACTGATCCAGCTCGTAGCGCTTTCACATGAAAGGTCAACAAACACATGAAGAACATGGAGTGCTTAACATGACATTATCTTAAACAACAATACCCACAGGGAAATGAAGGATTGTAAGAAGCAAACAGTTGATTCACATAAGCCTTTACTCAGATACTTTACACTGTGTGCAATTAATAATGGGTCATTGCTGTTTTTTGGGCAGCTTTTGTGGTTTCTCTGTTACTTAGAAGTCCCGTTTTAAACCCAGGGTGCATGCATGCTCATGGAAATTCAGATTTTTCTATTTGTAACATAATTACTAATTACTAAGCACTTAAATTCATGTCAGGATTTGGAATGATGACTTTTTCCAATGATCTGATTGGTCGGTGGAAGGCCTGTTTTGACGTTAACATGCACTGAAGCAGGTTAGCTGTGCAGCATAGGTTACCATGGTGACCTTACGGAGTTAAAAGTGAGCCAGCTCGGTGATTTCAGAAAACCTGCTTGAAGCCCAAAGACAGATGGCTGACCCACTAATCTTGCTCCCTGATAACAGGCCCTGATCCTTGACCGTGGCTCTAATGCACAGAGACAAAACAGTGGAACGGTGTCAGATCTAATCGCTTTATGGGCTGCCCACCTCTGCCTCTGTGTGTATAGTGTGAGGATTCACAAAAAAATGAATGCATACAAAAATTATTCAGATATCACTACATTCTGTTTTATTTTTCTGTTTTTAACATCACTTATTATCAGTTTTGAGTGTTGTGCACATTGCATTTGCACATACTGTGTGTGTGTGTGTGTGTGTGTGTGTGTGTGTGTATATACGTGTGTGTGTGCTTTCTGTATATTCAGTAAATATTTGCACAGTGTACAGTTCACATGCTCTGCCTGCAGCTGTAGAGCTGTAGGCCTGCTGTCTATCCACTCTGCCTGCCCTGCAGAGCCATGCTCCTTTAGCTCTGCAGTACTGAAGTATCTGTAGATAGCCTCTACTTTTGTGTTTGATGGGTCTTGAATTTCATCCTTTTTCAGTGGCAGTGACAACCCCAAACCACAGTACAGCAAGGCCAACCAATGCCTCAACTCGAAGGCGCTCAACACAACTAAACCTGAAACTAAAACTAAAGCAGTTCCTGTGCATCATTATTAACATGCAGTTGTTTTTCTAATACTTGGCATTTGTCTCTGTATAGACCTCTAATCCCAGTCAGCAAGCTCACTGTGTCTGAATCGTATGAGAACTACATGAGCCGGAGCTACCAAGTGACCAAAGACATCCTGTCAGACTGCAAAAACACTGGTGAGAGACGCTCAGCAGAGCTCCTGGTGCATCTGGAAGAGGTTGTTGAGCCTGTGTAGGTGAACTTTTACATTATTGTTTGTCCACTGCTGATGTTGCATCCTGCCTGGGTTTCCACTCTTCGTAGGAAACAACGTGCTGATTGTAGCCCACGCATCTTCCCTCGAGGCCTGCACACGCCAGCTGCAGGGCCGCAGCCCACAGAGCGCCAAGGACTTCATCCAAGTAGTCCGAAAGGTCTGTTCACTGCATGTCTTTTTTTTTTAATCTAGTCCATCTGATTTCTTTTTTCTTTTATGCATCTCACTTTTCTAATCATCCATCATTACCTCCATCTGACTCTCTCCCTGTGCCCACTGTGACTCGCATGCACTTAAAACTCCATGATGTAAAGCGTCCATGTACATAAATGAAAGAAAAAATCAAACCAAGTTGTTGAAATGTTCAAAACTTTTTTCGTTTTTATCCACCTGATCAACATAAAAGTCATATCACTCCCTAGTGTTTATACCACTAAAGACATGCTCTGCTTAAGACATTTTTCCTGTGACTGTAAGCACATAATGACGTTTAGTCTCAAATTCCAGCTTGTCCAGTGTGACCACTCTGACCTGACTTGGTAAACATGGAGGCGACTGCAGAGTTTCTTGTTCTTGCACACTCACAATGAGTCCCATAATGTTTACGGTGTTTGTGGATTCCTGCGAGACTAAACTTGCTCTGTAGCTCTGTAGACAGTTCATTGTTGGGTTGCTCATTAGTGGGAAACTGGGCGTGCATGCTTTTGTTACTCAGGTCAGTGAGGCTCTGGTGTTTGTCAGCATGTGTGTATGTTTCCCAGTTACCAAACAGAGCATATCTATGGGAGACCTAAAGTGCCTAAATGAAAACCAAATGAAAGAAATAAAGTGAAATATAACACTTGCTGTTACGTGTATTTCATTTTATGTTTTCATGCATTAAATGAAAAACATGTTGAAAGGAAATTATTTAGCTTTTTGTCTTTGATGATAACTGAATGACTTGTTTTTCTTTGTGCCATGAATTTTCCATGGCACATTAAAATCAACACAGAAAACAAAGTGAGGAAGTTTATTGCAGGAAAGAAGTGAATGAAGTCAAGATAATTGTTTATTATGACAGATGATATGTGATAATTCAGTCTTATCACAAAGTCTTTGCTGCTCAGACTCCACAGGGAGATTTTGTAATTGAGGGGCATCGCCCTGAGCGGCAGCATGGAGTCCAGACACTGGTGGTGGTGGTGACTGTGCTGAGACTGGTAGGCTGATGAGGATGATGAAATGATGAAGCAGAAGACTCTGTGAAGACTGGGCGGTGGTGTGGAGGTGGAAAACAGCAGCATGGATGAACTAAGGCAGAAAAAGAGAATCATATTTAAAAAGGCAGCAGCGAGATGACAGGCTAACGGTGAAGGTGTGTCACTGTGCTATTGGATAGACGAGAGCAGCTGATGAGAACAGCTGATCTCTTAAATGGCAGCCCCAGACAAGCAAAAAAAGATGAATGAGTGTGCATGAGAGGAGTGAATGTGGGTGTTATGAGAAATAAGCTTTGGGCTGAAGCATGCAAAAGAATAGTCTTCCTGACTGAACTTCTACTAGGGCTTCATTAGCCTTGAAGAGGTGCAGAGGAGCATTTTCTTGACTGTCCATCCCAACATGTCAGATCCCATCCCAAAAGAAAAAGTTCCCTTGCACGTAACACTTGAGGTATTTCATTTGACTTGTTTTTAGTTAGCCATTTTAAATCTTCTCACCCTTTATTCTGGAGATATATTTTAAAATGTGACTTTAAACATGTTGTAGACGAAGTAAATCACTCTCAACAGTACATTTTAAAGTCAGTTTGGTCAGTTTGGAGCTAACTGGTGCAATGCAGAATGAGGCAGCAAATATCACAGAGAAAAGCTCAACAACTCATTTTGTCAGTAACAATAGTGTTTTCAGTGTTTTCAGTAATGGCTGAGCTCAACCAGTCAGACTTGAAATGAGTTGATTTGCATTAAAACAGGATGAACATTACATTAAGGACTCAGTTCCGGCCTGAAGCTTTCATTTTTTTTCCCTGAACAATGCCCCACATGTTAC
The DNA here is from genome assembly GCA_037975065.1 of Chaetodon trifasciatus. NCBI lineage: Eukaryota > Metazoa > Chordata > Actinopteri > Chaetodontiformes > Chaetodontidae > Chaetodon > Chaetodon trifasciatus. The sequence continues at coordinate 3,144,812 of JBBMOE010000004.1, forward strand.
AGAAAATATGAATCAGCAAAGTTACTGAGGCTGTCAGAGAAATGTAGTGAGGTGGAAATTTAAGGTGTCAGCAAATTTTAAGTACAACTACCTCAAAACTGACAATCAAAAAACATTATGTTGAAGCCTTGATATATCTCCTGATGACATAACTATAATATATATTACTATAATTTCAGTATTAGTAGTAGTACTGCTTATATTTTCCGGTGGACGAAGATCTAAAAAAGAGGCTCTTCCACCCTGGGGGAATATAATTCTGGGAGAAATCCATTCCAGAAAAACAAAGTTTTGCACAGTATAGAAACTGAACAACCCTCTCTCATAACTTTCAAACAATGCAACAAGTTACTGTTTGTGCCACAAGATGGCTGCAGAATGCAAAATGTCAAATGAGCCATCAGCAAGCTCAATAGCTTCATGAAGATAAATATAACAAAATAACTGTCATAAGGTCATTTTCATTACTGTAGGAGGTAAATCTGCTTTGCCACTTTCGTCCAACCCTATAGACTTCACCTTGACCCTAACCTCTCACCCACAAAGCATGTGTCATTTCTTGAGGAACTAACTGTTGATCCCTCTGCTTGGTCTTTAGATCCCGTACCTGGGCTTCTGCTCCTGTGAGGAGCAGGGTGACACGGGGGTGTGGCAGTTAGTGGACCCCCCCATCCTCCCCCTCACACATGGACCAAACCACAGCTTTGACTGGAGGGAGACGCTTCTACAAGAATGACATCTGTCTGACCTGAAGTCTGCCCAGCCTGATCATACTGTACTCCCACAGACAGCAGCAACCAGTTACAGACCAGAGCCCCCAAAATACTGGAACCTTCTCAGCCTCGTCACACAGCTGCAGCTTTAGCAGACTGTTGAAGAAGCGTCATGCTTGAATACGAGGAGCCGAGTCCTGACTGAACTGACTGTGTCCCTCTGAGGCTGGTTTCAACAAATGTCCATGCTCACATTTCATCCTGTTATTATTTTTCTTGCAAGATCGAGGGACACATTAGTGTGGGCAACGTGGGTGTCAGCCACACTGTGTGGGAGAGCTCTTACCAATATCCAGCTGCATTATGTGTCGATCTTGTCGTCCCGGTCTCAGAAAATGTTGTGAAATTAGCATGTGTTCTAACAGTGTGCTCTGTGAATGATCAGCGAGGAAAAGAATTTGTACCAACATGAATGTATTCCATGAAGTACACAGGACCATAGCAGTAGTGTGACACTGAAGGAACATCGTAAAAAAAAAAATCATGGAAGTATAGCTACCTTTATTTTCAGCTCAGATGACTCAGGTTTTATTTTTAACTCGATTGATTTTCACAAAACCAAAAAGTTTTAGTTCCCTAACCATAACCCTAAACTCAGCAAAAAATTGGTTGACTTGCTTCAACTTATGTTAGCTAATGTTCAGTATCAGCTGTGTCTGACACAAGTCCCTGCTTTACTCATTCTCTGTAGGGAGCAGCACGTCATCATTATCATCATTGTCACTGACAAGTGGACTGTCGCACAGATGCAAGTTTGGTTATCTGCCAAATCTAATGCATTGCTTTGTGGAATTGCCAGCAAAAAAAGTGTTCATGCTTGTTTGCATGTTTCATTCCGTTGTGCAAGTGTTTGAGGGCACCATTTTGTGCTAAATTTCACAATTCGGACACTAGTAACAGATGGTGAATAGTCGTTTCATACACAGCCTTTGAGTGTGACAAGCACATTCAAATGTATGCTGTGACTACAGATGTGTTTGCATTAGGTATAGCATGTTATTAACATGCAAACATGAAAAATGTCCCATGTTAACATGCTATATGTTGAATTCCAACATTTCTCACATGCTAAATCTTAGCATTCGACATGTAATCCTGATAGCATGCTGTGTCCCTTAGACAGAGGATACTGTAAACCATTTGATTTGTCAGAACACGGCATTCATGTGAAGGATCAGTAACAAAGTTGTGCCACTGTTGTAAGACTTTGCATTGCGTGAAAAAGTGGCAGTTGCAGGTTGACTTCGGTCACTCTTGAGAATTAGTAATGGGAGTGTTATATCATACCAGTACTGCTCTCCTGCAGCATTTTCACTTCACCATTCATGTGAATAAGTACACATGGGCTGTCGACTCAGCTTGAACCACAGGGCTCCTGACCAGGATTGAAACAGATGGTACTGATTGTTTGTTTTTTCAAAGGGCATCCTTGTCCTGCTTGCACTACTTCAGTGGCTGGCGAACAGCATATCAGCTTTGGCTTCAGCTCTTCATCAGGGACTTTCCTGATGCTAACTGCATAATGTGGCCGCACGTTTTCTCTCTTTTGTGCCACATGTAGCACATCCAGTATAGCAGTGTCTTCTACCATTTATGTAGTGTCTGTAAAAATGAAATAACCACAGTTATAACAGCACAACCTGCACTATTGACAATCATACAGTAGCTTCTCGATTCTGGTCCAGCACATGTTTAGTGTGCGTTTGTTCAATGTTGTTCAAGGGTTCAGAGTAGCTGTAAATAATCATATTTTAAGAAGTCTTCCAGTCACCTTTTTATTTATTGATAAATGTTTCTTTCAGATGATACAAGCAAAAATATTGATATAGAGGATCATCACTTTCAACAGCATGCAAGACTTTATGCTCTGTATCTCAGGTGTCGACTGCATTCAAGATGTTCGTGTGTATGTGCAGCTCTGAAAAATGTTCCTGTGATTGAGTGACTGTGTTGTTGTGCGTGCCTCTCTGAATTAAAGTGATGTCTCCCGGTGTTCTGACTGCCCCCCCCGTGGCTACAGAGAAAGACATTGTAAGCTATGTCACATGCAAACAGAAGCAGAAAGTTTGCTCAGGCTGATACTTGATGCACATTACACATGTAGCTTGTTATGATAGCAGAAAGTTGCATGTTTTGAAGTCACCACAAGACTTTCTTTGCAATGCTGATAACATTTTAAAGCCTTGAGAGATATTTCCCCCTGCTTCCTCCTTTTATGCTAACGCAAGCTAATCCACTCTAGCTTCAAGGTTCCCTGAGGAGCTTTTGGCCTCTAGTAGCACCATGGAGCTGTTTTTCTATGAGTGGACATGCACGAGGACACACATGCACGCACATGGATGACACAATGCAGAGTCAATGGTGTCCCACAGAGCAGCAGGTTTAATGCTAAGATCAGCAGCAATGTGCCAACAAAGACTGCTAGCAAGCAGACGTGGATGGAAATGATGCTGCATTTAAAATACCTCCAAAAATCATCTTTGCAAATGTTTTATGAGGAAGTATACACTCAGCTCATTTATTAGAGCTTCAGGATACACACAGTGAGCTTTGGTGAGTTTGGTCAGACTGAAATCAATCTACTCATTGAACTTAAAATATTAATTCTACATTTAAAGAGCATTCTGAGCACTTCACACCTTGCTTTGTTTCAGCCATAAATAAATGAAATTTAGTGAAAAATTAAAGCCATGTGAACACATTCTTTACTGATTGCACCCCAACTTGATTTGCTCCTCACTGGCTCTCCTCTCTGAAGCATTATTAAAATCTGGCGTATTGTCCAACGGGGAACTTTTTCAGATTCTCATCTTCAAATTCATCCAGGATGAAAATGCAACACCTATCTGGAAAACATTCTGATAAATATGAATTTCCTGACATAGGGAGGCAATGACACAGGTGTTGGGAGGAAATGTGCTGCTGCTACAGAAATGTGAAAGGCTTTTCTCTGCTGAATGAGATTCAGATTCATTCTCATCACGTGACGTCCTGGAGCAGCATTAAAGAGTTACAAACCGCTCTCTTCCATAAACTGATACACTGATCTGTCGAGTGAACCATCTGAAGGATAGAAGAAGGCATGATGTTCCTGTGTTCCTTATTTATTTCTGAACATATCACCAAATGTGTACAGCTATTAAAGTTATTTCTGTTGAAATCAATATTTGCTGTTTTGTAATTTAAGATTAAGTGTGTCTGTAGGCTTCATGTACGTTTTATTTTAGTCTTGAATTTATCTTCTGTTGTGTTTGTGAAGCGTTGAGTTCTGAAGAAAAATGCGTCCTTTTTAATGAAACAGCTCCCATATTTTCATGTTTTGTCATGAGTCAGTAACATATTCAATGATTTGTAGCAGTAGTGTTCATTGGTAGTTTGGTTTTGTTCTGACTGAAATAAAAACAGAATTTTTCCACACAGCAATAACATTGTAAAACAACAGGTTACTATTCATCCATTTGGTTTGCACCTACACTGCAAATACTGTAAAGGTGAACAAATCCAATAAAATTCTTCATCCCTGTGTTTGTTTTGTGAATGCATCCAGAATCAACCTCCTCATCCACAATGAGTGTTGCAGGCTCACTCTTAGTTGTATGTGAATAATCATGGAGGAGTAAAGACGCTGTTGCTGTTGGATGACCACACCATCGTGTGCCATCACCCCTCCTGTTTGTCCATCTCGTTGCAGCAGATGACCAGATGCTTAGTTACCCCGCAGCTCCTCAGAGGGGTGGAGGCTAGATGCTGGCTATGACCCAAGATAGAATATAAAAGATGATCTCAGTCTTGGCTCCTCGCCCTGTCAGACCTGTCAGACCCTGCCCTGAAGTACTTTTCTGGCCTGTAGATGAGCCATTGGTGCAGGAGTCATCCTACAAATGACTGACCTGGAGCCCAGCACTGCGTCTGCAGCCCACACAAACACGCACATGTGTGGAAGGTAGAGGTTACACTGACGAGTGCTTCACCAGAAAAATCATATATACACGCATATGTACCATATCAACATTTCTTCAATAGGTATCAAAGTGATGTAGTCCAGCCATGTGTGTGGCAAGTAAATTGTGTATTTTTTTTGTAGAAATACCATCTTTTCCTAACCTTAACCACTGGTTTGTACTAACCAGACTTTAACAATGTCAAAAATTGAAACATAATGTTTGAATGTAACGATCATGAAGAAATGTGAAGTTTCAACATATCCATGGTTTTCAGAAACACACAATACCAACATTTATTCTCCCCATTCTTGCTTAATATACAACTTCAGTTTAACAGTCCAGGATCTATCTTGAGCTTCCTCACGCGCTGGGGGTCAGGTCTGGACTGCAGGCAGGCCTGAAGTTCACTGCAAATCAGTGCTTTCACACAGGTGTGCAGAATGTGACTCTTGCTGAAATGAGCAGTAAAATAACCTGGTGAGTCTTATGTTTGTCTACATTTGGGTGAAGTAAAACTGTAATTTAGGTTTGAACTCTTGCCAGCTGCTGGCATGGCTGTAGACTATTCAGTCGAGAGTATGTGGTACTGATATTTTGTGCTTTACACATACTGGTATATCTAAGGCGTAAATAAACTGTAACAAGTATCTGAGCCATCCACTGATATATAATTAATTACAATACATAGAACACAAAAACTGCAGATATGGACTTTCCTGACAACTGTTTATTGACATCAGCACTTTAATTTGACATGATGTTCACATAAGTGGCAAAACAAAGACACTTGATGATACCATGTCACTGTTTAGTCATTAACACACTGATGCAACAATGAGAGCTATGATAGAGTCTAAATACAGAGACATTCTACATTAATCCATGCAGAAATTAAAGCTGAAGAACAAATATGGCTAACGTTACCTCACATTGTGTCAGGAGGTTTAAATTAAGTATAGCATACAATAAGAGAAATTCAGTAGTATCACACTAACCATACAGTGGGAGTACTGACACAGAATGATACAGAATCTACTGTGATTCATCATAAGGCAGATATGAAAGGCTGATATGCAGAAATGATACATTTACTGAGATGGCACTTTGATAGAAACTGTAGAAAGACAAACAGTGGCATTCAAGACATATTTACTTCATTAGGCAAGTCATTAAGGTCAATGTGTTGAAAATCTATTGCTTTTGGAAAAACTTCACTTTTCATATGTGGAGTACAGCATCTTGCAGGGCAACATTACAGCAAATACAGAGTCCTTTACTATATCTTAATATGTACAAAAACATAACCTGCTAAAATTTTGAATAGCTGTGGATGAACTATTCAACTGTATTCACCAAAGTACATGTTCTTGTAATTCTGCCTTAGCATCTCATAATTAAGACAGCCATATCTCACAATTATTGTTTAATAAAAAACCCTACTCCATAATTACAAGAAACCTAAGTATGAGATCCATATTTCATCATTTGGAGAGAAAGATCTCAGACAGATAAAATGTACATTATACTATCTCATGATGACAACATCTTTACCTCATCAATACAAGAAAATGATCACAACTGTGAGATCAAGAGGTCAGAATTATGAGATGAGGTTCATTTTTGTACTGTTTATGGAACATTCAGTCAAACTGCACCACAACTGCAAGAGCCATCTGCATGAATGAGTCCCTAATGGTCATTAATCAAGTCTTGATCCAGAGTAATGAAAACAGCTGTAAAACATTGTTATGTTTTAAAGAAATAATCCCATATCTTTATATCAAATAAGCCCTATTTGGCTACTTTACATGTCTAACACCACAGTAATTCATCCTATAGCCAGTTCTTGAAAGCCGGTGAGTAGGTTTGCTGCTATTTAACTTTTAAATTGTCCACTATACAACTGTTCATCTGCAACTGTCGCATTTACACATTTAAAACTCACAAGCTCACAGCTGATAGTTAACATGGTGCTGTACTGCTGTATCTGTGCTGTTATTGCATCCAAGACACATTCAACCAGACATTTAAAATCAGAGCAGAAAACTGAAAACAGATGCAGGGACTGCTGCAGCATTAAACAAGTGATAAAATACTACAATGGATGAGAGCTGATCGAGCCCTAATGACCAGGAAGGAGTTGGAGGAGACGCAAAGTCACTGTTGACTTTTGGCATTAAAGCTTATAGCTGATGAATGAAGGACATTTATATTGACATTTCTCAACTTTCTCACCTAAATTAGCCTCATTTCGATGCAGCTGTCTGCTACAAACTGGACAATGTGCCCACATGCTAATAACTCATCTGTAGTACCATGAGAAGCCAGCTTTTCCAAACGAGAATGCAGCTAAGATCTTAGAGAAGACTGGGTTAACTTGCTTGTGGGGAGCAACAATGGACGCTGATGCCACATCCTTGGTTAGGGATGAGTGTGCTGAATCTTAGTGCCGTTCTTTACTATTCTGACATGTTTTAAAAAAACAAAAAAGGGTTTAACCATGAGGATATCTGTCAGTGAAGGTACTGTGAGTGCTGTGACAATGTTTGAAGGCCATTTTGTGTTTCTGAATGATATCCCAGTAAGGCAGTTTCTGCATGGCTCAGGAGAAGGTTCCATGTGTAAGAACAGACTGGAACCAGGACCACGAGTGCGACAGAGTGCAGTGACCCTGAACAAGCTGATAAAGACAATCAGTTTAGCAGCACTGTACCACACTGAGCACAACTTTGGTCCAAGTAGTGTTTGAAATCCTCAGCAATTTATCTGGCATTGACTGGCTAACCAGGTGCAGCAGAAAGTCACCATTCTTTCTCTCAAACATGAAATGTGCAACAAAGAAAAAAAAAGAATTCAAGTTTTTACTTGACACAAGGCTGTGACTGAATGACACACTCGAGGACCGGGTCACCTCCGGAGCCCTGCCCCTCAGCCAGGCCGGATTATCTGGCGTCGTTGAGCTGCCTGGCCACTGTCAGGATCTCCTTGGCCCCTTTGCTCAGCAGTAAGTTGGCCAGGTCGAGCCCCAGCCGCTCGGCCCGGTCCTGGTCTTCATCCGAGATCTTGCTGGCTGTGACGCCCACTCGCTGGACGCGCTCATCCACCTTCTCTTGGCTCTGTCACACACATTGTCAGTGTAAAGTTTGGTATGTGGCACAAATGAAAAACACACAACTTCACCTTCATTACGTGTTCCATCCAGTCTCTTAACATTCATGCAACAGTCATGTGACCAGTGGCCTCTCAGCTGTTACCTTTTCGGCAGCAGCAATGCTGGTCTGCATGGTTTCCTTCAGACTGTCTGATCCATCCAGGCTGTACACTGCTCCAGTCAGGTAGAGCTGGAGAGACATTAAGAAGTTTCACCTTCAACTTCTAGAACAAAATATGAATCTCACTACTATTTCTTTTCACCCAGTCTGCTTTATTTACAAATTCAAACAGCAAACAGCTGCTCATTGTGAGCGGGGTGAGGATGGGGCACAGGCTGAAGGCAGACTCACAGTGAGGCTGGTATTGTGGGACACTCACATTGTTCCAGTGTCCTTTTTCAAAAACTGGATCATGGCATGAAATTGACCATTTGCTCCAGCCCTCCACTGAACAGCTTGTCTAATCGGTGCTTGTTAGTCTAACTGGGCTGCTGCTCAACATTTTGAGGTGCTGTGCATGGGGCTGCTGTGAGAGTGAGACCTCCCCAAAACAAGAAACAGAAGAGGAGCGAGGAGTGGATTAAACCTAAGACGTCAATGCTAGCGTGTCAGCATGGCTAACTACCTTACCACGTACAGTCGTACCAATTTTTTTACTTCAAAAGCCAGGGAGAACACCTTTAACCACATCACTTTGTGGGTTTACAGGTAACATTAGGAAAAGCCTTAGACTGGAGCAGTGATGTGTGTTATTTTTACACTCCAGCAACTTATCAACCAAACCCCTCACTTCATCCTCGTCCTCAGAGCTTCTTCTCTTGTATAAGAGATTTGAAGAATAAAGCAGGAATCTAACCTCTGTGTTGCTTGTCTGAGGATGTTTTCTATTACAACATCCAAACAGGGATGAAGAACAAATGCACCTTTTTCCTCATTATTCTGCACTATAATAGCCAACTCATGAGGTTATAACTGATAACATCTGTCACTGACTGTAAATCAAGAACCCACTGTATCAAAAATGACTGCAACCATCATTGCTGTAAACTGTATATATGTGTGAGAACAGGTGTAGCAACAGTAACTGATGGGGGCAGGGCGTAGCAAATGGTTAATAGCATGCATACAAAATGTCTGTGTGTGTTTGTGTCTGCGTCTACCCAGCGTTCTCACCTGGGAGTCCTTCACCTCAGTGTGTACAGCCACTGGAACGCTGCAGCCGCCCTCCTACAGAGGACAGTTACATTGAATACACAAAGATTTCCATATTCACACAATGCGAAAATGAGACAATGTGTGTGTGTCTGGTGTACCAGCTGTCTGAGGAAGGCTCTCTCAGCTATGCAGCGCAGCACAGTGTCTGTGTCATGGAGGACAGACACCATCTCCAGGATGTCTGCATCTCTGGCCCGAACCTCCACTGCTAGAGCCCCCTGCAACACACACACAGGGACTTTTTACTCGAGAACACTGGATGTTATATAGTATTTTCAGCTATAATTTATCATTCTCTTCTGTAGGTATTAGTCATATTTACATGCCATGGTTCTTACCTGTCCAACAGCATACATGCAGTCTTCAGGTGGCAGGACCTACCAAGTGGACAGAATCAGACAGTTTGATGGTTAGATGAGAGACGTCACCTGGAGGCTTCACAGGGAAGACTTCACATGATGATGAACTATACCTGGTTGATCCGTGTCTCCCAGCCCATCCTCTTGAGGCCGGCAGCAGCCAGTATGATGGCGGCAAAATCCTCCTGCTCATCCAGCTTCTTCAAACGTGTGTTCAGGTTCCCACGCTAGAGACAACAACTAAGGAAAACACAAACGCTGTGTCCGTTCTGGCTTGTTTGCACCCTCCCCTTTGGGCCAAATGCATGTACAACTCACATCTTACTTTCACCTATTATCATGTTCTGACAGACAACTGAATGCTTTCTGAAAGGATACAATATCTTTGAAATCCAGGTGGGGGAATCGCTTCTTCAGCTGAGCAGCGCGGCGCAGTGAGCTGGTGCCGATCACACTACACAAAGACACACTGGTTACTTTTCCAAACTGTGGATGTGAGCGGAAAGACAAACACAACTTGTTGAATTTTCTATTTAACCGTACCTGTTTTCTGGCAGAGTGTCAAGAGTTTTCCCAACATTTTTTGGGTGTAGGACCACTGCATCATGGGGGTTTTCTCTCCTAAAAGCAGCAGTCGGCAAAGGACAGTGAGCGGTTAGAGCTGGAGAAATGACAACCACAATGAGGTTCCACAGCAAACACTATAATGACCTGCAGGGTGAACTGTAAGTGATATTTGACTGCTGTGCTCCACTAAGGACCAACAGGGACTGTTCAAACAAACGCAGAGATGATCTCCTCCACCACACTGCAGTGACAGAGAGGCCTGAAGGAAACAATAAAGAGCTCCTGGTGTGGTTTTACACTGTGCTCTCAACCTTTCCTGTCCTCCACATGCTCTGTCTTTTAAAAATAAACTGACGATTAGACAAAATAGTTGAAAACTATTTTCATAATAGAGAGCACTATGTAAATGTAATGGACCCTGTGGAGTTATCTTATGCTTGTATTTAGTGTTTTTCACCAAACCTTTGTACAGACATGCTGCACACTGCTTGTGTGAGTGCACTCACTTCAGCACAGCTCCGATGGTGAATCCTGGAGGCAGAGTGGTGGGAAGGTCTTTCAGCGAGTGGACGACCAAGTCAACCCTGTGAGACACGCAGGAACACAGTCACATATATGTGCTCCATTATGCTCCATGGTATATAATACAGCCATTCAGTGGTGTGTGTTCTTCAAGGCAGCTACAACAAAGAGCCACCTGCTACATCTGAGGCAGTGGAAAGAATCTAAGGGTTTGACCCTGGCTTGAGTCACTGAGGCAAATAGTCAGACATCTCCCTGCTATACAAATGCTTAAAATTCATACTTGTTGAGTACCAGCTTAAAATATTTGTAAATGGCAGCTTCAAAGTGAAGCCCTGGCAGTGAAACTCTGGTCGCTGGTGTCTGTTGGTAAAACAATGGTGTGAAGCCAGAGTGGTGTCAGCCACAGATGACACCAGTGACACTCACTCATTCCTCTCCAGAGCGTTCTCCAACTCTTTGGTGAACAAGCTCTTCTCTCCAATCTGTATTTTCAAAAAGAAAAGAAACAGTGACTTTATTGTTAGTTTGATACTTTACATTTATCAAATCTAATCCTCCAATGAGCAGTGAGTATGGAATGAACTCTAAAGCATGTGACTTTTGGGCCTAAGGAGCAGAAAGAGTGTGTGAACAGTCTGCAGTGTCCTGGAGGTCATTTAAACCCTGCATACAACTCATTCTACATGATCTGCCTAGATTTTCTGTGGCGTGCAGATGTTAGCAGAGGTGAATATGTCTGATTTGTGGCCTCACCTTTGATAAAGCTGTGTCGAGGATTTTGTCTCCAGTCGTTGACATGGCAACTGAAAGAGAGAGGGTAAAGAGAGTCAGTCATATGATTAGCAGTAACAGCATGTCATTAAAGACACCTCCGACCTCCCGGCTGTATACAGCCTGCGGGACCGTTTGATTCAGCCTGTGAGGCAATTCATGAATACAGAATGGAAGGAGATGCAGAGTGCTGCGCTGTCTCCAAGAGACATTAACAAACTAATTTTTTTGTTGTTGTTGAAGCAAAAGACAGGACAGTGTGTCTAAGTTAATTTGTGCGGACGAGCTCACAGTGATGAAAACAGCTAATCTCAACAGTCTATACAGCTAAAGACCTGCTAAACTGGATGAGCTGCAAGGACAAATATGCTTAGACACAGTTAACACTCTGAAGCAGAGTTTGGATGCCCAATAAGCAGCTTTCACTAGACCACATTCTGACAGAGAGTGTAACGTGTAACTGAAAAGAGGAAACACTGCATGTTTCTACTCTGCAAGAACAAAAGCTGCTATGACATCTGAACATGCTGCTGAGTGTGAAAACTCCTTCAGGACATTAAAGTAAACAAAAGGAAGTGAACATATTTGCTATATGGTTTAATGTGGAGCTCAGACACCAAAAGAGAAGCAGCTACAGATTAGATGGACAGACCAGTTTGTGACACAGCTACAAATCCTCTACAGGGTCCCCTGACAGACAATGAAGGCCGGGATTATCCTCACCTATTTCCAAGTGGATCTCCGGGTACAGTTCTTTCAACTTTTCCGCTATGCTGTCAGTCTGGATGCGAGCCAACTGAGACAGAAGAAGAAAGCAGTGTTTGATTTAACATAAAGTGCACTGATAGTTGTAAAATATTCACCCATCCACAGAGTGAGTGAGCATCAAACCAGTATGACGCTGACATCTGGAGGAAGAACAGTTATCTAAAAAAACATTGTTGGGAGAGAACTATGTTATCTTAGTGAGAGCAGCTCCTCTGTATCTAAACCAGCATGGAGGACAGGAGCATCAGATAATTCACAGTTAACTGACACTCTGCGGCTCTGTACGGCTTAACTTAGAGCTAAAACCTAAAACAAAGACAAACATTTAAGGCAGCATTGAGATCCAGTCTGTGAAGTATTTAAAAAGGAAGCAACTCCAGATTGAAGTACTGCAGGACTGTACCTGACTCTTGCGGGTTCCAATCCGGATGACCCGACTGACCTTGCCATTCCCATCCTGCCAGGACAAAAGAGAGATCAGCCAAAAGAGTTTAAACTCACATTTCTGACACATTAACACCACCTCTACAGCTCCTCCATCACTGCGTTGAAACCTTGTCTTTGCTTGTCTCACCCTGATGTACTTGTAAGGTCCTTCCTCCATAACTGTGTGTCCACACTGAGCGTCTGCACTGTAGAGCCTATTGTGTCTGCTGTGTGGCTGGGACTGCCTGCTGTGTCTTAGTAAGAAGCAGGACTGAGGTCATGTAGCTTCTCAATACTGAACAGTGGTCTTTTTTTACCAGAAACCGCCCGCCTTCAGGACCTCCACCCCAAGATATCTCTGGTTCCAAAAGATAAGTGTTCCAATTCATTCATCCGTTATAAAGGGCAGGGAGAGGCAGTGAGGAGGGTCTTGTGTGGGAGGTGTGGTCACAGGGTTTTTGATATGCAGTGTTGTGTGGCTACTAACTTCAACTCTTTATTTCTGATTGATGATGATCAGCCACCAAAACCAGGCTGGCTGCCACAGACTGAGACTGAAGGATACGAGCAACATGAACATTAAAAGCATATTTGTCACTGCTGTTTCTTTGATGGAAAGATATAAAAACCACATCACACATCAGCGTATTTATGTGTGTGTACAAACTGAGATAATCCTTTTTACCCCTGAGGCCAGCCAAAAAAATATTTACTCTTGAAAAATGGTGACTACATGTCTAATTAGCAAACTGCAGCACTTAGTGTCCTTTACTGTCGTTGGACTCTTTGGCTGAAGGTTCAACTGTCATCAAAGAGTCTATGAATGGAAAGCGTCACTGAGGCATTTTGCTGTAATACAATGTAAAATAACTCGTTTATTAACTCACATTTCACAATGAGCATTTCACATGAATTACAATAGAGTAATAGTAATGTGTTAAATAAGCACATTTATTCTGTATTCCTATGATCACTATGGAGCATATTGCACATATTCTTTATACTTTATTCTGTGAACTTCTACACATTGCTGACATGTTTAATACATTTTTTAGAATATTTTTTGTGCATATTTCATGTTTGTGTTAATTTTCCACTTATTCTTCTTGACTTATGGTACCTTCTTTTTATCAATCCTTACATTTTCTACATTATGTTTATTGTTATGCATCAGAACACTGACACAAATTTCTTGTAATAAAATCTTCTTGACAAATTTTCTTGTAAACCTGATTGTGATTCTACATTTCATGATGTGTTTCAATGGCTTAGTTTTATCAAATTATTTCACAGTTAAGTCAATTAGTTTCTATGTTTCTCCATGCATTAGCTATGTGATTACATATAAAATCATATCTAACTTCTGATCGTGTCTAAAGAGCAAAGTGAAATGGATTTTTTGTCCATTTGTTCTCTTCTTCTGTCTGAAAACTGCTTTTAAAAATGTTTCATTTTACTGTTGCTTTGCTGAAGTCAGATGACTCCATCATGAAATGAACAAACAGTTCTTAATCTGCTGAAAACTGAACTTTTGTTTTGTTGTTTGTTTCGCAGACAGAGAAATGACAGTTTAATTACAGACCTCGACCCAAAGCACACAACGCCGGCGGGGGCAGCAAACAATGCTTCCCGGCAAACTAACGAATATACAAAGATCTCAGCTCAAACAAAGCTTTGCCTCATAGAAGGTCGCCGACATCAGCTCTGTTTCGAAGTGTCAGTGGACAACGTGAACATTCTTGTTTGGAAGATTTGAGCAGATGGACATGGACAGAGTTTTGACCAGATATTAATCATGGGGTATCTTTGGGGGTTTCTGCTCACACAATGTTCACAAAAGATTCATATGATATTTTATTGTCGTCCATTAATCTACTGGATCTCCTACGTGGTCAAAACGGTGTAATTTCAAAGCCTCGAGCATGTTCATGCTTTCTCTCATTACATCGTTTGACAGAATGTTCATCTCAGGTTAATTGGCCAATGGGGAACAGAGAACTGAAACAGACAAACGGATGCACCAATCACCGCGCTCCAAATGACGGCGCATGCGGAAACGGCGCTCGCCTTCCACGAGCACTGAAGGAGCTTTATGTATGTTGCTAACTGCCGGGTCACTTTGATTAAAACCTACCGGAGAGCCTGCTTCCTCCGACATGTCGCTGATCCGGTTCACTCTGCCAGTATCGCACGAATCCACAAAGCGTTTTTTTCGACACAGAGGACATCAAAAAACATGAAATCCTTGAAAACAGTCAGCACGCCCATCTAGTACAGACCCGCTATGAATTAACGCGGAACCTGTGACGTCATTGTTGGCTAAAACTCATTTCCGTGTTCCGTCTACTAGTTTCCTCTTTCGGATAGCATGCAAGAGTCTGACGTTAACATAACAAATAAGATGGTTGCACACATTTATGAACAATGTTCATTTTCACCGTCTTATCTTTTTAGTTGGAGAAATTTATTTACTTTCACGATTATGACACCTTAAATTTGCCTTTTAAATGATCAGATTATCGTATGCAGGTTTAACTCTGTTGGGAAATGCTTTGTAAACACAACCCCAATTTACTCCACGTAATGCTACAATCCTGAAAAACAGGTATCTTTTACATAAGACAAAATCTTTATTATATCTTTATTAATCTTTCTTTTATATCTTTATAAAGACTGGATGGAGAAAGGAGTTTGGGCAATAGTGCCATCGTACTGATTTCAAATAAATAAATAAATAAAAATATATACATATTAATTTGAGCTGTGAATATTGTAACAAAAATTTGTGATCACCAATTACAAAAAAAATGTCTTCCTCTCCCTGTGAACAGAAATGTTTTATTGTAGAGGTTTTCAAGAGAAGACACTTTTAAAGTTAGAGCTAAATATCTGTAATTTGATTTGTTACCTAAAATACGGGAAGTTCATCTCAAAACAATACATGATATTTATCCGTGCAGTAAATTCTTAAGACAATGATCTAATTTGGATAGAAATGTTTGTACATTTTGTTTGATTAAAAAAAACAAACAAACAAAAAAAAAAAAAAAAAAACACTGCGGGTACACAGGCAATCAGAGAGATTATTTTAAAGCTAGTGTGTTTTTCAGATGTGACCTGATGATGGGCATAATAAATACTACCTGTCTACCAACTTTGCTCTTGTATGTCAAGTCAGAGCTTTATCCACCACATCCAATGAAAAGATTTTTATTATTTTATTTCACCTTTATTTAACCAGGGATAACAAAAAAAAAATCACACTGAGATAGACATCTCTTTTGCAAGTGAGCCCTGGCCAAGGTAGCAGCACACAACATAATTAGGACAGACAAGGTAATAAATATAAACATAAAATAAGATCAGGAATTAGGAAGATAGGCCCATTGCCAAGGACAAAGATTGAGACAGTCTTCAGGGAAGGAATGGAAGCAGATATCACTGAAGACGGCTGGCACTCACACCCATAGTCTGCTTGGACAAAGGTGATCAGTTAAGACAGTGAAACGTGTTAAAACCTCCCATTCAAACTGAGTAAATAGAGCTGACAGTGTGCCTCCATATCGTTCATTTAAAGGTTAATAGTGACATCTGGTGGTTAAAGAAGGGTACTGCAACTCTGGTTTCACTAGTATCGTGCAGAATGAGCTGAATAGTTTGTTGATCTTTATAGTTTCTACAGACCAGTGAAATATTCCGTAGTCAGCAGAAACTTAAAAAAAGAAAAATGTTTCGATAAAAACTTAGTATAAAAGGCACACTTTGTATTGGACAATCAGTGCAACCTGTTCTGCACATTGTAAATGTCGTTGTTTATTGCCTCATCGTTCTCTATGTACGTATTGTTTATTATTTATTTTATATTTTTGCAATACTCCAAATAAAAGCTGCAGTAACAGGTAGAAACCATTTTCAAATTGTAACATGTTGAATATCCTATTAAGTGAGCAATGACTCTATATTCCAGTATAACTGCCTCTGTGGACCAAACGTTTATATGTCACAGATAGACACATACTAGGGCCAGATAACCCAACATGATAAGATTATTAATGTAATAAATTAAAAACAATGACTCATGGTCACATAAAAGTATTGAAAGTGAAACTGGATTAAAATCATCTTCAATACTTTATACGGTGGTAGTTTAGTTTAAACAAAACAAAAAAACAAAAAAACAAAAAAAAGATTTCTGTTGATAGTGTTCATTGTTGTCAATCAGTGTGACAGACTTTAAAAAAGCGCCTATCATATCGCCTAATGAAGATTTTAGTTTATTACCTGCCACATCACCGATTGCAACCATCACTTATTCACCACAGTCGAGAGGTAAACATGTGGAGTTCGTCAGTTGGCACCACCCGAGAACTGTAAATAAGAGGAAGAGCGCCTGTGGAAGCAGCGCCGGTAATGGATTTATGCAACAAGGCCAACATTTTGGGGCCCACGTCATTGGTTTCCACGGTGGGCTGATCGAGCGCTGCTCTTCCGGTGGAGACGTGGCTCTGTGCTGCTGCTGCCATATTGACGCTAGCTAGCTAACAATCACACAAGTTGAAGTCAGCTGTAGATTCGCACTTTGCCATTCCAGTGAATAGAAATCACAAAAGCAAGAAAAGCGATAGACGGAAGATCGTCGTACCATAGAAAGAGACCAAAATGGTGAGTGACAGTTGAAAATCGAGATGTTTCCCTGGCTTTTATCGGGCCTAGCAATTATCATAACATTGGCTAACCAGGCAACTAGCTAAAGCTAGTTATTAGCTAGCTAGGTTCTCCAAGAGCGAAGTAAGAGGAAAGCCAGACGTTCTTTCCACTGGGCTGACAGCAGTAACCTAATGTTTAGTTGCTTAAATCAAGTAAATGAATCGTGTTTTTAGTATTTTGAGTCAAATTGCAGGTGAGTAGGCGGCACTTAGCTTGCAGACATTGCTGACGTTAACTAGCTCTACAAGCTAGCGTTAGGGTTAGCTCCTGTCATTAGCCGAATCCGAGCTAACGTTACCTGCTGTCATATTGTCCTTAACGAGGCAACGCTGGATACCGTTCTCATTAAACCGTACTCACATTTACATTTGTAATATTATTATGGTTCACCAGCTGCTGCTGCATGTATTCTGGGCTGTCAGTGTTAACCACAAGTGCTGCTTGTATATCAAGTTCAGAGCCACCGTAGTCGATGTCTTTCATTTCCAACTTCAGCCATTGTCAACGTGGAATGAATGCAGTTCCTTAATTTAATTAACGCACCAGAATGAAATAAACTGTGTATTTATAGTAAACTTACTTAAATTAAGCCAAACTTGCAATTTTCTATAAATTAATTTACTGGTATTGAAACATACACTACTTGTTCACGATAGCTGCCGTTGTCTCCAGTGTGATGAGAACGTCTCACCAAGCGCCATTCAAAATTCAGTTAACACGTTATCTCCTCGACAGCAATTAGTTTAATACTATGTCAGGTTGCATCGGTACCAGCCAGTCTCTCCTTCTGTCTTCTTCCACTAAGACTCAGCGTAGTACTGTGAACCAATAGTGTAAGGAGAACTGCTAACTGAGTGACTTGTGTGTGCTAAATCTGCCATACAGATTTGTCTTAAGACATTTGATTACATTTGCTGGTGTATAACTGTATATTCCTAAGGAGAGGAAGTCTTTCCCACATCAGTAGAATTCTGGTTTCTACAAGTTGAAATCAAATGGGGACTGTCAGCCTAATTTGTGCATGAATTTGCTTAATTCAGTTAAGGCCGATAACTTATTTTTGGCTTTCAGCAACATTTGCATGTTCAAAGAAACTATGAATGTACAATGTGTTGTGATACTGAAGATCTTTAGACACTATTAGTCAGGTTTCTTCTTTACCTTCAGGTGCTGTTGGCAGCGGCGGTGTGCACCAAGGCCGGCAAGGCCATTGTATCGCGGCAGTTTGTGGAAATGACTCGGACACGTATTGAGGGTCTCCTGGCTGCATTCCCTAAACTGATGAACACGGGCAAGCAGCATACCTTTGTGGAAACAGACAGTGTCCGCTATGTGTACCAGCCACTGGAGAAACTCTACATGGTGCTCATCACCACCAAGAACAGCAACATCCTGGAGGACCTGGAGACACTCAGGCTTTTCTCCCGTGTGGTAAGAAAGCACGGTGCTGACTTTCTGTGTCCACTTGTACCCAGAAATTGAGTTATATCTGGCATAAGTCTGATATCAAGTTAATATTGTCACAGGACAGTGTGAAGACTTGGCAGCTGCATTAATGATTCCCCTGTCTGTAGTAGTAGTCTAGTTAGTTACTTATAAATCAGCGTAAATGGCTTTAATGGATGTTTACCTTTTCACACATCGGTTACATGCAGGCATTGAAACCTGTCAGAACCTGACATCAAGTTCTTATTGTCTACTTTGAGTTAACATGGAGATGCTTCCGTCACCTCAGTGTGTATTAATGGCATGTCTATGTTGGAACTGGATTGTGGATAATCAACAGTATACACATTTGATGCTCAAAATAAACAGAATGGATTACCGTTGCATTAGTTCTGTAATCATCCAGTATAAATGTATAGGTTCAACCATTTATGAAATACTTTATTTCTTTCTTGATCTTTATTGACACTCATGCTGTCATGTAGTGCTTGACAAACACAGAAAAAATTAAACAAAAGACAAGAAAAAACAAGTATGTACAAGATTGAACACTAGGCCTCATACTGATATTTGATGACTAAAAATTACATTGTGATGAATCAAGAGAATAACATTTGGGGAGTAAGCAGAAAATTGGACGAGAAAAACTAAGTAATTGTTGTATTTCTAGGTAACATCAGAGACAACAGTATGACATCCTGGAAAGCTTTTGGTATTTATCTCACTTAGCACGTAAATCTCTTGGCAAACTTAATTTATTTCTGACATGTAACAAAGAATTATGCTGCCCTGCTTTGACTTTGTTTACATTTTCCTATTTTATGACTTCTTCACTAAAGTGGAACTGGAGAAAAAAATGTAATTAAAAGATGACATTTAATGTAAGTGATGGTTGATAGAATTCATTATTTCTCAGAACCTGGCAGGAACCAATGCTTTAAGAGTCACACAGTGTTTAGTTGTTGTTGTTTTTTTTTTTTTTTCCTCAGGATCAGATATGTCATACTGTCAGCAGTTTTTAGCCCAGACTCTCATGTAGAATAAATCTTTCTGTCACTTTTCTTACATCTCACTCAAATGTTAAAATGTTTGCACTGGCTCATATTAATTTTTCTTCATCGTTCCAGATCCCAGAATACTGTCGTGTGCTGGAGGAGAGCGAAATATCAGAGCACTGTTTTGACCTGATCTTTGCCTTTGATGAGATTGTGGCACTTGGCTACAGAGAGAACGTCAACCTGGCTCAGATCCGCACCTTCACAGAGATGGACTCCCACGAGGAGAAGGTTTTCCGTGCTGTCAGAGAGGTGAGATCACACTGTTGTGTCTCTCTGATTTAAGTTTCTTGATCCCTACATTGAAATTTACTCATTTAAAATGCTGTTTTTCTAATCCACAGACCCAGGAAAGAGAGGCCAAGGCAGAGATGAGGAGGAAGGCCAAGGAGCTGCAGCAGGCTAGGAGGGACGCTGAGCGTTCCGGAAAGAAGGTGCCAGCTTTTGGTGGCTTCGGTAGCGCCGGCATGACCAGCGTCTCCTCAGGGTCCATCATTACAGACACCATCGTCGAGCCTGAGAAGCCCAAGATCACACCGGCTCCAGTCAGGTATGGCTCCAAATGTGGCAAATAGTTTTGGATTTGTGCATCTGTTTTTGGTACTGTTTTGGGTTGTATTATGGTACACAGGGACCTTTGTGGCCAATCATTGTAGCTTTGATTAGGATTGTTTAGAAGCTGATGTTACTGGTTGGAGAACACTGTTCAATGCTGGTATCTTCTTTTTCCTTCCAGACCAAGTGGACCCAGTAAGGCTCTGAAACTGGGTGCTAAAGGGAAAGAGGTGGACAACTTTGTTGACAAGCTCAAGTCTGAGGGTGAAACCATCATGCCCACCACGGGAAAGAGGGGCTCAGATGTGTCTAAAGCTCTACCACCACCAGTCAATGTGGAGAGGTACAATTTCATCATGCTCTATGTGATTAAATATAGTTTATTTTTCTGGACTTGATAGCTTTTTATTAGAGCCTCAAAGCTTGTTTCCACTGACCAAATGTGAGTGTAACAATCCAAGTTCAAAAGTGGTAACACGGGAGCATATCATGTACTGAAGATTGTGTTTGAGCGTAGAAAAGCCTTAGCTCTATTAATGTTTTATTTTACAATAATGAAATTAAGTACTAATGATCATGTATTTATTCCTTTTTTTCACAATCCGATGACAACGCAAAAAACTGTCAAAATGTTTTTGAGGGTTGATGTGTCATGGCTGCTCACACAGTGTTCTGTGAGTCAGAACCCATCGTTATGATTAGGGCTGCCCCGTAAACATTTGAACCGCCTGTCCAGAAGCCTCCAAGACTGATCTTATTTTGTCAGTCAAAGCATAGAGCTAAGCAGGATCACAGCATGGTAGGCTATAAATTTTTATAAGCTGAGTCTTGTCTCAAAATGACCTGGGCTGACAGCACTGTTGGCAGCCAGGCATGGAAGTGAGCTAGAAATTTATAGCTATAAATAACATTGAGTATTTACAAGAACAAGAAGCCAGAGTCTACTCTAAATTCTGATTGGACCCAGCCCTAATTATGACATACTGTACTGTACTGTAAATATGAAGTGGATGTCACATGATCTGATGAGCAAATATTTGACAGTAACTGAATGGATGTGAAATTAAACGAAGTAAATTAACATTTCAATCACTTCATCGGGCATTTTTAAGACTTCAAAGGCTATTCTGTCATTTTGTTTCCTCCTTTACAGTCAGTTAATTTTCAATCAGTTAATACATTTCCTGCACCACATTTAAAAGGATGCAGACTTGAATGCAACAGTAGCTGATTGGGGTCATATTCAAACACAAGTTCTTCGTACAGCAGTAATAAAGTCAATGATCTGAGAAGTATTCATGTTTCTTTTCTGATTATAATCATATATTGTTTCCAAAGGAATGGAGAAGATATTTGTCCTTCACCATCATTTGTCTACAATATTAATGTGCAAAACAAGTAGGTGAAGCGTCTCCTGTCCTGCATTAAGAGACTGCTCACTCTCATAAAAACAAAAATTGACTTTTTTTTTTTAGTAGTCCAAATGCTGTTTTTGAGGCTTTCCCACTTTGATCAATTTGTGGCCTGCAAATGGTCAAATGTCAAGTCTTCCTTCAGTATTACCTGATTTGACTGTCCACAGTGTGGTTGATTGAATACTTGAAGCGTGTTTGGATGCGTTTCCTCTTCAGTGTACATCTGCGTGTGGAGGAGAAGATCTTGCTGACTTGCGGCCGTGATGGCGGCCTACAGAACATGGAGGTGCTGGGCATGGTGACGCTCCGAGTCACAGACGACAAGAACGGACGCATCCGCCTCATTATCAACAACAATGACAACAAAGGACTGCAGCTGCAAGTAGGTCTACCACATAATCCAATCATTGGCTGGACAGTGTTATTCTATACACGATCATAAACTATAGTTAAGTAATATGAAAATACTGTTATTTGCTGGAGGATGAGGAGGCCACAGTACACTTCTCATTTTAAATGGTTACTGTTTTTTGGAAACGTTTTGGGTTTTGGATGTATATGATATACATATTTTTTGGAAAATGATTAAAATTTTTTTTTTTTAGTAAAACAAGAAAATCTATTTGGCTTAACATGACAAACGGACCTATTTTGTAACATTAACATGTCCCGCCTGTGTAAGTACATGATAAATGCATGACAGTGTGTCCAGTTGGATGAGATATAACAGACGAGGTGGAGAGGAAGGTTGAACATAAACATGTTCTTCCACACTCTGGTGGAACAGGAAGGTAAGATGTGGGGAAAAATGCAGACTATAACAGCAGTTACCAACAAAAGCTGGTCCTTAAAAAGGTTTGCTCTTCAGTTTCAGTGTTTCAAACCACCCAAACTGTATGTGTTGATGTATCAGTATGTGTTCTCTGTTTGACGAGTGATGGCAGTTCTATTGATAACTGTGTTCCCGTCTCCGCAGACACATCCCAATGTGGACAAGAAGTTGTTCACAGCTGAATCAGTGATTGGCCTGAAGAACCCAGAGAAGTCCTTCCCTCTCAACAATGATGTCGGTGTGCTGAAGTGGAGACTACAGACCACAGATGAGTCCCTCATACCTCTAACCAGTGAGTGGCAACGCACAAGCTTCATCTGGGCCAGTTTTGATGTGATGCTGCTTGTGTTTGTGTCATTCGTTCAGTGTCACTCATATGACTGATAACATGTGTGCGTTGTTCCTTCCGCAGTAAACTGCTGGCCTTCAGAGAGTGGCAGCGGCTGTGATGTCAACATTGAATACGAGCTGCAGGAGGAGAGCCTCGAGCTCAACGACGTGGTCATCAGCATCCCTGTACCGTAAGTACTGATCAAATGGAAAAGCTCTGAATGAGTGTGTTGTGGGTTATTGATGTAATAAAAGTGAGTTTGTCCTCAGACCTGAGATCAGAAAATGTTTTTCTACAAACGATGTTCTTGTTGAAAAGTGTCTAAAAATAGCATCTAAGTCATCAGACCTAAAACAGTGATTTAATCTTGCAGTTTTAATTTGAAGCCACTCTTCCACGCCATCACCAAACCTTCATGTCAGTCTAAAGCCTTTATGACAAGCTGTCAACTGTGGCTTGTGGCTTTATTAAATGAATAGGATGAGGCTGAAATGAGCTCCACATGATTACAGAACACACTTCCCTGAATACATAAAAGGTCCAAAGGTTGAGATTTGTGTTATACAGTTTAAGAAAGATCCTCCAGGATATGTCTTCATCTGTTTGCATCCATGCCAGTTCAAAATCTTAAACTGTTTTACATTTTCCTGCTCCTCTGCAGGTCTGGTGTAGGGGCTCCTGTGATTGGTGATCTGGATGGAGAGTACAAACACGACAGCAGGCGAAATGTTCTGGAGTGGTGCCTACCCGTCATCGATGCCAACAACAAGACAGGCAGCCTGGAGTTCAGCATCGCCGGACAGCCCAATGACTTCTTCCCTATCAGTGTGTCCTTTGTGTCCAAACGCAACTACTGTGACATCCAGGTGGGTTGGAGGCTTTTTACCACTGAAACCACAGATCACAGACAGTCAGTGGCCACTTTATTAGGTCCTCTTGTACAGTCTAATGCAGCCCAACACAACTGCTGTGCCTTTAAGTCGACTTTTATGAAGCTTTTAAAGTTGTTGTTGACACTGTCAGAGGTTTTTGTATTGAAGTTAATAATGGTGTTGTGTTGTACTACTTGATAGTCAGAGGTGTTTCTAAAATGATGCTCCCCTCATCTGTGTACATAAGGAAGACCAAAATTAAGAACACACGAGTGACCTTTTCCTTGTCTGTATATAGTGCCTATAGAAGTCGAACCACTCAGCTCACGCCTGGTTGTGCTCTGTCATGTTCCTTATGGTCAGCTCCTCACATGCCGATAATGCTCGTCCTTTGTTTTCTTTTTTTTCCCAGGTTACCAAAGTGACTCACGTAGATGGCGACAGCTCCGTTAGATTCTCCTCAGAAACCTCCTTTGTTGTCGACAAATATGAAATCCTGTAAAAAATATTCAAAGAAAACATCAAAATCAAAAAAATCACCAACAAAAAAATGTCCAAATCTATGCTACAGAGAAAGATTGAAGATTTCTTGCCTGCCCACCCTGTATATTATTTCAGAGACTGTGTACATCAACAGGACTGCGTCAGCCCTCTGGCCAAGCCTCTTCCTGTGGTGGAGCAGAGCAGCGGTGGTGTATTTATATGTTTGTATGAGAGAGGATCATCTATATATAGAGTTAATTGAACAGGAAAAAGCAACAAACACAAAAAAGAAACCTACACTGATGCTGTTGTGTTCGCCAAGCAGAACTGTAAAGAGGACTTCAGACTAAGTAGAGGATGACTGTGGGGTGCAGGAGAGGCCGTCTCCTCGTCCATCTATCAGTCAGACCCTGCCAGGAGGTAGAGAGGGAGGACAGGGACCTGAGGCCGCTGAATCAGTCTCCACTAGAATGAGCGCTGGTAGTTTAGCATCCCCTGAGAATCATGCAGCCTCCACAGCCTTTCTTCTTCACGCACATCGCAGTGGTTCATCGAGCGTTCGTGCTTTCCTTCTTTCAGATTTTCTTATCCGTAATAACTTCAGAATGGTAGCTGTTTCAATCATTATAGGCCTGTCACTCTTTAATTGTTAAACTGTTGTGATTCGCTCTATTGATATCTCACTTCAGATGATTTTTTTTTCTTGTGAGGACACTGAGTTTTCAGTTTTTGTAGAGAGGTAACGTTGGTTCTTTGCTGGAAAGCAAAATGTGGCTCTGTGCTCAGTATATTGTCTGTTCTGTCTGCGGTTATCATCAGCAAAATTGTCGCAACGTGTCCTTTTATTTTTATTAACTTTGGTATTTTTTACTGTTTGCTGTATACTTTTTCATTGTTTACCACTAATCCGGATAATGAAATTTGACAGTGAAGAGCAGGACTTTGTAAGGAATTCTCAGCTGCAGGGCAATGTTACCTACCAGTAAATACATTTGACTATTGCATCTGTTGCATTTCTTCAGATCTTTTTTGTAACACCTCACAAAAAGAGACGCCGTGTTTCACTCTGGTCCATTTAAGTCCAACGATCAGCCCTCAGATATTCCTTTGAACGCAGCCCAGAAACAACATCCAAGCCCCCTAATCTAACATCCCACAAGGCGTTTCAGATCTGAAATGGGAGTGGAGGTGGATTGGCATGATAGTGGAAGTACACACACACACACACGGATCAGGGATCAGAGATCAGAGACTGCCAGCCTGATATGCGACCCACGCCCCTCACATCCAAGGTCAGCAGAGAGACTGCTGGAGCCCTGGCAGTAACCTCTGCTGCTGACAGCCATGTTCATCCACTGAGTCATCCTTTACTTACATTCTCACAGTACATCAACATTATTCAAAATGTAACATTTGTCTTTCATGTTCTTTTTTTTTTTCTTTTGTACTCCCCAAATTTCAATATAGCAATGGTTGTGTGTGGATGTGGGGTTGAAAATGACTAGTTTGAGCATTTTTAACTAAATTACTGAAGGGGAATCTTAACATTCCAGTGTACAATTAGAAAAAAAAGAATCTTTAATGGAATAAAATGTATTATTGAAAATGTAAGTGTGACTTGGCTGTTTGTGTTGGTATTTGATTAGCTTGGCTTAATTAGTGGAGAATCATCAATAATGCAAGAACGCTCTAGCCATCTCTGGCCATTTTAGGAAGTAGGTGTTGAGTTGTTTCATCTATTCAGTGCCCAAAGAAGTGACGTGACCTTCTGTTAAGCATCTGAAAAATGCAGAACAGTGTACGCCTAAATGAGCCACCCAGAAACACTATTGTACCATAGTATCAATAGTGTTTCCTGCATGAACTCATCAGAAATCTGACTTGTCTCATTTTATTTTGACTTATGTGATGGCTAACCACAGTCACCTTTAAGCCTCATGACTCATCCTGTCCAGACATGTGAGACATCATTCATTAGCACTGGCTGTGAGGGTCACAGAAGCCAGACTAAACACTGAGCAGCGAGCCACAGCTTCTACTTCCACATGCATGTGTCATGTCTGAACTGCCTTGTACGGCTGGAGTACAGACTCCACTGACTTCCAGTGGTGACTACGCCTCTTTTCTATTGCATATTCCAAAGACCTGGAAACATTTCAACCTGGAAGTGTGAAAGTAAAGCATTTTTAGATGAACAAAAATCATCCAGTGATTCACAAGGAATCCCTCCATCCCCCCTTGGTCTACAGCCATGCTAGCAGCACTCTGAGGATGCACTTGGGCACAGCGGAGCTAAACGCTTTAGTGTGTGCATGCTAATATTTGCTTACTATCACTAACACAAAGTACAGCTAAGGCTGATGGGAATTCCTTTGAAGTATCTAACAAATGAAAATTGTGACCTCGTGGTGGCACTCAGTGAAAAGTCAGGGGATCACCAGAGTTAGTCCCCCAAAGCCCAGACTTTAGTGAGGAAGCAGCACGTGACACTTTCACACACACACCTGAAAATATTTCATTGTTTGTAAATGGACTGGAACTTTCTGAATTGTCCAAAATGTTTCTATGTGCTTCTGCTGGGCATTTTTAACTCTGCACTTACAGGGATAAGGCACCTGCTGGCTGATCTGAGATATGTTTTAAGCCTGGAGCTGCTTCACTGACAGTGAACGGGTGACTGACTCACTGACTGTGGACTGTTATGAAGGTTTCATGTGTTTGTATTTGTAGTCACATGGGGTCAAAGGTCAAACAAACCTTCTTCAAATGTCAAAACACTCCTCTTGTTTCTTTAGTCACGTCAGATCTCATTTTGTGCCATTACATTAACTTCACTCAAAAACCCTTTTGACCTGAGGCAGAGATCTTTGAGTGATGTCCCCAAATCTTGATTTCACTCCAGATTATTTTCATGTGACGTTGCAGTAATCATCCCTGCCACGCACAATTAATTGTTTTGAATTTACCGGAGTATGATTAATTTTTTTGCTCTGGAGTGCTACAGAGTGTTTTCATACAGATGGACTGTGTGAGAGAAGAAGCATGAAGATGAGGAGAGTCAGGTGTTGAGCTGAGAGGCTGCGGCCCAGCAGATGGGTAAACGCTGGGAGATGAAGAGTTGGAGGGGCAGAGGGAGGGCAGGGCTTTAAAGGGTCACAGGGGACGAGTTCAAGAGAGCTTACCAGCACCCATATTTGGACTGTGGGGTGTTGTTGGAGGAGGGGGTTGTTAATAGCAGCCCTCCAGTCATAAAAAGAGGGTGTGTCTGTTTTCCGAATGAATGAGCAGGCTGATAAGCTCTGTGAAGGGCCTCAGAGGAGGGAGAGGGAGAGGGGAGAGCAGGGCGACACTGGAGCAGACACTGTTGTCTTTGGCCTGTTAAACACACAGTGGGCAGGCAGACACCTCGCACCGCAGAGCGCACGCTCATTCACTTTGGATGTTTTGACTGGAGTCAGATGATCAACTGATTGGAGTTTTCCTGAATGGAGCGTGGAAAAGTTTGGTAACATCTCAGTTTTATTGCTGTCGCCTGGATTCAACGATGATGCTCAAGAAAGTGCGTTTCAAGGTAGGAAAATGTACCTTTTTTAGGAAATGCTTTGCAGTTGTTCTGAACACTCAGAGGCTAGTTCTTTCCTGGTGAAATCATGTGGCTCACAGGAAGGGATGTGTTTTACTTTTCAGATTATTTGGAGGAATTTCATGGGCAGTAATAGATGCTGTAACTAAACAGAGGAAAGAAAGAGCATCATCCACAGACAGCTCTATCAGAGAGCAACAAAGCTCTCTTTCAGTGATAAGTGATCCCCATGAAGTATGGAGACAAACTTCCACAGCAGCATCAAAGTTAAGAAAAAAAAACCCTACTGAAAAACTGTCACAGATTACCAGTCTAACCATCTCTTCATTTCACCATGTTCAATAACTCTTAACCCACACACTTTGTGTCTTGGTGGCTTTAAGAAAGCCAGTCTCAGTATGCGACTGAACGGCTGTGCTGGGCCTCTGTTAGCTCTTCATTTGCAGCCCTGCCTGCAGTTCAAAGAGAAATCCTGTCTGTACTGACACTGAGGTGATAATTACAGCACAGGGACTGCAGCAGCAGTGGCTGCAGCTCCAGCACCATCTGTAAATACTCCAGATTTACTGTTATCATTCATGCTGGTTTGAGGCAGTGAAGAGAAGAAAGCTCTTATTAGCTGACATAGTGCGTTATGCATTAAACTTATAACTATTTATTCAATTACACATCATGTAGAATCTGTTAAATCATGATTTCTTCTTCACTCCCATGCTCATGTCTCTGTGTCTTCATCTCTCAAGACTCTCAAGTGTTTCCGGCGTTCCATTAATCCACTGCTTTCATCATGAGAGTTACAAAGTGCTTTACAGACATTAAAAGAAAAGGGGATATGATTAAACCCTCACATGTGTTCCTAAAACTGTGAACACATCAAAAGCAATAAAATGCTCAAAAGGAGTTGCCAGTTGCTTTGGGTATGTGAAATATTCCCCTTTGGCTGAACTTGCTCTGTTATTTTCCCTGTCCTTTATTCTGTTATGCTGCTGCGACGATTTCATTCCTCTCATGTAAGTTTCATCTTTTTCTTTGGTTTGGAGACTTTACAAAGCACAGCTGAGCTACTTAAGAGCAGCCTGGACTTGGGCTCTGGGAATAGGACATGTTGGTGGCTCACAGTAGGAAGGTGTGAGAGTGACTGCATTTACAGACACAGGTCAGTTTTGTGGTAATGCAGCAGCCATCATCAACTGATAATGAATAACTACAGCTTAACGTAAGCTGAGACGACGCAGGATGCAGAAAATAAGACTGAATGGAGGGCCATTCACCGTGACCCTCAGATTGTGTTGTTTTATGTCATCTCCACTCTCACCTGTTAGTGCCAGCTGTTCTGGCCGTCCACTGAGAGGTGACACTTTTCCCGTGACTTAAAGAGAGTGTGAGGAAGAGGAGCGGGCACACTGAGAGCGAGAGTGAATCAAATCAAGAGAGAAAGAAGAAGAGACAGTCAGTAGCTCGTCAGTTGTGTTTGTGAATACAACATTTCTAATGAAACAAATAAGCCCAATTTCATTGAATATATAGATAAATAGTGAGATGGTGCAGATTCTCCAGGCTATGTGCACTTCTGCACTCAGAGGAAGTGTCAAATAATACATTGTAATTCAGCCGTGCTTCAAGGTGAACCCACAGCCACTGATCACTTCCAGAAACTGTTAAACTGTGCAAAAACTATCAGCGTTATAATGCACATGCTTGTAGCATCACATAGACCTGCATTTGAAAATGGTTCTTTGGAGCACCATGAAGGCCTGCACAGAACCATGGAGGCATGGTTTATACTTCTCTTCTTTCGGTACAAAGGACCCAAAAAAGTTAGACAGGAACCAGTTTGAGCCACTACACCCTGAACTGTCTGTATGAAGAGCCAAGAGAGAAAGAAAGTCAGAGAGAGGATATTGGATGAATTCTGTGTCCGCATGTGGAATTTCCTCTGTGTGACAGTTGAGGCAGCAGCAGGCCGGCTGACCGTGGAGCTGTGCTCAGCAGCTTTTTGTTTGGATCCCTCCTCACACTGCCCTGTTACATTCTGTCTGCCATTCTCTCCTCATCAACAGCATCTCTTTGACATTCAATCCTGTAAAAGGTGATTACCTCAAATGGAACGTATCATTTCTTCACTTGATTTTGAGACTTGAGCCTTTCAGATGTCATAAAAGCAACCAGATGTGCCACCTGTTTTCATTCTGATGGACTTGCATTGAAGCTCAGTGCACCTCACTGTTTATGAGCTCTCAAAGTAAGAAAAAAGCATTTTAGAGTTGACCAGTGAACTCTGCAGAGACAGTGTAGTGACTTTGTAAAACTGTTTACCTTCACTTCACCTCAGTGGCCTTTCAAGAGAACTTCACCGTGCAGCAAGCACCAAAGATATCACAGCTAGGCATAATTATATGAAATATAACATTTTGTACTAATATAATATACATTTAGGCAATTCATGAAGTATAAGGTGATGGTTAAACTGACAACTTCTGCTGTTAAGGCTGCTTAAGCCTAAAATTCAAACTACTCTTTTAAAGGAGCATTTAAAGGCCATCATCAATACCAGTATTTGAGAGTTTAAAACTCTTCTTATATAGCTGTTTATTTGTCTTTGTTATTGACATAATCACACATTTACACAACACAAAATATTCATTTGTAATAAAGATCCCTTCAATCTGTTCATTACAGAACTGTAATCTCAATGTGGCTCAGTGGGATTTTCTATTTAAAAACTGCTTTTTGTTACTGTTACTTATTGGCTACCATAAATACCAATACAGATAAGATAAGATAAAAATGTATTGATCCCACGCTGGGAAAATGTAGTTGTTACAGACAGCAAGAATAAAAAGGAGAGGTAGAAAAAGAACAAATACACGATAAAAAAGGATCATATATATGTACTTAATATACAAAAAGAGTATAATGTAAAATATTCCCTTGGGAAGGGTGGCTCAGTTTCACAATAGAAACTGTGGTGGATATATCAGCCTAGCAGATTTATCAGTTTAAATTTGACTGACCATAATGCATCTTGGTTTGCATATCACCTGTAGCTGAAATAATTCTACCTTTGTAGTTCTGAACCAAGAGATCGATCAAAGAGATAATGTGATTTGATTAGGTGAAAGACTTAAAAAAAAAACAGTCCTCATTTTTTAAAAATCTACATTGAAACATTCAGTCTTTTTAACAGTGAAGTGTCGACATCAAAATAAAGTCTGTTATGAACATTACATTAGTGCAATACAGAAAAATGTTATCTATCTGGAGCATATTAAATATCCAAATACCACTGCTGCTGCCTCTGACTCCTGCTCTTAGTTGAAGCAGTTCACATGAGCAGCACTAGGTGGCACTAGTGTTCTGCTGTTTCCTGCTCTGCGTCTCAGACATCATCATAAAGAAATGATGCCTGAAGCTAAACTCTTGGTAATCCCTCAGAACAGCAGCACACCCAGACATTAAACCACTGCTGGCCATTGTCAAAAACGGGAACAACATTTCAGCGTT
The DNA here is from genome assembly GCA_037975065.1 of Chaetodon trifasciatus. NCBI lineage: Eukaryota > Metazoa > Chordata > Actinopteri > Chaetodontiformes > Chaetodontidae > Chaetodon > Chaetodon trifasciatus. Next base: position 3,176,095 of record JBBMOE010000004.1, read on the forward strand.
GAAAGACGGAGCATGACATGAAGATTGACGTGGAAGTTATTGTCGGAATACTCAGTCACTCAGCGATGGTGTTGTTCAATAAAACATTTCTCCGGTGGCACATTGTAGGCCCACAACAGAGCTGCAGCTTCCTACAGTATTGCCCCGGGCTTCAGGGGCAACATGTGGGAGTCTGATCCACCACCCATCAACTGCAAACACATCCTGGCAAAAAATGATGACCCATTTCCTTCAAATCTTTACATTCCTCCCCCTCTGCCGGCCTTGAATCGCTTGGTAATTGAATTTCCATCCTGTGCAGAGACGTCCAAGCTTTTTGTTCACTGAGTGAGATACTCCAATCATCTCAAAGGATCAAGTCAGCGCCCATCTCGTGCTTTGATGTTCATAATGAGCGTTTCCCTCAGCTCAGCCCTGCAGCGCTGCACTGTATGTTTCTATAAAGGCGTTAGGATTTGAATGGCTGCGTGGGTGCTGGTGTGGTGCAGGGGAGGAGCGGAGCAGAACCAAATATGCTTTTCATTAAAGATGAAAGGAGGGAGAGCTTTTACCATCTCAGACGTCTGTTTAGCTAAGTGTGAGGGTGTGTGTGTGTGTGTGTGTGTGTGTTTTCACATAAAAGAGAAATTTACCTTTGACCCCTAGTGATTTGTGGTTACCTGGAGGCTCATCCACGTAGTGTGATGGCAACTGCATGTCTGCTGCCTTTTTACTGCATCAAGGACAAGGATATGAGGCTCAGAGCCATGTCACACTGCTTTGCATCTTTTCATGCAAAGAGATGCTAAAAGGGAAATGTAAAAGACAATTTAAGACCTTATATGCACTTGTCACTTCTCTTTGTATAATCACTGCATGCATACCGCTGCTCAAGGCTGTCTCACATATTCAGCTCAGAGAGAGAGAGTTGTGTTTTCATTACAAAGCTCTCGTAAATACAAATGTGATGTTCGTACGCTGTTCACCAGCCATGTCAGTCTGCAATGAGTTAAAGCTCCAGTTCTGAACATTGTCTATATTACCAGAGAGGGGATTTTCAGCATAACTTCATCTGCTTCCATGGTGCATGGAGAAGGGAAGACTGTTCTTCAGGCTAAAACTCCAGCAAAATTTGTGGTATACAGAAGAGCTTTACTCTCAGATGAAACGCTTTGGTGGGACAATAAAGCTACAGAATGATCACCCAGCCCTGCAGTACCCCTGAGATTAACAGCTTTTTCGCCTCAGCTTGGTCAAAGACATAGAATGTTTCTATGATTGCATCCCCTTTTCATGCTGTTGCGCTGATGGACAGTTGGTGGCGGTCATGCTCACAGCACCATAGCTACACACCCACAAAGGCAGGGAAGAAGAACAGTGCTACCTCACAAATATAGATGGAAAGGAGTTAAATGTGTTCAAAAATGCTCTTTGCCAGTGTTTTATGAGGAAGGAAATGCCTTCAACGTGTTTGTTAGACCTCATGGATGCACACAGTGCGTTTTGGTTACAACCACTGAGAGTAAGCTTAACTTTTGTTTGTTTACAAGAAACTTTACAAGCCCACTGTACTAAAAGGATTACAAGAAGGAGGGACGTATCCAAATATGTAACATGGCTTAGCCCCGTTAGTCCAGTAAAAGGCCAGGAAAAGATGTTTATGAAGGCAAAGCAAAAAATGTGTTTACACAGTAGAGGAGTGTGAGCTAGCTATTTACAGAATATGTCTGTACAGACAAAATGATGCTACAGGAAGAGCAATAACAGGCATCTGGACTTGAGAATAGACCTTCATGCATTGTTGTGACATTGCTGAGCAGTTGAAACTGTGGCTAGGTGGTCATGATGGGAGGTAGAGCTTGTTTCCAAAATTGAGAAGGAGCATGAAAGAGAGTTCTGAAAGCCAGACATCTCAGTAGTGATTAATGCTCCTGTCAGCCCACATCAATATATTACAGCTATTCTGTGCAAGTTTCTGCAGAGAGGAGTTCCCACCAGCGACCATAACATCAGAATTTCATTTGGATAAACAGGTTGAATATGACGCGTCTCCGTCAGTTTGGTTGGGATGTTTTTCTGTGTGACAGCCCAGCTGTGTGATTTAGGCTGACAGATGAGTGTGCTTCATATAAATCATGATAATTCCCACCCAGCCTTTCAGGAATGTTAGGCATGTGCAGTTTGCCATATAATTCAAAATGAAGCTTTTCCACATCAGGTATGTGCTGAACAATATGCACACACACGCAGTGGTTTCAGCTGGACACCGGTGTTATCATAGTGAAGAGGACAGTTAGATCCGCTTTGGTCAGAGAGGAACCAGCCAACATTCAACACTGATGACAGTCTGCAGCGGCTCTGCTCTGCACAGCTGCACACAGTCCTGTCGACTTCAAAAAACAGAAACATGTGAATGCAACAAAAACACAAGCTTCCTTTTGCTCTCTTTAAATGTATATATACTTTTGTGCAGGCATAACTTCACCACATCAAACACTGCTCAGACACCAGCATCTGCTCTGGTACATTTGTACATGCTCATATTTGTGCAACCTCAGTCTTGTTTGTGACTGTCTGGACATTTGTAGTCTTTTTATGTTGATTCTCTCTATCATAGAGCCAACATAGTGGTCACTGTCATGGCAGCCTGGACTCTGGCAACATCATGTGTCAAGTCAGGGCAACCACAGCTGTACAGGGATATGCAGCATCCTGCAGTGCAGAACTCCTCGGTTTAATTGTCTCATTTTAAAGTTTGATTTCAGTATGTAAAACCCACAATTATCACTGTCCTGTGAAAAGTGCGTATCTCCAAAACATTCAGGAACTTTTCATAAGCTAACACTGTCAAACACTGTCAGGTTTGCATTTTTCACTGATTTTTTTGTGTGAATTTGGACAGCAACAATGTTTTAAAATGTGTCAGTGTTTACTCTTGACCTTGATAACTCTTGATCTTGGTCACTCACTTGACTACACCTGTCTGAATGAAGAGAGATCTAATTGCTCTTAAAGCTACTAGAGTGGAGCTCTGAGCTTACTCACACACTTCATGTTGTTTTTTCCTCTTATCTGTCTGAGACATTGCTGGTTCTATATATGAGAGTGCTGTTGGACTCTTGTGAATATTTCACTATTGCATAGTTCACTGAACTGCATTTATCCCCATTAGACACCATGTAGCAGGGACCTCCTGCTGGCCGAGGGGCTTAAAGGTGGGGTGGGTCATTCTGCACAAAGATTGTTAAATACTCTGTTAGCAGTCTGTTCTGAGTATGCACTAAAAAAAAATCTGGTTCCTTAAATGGGAAACAAACAAAATGACTTGGACCAGCCACTCAACACTGCTCCAGCCAATCAGCAACAGGTGTTGTTGATGCTTGTGTACAGGACAAGGACAAGGTGAGGGGAGATGGGGGCAGTGAGAGGGACGGTAAATCTGACATGCTAATGTGTTACACCACCTTTAAGACACTGCCCATGATTGCGTCTGCCCTGTTGGAGACCAGTCTGCAACCTTTTGTATGGATGAGTGTGAGTGTATATGATTAACCTCATGAGCAGTCAGTGTCAATACTGACATGCTTGTGTGTGGTGCTGTATAGATTCTACAGTTACTGGAGCCAGCTGGGAGTGAAATGGCACACAGCCTGGCATTAAGCATTGTGAGCCTGCTAGCCTTGACTCAGGGCAAAGTCAACCTGATCTACAGCCAGATCCACACACATTTCCAGATCTCAGCCATTATACGAGTGTAGCTCAAGACATATGAAAAATGAACAGCCTGCTGAGAATATGACTTGTTTTTATCCAGCTCTTAATACCTTTCACTCATTAGCAACAGACCTATATATAAGTCTGTATATATAAAGACAGTCTTTGTCTTTGTGGAGGCAGTTGTAGAATTGAATACTACAGTTAAGAAATGAAATCAAATGTCTTTAAACGATACAGAACAATAAAGTGAAGCATGTTTACTTGAGCAGAACAGATTCAGTGAAGAGGTGAACATGTGGGAAAATGTGGCTCAGTCGTTCACAGTAGTTCCAGTGTGAGAGAATAAATGGCTGCTCTGCAGTGAGGGATTGCTTCCTCACTGTACTCCACTCTGTGTCACCACCTTATTTACCTACAAGCCCCGTTTCTGGTTCATGGTTCGGCAGGTTTTCATGAACAACACAGCATTTCTTTATCCGAAAGAATGAGCGCCCTGTGTCTGCGTGTTGGGGCGAGGCTGACCAGGCAGGAAAGCTGGGAGAGAGAGAGAGAGAGAAAGAGGGTACATGTGTTCAAGGAGAGTGTGTGCGTGTGAGTGTGTTTGCGAATGTGAGTAATGCCAAAGGAGAGGGGGAGACAGAGAGAGAGAGAGAGAGAGAGAGAGTGACAGAGTGAGCATGTGAGTGAAGAGAGAGTGAGAGGGAGGGGACCAGCAGCAGCCAGACAGTGTGTGTCAGCAGCCACATGGCTTTAGACCAGTGTGTGTTATGACAGGGAGAGATGGTGTTTGTGTGTGTGCGTGTCGAAGAGAGGCAGTGAGTTAGACACCCTGACAACAGGGGAGAGAGAGACAGAGAGAGAGAGAGAGAGAGAGAGAGAGAGAGAGAGAGAGGACACAAAGAAAGGAGCTTCCTCTTTGGATCCCAGTCAGAGTTTTGTCTCTTTCTTTGTGTTTCTGAATTTTGTGCTACCAGCAGCAGTTTGCGCTCCCATCCCGGCTTTATGAGCAGCAGCAGTGTGTTTGTTTAGTCCTGTGGTGTTACTGGAGCATCCCACCCAACACACACACCCACCACTCCGTCAGGTAAAGTAGAAGCTCCACACATTTAAGATTAAAGGCCGGTTGCAGTTTTCATACTGGCAGCTGTGTGTGTGTGTGTGAGTGTGTGTGTGTGTGTGTGTGTGTGTGTGTGTGTGTGTGTGTGTGTGTGTGTGCGTGTGTGGAAACAGTGCAGGTGTCAGACAGTTGGCAGGTTTGATCATAAAGCTACTGTAACATCTTCTTATCTTTCCTCTTTTGTGGTTAACACTTGAACTGCAGTCTGATTTAAAAGCAGTGACAGACTTGCCTTTCATGTCATGACTTGCAGTTATATTTCTTCTGTAATCATATTCATTTCCATGCACTTGTAATATAGAAGCTATTGATAATGTGATAAAGAGCCACAATCCTCATGATCATTGAACAACATGCCACAAAATCTCCCACTAAACTGGTTAAAATTGCAACAAAATCTGTGTCTGTGATGCATTTCTGAATGATCTCTACAAATCTTCATGTTTACATGAACTGATGGTTCATGGGAGTTGAAGTTATGATGCAGCTACAGTATTGACTAATAACATGCTAGAATTGCCTGTATAATAATGGGTTTTAGTGTTAAAGTGACGTTTGGTTACATTTTCCAGCGGTTCTTACGTTTTGTGCTATGGTATGATATCTATGAGCACTATTATCACTAACTAAATAAATGGTGATGTATGTGTGGGAGAACTCAGATTTCCCAAGGGTTTTCATGAGCATGTGGTTGGTAGTTTTGACTGGAGGAGGTGCAGTCTATGGCATATTTCCATGAGTGTGTTTTGTGTTTTTGCTATGATAATCCAAGAATGCACTCAGCAAAACCCCACAAACCTGATTAATGACCTGCTGCCCAACTTCTTTTCATGATAGAAGATTGTTCATTGTTTTGTCCTGTGTGGGATCTTGATGTTTTTTTTTCGTCTCTGGAAGTGGAGTGTGTCCTTGGCTTATCAGCAGCTCAGACACAACTCATCTAGGCTGAGTTTAATTACTTATGCATCAATGTTTTCATGTTGGAAGAAGAGGTGTATGTTATTTCTACTTTAAAATGTGACTTAGTGTCACTTTAAATAATCCAAATCATAATCTTGCATTTAGTCAAAAGTCAGAGTGGCATACTGTTCACATACACAGTATTGCTGTAATTGAGGTTCTTTCTCTGTAACCTGGAGCGACCCCTGAACACAGATAGACAGTGTTGCTGTACCTGGAGGAAAGAAGTTAAAGGTGGAGAGGAAATCAGCAAAGCTTGGGCCTGTGAGAGGCAGCGTTCTGCCCGGCCCCCTAGAACACTGGCTGCTTTATAGGCCGAGGGAGAGAGAGACGAATACAGGGTTTGTTGTTGTTTGAACCACCCGACCAAAGCAGAGCTGGGCCACATTTTTCGGGTGCCTGGCAGAGAAAACGGCTGTGCGGAGTTCCCAGACTGCAGCAACTCTCCAGCTAGTGATAATAAATCCTTTGTTATGTGAGCTCATTCTGTTGAGAGCATAATCAGGCCAGCATAGAGGCACTCTATCTGCCCCCCTTCACCCTCAACCCCATGCCCAGCATCCATCCAGTCCCATTCTCTTAGCGGCTCCCCTGTGTTGGGTTTTAATGCCTCCTCTGGGTGCTCTGGGTGCTCCACTTCTGCTGTTAGCGATACTGTTGACCTTGAATGTGATCAGGCAGTCACATTTTTTTCCTGGAGAGAGCAGCCTTGTTGGATATTCACCAACAGAGGACTATAATAAGCTTTAATTTCAGCGCATCATGGCTGCTTAGTGTAAGAGCCATGGGAAATGAGTGAATTTGTAGAAGAATAAAGCAATAATTGAAAAAATAGTGAATGTGGCAGTTGTTGGTTGGGAATTTGGAGTAGAAGTCAGAGCATCATTAAATGTAGGCAATTTGCATCACAGCTGCTCAGTTTCAACATCAGTGTCAGGATGGCGATTATTTATGTGTGGAGTGGTTTGATGCGTAATTGACCTCCATGTGTAAACTGGAATGGGTGTGAACTGCTGATTGGTTTGTGGCCACTCATTTAACATAACACTAGTTGACTGTATTCAGCTAAATCTGAAGGGGACAGGTTTGCACTGAGCTGCAGAATGAACAATAACTGGCCTGATGGGCATAAATAAATAAATCTCATTTAAAAGAGCTCAATATAGAGGAGACCTCAGGCCATGATCTGCTCTGATGATGGACGCAATTAAAAACAAAATGACCTGAGGGAGGTGCTGTAATTAAAGGAGCAATTTAGAAGTCATTTGATGAACTTCAAGTTTAATTTTAAATGATAAAATAATGATGCATGAAGGAAAAATATTTTCTAAAAACTCTCACATTAATCCCGAGTTATCTCAATTACTTTAGACTATGTAATTAAAAGTCAGTCAAAGTCAGAATTTTAAACATTAAAACTATAAAAATTAAGATTTATTAACTTGTCATTAAGTTTTGCACACACAGGTTTTGTGTGCACTGAAGAATTCTTCGCAATATTTAAGATGCAATCACTTTAAAGCTGCACTATCAGTAGTATTGCAGTATACAGTGTCTTCTCCTCTGCAGGGAGCTTGAGCATCTTTCAGCTCAGTGTTTTGTTGAACCTAGCTGGCACACATAGTGGAGTATTTATCAGCTAAAGAGTCAGATATTTTTCCTTGGAGTTGGCAGAGAGCAATGAAGAGCTAGAGCTAGGATTAGATTTAGCAGGATGATGTTATTTGGTGCCCCGGAGAACTCATCACTAATGGGTAAGATGTAGCAAGGATGAGCCTGTCACTCGGACAACTGAGGTTACTGCAGGTCAAATTAGGGATACACTCCATCCTGACACACGACTCACTCCACTGTGTTATCTACATTAACAGCTGTACAGTCTGCCTCTCCAACAGCTGCAGCATGTGCAGCTCAGGCACATAAAACAGGCAACCAATCAGAATGCATGTCATCTGCAAACTGGGATATGACCTCTGCAGATTTCTCCCTCTTTCTTTTTCCTCCCCCATCACTTCCTCCCTTCATTGTCTTTGTCTATTATCTGCAGCTTGCCTTCAGGCCAGCGATTCATCCCAAAACAAAGACATAATCATTCTCAGACTGCTCACTTCACTTCACTCCACCTCATTCCCCAATCATGCCCTGATACTCACACTCTGATAATAACGACTGTCTGAGACATAATGGCTCATAAAATGGCGATGTACAACATCTCCACACCTGTAAAGAATATGCTGCAGTTGCACACACACACACACACACACACACACACACACACACACACACACACAAACACACACACACACACACACACACACACACACACACACACACACACACACACACACAGAAAATGAGAACACACAACAGTGTTTTCCCTGAGGAGTTACCATGGTAACAAAGGATTTGGCAGAGGCAGCAGTCTGGTAAAGGATGATCTCATGGTGTTTTGGCTGCTGCTCCTTATGTTCACCTGGCCTATTTGGACACACACACACACACACACACACACACACACACACACACACACACACACACACATAGAGTGGCTCTCTCTGTATGGCTGTCTGGGTGATGTTAATGTGTATGTTATAAACTAAAAAGAACCCTCAGAGATACTGCAAACTACAGTGAGGTACACCCAAGAAAAGGCAAGATATGAATAGCAAATGTCATTGTGTTTGGCAAATATGGGGTCCAATAACATGTTACCATGAATACAATCTGAGAAAAAAAAAATTAAATAAAGTTATTAGTGCTTTGAAGCAGGCGTATTGAGAAAAATCAATAAGAAAATATGTCTTAAAAAGTAATATGTAAGTAAGAATTATTAAGAAAAACACACCACAGAAGAAAATGAAGTTATACATCATATTAACACAGTAGAGGGTGTTGAATACAGAGAATGTGTGTATTCAGTAGTGATATTATGCATGTTTTCCAGAGATTGACCTATGAGGAAGTACAGTAAGTGTTTCCAGAGGCTGTTGAATGTCCTCAACATGTAATGAGGCTGAATGACAGAACAATACAAAGAGACACAGAGGGCTGTTTGGCTGTCCAAGAGCATGTCTGCTCTTTGGATCAGTTTCCATGACTCAAAGGGATATCCCACGCTGCCTCCAGCCTCCCCTCCTCTCCCCTTTATTTCCCTTCCTTCCCCCGTCTCCACCTCCTCCCTGTCACTCCCTTCTTTCATAGCCTACCACCAACAGTGTTCATTCCTACATACGACTAAGCTGGATGGATTTTGCACGTATTAAAATATGGATTTCAAAGCTTGCTATTGAATGAGCTGACAGTTGTGAAGGAGAGCATCACACTGGAGAGAAGAGGGTGAGTGACACTGGCAGTGTGTGCGTGCGTGCGCGCGCGTGTGTGTGTGTGTGTGTGTGTGTGTGTGGGTGTGTGTGTGTGTATATCATGTGGAAGTTAAAGGTCCGCCTTCAGGCTAGAGGAAGGAGAGATATGATTGAAATAGTTTGATTTATTTCATGTTTATTATTAAATTGATCAGTGCTGGACTCGTTATCTATGAGAAACCAAGCTGACTCCGCTGAAGCCACACAAACAGGCATGGGTATGTTGTTTATGCAGAAAGTTTCAGTGGAGGAATTTAACTAATTCATTCTGTTTTGGATCAAAAAGACTGTCCATTTTTTCTTATGTTAGAATTCCATTAGTTCCAAAATACTGATAAATCTCTTTAACGCTGCTTTAATCAGTATTTCTATGTAAACATGGGGTCATTCATAGTGAAGAACCCACAGAGAGTTCTTAACTGACTCTGCAGTCCACCTCAGCTGGACCTACTGTATATCGGCATTGTAGTGTCTTTAAGCTCATTGTTTTGGTTTTATAGGCCACAGCTTCACTGTTTTGATTCCATCTCACCTCTCTCATCAACACTGTTTCCAGCAGCTGCAGGCAGCTGTTTTCGTCTGGAAGCTGTGTGCACACTCCCTGCTCAGCATGAAACAGCAGACAGACAATGTGAGCTACTAGCCAGTGAACATAGTGGATCATTTAGCAGCTAAAGAGGCAGATATTTCCTTCAGGAGTTGATGGAGACTATAGCTAACAAAACTCAAATTAATGCTAATGTTACTCCTTATCTGCTCCATGTGTTTGCTTCCATGGTTGATAAGGTGGAGTTGTCAGGATTTTTAGTGGCTGAAAAGGTGAAAGTGTCCAATATTTCACGAGAAAAGGTTGGAAAAAATGAACAATTCAAACAGAAATTATCATCAAACTCCATCTGGCAATTAAGGCTATGTGATGCAATTAAAAGCTCCAGAAAAAGCTAGTAAATTGAGTTGTGATCATTATATCAAACTATGCATGGGGTTAGGAAAAAAGGGACTATTTTCTTGGCTAATCATGATAAGACAATATTGTGCGTTACAATACTATGAGAGATTTCAGCATTGAAATTTAAGCTACGAAACAAGATTCTTTCCCACCAGGATTGAAATGTCACATCAGAATCTGTTCAGATTCACGCTGATTCCCTTCAACAGCTTCAATGATTGACTGGACCATGTTCTTAACTGAATTATTTCATACTGCTTCTAATATTAAACTCACGTCCACTGTTTGATAAAAGCCCAGTATTGTCCACGTATAACGGTCTCACCCTCGCACCCACACACACATGTCCCCTCTGGTGTGTTGTGGTCATACAGTGTGTGTGTATGTGTGTGTGTGTGTGTGTGTGTGTGTGTGTGAACTTCATTGTGGGTCCTGTAGTCCAGTAGGCAGCAGCAGGCCAGCAGTGTTCCCACTCCTCCTCCCGAGGATTACTGCTGTTGAAAGAACCTCTTTGTCCCCCCAAGGCTGGAATGCCTGTCCAGCTCCACGTCTTTGGGAAACACTGAGCCAAAAGTCAACGGAACCACTGAGCAATGGAATACCACTGGAATACCACACTCCCAGTCACCTTCTCCCATTGGTTTGCTCAAGGTGGAAGAAGCATGTGTCATGTACTCTCGCTACTGTGGTTTTTGTTTCATCATTACTTTGTGGGGGTTGAATGCAGGGTCTGGTGGTCCGCTGTTAACTGCTAACTGCTAACTGGGCAGATCTTGTTTCTATATTTGTTACAGAAAACAAGAAATACATGTGTGACACTGAAGATGGTTTCATGAAGACAGATGCTTTAAAGCCTGGGTTTCAGTTCACTGTTTGTTGACATCTGAAATATTAAAGCTGCATTAATCAATTTTTTTGGCCACTTCCAGCTTACGTGTTGTTTACACATCCAGCAGACATGGAGCAACGTAATTATTCATTTGGATGATCTGTCAGTGAGTACATTACAGAGAGTTTAACAGAGCTTTAGTATCTTGTATCACCAGTATCTTGCTGCTCCTGCTGGAAGTAATGCTGATGAGACTCAATGAAAACAGTGAAGTTGAAAGACACTGAGCTGAAAGACGTAGAAATGCTACGTAGAGCTGAGAGGAACTGCAGAGTAAGGTGATCATTTTCTGAATTCATCAATATGAGCTTCCCTGGTCACATTATATTTCATTATCATTTCACTGATTGTTCATGTACAAATATTGATTAGTGCACTTTAATATCTTGTGGAAAAAGCTGCTGATTTGGAGACAGGTGGGAGAGGAGAGCTTTTCACTGGACTTCCTTTCTTGGTTGAAACATTTAATGGGCAACTGCTGGCTTTACAACCTTTACAACCTGTTGATTTAGGGCTGCTGGGCCTAAAATGGCCCACTGTGGTGCCAGCCCCAGCCTGTTTATAGATTTCCAGCTCTTTGTGGCTGAGCAATGTATTCATGCATTGGCTCATACTTCAGCAAATCTCTTCCAATAACAGACAGCATACAAGCTCTGCCTTTGCTGGTCATGTTTCTCATCACCGTTCTTATCGCTATATTACTAGCCCTTGGCTCTGAACATTTGTTGGCCGACAGCACGCTCACCATCATTGTTAGTCTTGGGCTCGAGCTCAGATTTGTTTCAGTAGATTTAAAGGAACACATGTCCAGACATCTTTGCCGTATAAGTATGAAAGTCTCATCCTGAAGTTTGTAGCTTGCTCCCTCACAAAGGACAGCAGTTTGTTTTCAGTGTGCTTTATTATAGCCCCCACATATACCAGGGCTTACTATTAGACTCTCAGAAGGTGGATTTTTCACAGCTTCCTTGCGGCAACACAGCAAGTGGAAATGTTGAGCTAATGCAATATAGCTGCAACCTGACTGAGTAGGAGGTGGCAATGAATCAAATTTTCAATAATTTATCATAACAAACAGAGGGGTGCTTTTCAGAAAGTGAAAAATGATATTTTACAACTCTTTCCACTCCTACTCTTGAGTAAAGAGGCGGTCAGAGTAACAGTGAGTCATCACTGCCTGTAGCTCCAGCTCAGTGTCTTTGTCAGAGTTACCATCTTGCAGTGTTGGATAACAGTGGTTTGGATACTGACAACAAGTATTCTTTTAGGAAGACTTTGAGGTATAATTTCTACTGTCACTGGAGACAATAATCTGATAATGACAGACTCCCTGATCCCCAGAACTGCTGCGCTGCAGTTTCACACATGTCTGCTGCCAATGATTTCACAGTTTTGATGACAAACACATGCTACAACACACAGCCAGCCAGGTTTTCATGTGGTGTTATTTGTTCTTTATACCTCCGTATTTATGTGCAACCTGTGTTCATCTGTGGAAAGTCACCTGAGGATCATGCTATTTTTCAAGGCTGTACAACCACAGATTTACTGTTAGTAAAACTGACAGTAAACATGACTGACGTCTCAGTAGCACTCATTGAGGAAGGTGAGAGCTATATTCATTCATTTTCCTCACTTATTTTGTTCCTGTTTGGAATTCAACAGCATTTCTTTACCTCTCATCTCCTTCCACTCATGTGTACAGTATGTCTGTGTGTGTGTGGAGACTTATGCATGTGTGTGTACACACCACTCTGTGTCTGTATGAGACACAGACACAGGGCAGATGGTGTGTTTAGCTGCCGGCTGATAATGGCGTCTCTCCAATGCTCAGTGCTGGATGCCAGAATAATGAATCTGTGTTTACTCATGCTATCAGGCTACGAGGGATACACTGGTGCCTCACTGTGCAGAGATTTGCATTTTAATGCATGGTGGTTAGGCTTAGTCTCATCTGTGCAAAAATACTATACTGTGTTGAGGTAATCATTCAGAACAAAATGCAATATCATTATTCAAACCAATGAATGACCATCCTTTGGTAAAAAGGTCTGAGCGTGGGTTCATGATGTGTCAGTTTCAAGCATTTATTTTGAACCCTGAATCATTTCTCTGTTTAGCTCAGCACATTATTCACTGATTGGACAAAAACCACACTGACAGGCTGGTTTGTCAGTGCACTTTTCAAACCAAATCTCATTTAAATATTGAGCATATCCCAAAATATATCCTTCCTTCACCAAGTATCTGACCAATGAACTGACAGTCATCCAGGAGCTTTTCCGGCCAGATTAAGCTTTACTTGAGGCAACTCATTGCATTCATAAAAAAACTGAAACACCAACTGGTATGCCAGCTTGAAAGTGGTTTCCATCATTTAAAGCTGCATTAAGTTTTGATTTGGCCACTTGGGGGCAGCAGAACAACCTTATACAGTTGTTCTGGCTAACATGTGGCAGGCATCCATTTGAAGTCATGTGTCAGGTCACCTGATGAATTTAAGTCCATGTTTACTCTCCTATTAGCTCTGTTTCAGTCTCCACCAACTCCTGAGAAAAATATCTTGCTTGTTAACAGCTAAATGCTCCACTATATTCACTAGTTATTTGCTAACTTTGTTCGTCTAGTCGTGGTGTACAGTGGGGTTAACAGAGCTTTTAGCTGAAAACAGCTTGAGGCCTATGTATCAGCTGTGACTGGAGAAGTTGAGAGCGGAGCTGGGAGCTGAAAAAAACGTAATGATTATCCACATTAGATTCTGGAACAAAATCTTCCTACCAGCACCTCTAAAGTTCACTAATTAACATGTTATCTTGTTTGTTGAATCCCTCCAAAAACCTGCATAAATGACAAGTTATGGTTTTAAGGATGTAAAGATAAGATAAGCTAACCAGCTGCTGGCTGTTGCTTCATATTGACTAACATGAGAGGGGTATCGATGTTCTCATCCTCTCCAAACAATGAAGTGAATAAGCTTATTTTGAACGATACTGAAATAATAGTTGAAAATCGGCTGCATTAGTTAAAATGCTGATGTAGATGCACAAATCTTCATGGGAAAAATAAATATATTATACAACATGCTTGTATGAAACTGATAAAAAAAATGTGTTATGACAATAAGAGAATAACTATAATTATGATCATCAGCTGAAGGTAATTTTCAGCCATCTTTTTTCCCACAGCACCAGTTCCACCACTTTCATCCAGAACTCACATAGTAGGCTAAAATGTGGAAGCGTGAGCAGATGTAGTGATAACATCAGCAGTGGTCATAGTTGAGGTCAGTCCTGTCTCACAGCAGAGGCCTTGGCCTGTGTCGCTAACAGGAAATGGTCCCTGGCTCGGCCGGCTGTACAGGAAGTCTACATATAGTGACACTCAGACTTGTGGATGAAGCCTCTCTGTATGTCATCTTCTTCCTCTATCTGTCACATACTTCCTCCTGTTGATCCAAAAGGCTTTTTCTGTCTTTCTTTGAGTCTGGGAATGTGCCTGAGTACAAATGTGTTGCTTAAAGACAAAGCTTTGGGACAAGATATTCCCATACTGTATTTCAATCTATATTACTGCAAAAATACAAATGTATTCTAGCTTTTTTTTCTTCCCTCGAGGTCAGTTTGTTTGTTTTGAAATGTACCTTGATTCATTTTAGTATGTTTTTATTCTGACATGAATCATGACCTTAAATATTAACAATCTGATGCAGCATATGAAACTATGCATCTGTAAAAAACAAAGCAAAAAGCAAACAGAAAGTATTTTCTTACCACACAGTTTCTGACACATGATTTGATGGATATGTAACACGATAAGTTCTTAAATCTCACAAAAGAGAGAGTTGCTTCTGTTGTTGTTGTAGCGGTTGTTTTGTGAAGCCAAGATGCCACAACTGAAGATGCCACTAACCAGAGCTATTCAGCATCAGCCTATAAAGCCTGTGAATGCTGTGTTTAGGTTGGATGCCACCAATGGAGTGAAGAGCACCGATGCCAAAATTTCAGAATTTTAGATCAGAATTCCTAAAAAAGAAAAAGAACTCATCTTAAAAAGTCTGAAAGGTCTGCTTTCCTGTTTTTCTATTGAACATGTTGCAAATTATATTCCCTGACAACCCCCATCTGGATGCACCACTAATATATTCCAGGAAATTCCGAGACTAGTGCTAAGTATGAGTGGTCAGACGTTTGTTCTCTGGTCCAGCAGATGAATCGTCAACCAAAGACAGAATCTGATGTTAGTCTGGAAACCTCTGTCATCTTTGCCTGCTAGTCTGTTGGCACTTGCCAATGTCAGATCTCCTTTCTCACATCATAACCAGTGTGGTGCGTGAACATGAGTGCATTTTTGTGCTGTGTGCAATTTAATGACGTCATCTGATCGCAGGCCCTCCCACAGACACGTTGACTTGTCTGAGGCCCTTTTCACACCTGACATTACTGTGCGTCTCAAGCTACCACTTGTGATTGGAACTCACTACCCTGCGCTATATGCAAATTAACATGTGCATCATTTCTGTTTCCAAAAACCAGTTGTGTTGTTTTCAAGCAGCAGGAGGCAGCAATGCCTTTCCCATGCCTTGTCTGTCAGAAATCAAAAGAAGAAGAAGAAGAAGTTGCCATATGTATCTCAGGTTTCTGTTGTACTGACCCACATGGAAATCAGACAGCCTGTTTTGTGTGTACTCCATCCACGACAACACATTTTTTCTGTAGCTGTGGCTTCTTCTTGTTGTTTGCACTTTTATATGACACTCTTGGCGTCTGAGTGAGAATGTACTTCCATTCACACAGAGGATGGCTTTCGCATGGCCTAGGACACATTCACATATATGTTGCCATATGCAGCCCAGACCATCTCCTATGATTTGAGCTATAAGAGCTCAATGCATTCACACCTGTGCTGAGAGCTGTCCATTTGTGATCAGATCACCAAGGACTCGCTTTAATGCGAGGTGTGAACAGGGCCATTATAGGAAAAGCACAGGAGTTGCTTATAATATTAACAAAGGCTCTTTTCTATTCAATTGTCCCAGTAAGTGATGACAGCATGACAGTGAGCCAGCACGAACAATAGCAGGAACCTCAAACTGTAGCAGCCATCATTCATTTTATTATTTGTTTTTGCTACTGTGACATGTTGTGCTGTTTTGTATCTATTGTTTTTGTTGTTGTTTTTTTACTTGTGTGCCTCCATGTGTTTCAGCGATAACTCTGATATCAGTTCCATATCTGTCGTGTTCTGCCAGAAACATTTTCGTTGGCGTTTTGAGAAGTATTTCGGCTAAACTGCTACATTCTCTCAAGCAACATTTGCCCATGAACAAATAGCACGCTTAGAGTGAAAGAGGCTTCAGGTCTCTCAGTATGACTGAACCATGGGGATTTTGTAGTTGAGGGTAGATGAAGGCTGTCTGCTGGGTGTTGTCAGACTGTGGTCTCATACATACATGTTGTGTGTGTGTAAGCTGTACTGCCTCCTCCTCACTGCCAAAAATTCACTTATGGCTTTGAGCTGAATATCTGTCTGGCTGTGTGTTCCATAAAAGCAGACTTGTATAATTTATGTTGTGGTTTCCAGATGTTTAACTATCTTGTTATTCTTATGATGTCGTAGCCAAATCGATTGCCTCATCTTATCTCATTAGTTCACTATATTCAGTTGAGTATATGTGAATTCACCTGAAAGAACCACTTATCTCAAAAGGGGTCATTTGAAAACACTTTGCTTTATATATTGAATCATCAACGGCAACATTTTAGACAATTAACCTCTTATGATTTGTAAAGTTAAATACAGCATACGGTCAGCATGTTGTCTTGCCTGAAAAGGAGCTTATATAGTGAGTCCACCCTTCTTCCCATGGTGCAAATTAACTGCATTTCTGTGGTTTGTTTCTAAAAACAGAATGTGTCATTTGACTTTGGCCGCCTCTATCAGAGAAAAACAAAGTAACGCTGCAGCATACAGACAGTAAACTGTCTGAAATTGCAAACATTTATCTTCAGCTGTCAGTTTCCTGTGCAGTAGCTGCTGTGATGTGATGCTGATGATGGCCACTAGAGAAACCTGACATTTGTCTCTGATTCTATACCATTATTGTTGCAATGAGAGTTTGTGCAGTTTTCATGTTTACCTGAATTGCAGGTTTACATTCACCTATGTGTGTGTGTGTGTGTGTGTGTGTGTGTGTGTGTGTGTGTGTGTGTGTGTGTTTGTGTGTTTGCCTGTGTGTGTTTTTGTGTGAGTGTGTGTATAAATGATAAGGGAATGGGAGACTTATGACAGAGAGAAACGTGGAGGAATGGAGGGTAAGATGTAACATGTTCCCTCAGAGGGAGGATTAGCCAACAGGGGTCATTATCAGAACTCATGTGAGCCAAGCAGAGCAGAGCAGAGCAGAACAGTGTGGTGTCAGCTGGCCAGACAAGATAGAACCAAGACACAAAGTATCAGCTCTGACTGCCTGCTGGAGCTCTCCTCCATAGCACATTCCCAGCAGTGGCTCTCTCTCCACCTTCAAAACCTGTCTCAAAACACACCTTTTTAAACTGGCCTATTTGGCTGTTTGTTTTGTCTCTTTGTCACATTTGAAGGCAGGTGATGTGCTCCTTCCTCTGGCAGCCATGTTGGATACCCACAGCTTGTGGTAATGACAAAGCATCACCACATTAATTAACACACATTTTTCTCGATAGAGGCTGTGGCCAGTTTTTGTTTCAGTTTTGACCTGGAACCCACTCGTCTCTTCAACACTGCTGCTTCAAATTAATGTTTGGACATCCTTTCCAGTGGTTGATTAATTTGCCACATGTTGGCTATCAATCACAATCACAATTAAGTAATGTCTAATTTTGCATCAAATGATACACAGCTTAGCTAGAAATTTACAGATTGCGTGACTCGTGAGATCAAACTCACACTTTGACCATGGGATCATTTGTGTTTCTACTCCTGCTGGGCGGGAACCGAACCAAGCTATAAAGCTGTGGGCCATAAAACCTAAACAACGAGCTAAAAGAGGGTGAAACGCTCTGTAGGGTTGAGGGGTCCAACTTCAGACCTCACATGTAAGGACTCTAAGAGACTCCAAGGACTGTAAGAGTAGCGTAGCTCCTTTGTGTGGGTAGTGATTGAGTAACTGACAGAGAGTGAACGGTAGAGAGTGATGTGAATATGAACAGAGCAGAGGAAGAGCTGAGCAGCGCAGATGTCAGTTTAAATGGTTTAGTTGTCAGTAAATGTGCAGTGCAGGTTTGTCAGTGAATAAAGGCTGCAGCTTCTCAAGACTTCTTTCTCCTAACATTGGACAGTTAGCTGCTAGCATGCGAATTCAAACATTTGCAGCCACATCTATCCATAAAAGTGTTTTTATCGTGATTATTTATTATTATATGATTATGTTATTATCATTAGCATTGACATTGTCTATGAGATACGATTGCCTCCGCTGCTATCAAACCAACCAAATGGTGGACGGATGTCTTAGTTATCTGCTTGTGCCCGCTCTTGAAGGCAGACCAACATAAAATGGGGACTAAACCTCCCAGCACAGTGGGACTCTTAATGTCAGATTATGAAACGGCTGCTTCCAGCATATACAGCACCACAGGTTGAATTACAGGCTAAAGAGCTCAGTGTTTTTGAAAAAGAGCTTCTTATGGGATAAAGACTAGACAGTTATTTGTCTTTACAAGTGGTGTTGTGTACTTTGCCATTATTTGCACACAGACCCTTGTCCGGTGGACCTCCATAAAGCAGCCAGGTGTGTTTACAAGGAAGTTTGTGACACACCTGCAAAGCTCAATGCCTCCTTCACCTCCGTTCATTTAATCCTCAGCTCTGTTTGCAGTGCTTCCGCTTTTTTTTTTGCGGTGATCATAAAGCGACTCATCGACACAGCGTCTTGCCTGTGGCTACAGACTGCATCCATTCTCAGGCCAAATCATTTGAACACATGACCAAACCTGCAGACAGGCTGGCTGGAGTGTGCAGGCGGTCATGCAGAACATAGATTTTTGTAGCTTTAGGGTGTAACCTTTTCCTTGACTTCAAACAGTGACCTCCGATCTTTCAGAGAGATGGCTACTGGTCTCTGATACCTTTTGAACCTTAAAAGAAATGTGAGAAAATGAGAAACAAATAGTATGTGTAGTATGTGGTTCTACAGAATGCACCATATATAGATTTTACATAAAATGAAGAGTTGTTTTGTTCAAAATGTGTGAACTGAGCAAAGACACATTGCGTCCAATCAAAAATGCATAGAGTAGGAGCAGAACATTCGTGCCTTTATATTTATATTGAGCATGCAATGAGTATATTAAGTATGGAAACATACAACATATTTGACTGACATAAAAGGAATGGTGGATGCATGCTCTTCTGAGATAAGTAGGAAAAGTCCCATCCTTGTGTTTTCACATTCCTGATTATGTCCACATTCCCTCATGTGGCCCCCTAGCCTCTTTAAATGGCCAGTTTATTTGTCCCAGATTCTGTGTGCTGCTGGATGAGAGGCTAGACAGCATGACAAACCTCCTCACAGACACACTTCACCCACTGCAACCTCCCTTTTCCTGCTCTTTTCCCTTTTATTCTACTGTAAAACCAGTCTATTGTAAAGACATTTAATGAGGCTATGCTATGTTTTCATTATAAGCATTTGGTGACTGGTTGCTACAGATGTGGAATAATTGCAGCATGGTAAACCAACTTCACCCTCTTAGAAGCTTATTATACTGTAAGCCTTTTGCTCCAGTAGCAGCAGGGCACAAAGAAGATGATGTCCATTACTGGTTGGTCTGACCATCCAACACTTTGTCTTGAGTGAGATATCTGCACGACCATAGGACTGGATGAATTCAAAGCATTTTGGTGAACCCCCTGAGCTTTCACCTACAGCGTCTGTACCAAAAATTCTCCTCGATCCACACTTTGGTCGTACATATCTGAAGAACTAATTTGGATTTGCTGTCGATTTTCATGCTCCCCAGAGGATTCATCTTTTTCATTTGGGACATGCCTTTTGTCGAGCACCACCATTGAGACAGAATGATTCGCAGACAAGACGTTTGATACTCTACGAACTTAAAATCTGCTCATTCCTGCTCTGAAGAAGAGGAACCATTTCATTGTGATCACAACATGACCTTTCCATCTTTAGTCTCACTACTGATAGGTTCAAAGAACTGACAAATTTCAATATGTTGTTGGTTTTGTTTAACACTTTGGATTTGGAGAAGGTCTATCCCAGTCTATATCATTTCATGTTGCACTGTTGGTAGATTTTAATATAGTAACTTTTGGGAGAGATTCATATAAAGATATTTTTTCTGCACCAGGTGCTAAAACATAACTCATTAATGGATAAAAAAAAGAGATTGAACATGTTTATATTTATTAGGACATCTGACCAAAACTGAGAAACTGTTTTCAATTCTATTGATTGGTTTACTGAAAGATATAATCTGTCTATATTGTTCATCTGGTTGGCAGGCTGTCTAGCTTCCCTCCCGGCTTCGACATTTTTGCATTCTAACTAAAGGGTGAGCCTCCCTCCCTCCTTCGCTTTCATAACCCCATCAAAAAAAAAAAAAAGATTCCCTCATGTGTGAGGCGGGATCCATGCCTGCCCCACTGAAAACAATGCCAGCCTTTCTGCCCTGGCATGAGAGGGAGAGAGGGAGAGAGGGAGGGCAGGAAAGAAAGAAATGGAGAGATTGAGAGTTCTTTGTGTGTCCAGTGAGAGTTTCAGGATCTGAAGAAAGGAAAGCTGCTGATGTCCTCACCCAGCGCAGACATGAGCTTTGATGTGGTGGGAACAAACACCCGATGCAGGAGTTAGGTTCTCACTTAGAGAGAGGAAATTTCACAGCAAAGAAGATACAAAGGGAAAATCTGAATGGCAATAACTTCTTCTACCCATTTATGCATTCCTCACTGTGGTATTTTGAATAAGCAGGCTAGCTGAGTAGCTTACTTCAATGGCTAATGTGTCTTCTTGCTTTTGCTTCTTATTGTGAGTTTTTTTTTTTTTTTTGGCTCTACTAATTGTTTGACTGACATTGAAAGTAAAACATGTCAATGAACTTACACAGGAAAATATCCAGTGAGTGTATGAATGATTTGTTCATTTCTTGCAGTACCTCAGGCAGAAGAGAAAATGGAAAATGTCAGAACAGTTTCCACATAAAAAAACAAAAAAAAAAAACACTGAATAGTCCACCGGTCAGGCACAGCTGTGGTGACTGTCGTCTTTATGAAGTCACACATGCATTTTAGTCATGAAAAAAACTGTTCCCCCAATAAAACTGAATTCAGTTAGAATTAAG
This sequence comes from Chaetodon trifasciatus, assembly GCA_037975065.1. Lineage (NCBI taxonomy): Eukaryota > Metazoa > Chordata > Actinopteri > Chaetodontiformes > Chaetodontidae > Chaetodon > Chaetodon trifasciatus. Next base: position 3,197,402 of record JBBMOE010000004.1, read on the forward strand.
TAATAAATAAGAACATTGTTGGATAGAATGTGCACTTTCCAATCCCTAATGAGGTATTTTGCTCCCATTTAGAGAGCTGGACCACCTCCGACTACCTTGAGAATGAGTTTGTTTTTAAAGTGCTCCATAAATAAATTGGGCCTGACCTTCCTCTGCGCTGACTATAACAGTCCATCGTGAAAGCAGAAGAAGTTGTCTCGTCTGCTATCTGGTGGACACATTCAATAAAGGGTATTTGTGGTTCAAGCTGATATGAAGTGAAGCTCCGTGCTGCCATGCCCGCTCATTCCTCCGGCACAAACACAGCTGTGAGCTGTGAGCTGTGAGCTGTGAGCTGTGAGCTGTTCACACACAAAGAAGAAACTGTTCACAATAAATTCTGCTGCTTATCCTGAGTTTGTCAAAGTCATCGTTGGTGACTTGTTCTTACTTGACTCCAGATGTCGACATTGGATAATGTTTGTATCCTCTGCCAATAAAAATATATTCTGGGAGGCATGGAAACACACAAAACAGCACATATTTCCTTATGAATGGTTTGCTTTTGAATCAACAAACCTCCTCAGTTTCTTGGCAAACTTGGTTTGTTACCTGCAGAATTATGCAACATCTCCTCCAATCAACATCTCTGCAAGGCGAGGTCATTTTCTCTTTAGCAGGCATCATTCTGTAAGCTGCCAACAACACCAGCAACAACTGAATCACATGAATTTGTCTTATGCTGAACAAGATAGTGTGATTCTGCACACCTGACATTTGGCCAGTAGTTGGAGCTTGACTAGACCTGATTCCCACTTTGATGGGATATACTTATCCTTAATATTAATCCCCATCTATCCACCCACAATTTATACCAGCTTAAATGCTTTTAATGATTAGCAAGGTAGAAAATGATAATTGATGATAAGTGGAAGTAATGCCTAATGTAGCGACCACAGTAGTCTCAGCAGAGTTTGATGCACGGCTGCTGGATCCAGATGGACTGCTGCGTGCCAGAACCTCCCAGAGGACATCTGTTGTCTGCTCTCGTGACAGTTCAGCTTCAGGTAGAGTGTGCAAACTGTGACTCACCTGAGCACATGTAGTCAGTAATAAGAGCTAAAATGGTCCCTATATTAACTGCTAAAGTGACACAAGAATATCTAACGACCTACTTTGAAACAGAAATGTTAAAGCTGCACTAAGAGTATGAGGTTGCAGGATTCATGATTGATGATGCTATACTTTTCTACTGGAAATGAACAAATCAACATGGAAAACATGCCTCAGTCATTTCCTGATGGAGAGCTACTGCATTGTACTACTACACTTGAACTGTGTGTTATCACAGAGCTTCCACGTGTTCACCTCTTTATTTTTGACCTTTATTTTTGTCAAATCATTTCAGTCATCACTCTCTTCCTCCCTTCTTCTTTGCTTCTCTTCTCTGTTTTGATCACCATTTACACACATGCACACGCACGCACACACACACACACACACACACACACACACGCACAAGCACACGCACTAACACACATCTCTCTGTTATCTGGGACTTTGGTGCTGCCAGTCAGGAATGTAGGTCTTAGTTTAGTGGAGCAAGCAGCAACAGGTCCACCTCCTGAATGGGAGTTTGTGGAGGATAGTGCACCGGCAGCTTGAGACAAAGGACTGAGATCAAGAAAAAGAGACAATCTGTGTTATATTGGACAGACACGGCATCAAAGAAATTGTGTTGAACTGACTCGGCAGTCTGTGAGGTGTCCCGCTCAATCAGATTCACACTGATAGGATTGAACCAGTAGCCAGGAGCAGCTCTTTGCCATGGAGGCGATGCATTTGCTGGACAACTGGAGAAAGGTAATTATGATATGTAGAGACAACAAAGGACAGCAAGAAGTTGGCTGAAATCTGACTTGAGAAACTCTGGATGAAACGGGAGGTGACAAACCGCCTGTGGTTGGCTGAATTCTTGCTTCTTCTGGCTCAGAGCAGAGTTTCTTAAGGCTCTAAAGCATTTCCAGATAGAATTCTCTTAAGATTTATTTGGATTTTCTGGCTGTTTTGTGATTTACTTCCCTGTAGCTGACTGCTGCTGCTGAATATCATTTCACGGGTCTGTCAGAAGAGCAAATATGGTGATATTGCAGCAGTGTTTTGTTATCCTGAGGGCAGAGTACATCAGAACCATATTTTCCATCCCTGCTGCACAACATTTTAGGCATGCACATGGCTCCGGGTGCACTCTGATTCTCAGTGATTGCTATAATGATGTGTTTTCCAACCTTTCTGTGTGGTTTTCTGTGCTTCCTTACAACCACAAGCTTCTCACATCTCACATAATGACGGCTGAAGTGTTTATCACATATATATATTCGCCCTCCTACAGAATCTGGACACTTCACACATGCACCAATATAGACACAGAATATATTTATAGACATTTGTTCAGTGCTGACTTGCTGGAAATGCCCAAAAATGATTGAGTAAGAAGGGAGGAATTGTGCAGTGTGTGTGTGTGTGTGTGTGTGTGTGTGTGTGTGTGTGTGTGTGTGTGTTTTCATAGACACTGAGAGACATGAGAACAGCCACAATGGCTGATTTCCAGTGAATGTGTCAACGACTAAGAGATTTAAATGCGTGTATGTGTTAAGTGTGTGTGTGTGTGTGTGTGTGTGTGTGTGTGTGTGTGTGTGTGTGTGTGTGTGTGTTACCATCTGCTGTGTGTTTGTGTGCTAGCAGCATGAATCACACCTTGACAAATTAGTGTGTAGGCAGAATGGGGAGGGGGAATCCCGCTGAATGTGGATCAATTTTCTTAAATTATTGTGAAAAAGATGTGAGTTTGAGAGACCTTTAAAACATTTCCACTTTATTCAGATGTATCCACATCACAAGCCGACCATGAGAACACAAAACACAAGATTTTGATACAATAAATAACCATTAACCGCTAACTGTCCTGCAGAGATGAAGTCACACATGACGACACTTATTACTCATTTTGTGGCTCATATCAGTGTTCTCATTTCCTCCCTCAGGATCTTCATGTGTCGCAGGGAGCCGTTGACAGCTCAGTGGACATGGACCGCCTGAACAGGAACATGCCGGAGTGTGGACGACAAACCCGCCAGGTGTTACAGGTGAGTGTATGTGTTTGGAGGAGGTGGGGATAGGAGCAGAGATGGAGAGGGAGTAAAGGAATGAGTGAGAAAGAGAGAGCCAGAGGCCTCATTGTTCTCAACTTGGCAACCATCAGAGAAAAACTCGGTCATGTGTTTTCAGCATTTCAGTTTTGTTGCATGTTGTCCAGTGTGAAGGAATCCAGTGTGAACCCCTTCACACACACACACAGTGAGAGCTCTCATCGTCTGATAACTGTGTCCATTGATGTTAAATGTCACCACATCAGCCACTCTGGCAGATTTTTTGGTAAATACAGAGTGGAAGGCCCGGCTGAGTGAAGACAGCAGGTCAGGTCAGGCAGTGCAGCTGGGACGCGTCCTGACAGCATATGTCAGTATGTGGTAAAGCAGGAATCTTCAGCCAGAGTCAGTAATTAGACAGAACCGGAGATTGGATGTCTGTGTTTGCCACCTGCTGGGTCTGACAATCCTATCAGGCATGAAGGGGAGGGCGGGGTGTGCGTGTGCGTGTGTGTGTGTGTGTGTGTGTGTGTGTGTGTGTGTGTGTGTGTGGTCTGTTTTTTCTTGTGCATATGGGAGTTAGAGGGAGCGAGAAATGGAAGATAAAACACGATGAGATTAAACTTTAATGATTCCTGTAGGGAAACTGGGACGATGCTGCAGACACTGCACAGAAAACAGGAATATTTGCAGCAATTTTGTCCACATTTTCAACAGAGGAATGTTTCTGTAGAAATGTAGGATTGAAAAGTAAACAAAGAATTGATAACAGTGAAGAAAATGATGTCTCTGTGCTGGTTACGGACAATCAGACAAAGAAAGGAAAGACTTGAAACAGGCACATATGATGAAAAAAAACATGAGGGCAAGTGAAAGAAAATTGACCTCGTTTTCAACAGTTCCAATATAAAAAACAAGGACATGTCTCAGTAAACCTCGAAAAGATGATTACATTAAATCAATACAGTATGTTAAACCAGCAGACCCACAGGTTTTGTACTTCATTTTTTATAAATCTGCAGATATATGTACATAGATGTACAATATGTGTATATTTTAGCACTTCGTGGCATTTTTCTGTTGAGCTCCTTGTGGCTGGAAAGAGCACCACCATTTTCATTGGAAAAAAGATTTTATTAGAACAGATGTTTGAATTTGTTTTTGTCATTTATCCGTTTGAGTTTTACTATCAATTATTTTGCGATCAATATTTTGTTAACTTCACCAGCACAGTTGGAATGAGTCTAAATCAATTCTAAAACTAATAAAACACTAAAATGCTCAACTAATGCTGAATCTGCATTATCTGGAGTTTTATTTTTTCCAGCCTTTTCTTCTTAATATTCCACTTATTAAGAGACAAATGGTGAGTCTGTTGTCGAGGACTGTTACTGATTATGTTTTTCAAATCTGTCCTGAATAAGAAATTATCTAAGAAAAAAACAAGTGACAAAGAAATGCTGAAGCTGGAAAAAGTGCACAACAGAAACATGCTGTGCAAGAAGTATCTGAGTCCAGATTTGTACTATAAAAAATCACAGGTCATCAAACGTTTCCCGTTTGATTGTCCTGTATGTGTCTGTATGTAGAGACGGACAGAGAAGCAGACTGTTGCTGTGTGCACCACATGGGAGCAGCAGCACACAGCATATGAGGCAGCATGAATTCTGCAGTGTTGCCCCACTGGCACCTCCCACCACTCCCAGTAAGATTCCCAGTGCCTCCCAACCAGACTATCTCAGCAATCCTCTTAAGCTTGACCCCACTCCACCGACAGCACCACCACAATCAGATAATCCTATTAGGACTCACGGATAGCTAACCAGCCGAGAGGCCGAATCAATGACCGCGCACAGGTTGGAAATAAGAAATGTAAGGGCTCAAAATTGGGACAAAAAACATGGCCACAGTAGGTTTTAAAATGCAAATCCATGCCAGTGGGTGACTCCACACCCATCAGAGTTCATTTAACACTTCACCTGGCACAGAGCTTTATCAGCACAAGTGAACAAACAGTTCTTTAGATGGTGCCTGTCAGTTCTACACAGATGAAAACTCATTTACTGTGATGTAAAACTAATTTACGGAAGAGTGAATACCAAATGATGGAGCCACACCTCACTGCCACTGACCTAGTATGCTGAATTTCCAATGATGCTGAATTATGAAAGATGCCAAATGAATGTTAAACCATGATACGAAGCTCCTCAACCTTGGGGTTGTGACCCTATCACATGACAGACAGACAGGGAACCCTTCAAGTGCCTCAAAACAAAAAAGTAAATAAAATACAATCAATACTGGACAACTTCATCATTTTGTCCAATTCTGGCCTCTAAAATGAGGTCGGTATTGTAAAGTTACTCAATTCAAATAACTGTCCCTTAGTTAAATGTATGGGGCCACAGCATACATGTGTTAAATATATATTTCCCCCTGTCAGCTGAAAGGAAACATTAGTCCTGAGGACTGGTGTAAATATGCCTTTGATATGACAAAATATGTTTTTCTCTTCTATCTTTGGTATAATGGATGTTACTCAACAGGGGAAGTAATTCATTTCACAATGTCAAACCCTTGGAGGTAGGAGGGAGAGAAACAGAACATAACACATTTTGTTGCATCTCAGCCAGAACTCACCTCGACGCCGACAGTAATCTAACAGCAAGAGGATGACTAAAAAGCAGAGCTGTCTTTATATTCAGGCATCGCTGTGCTGCAAAGTGCTCATCACAAGTTAGCTCGTTGAACGCCCTCCAGGAGCTTCATGTTTCTTAATTGCAGAGTGCGGTTGCTATGGCAACATCCCTTCCCCCTTGCTGAGCCAAGAGCACATGGTGGTGCTTTAGGCAGAGCTGCAAGGGGGAGAGGGGGGAGACGACACACACATATGCAGACAGACACACACACTTCCCTGTGTGTAGAGGAGTATGTAAACAGCCAGAGCAGCCAGCTATGGAAATGACCTCCCATAGTGAAGACATTCAGACTCCTCTTCTCATCCCCAGAGCGGAGGCTGAGTCTCTCTCTGCAGGTCTGATGCATTAGTGAAACAGTAACACACAAAGATGAATATTGTTGACTCTCCTTTTTTTTTTTTTTTTTTTTTTGCATCATGCACAAACACTTAGTTCAGCTAATGGGCAGGAAATGATTGCTGATTAGGTCCAATTCACAGTGTGTCATTTATAGTCCAGACAGAGTTGTGTCAGTGGAGACAGAGGATGTGACCTCTTTACATGTAAGGGTAGATTACACACAGTATGCTGCAATGTCTGCAAAGCTGTGACTGACATTTTCTTTGTGGAGGCTTTCACTGTAGGTGTTCCTGGTCAGTTATTGATACTGTAACACTTGCAGCTGCATATGAGTTATGTATGAGTTTTTCAAATTGCTGCTTTGCACAAAATAATGTGATTTTTCTTTGTAAATCTTCCTGAAAATGAAAAAATCCAATGCTAACTTTTTTGTAAGTACCCCCATTAAGATCAAGCAAACCCCCTTCTGTGATTGTGATTGTACCACATATTCCACAAATGGCTTTAGTTTTCTGGCATAAGACAGAAAAAGGCTTGTGATCAGTCTGAACACCACGGCAACCCCAAAAAGGCTCATTTATCCAGACCAAAAACTCAAAATGTATTATTCATTTGTAGCATTTGACCTTCTTTTTAGAGCACTCCACTGGACCTGATTGAGACTGGAAAGGGGCTGAAATTCCAGGCAGAGCGCCCCCACCTGGTCAGCTTGGGTAGTGGACGGCTGAGCACAGCCATCACTCTGCTGCCCCTGCCTGAGGGTGAGACACCTGCTGCAACACCAACACACCAGTTAGCTTCAGAGAATGACATAATGAAACGACTGATGTCAGCTTAACAAAGTCAGCTTCTGATGACGCTGTTTTTATGTTACTGATCACTCTGGTTTATGCAGTTTGTAAAAAATGGTTACTGAGCAGTCAGAAATATAATGTAAAGTTATAACAATACAGGTAAAATTGCTTTCACCTTGCTGTTTCCAGGCTTTATTACATTTAAATGATTTTATTACATTTATAGGCTTTCACAGTGGGCCACAACAACACACAGTTCTGGCAACCTGACCCTGTTATCACCTCTTGTAAAATAATTTTATTTTCAATTAATTAATTTTTATTTTTTATTTCAATTAAAAGATCCCCATCACCACCAGTATATTACTGATCACTTCCATAATATATACTGTATATAATTAATTCCATTGCATATTACACATACCACACTTACTGAACCACATCAGATGTGACTCTAACTCTTCTTCTGTCCCCCAGGCCGGACCACACTGGGTCATGGTCCCATGGACATCAGCATCCAGGGCCCCGGAGTGGCTGCCCAGCACTGCTACATAGAGAACAGGTCAGGGGTCATCACGCTGCACCCCTGTGGGAACCTCTGTGCTATTGACGGGCTCCAGGTCACACAGCCTGTCCGCCTGTCACAAGGTAGGAATCAGCCCAAACATCTGTTGCATAATATACTCTGCTGTGCTGGATGGTGTCTGCTACTGCATTTTGTTCACATTTTACCTGAAGTGCAAAGTGAATCAGCAGCAGTTTAGTTTATTTTAATTACAAGTGGCCATTAGGAGGTCCAGCCGCTAACGGATCTGTGGTTTCTGTTGAACTCAGGTGTAATTTCACCTTTCAACTGATTTATATGATCTCAGATACTGTAAGCCATAGATCAGTCCTTCAGCTTTCAGCCCGGGCAGTGAAAATGCAGTGTAACAGTCAGCAAAACAAAATGCACAGTCTGTGCTTTTAAACAGCCGTCGACTGGAGAGCAGCCGGAGTTAATAAGTTAGCAGAGTGAGCTTTGCCGTGCTCAGGCATGCAGATACTGAAGAAACCAGAGGGAGACATGAGTTGGTGTGCTATCTGGCACAGCCTGGGTGCATTTTAGATTGACACTGTGGAGTATTTTATTGAAATTATGCCTGCCATTTTAAAGGTAAATGATTGCTTTCATAGAAGGCAAAGCCTCCTGGGAAAGCAGGGCAACAAAGGCAAAGATTAACTGGATGCTTTGACATACTCATCTGTCTACACACAAACCCACAAAGCAGAAAACCACAAGGTAGTGAAACTGTAAAGATTTTCTTGATTATGGAATTGGAAAGTCAAGAGACTATCAGGTTATTTTTACAAATGCATCAGCTTTGCTTGCTGTAAACATTCCTCTGGTCCTTTTCTAATTTAGGAGGTCCATTCTGATGTGCTTCCAATGTAAGTGATGGGACACAAAATCCACAGGGCTGGTTTTGTGCAAAAACATATTGTTAAGTTTATCTGGAACTAAAATGAGGAATCAGCCGTCTGTTAGTCAAATGAAGTGGATACCCTCCAAAGTTACACTGTTTTTGATGCTAAACTCCCTCGTTATGGTGTTTTTCCCTAGACAGCATGGAAACACTGTCCACACAAAGAGGGAATTGTGCTCTAAACAAATTGTAACTTGACTTGTCTAATTCACACTGCAGAACGCTCCTCAGCTGAACTTTGGAATCCAGTTTTCACAGAAGGGGGTCTGTGGATTTTATACCCCATCACTCACACTGAAGTGACTCAGAAAGGTATCTCTTAACGGCCCGTGTGAACATGAAGAATTATTACAGCAAACAAAACCTGTTTTAATATACATATGCACCTGACTATTGTTTTAAAAATCACTTGAAGATACATAACTATTCTTTCAAATCTAACACAGTTTTGATAATAACTTTAACGGGCACCTTTGTATTCAGTTCCATTGGACTTGGTTGTAAAGATGTATCAGGTAAAGCTGCTACACCCCTGCATCTCCACACTTAACCAAGTGAAATGTTATAATAGCTGACTGATAATAAGGGCTCAAAAAATGGAATACGTCTTACAGAAGCCCATCAGAATGAGTCCCACATTCCTCTCCACCATACTTTGCTTTCCCTAACAGTGTGAAGCTGAGCAGAGATTTGCTAATAAACCAACACAGGAAGAAAAAAGAAAGTTTTCATCTGAGACAAATACTGAATATGATGTATCAGTTAGGCGGGGGGTCACTGTCTGATATGAGTTCAAACTGACAAACAGGTATATTCTTGCGTCATTCAGTGCTGCTTGAAGAAATCAGAGAGGAAGTAAAACTGCAAAGTGTGTAACTGATTCAATTTAGTCATGGAAATTTGTAGAAGTTTACATCAGAGCCTCAGAGGGGGCCAGTGTGAGTTAAAGGGACACTGCTCATCATGACTCACAGGATGTGAGCTTCCCCCTCTGCTGCTGTGTAATCACACACCACAGTGTGTCCCACCTATACAAAAATACTAATAGATCAATCAGTGCAGACTACATGACCTGATATCATTCCTTTCTAAATGCTCTCTGCATACAGTAGTGTGTATCCTGTGACTTAGTGATGTATGTGTGTGTAGAACTTGTGTGTTGTCTGTCAGTGTGTTCCTCTGTCTTTTGGTATTTCAACCTGGACTCTGGCTGGGTAACCTGAGCAGGGACACGGGGCTATTTTTACTGCCCCTCTACCCCAGACAGATCCCACTTTAGCCCCAGAGGGGGTTTCAGGTTGAAGAATGAGTGTGAGGGTAAACCAAGGTTCACTGTCAGGGTGCTGGAAGAGTTGTAATGTACAGTGGGAAGAGCTGAAGTAGTCATGAAAGGAAATAGGTTTGGCCGTTTACAAGGGTTACTGCAGGCTGATAAAGATCTAATTTTACAGCAGGAAGTGCATCAGACATTATTGGTTACACAACATTTTACTTACCACTCCCATGAGTTGTACACATTATATGAGTAATGCATTGCAGTACACTTACATGTTCCCTCAGTGAAGTGCTGAAGGGTCCAGGATGGATCATCATAATGAGCTATGACTAGACAGCAGTGTGTCTCACAGGTAGTCTAATGCTGTCTGCATTCTGTGCTTTTTACTTTGCAAAAAAAATAGTCAAGGCTTGTTTCAGTTTCTAGAAAACCATGCAGCAACAAGTCAGTATTGTTCAAACTGCTTGACAAGTGTTTAGTGGTAATTCACCAGGATTTACAATGTAAATCAGAAGAGCCAGTAGAGGGAAATCTAGATAATGAGATGGCATGTGGAAACTAATCCATTTTGTTCAAAGCGCGATGAGCTGATGGTTTAATGTGATAAATGCTGGTCGGGTTGAAAGAGGCTTCACATGAAAACCTCAACAGTGACTAAGGAAGAAACTGAGAAGAGCCCGTTCGTGGCTAAACATCTAAACGCATTTATACCATAAGCAGTAATAACCTGCTGACGTGATTGGTAGATAATGTGAAGTATTTGACAAAGGTAACTAAAGGCGCATTCACCAATTTTACACAGTTTACTTGTCACTTTGGGCTTCGTAAGCCTGTGAAAAACTCCTCTGTGGCTGTGGAGAGGCTATGTCAAAGAACATAACCCTGATGACATCATAACAGTGCCATCAGGGTTATACATATGATTGGGCCTGGAGACTGCAAATTCTTGATGGACAACCTTGATTTGTGGAGTTTAAAAGATGTGAGTGTTTACCAGACAGGAGAGGATGGTCGAAGTTTTTTTTTTTTTTTTTCAGGATATCTCAGCCTCTGTTGCTTTGATTTAACCATTCTTTTAAAAATCTGTCTCTTGTGCGTACCCATGCTTTATGGACACTTTATGATAAATTGCTCCTTTAACAGGGAAGATCATAAAATTGTCTTTATTGGCTGTCAGCTCACTACATAGTCATATAGTTACAGTATTCTGTACAAAGCTGCGGCTAACAAATATGAAAACAAACTGTACTTACAGTAAATTCAGTTTTTAGGAACTTGTACACGATTATGTCCACTGAATGCAATTTTCTTCTGCATGGACAGGATGCATGGGTCTAGATTTAACTACCGGTACAAAGAAGTTCAATACAGCTCCACCACGACACAGTAAAACACTGCTTACACATGAAAGCTTCAACAATATTAATAACAAAATATTATAAACATATTACAACATTAAATGGGAACATTTTTCTGCAGAGGACGACTTTATTTTTGACAGTTTTTGGACATTCTGACATAATATTTTGACTTAATACTTACACAATACTACTTTTAAAAAATATGATGGATGTTTATTGTAATGGATTATTTTTATACTTTACTTTTACTGATGTATTGTTACTTCAGTAAAGGATCTGAACACTTCTTCCACCACTGACCTTATGCAGCCCCAAACTATTTCCTGTCTATTTTCTTTTTCCATGCTTGTTATTTCACTTTGAACACACTGATTATATATATGAGGTCAGTGGGACAGACACACATCATCATAATCAAGTAATAATATGATGTCACACATACACACACACTATCAGAATATTTATTACAGATGTTAATGTGCCTCGAGGGAACACTTCTTCCTGAATGCTCCCTTTAGTGTGTCTTTTTATGGCTTTCAGATACATGCCTGGTGATACTTAAGGCCTCACCTTTGTTCTTGATCAAAGTAGGACAGGAGGGAGGGAGGGAGAGAGACACACCTTGGCATGCTCTCAGCTGAAATCAGCTTTATTGACATGATGTTGCCAAAACAGAAGACAATCAGTCTCACATTAACATGATCAACAACTGAAGAAGAATAAATGAGGAAGTGTTTGTGATCTGCTAAATTCCTGGCAGCTGATGCTCCACTCCGGGGGTCTCTCTCTTTAGCTACACCCCCTCTCCCCCTGTGACTCAGGATCTCCACCTTCTTTTCTTCCTCCTGCTCCTCCTCTCTGCTCTCTGTCTGTCCTCGCTGTCAGACAGCCCTGTGTCTCTCAGCGGCCTGAGAGATGAGTGAGAGCCAGCTGTTTCTTCCAGTATGAGATCGCGTCTTTGCGAACGGCGGAGACAATGGACAGAGACTACAATGACTGGAAAGTCCCGCACTGGTTTGAATGAACTGGGATATACCAACGCGTCAGTGGATGAGCCCGTGTTGTGACGAGTGGCCAAGCAGACAGCTCCTTTTGTGAACATTCACATATCTGCAGAATATATTAGAGTCTATGGGCTTTTAGGATTATCATAACAAAAGCGCGCCGGGACAAAACCCCATAAACGCCGCTGTTGTTCCTCAATAATTCGCAGAAACGGAGAAAACACGTGGTTTTTTTTAAAGGAGCAGAGGCGATGAAAACAACGGAGGGAGAGAGGACTCTCATTCATCGGAGTTAAAGTAAGTTGGTTTCTCTTCACTGTGGAGCTGGGTTAAAGGCGATGGTTGTGGTGGTGTTTGCTCTCAGCGCCTGTGCTGTTAGTTTGTGGTCGCCGGTGGATGGTGTCATTGTAGTTTCGGGCTATGGAGACTAGTAACAGGGTATTTAAAGCGGACTCAAGGGCTCTTTATAGGCTAGTTTATGTGATTAGCTTGCATAGTGTGGCAGTAGTTGCATATGAGGGAAATACATACTCTCCTCTTCATTGCTCACGTTATTCGTGGTCTTTTTTTTTTTTTTGTTGTTCATTTAAGTCAGAACTCCCACTTTCGCCAAATTCCGTTTACAAATCTGACAAATGTAACTTCTGCTTTCACATTGAAGAACTACACGGATTAGGACATTACTTACGGCTTTCCACGAATTATTAGGAGGCTCTTTTTATTCCGGCTAAACAATACTAACTCAAGGTTTTAAAATTCGACGTCCACCAGAGTTTACCTTAAAAAGTGACTGCTAGCCGTGTTAGAGCATTACAAAAGTTCTGATTTAATTTATAGTAAGTGCTGCTTCGGATATTTTTTTCGCCGAATGTTTTGAAATATACTTATAACATTAGCAAGTTGTTTACGTCTCACTTCAAGGCGAGCACATTTTGTCTAACTGTAAGAAAATTCTAAATTGACACTTTTTTGAACGGAGTTTGGTCTGTCACTCTACACCAGCGACATGAACACCTGCCTGACAACGCTGCTGTCTCCTGCCACTCAGTCAGCAGTACTCTAAGTCCTAACTTCCCCCTGCCTCCATGTGAGTTCTGTTTATAGACTACAAACATATACAGTCTGCCAGATCTGCAGATACCCCCATCCTGCCTGGCATGAGCAGACCCCACTGTGTCTGTCTACTGTTACACTGCTATTCCTGGTTGCCAATGTGACCTAACCAGGGCTGGCAACTGGAATAGAATAGAGCTTTCCTTCCATACATTCTCCTTATTCAGGGGCCTCTGGGTCCATGATCCTGATCATATTAGACCATTCAAACCTGGGACCCTCTCACTGAGCTGCTGAGCTGCACACACTGCTCTAGAAGTGTGGTCATTCTCTCTTCACTGCTGCACCTCCTCAACATCTGTCATCTCTGACACATTGTGTTGACCCCATTGTAAAGAGAGGATGTGAGGAGTCAGAGAAAAGCCCCTCTACAAACAGTCATCAGGCTGCTGTGAATGTGATGTGGGCTCCCAGCGGGCTCGCAGCACAGGTCAGATGTGAGGGATGATGGGGGCATCTCAGCACAGTGAGGGGAGTGGAGCTGGTAGCAGCTGGGGTGCATATGCTGAGCCAGTGTGTGTTCCTGCATGTTGTTGTTGACACAGTCTTTGACCGTACATCCTCTGACTACGCCGAGGTCAAGGCAATGTGTTCAATGAGATGCCGGTTGAATACTACAAATATACCAATGCCTTGAGTTGAGCAGTGTTGTGTTCACACTGCAGGTCCTGACACTGAATTCTAAACTGCTTTCCAAATGTGATTTTTACAGGAGAACTATGACTATCGACAGCACACACCTCCTCTTCTATCAACCCCTACTCCCTCAACACATTTTGATTAAAGTCCATCAGCTTGAGTTTTTTTTTAAATAATCCCCCCAAGGAAAAAAAATCCTGATACCTCAGCTCAGGGTATCTGCCAATATCCAGTACTGATCAGCATCAAGGCTCTCTTATTCCAGAATTTCAAATCTGTACACCTCACTGTGTGGGACTATTGGGATCAATTTTATGCAGATTGTTTTATGAAGCCAAGGACTGCGTTGGCATCTGGAACTGAGTCAGTGACCTGCTGTGACTGAATGACTGTAACTGATAGTGGAGATGCTGGATTTTATGATTACACCGATCAAGAGTCATTTATCATGAATGGCTGATACTCAGCACCAACGCCAATCCAGCATACTGGAACGGTGCGTCTCTGATTCAGATCTTTGCATTCTTCTACAACTTGTATGCAGAATGTGGACCTCAAAGTCTGATTTTGTTCCACACATCCAATATGTTGTCACACTAAGGCTGCACAAGTGTGGCTAAAAATGCTAAATATAACTGAGTTTTACACTCAGTGTTTGACTGACTGAGTATTGACCCAACTTCAGCAACGAAATAGTTTTATTGAACAATTTAGATAAACAGAAAACAGAAAATGTTTACAAGCAAAAATTTAATTAGCTGCTACTGTAAGTTTAGCACACTTTTCACAGAATCAGACAGGAAGTGTGAGGTCTGATCAACAGGAGGACGACAGACAAGCCCCCCCTCCAGATTACAAGCACAGACAATGTCAAAAATCACTTTCTGTTCACTGTACAGCGCACTAAATTCACCACCTGCATTTTATTTGAGTGTCCTAATTCTGAGTATGAACTTTATGCTGCATATATGGCTCTCAAGTAGTTTCCATGCACACTACTGTCACAATTTAAATTTCTCATTTTATAAATGTGAAAATTACCATCGTGCCACTCTGCACCTGTCAGTGATGACACATTAATGTGTGAAATTTCAGTTTACTGCTCTATAGAGTCTGCTGTGTTATATAGGTGAAGGTATGTATTCATCATAGACCTCTAGACCAGCAACATCTCAAATCTATCAGTCTTGCTGAAATCATACTAACATTTGAAATTGTCTTTATTCTTTAAATCAGGGTCTTCTTAGAGCCAAATGACGCTGAAACTAGATAGCAGCTCTGTTTAGGAAGCTTAAAACAAAAGGTTACAGAGAGTATACCTGTGAAAAAGCAGCACTTTGATTTGATGAGAAAGCAATCTAAATCACACCTGATTGAGTTCAATTTATCAAGGAAGACGTGGTTATTGCATGGGGAATTGTGCAGCTTGGATAAACTTGTCAATTCACTGATTTTTTCTAAACCTGGACATGCTCGTTACCAGTAAGTTGCAGGTTTCCTTCTATGAATTTGATGTAGACAGAACACAATCCAAACCCAACGTGCCTACAAGCGGCGCACATGCAGGCAGAGTGGGAGAAAAGTAGCATACCTGAATACATGGACACATCTAGCAACAAGAGCAGACATGGGAATGAACTGATTGGTGTCACATATAAAGAAAAAAATATACACATTAGGCCACTGTGAGCAACAGCCCACCTCTGAACCACGTGTAGGTTTAATATCGATTGACCCTCAGGTCTGCAGCCATCTGCCTCTGGGAGCATGTTTAACAGCAGGGGATTGGCTTTACTTGTTCTGACAAAAGGGAGGGGGGGGGGGGGCAGGGAACATCTGTTCGGACAAGCGGTAAGCAGCCTCCAACACGTTGCTGTGATGAGCATCCGCAGCCTGCTGGATACTGCATCTGGTCTGTGGGATGTAGATGATGTGAGCGTCGGGCTCTGATTAGTGTTTTAAAGGGCCAGGCAGCAGATTCTTCACCTGGAGTTCAGTGTACTCCTGAGGAGGAGTCCTGTGACTGTCCAAACAACTGTATAATGTCTCCGCTAAGATGCTAACCAGCTGCATTGTTAAGTTAGGATTCAGGTTTTTGACAGTTTGGCCCATACAAGGGACTAAAAGGCAGATTATCTCAGCTTCTGCTGCTTTGATTTTGATTATTCTTCTGTCTCCTGTGAGTCCCACAACTTTCTGGAGGCACAGCAGTAAATAGCTGGAGTACAGTGTTATCTATAAAGAATTGATTTTGATGACTAAAGTCTTTTTCTGCTTCAGTTGGTTCGAGTGACTGAACCCTTTCATTGCAAATGTAATTAGTCACATGCTATTAAATGTGTGTCACATTCTTTTCATGTTAATTAAATGCATGTCGTGGTCTTTGTAGTACTATTACAGTTCTTTGAAACAGTAAAAGCAGAGCAGTGCTCTTGCTTGGATCGTAAATGTGAGCTTTCTTGTTGAAAATACCTTTAAACTTTCTCATCTCTGATGTGGTAGTCATTACTTGGGACCTCATGGTTTGGTGATGCACATTATTGTATTTTCAGAAATTAATTGACAAAAAAATCTACATTCAGACGTCAGGAATGAGAGATTCTTTTTAAACAAGATGCATATTTCTAATCTGATTTTAAGATCACACTTTGTAAAATGCCATGGTAGGACGCAACCTATTTAGTGGATTTTTGTATGCGACCAACATTCAATTGAATTAGCTGGCCAACATAAACGCCAAAGTGTGTGTGTGAAGCAGCTGCCCAGCAGCAACCACTGTCTCCAGATATCTTCCATCGTGGCATCTCACTGGCGTCAGACTGCTCCGAACATGTGATCATTTCTTCCAACCTTTTTATTTGTTCAGACGGTTATTCCCACATGATGGGAATGCAGGGTTAGACCTCTCCTCCTCCTCCTCCTCCTCCTCTTCCCCTGTGTACTCCTTTCAAACCAGCCCCATATCTTCCTCTGGTATGTGTGTCTGTGTTTGGCCCCTGGCTCGGCGAAAGGCAGTCATTGATTAACGGGTGGGTTTGACTCTCTGGCCTTTGCTGAGGCTGTAAACCATCAGCTTTCTATAGCAACCGTCAGCCGTAGTTTTGGGCATCCCTTTGTCTGCAGCTCTTCCGTGCTTTAGTGACGTCCCACGCTGGTGGTTTAGTGGTGACGCCTTTGTTTGTTGCGCACAACAATAAAGTCACAAAATGACCAAAGTTTTTCCTCATATCCAACTAATAGTGAATGAAAAGTTGCAGCTACTGCAGAGACTTGGCGAGGAGAATACGTTTCTGCTGACAGGAGCGAGGTGTAGCAAAGCTCCGTAAATACAGAGTGCTCCAGTGATTTTCCTTGAATCACAGTCAGGACTTAGAAAGGCAGGTTTGATATGTGTAGAGCCTTCATCATGCTATTGAGTGGAAAGCTTTATGTGAGTACTGAGCTGCACCTTTTAGATTTTCTCTGGGCTTCTGCAGAAGAACAGACCGTACTGTATGCTGTAAATAGCTTTAGGCATATACTCTGAGCTTTTTTTACATGGTGTGGGATTTAAAGCTTCTTTAGAGCCAGACTATGTGACTTTTGAAAGAAGGAATAGCAGCTTCTTCCTCTTTCAAATGAAAAGTTGAAGTCGTAGGAAATCAAAAGAAGCCTTGCTCAGTTCAGTAATGCTAATGTGTGTTTTAATGTTTGTTAATATTAGCAAAATTTAGGAAAACATTGCTGCAATTCACTGACCAATTGCATCTTTGTATGTAGTATGTTATCCTGGTTTTGCCACATGAGGCCAACATGTTTAAAGACACCTGAAATGCAGCTTTAAACGCAGACTGAATAGTCATTTCCTTTTCGCTTGTGTCCATGTTGGCAGATTTCTGTCTATGAACTGTGGACCGTTTTGCTCTGAGCAATCAATAGCAATTTGTCCAGTCGACGAAATGTTCAGTCGAAGCCGAGGTGGTTAGCAGTGGCAGCTGATAGCCACAGCAAAGTTAACATCTGTCATGTCGACAGAAGAAAACTGTGCTGACTTTGTTAGTTTGTTGTTGAGTTAGTATTACTGTAAACTGACGTATAGCAACCTGTGTAGTGCTGTAGTTTAAATACCATCGATCGCTGACGTTGTTTGAGACCCTGGCACAGAGGATGATGTCTTCATTCTTAATTCCACAAAACACACACAAACCCACACCTACAAAGCTCTGATTGGCTCAGTTGTTTTCCAGCAGCAATGAGCGCAATGCCAGACCTGTTTGGATCATTTAACAACCAGGAGCCAGGCTACTGAAGATGATCGCTGCTGGCAGCTTTCTACTCTTTAAGAGTCAGAACTGTCCAACAGCAGTTAATTAATTAGTCAGTTAGTGCACTACTTGCTCCTACAAAATAGATTCAAACAATAGCCCTTTGCTGTCCAGAACCCTGTGGATTTTTCCAGGAAAAACTCCTCTGCTACACAGAAATGTTGATCCAGTTCATGGTTGTGGTTAGTGTGGAACAAACAGAAGGACGACTTGTTTGACATGACTGGTCAGAACCAGTGTTGCTCCTGTGTTCTTTTCCCTGTCCTGTGAACATGTGCATGAGATGAAATGTGTTTTCACAGATAGGCAGAGAGCTGCAGAGGGAATAACGTGACAGCAGTCATGCAGCCACAGCCATCATGTGCGACTCCACAGAGCCGCTCTTACTGACCTGTATTTCTATAACAGAACTCTTTGTCATATCATGATAAGTGTAAGCAACACTTGAAGAAACTCTCCTCGCTGTGCATGAACTCACTCTGGTAGTATGTGAAGCGTTCTCGCTCTGACCACCTCTGGTTCCTCTGATCTAATCTTCTGGGAAATGTACTTGAGGCTAAGCCGACACAGTGGAAAGATTTAATGTGGTCATACCAGAGTAGAGGAAAAAAACACGGAGATGTTATTAGAGAAATGATGGAATATTGGGTCCACAGACACATTTCAGATAGGTTGAGCAGACCAGCGCTGCTAACCACTTCTCCTTTTAATGCCACAATACGCTCAAGGCATGATTTGGCATTAACGCCAATTGGCCTGAGTGCTCCCAAAGGGATACTCACAAAGGTTTACAATGATCATTGCTGTCAGCTCTGGTATTAAATCAATAGTTTTAGTAGATGGTCCCTGATTTACTGTTAGATCCCATCTACTTCACTTTTATATAGAGTACTTTGACACAGGATTAGAGAAACTCTTCTTTCCAGACTTAAATCTCACATGCTGAGGAGTCCTGAGAATCTATGACAATGACAGCTTCTTTCATTAAGGGAAGGTAAAGCTGCTGAGTGGAGGATTTCCAGTCTGAATGCTCCAAACTGGTTTGACTGGATGAATTACAGTAATTACTTAGCGAGTGGAACCAATGAAGAGGTTTAGCATTTTTCTACACTGATGTCAAACCAAATGTCAGTCCTGATACCACAGAGATAACTTTTAAAATGACTTTACTGAAGCGGTAAGAAGGAGCAGATTTTTCTTCAAAACACTTCTTTTTATCAAGGCCAAGCTTCTCCAGTGCATCCCTAAACAATAGCAAAAATACAGTTATCTGTTCCAAAAGGATGCAGTATACAATGAACTAAATGTAAATTAGGTGATTTATGAAAAAAAAGAGAGATAAGTAAGAGGATTCCATATTCAGATCAGGTGATGATGTGTTTTTTGGAGTTCATCTTTAGCACTGAAACCATTAGTCAGTCATTGATTGGTTGATTGAGAGCTAATTCATCCTCAACAGATTGAGAATTTAAAGTCATTTGTCAAAAAAAAATTCTTCAGCTTCATATCATTGTAGGGCTGCTGTCATGATTAGTTTGAGTTTTGACTGGTGATTGAAAATTGACAGTTTGGTTAGTCAGTTGGTCTATAAAATGTGTGATAGTGAAAAATATCCATTATGATATCCTTGGTCGCCAACCGAATGGCATTTCCTTCAGTATCACAGAAATCTGGGAAAGGCCTCAATCCTCACATTTGAGAGGTTAGAGTTGTTTTCTGTTGATCAACTGATCGATTGATCAATAAATGCTCTCAGTTTTACATCACTGCAGACTGAATCTCTTTCGGTTTTGGGCTGCTGGTCACACAAAACAAGCAACTTGAAGATGACACCTTGGGTGAGTTGCAGCCAAATCGTCTTCTTTTTCCTGTACAGAGAGCTTGAACTGAAACTGAAACAAAAGCACATTTTTGAAATATGTACATTACACATGTTCTTTACACTGCTCAAGAAATAGGGATTCTTTTTTATGGTGCATTTAAGTGTAAAATGTCACTCTTTATGATGCAGAGGACGGCCCCTGTGCTTTCTGCTTTACTGACTGACAAGTGCTATATATAGATTTTCACCTTGGCTCAATGTCTATCAATCCTTGTTTGCATTACAGTATGCACTCTATAATCCACTTAGGTGTCCCTGCAGTTTTATTAGAGAATGGGGATATAGTGTCCTTGTGGGATGGTGGTGATGATCTTTGTGTCCTCACTCCTGAAGACACGTGGAACACTCTATGCAGGTAGAAGGGTTGAAAAGATGACATAATGAACGATAGCCCTCATATACTTTAATGTGGTCCTGTTAAAGCTTATTGCTGGTTCATATTTGTTTCTTGGTGAAAGTGGAGCCACTCTGGAGCACAGCGTGGGGCTCAAAGATGCTGCTCTTGCAGTAGTACTCAGAGTGCACTCACTGTGATGAAGGCAGTGATTAGACCGATCGTTCCTGGAGTGTTGAGGGAGAAATTGTTTCTTTCACACTGGTCAGGGAATCAATCTAACTGATTAACAGGGGGTGGGGGTGGGGGGTTCACAACACACACACACACACACACACACACACACACACACACACACACCTCCACTTGTCTTCCACTATGTGAAACCAATCCCTCTTACCGGCATGGCCTGTCCTTTCCTGTATGACTTCATTGTAATTATGAAAATGGCAATGTGTCATATTTTCCCGTCGGCGTTTGAAGCACAGCTGTTGATTAAACAGATCTCAGCTTCGACCGCAGCTGGTTTTGCTAAGCTCAGCCTCGGAGAAAGCGAATCCTGAGCCGCTGGTTCCTGGAAGACTCCTGACGTGCTTATCCCAGGTTACAGTGTTCTAATGTAGGAGGGAAGAAAGAGGAGAAGAAGAGGTAGTCGTGTGTTTTAGTAACGCCTACATGGTCATGCCAGATGTGGAACTGATATTTTACAGCTGCACACGAAACCCAGCAGCAACAGCACGGACCCAAATCAACCATAATGAACTGTTGGTGATTGATAGAAGCCAATGATGAGGTGCGTTATTTTCAGTTGGCAAAGGATCCAATTCAGTGCTGTACTGTAGTGATTTACAGCCACAACCTTCACATCACTATACAAGAATTCTGTCCCAAAGTCATTTACAGAGTGAAAATCATTAAAAATGTGCAGTACAGCCATTGTTTCCTGATGAAACACATTAATAAAAGACAGGAACTGAACACAAATTTAGTTGAGCCTTGCTGTCTAAGTCCCTGGAGTGATATTTAAAGTCCCACTAATACTGCATTTTTTGAGCGTTTCCCTCCTTCAGTTAAAGGGGCACTCCACCACGTTTCCATGTCAAGTTCAGTTTCCTGTCATGAGGAGTGCTGCTCCACCTGTCCAGCAGGTGTATAATGCCTTCTGTGGTCTGATGATGTCATCAGGGGTGTCAAGGTTTGGGCTCCACATCTGGATATTTTAACAGAAATCTTGTGTTACAAGCTGTAGGTGTGGGCTTTGAAAGAAGAGGACAATTAACAGTGCTGTTGAGTTGCATCATGGGAAATGTAGGAGCTTGACTGAGCATACTAGTGAGTAGAAGTTGTGATATTTTGACCTCAGCTGCTTTGATATTGGCTTTGATATTGTGTCTTTTGACCCCTGTGTCTAACTGGAGGACAGTTCACATCTGGAGGGATCATTTAAACGTATAAAGCAGATTTAACATGGGCAGAGAAATATAGTTTGAATTAACTGGACAGACCGTGCTCAAAAATCTGCCATGGGTGTACAGGCTGGAATTTGTATTTATGCCTCCTAGTGCGTCATGTCAAAACCAGGAGATAGAAAACAGATTTTCTGCTCTCCAGACAGTAAAAGTAATGGGACTTAGATGTAAAACAAGTTTTATAGATTCTTTTACATTTATTCAGAAATAGTTGTAGACATGCTTCCATGGAAAACCAAAATGAATGTTTCATTTCATTGGGACTTAATAGCGCAGTCTTGGTGGGTGTCTAGAATAATGTAGTCAAGATGTTGCTGCAGTTTTCACAAGGCAGTCAAACAACAGCAGGAAGCATGAATACTGTGGACCAAGACGCTGAATCAATGTGTCAAATTTATTAGACACCCTGTGAATCTATTGTCGTGGTGTAATCGATCTGTTTTGAGCGTGTATTCTGTGTCATATATGAAACAGAACAGACACTAAAACATGGAAACAAGGAAATAATTGTAGGAAGATTTCTGTTGCTTGTGACATTAAAAAAGAAACATCTAATCTGTCATTAAAGAAAGTTTGTGTTTTATCAAATAATTATTTTTCCATTCAAACATTTATGAGCCAAACTTTTAAAGCTGTCCTATTCAGTGTGCATATATGAACAAAGTGGAATGACTGCTGACGTGTAATGTGAAAGGAGCTGCTCATAGTGACAGACAAGAGGAAAATGTTTGTTGGACTTAGATTCTTCAGGTGGCCAAAAACACTAATGCTTATGTTTCTCATGTCTGCTGGATGTGTCAATAAGCAGTCATTTACTTACACATTAGCAAACTTTATATGGTGATAATATGAATGTTACGTTTTCATCTTGTTCTTCAGCCTCCAAGTGGCCGATAATCAATCAATGCTGCTTTAACTGAAGGTGCAGAAAGACAGAAAAGACCCATGTCTTAACCATGTAAAAAGGAAGGAGAAGGATGCCAGTGCTTGCATTCAATCTGTGCACCAGCAGAGACCAAAATGTGCAGTTTCAGCATAAAAAGTTGAATAGAAGCAGTTTAAACATGCAGATCTTAATCTGCAGAAGCCCATTCAGTGGTACTCTGTCTTAATCAAACCCAGAGCAAGCATTTCAACATTTGTCCTTCGTTTGTCCCTGTGAAGCATGTTTGCATTCCCTCACTGAAGCGATGGTTCACGGCTATCTGGAAGTCTTGAAACACAATTTCCAAATGTCTCAGCGACCACCCGCCCTGCTGTGGGGAAAGCTGATCACCAGAGAGTTCAAACCTCCTTCACCTCAGGTTCACTCTCCGTCGCCTCAGCTGGTTTGCTCCAATGATGACTGATCACCGTAGAGAGGTGACCCTTGAAGATGAGGCCTCACAAGTTAAAACCAGAGTTGGCCCAGGCCACCTAAGGAGACACGTGCTTGATATGGTGGAGGAAAGGAATGTATGTTCGTGTTTTCCTTCTACAGTATTGTACGTCATCACCTTCACTCCCTGCTAACTAGGTGATGTCCGGACAGCTCGGGGTAGATTCACTGACAAAAGTTGAGTCCTGTTACGTAGTTGTTGGGAGGATAAAGCCATATGTGTTGAGCAACCGTCAGACATGCCAGAAAAATAGACTCATCCCAAACATCTTTCACTTGAAACCCCTCCAGTCTAAATAACGGACTTAGTGGTTAAGGTTCGGCATCTCTGGTCTCATTAACCGCCCCGCCCAGCGGTCTGTTTAATGGGAGGATGGCATGTCTGCAGCAGATCTGCTCAGTGCTGGAGATAAAGTTGGAAACCCCCTTCGTTTGGGTGGAGACTGGAGACCAGAAACAGACGCTGTTTCCATAAAGTGACAGTCGAGATAAGCTATTGACAAGCTCCCGTCCCGCATGCTCGCCCTGCAGAATTTTATTTGGTGATCTTAAATCTTGTCCAAGCTGGAAATGTCGCAGCAGACGTCTCTTCGTGCATCAGTCATATCCAGTTTATTGACTTTACACCAAGTGGATCCATTAAATTACCTTTCATTCCTGTAATTGCAAAATGAAGCACTGCAGTTTCTCTGTGTCAACAGCATGTGGGTGCTCTATAATGAAAAACTACATGATTTACGACCCTCACCCTCCCCACCCCCTGCCCACTGAAGATGATACATGGCCCGTTTACAGCATCTACATATCCTGAACTCTTGCAGGGACCTGGATGAATGCACTGTGTCTCACAGGACCATAAATCTGCCCTTATTTTGTCGAGATCTATTGTCTGACACTCCCTGAAGTGTGCCCTTGCTGCGGGAGGCTCCATCATGATAAGTAGCTGCGTGGTGTTATAATGGTTGAATTGATGAGCACTAATTGGCATCAAGAGACTGCCAGTAATGGACTTTAACGACAGCATTCCACTTGAAGCTTAAATCAGATGGATTGATTAGGAAGATAGCATGTGTTCAGCTGCAGCCCATTTACTGATGCTAACAACATCAGCTTTGCTTTGTCAGTCAACTGTAAATTTGTTTTTTAATGGAAACGACTCTTTTAAAGGTCAGTTTCCCTCTATATCCCTGTATGTAGAGTTTTGTCTGGTATAATGCATAAAAGTGAGACATACTGAATGAATATAGATTTTGTTATCTAAAGTGATTTTGTATAGCTTTCCCATATTAAAACATGCTGTGTATAGATGACAGATTTTGCCTCGCCATACGTTCCAGTCCGTGATAATCTAAAAGCTAACAACTGCATAGACAGTCAGAATAAATGGAAATTGGTGACATTTACATCAAAACTTCAGTCGAATATTGTCCTTGTTGTGCTTTGAAAGCCATTTATCTTTAAACTTTTAGGTTTCTCATGAGTTTTATCCTGTTTTCAGCTTCCTGACTGTACTTTTTCAGTAAATCCACCAGTTTTTTTGTGGTTCATGCTTAAAACATTGAATAATTCTCTTAAACCATAAAGGAACATTTAATCCATAAGTTTATCTGAAAATCTCTTGTGTAATTAAAGAGGTGAGAGGACTTTTTCGAGCGCCTGTAGCTTGCTGTTAGTGGACGGTTCAGTTAGTCCACTGTTTCTGAATGAGCATGTGTTTGGTGTGTATACAGCATAATGTGTGTGCTCTGCTTTGCTGACTCATCACGCGTTAATCCCTGGTGGCCTCTCTCCTGTCAGTGACCACACACACACACACACACACACACACACACACACACACACACACACTAACAGTGCCCATAGGCTGCTGAGGTGGAAGGTCAGGCTCCCTCGGGGCCAGCAGAGGACTCAATGAGTAAGTGAGTGTCAGCTGCCAGTAGCAGTTTGTGCTGAGAGAACAGTGTAGAGAAAGAGAAATGTCTTCCAGTATCCATCAGCCTGCAGCGGCCTCTGCACCGCTGGGGCCTGCGTGTCCACACAGGAACACCACACTGAACACTGCTGTCTGTCCTGGCTGTGGTTTGCTCACAGATACTCAGTGTATGGATTGAGGATGTTGTGGGTCCAGTCTCTATATATCGCACATGAATGCACATTCCCAGAGCTTCTGTCACTACAAATAAGCTCTCAGCCTGTGGGAAACGCTGTTAAATACATCGCATCTGGGAAAAGAATGTGTGTGGCACCAGAACAAGTACTTTGAAGGTGGATTCATTTCATCTTCAGTTGGTTGTGGTGATTTTGATGTCCCCCCAGAATACCTGATACCTGTGATGATGCAGGCATACATTAACTGTATACTAAACTAAAACTTGAAATGTATAATATGAAATTAACTGGAACTGACTGCTTCACTCATATAAATTTAGAAGGAAGGAAGAGGAAAGATATGATGCTACAAAAGCATGTGAGTTATTTTTCCAATTTTAATGGAAATTTTGCATCAGAAAAGAAGACTAAAAGTCTAAAAGTCAGCAGTCGTGGCAGCAGCTCTGTAGGGCTGTGCTTAGCGGTGCTTTGAATGCTGAAAGCAGCATTCAAACATGCTCACAATGACACTGCTAACATGCTGAGGTTCAGCAGTTCTGTTCACTATCTTAGTTTAAGCATGCTAACTTGCTGCTTTCCTGTTTTATATATTTTATAGCAGCTCTTTGAGGCCGACCCTAGCAGTGCTTTGAGCTAAATGCTAACAGTAGCATGCTAACCCGCAGTGGCAGGGTTAAATTGCTGATGTTTAGCAATGTTCCAATCTTAGTTTAAGCATGTAAACATGCTAACGCTAGCTAATTACAACTGAACGGTGGCTGAAGCTGACTGGACATGACATGTCTGCATGCTTGTGTGAAATACTGTCACATTTTTTTTATCTTAAGGGATTTCCATTGACAACCACTGAAATATGAAAAAAGCTGATATTTTTATTTGATCCTAATGATAGGTCCATTTATGCACAATGTATCATTAACCCATAGCTTCTACACATGCAGTTATTCATCCATCTTCATGGTTTTCACATGCCTTTAGTAAAACTAACTCCACAGCCGTCACCAAACGTCTTGACTGCGTCAGACAGACGCCTCTTCAAGCTACGTTCTTTTAACCAGCATTTTTGTTTGAAGTGGCTGAATTGATCTTCACCGGTGAGATCATGTCGATGCAAGTCAGACGCAGGAGTGTGTGCCGTGAGTCAGGGAGGTGGAGGGAGGAGAGCGCTGCTGGCAGAATCCAGAGGAAACAGGAGCTAGGTGAGGGAGTCAGATGACTGCTGAAGTGGAGAGCATGAAGACACGGTGGCTGAGCTGACGTGGCTCTGCAGACCGCAGTATTAACATCCTGATGACTGCTTTCAAATATCCTATTCAGCAGCTTTTTGTTTTTCCCTTTCATGACTGATGGTGCACTCATTTTCCAGATATCGACAGAAACAATTTGCGCTGTGGAATAAACCAACCAAAATTATGTTGAGGACAGTGTCGTAACCACTGAAGGAAACGCTGATGGAAATTTTAAAAAGCGGCCTCTTTGCTCCCCATACAGAAACTGATGGTGAAAAAGAAATGCTATTACAAATAAGCAAAGCGCTGCATTTGGATGGCTCATGTAGACATGTGGCATTTATTGTACCAATATAAAGTATCAATTTAAGTGGAGCTTTGCACCACCACTCTATTAGTCAGCAATGCTTCACAAGCCGATGAAATCTTAACTAAATGTGCAGAATACCCAACTGTGTGACAGGATGTTGAACGTATACGTTTGATTGCATACAGAAGAGTAGAAATGTCTATAAAACATCATTAACGAGCATCAAGGCCTTTGTTTTTGTTGAAGGGACTCCCAAGATCAGGTGCCTGCTAACAATATCTGTGCATTACCAACCATTTAGTGAGTGTTCTGATCATGCGGAGATTCAGAGCCAAACTAATACAGGCAGAGACCAGCACACAGAAATTAAAGAGTTTTTCTGTGTAGTGCACTGTGGGCCATAAAGTCAGTATTGTGGTCCCTCATGCTTTTATTTACCCACTCACACAGCAGTGAGTGAGTCACACTGACTGCTAAATGAGCATCAAGCTATTCATCTTGTGCGAAGAAATGAAGTGAACAAATTTCCCCATTTGAAAGGAATGAGCCAAGAAGTAAAAGTCAGAAAGTAAGTGGAGGTTTCCGGCTAGAATACACTACAGCTTCGTTCTGCATGTGCAAAAGCCTTGCACCTCCACTTAAATGCAAATAACGACCAGGGAAAGTTCATGTGAACTCTGACAGCTCAGTAAGAGGTGTGTTTGTCCAGTCAGGTGAGTGAAGATGAGATACCTGAGTGATGAAGATAATAGTCATCCATCCATTGCATGGCCTTACTACAAAACATCTACCTGCAGCTGATTTATTCATGGAATTGCCAGACCTCAATGTGCAAGTAGTAGCACATACTGATAGAAAAAAACACTCCTCTGTGGGCTACACCACTTGTCAAAACTGAACACTTATTTCTCATTGTTGCTCAGTTGTGTCCTTGCTCACAGCTTGTGATCAGGTATTTTTTTCCCAGTGTGTGTCTGTCCAAAATGAAAGGGCATCTGGCTGTGTTGTACATCACTGCTGCCTCTTGTGTAATGGAGAAGGTTCCGTCTTTACCTTAGGCTTTGTGTTTGGCGCTGACGACAGTCGAGGATCTTATCTGTGCCTGCGCCGGAAGACCTTTCCGTCGTAATCGCAGCAGGACAATGGTGCTATATTGAGAAAGCAATAAACATAAGATTGCTTATCTGTTATTGAGCTCATAGCACATGAAGAGGCTGAATTAGTTATGTGCATTATGTGCTTTGACATTTCAAACCAGGATAGTGAGTGGATGTGATGGATGGTACCATAGAGACCAAGTGTGTTTGTTGGGCCTAAGTTGTGTCATGTTAGTGAATACAGACCTAATCTGTGTGAGGATCAGCGCTGTAGTCATGGTCTGTGCCTTGAGCTTCACATTAGAGACACCTTCATCACAAACAACACCAGCAGGTTATTGTTATGCTGGATTCTTGACAGTCAGTATGCAGGAGCAAACAAAACCACCACATAGACAATGGGTTTACCTTTAATAGTGAATCATGGGAAGATTTATGAGCTGCAAATGCTATATGTAACTTATGAAAGCAGCATTGGGCAACCTGAACCAATGTGATTTCTGTGGCCACTTTGGAGCAGTGAAAACAAGCTATAAACACCAAATTAATATATGAGTGAATATGTCAAACCTGTTAGCAACAGGTGCTTTAACTGCATTGTAACATCACTCCATATATTATCATCTGAAAATGCAACATCTAACAACAACAAATGCAAATGTGTGTGACCATCAACCTGAATGTGTTGATGAACGCAGTGAGCTCACCTTCCACCTGAAAACCTAAAATGAGTTTTAGGCTGTGTGGAGTGCTACATTTGCCTTGGCTAATGAGCATGTATCAAACTGAATATATTTAGTCTACTGTGGGCTTAAATACCCACTGAAACAGCATCTTATCTTCTTGATTGGATGTGTTTCCTGCAGAGGCAGGATGTCAGGGCGAGGCGCATCAGATAGCTCAGCTGTGTAAACTGATGGGATTTCATTTAATGAGAGACGACAGACTTATGTGATGTTGGGGATGTTTTACTAATTAAAATTTAATTTACACTTCTGATGCAGCTTCCTGCTTCCCAGAAAGGAAAAAAAAATATTGTGAGACAAAGTCTTCTATACAGGCTGCAAGTGTGCTCATCTCAGTGTGTCAGCTGCAGGTGTCATCCATCATCGCGTGACTGTGTTGATGATGCTGAACTCTTGTCTGAGTCAGCGTGGCCTCTATATTTTGTTGGTTCTTGTTAGAGCACATGGCACAGCTTTCACCCTGCTGCTGTCAGAACAACTCGAACGTCCGTTACTTGTTTCTCTGATAGCTATTGTGAAGGTCCTTTGTGCCTCTGTCCAGTGCAGATGCTGTTGCAGTTTCTGGATGACAGTCAATTGGAAAATGCGATTAATTGCTTTCTTTCCGAGAGCTGAATGAGAAGATTGATGCCACTCTCATGTCTGCACATGTCTCTGAAAAAGTTGGACAAAACCAGGCTAGCAGTTCCCCCTGTTTCGTCTTCCAAAGCTAAGCTGATAGCCTTCTGGCTTTAGTTTCATATTTCACATACAGATTCTCATCTTACTCTAGCATCACCTACCTCACTGTTTACTGGGTGTTACTGGGCCACATTTCCTTCAGTTTTGATAAATTGAGCAAATCTTATCTCTTGACTCCTTTGAAGCTCTTCATTTTGTCAGTTCCTGTGAGTTCTGTGAAACAAAACTAATACAAATGATGTGTGTGCTGTTTTCCAGGCTGTATGCTGTGTTTCGGCCAGTCGGCCTTCTTCCGCTTCAACCACCCTGAAGAAGCCTTCAGGATGAAGAGCATGGTGCCCCAGGGAGGAAGCATCTCCTCCGCGGACTACAGACTGTGTCCAGGTACTGTATGATCAAACATGCTCATATGGCTCCATTCAGTATTTGACTGTATTTTCAGCCTGTTTTCACTCAGCAGTGCTCCCTTAAACATCATGTCAGGGCTTCCTTCTTCCACAAACACAGGCTGGTGTGAATAAAAACACACTGACCTTTTGTCTCATGAATAATAAAGCCTAAAAAGACAAGTTCCCTCCTGAGGTTCCAGTTTCAGCTTGCCCTGTGTGAATGAATGGGCCGGATTGTTACAGACGGGTGATGAGGTGGAGCAGCAGGGCAGTGTGTTTTACAGGAGGATGTTTGCACAGCAGTAAACCCGTGGACCATTTTTCCTTCTTTTTATAAGCTGGCAAGAGTGGAAGAAGTGTAGAAGCACAAGGCGGTCTCGAACAGGAGATTAATTTGGTGATAATACAACACTGGGGTGATATATGGCTGCAATTAACCTGCAATTTGAATTTCTTGGCAAGTTTTGCTTTTGTTTTGATTATTAATAGTTTTTTCCTATATTTCTTGCTTTAAAGACAATACATTTGAGTAAACCCACCTCAAGAATGTACTGAATTGGTTTCAATGACTTTCCCTCTCTGAATATTATGTAGCAAATAGAAATTCCTGATCATTTTTAAGCCCCAAAATGGTCACATTTGTAACTACATTAAACACATGCATAATTTTCCTATTATGCCTTTTCGCGGCTCTGTTACAGGACCGTTGTTTTCAGTCAGCCTTTAAAATGCAGCACCCGTTGAACCCTGCAGCCTCACTGGTGCCCTGCTGGGACCTGGTGCTGGAGTTTACGCCATGCATGTTTTATGAGCATCTCATTCCTCTGCGTCTCCAGGCAAAGTTTTCAGCTTCTTGTGTGCGTGTGTACGTTTGTGTGTGTGTGTTTGTGTGTGTGTGTGTGTGTGTGTGTGTGTGTGTGTGTGTGTGTGTGCGTGTGTGTGTTCTGAGCGCCCCTCCTGGCACCTGCACAACTGTAAGTCTACCTTTTCTTGGCTGGCCCTGCGATCAGGGATCTGTCATAGCAACTTGTTATTTCCCTCCATTTGACGCTGCCTGCCATTGGGGGATAAGTATAGCGCACAGGCATGCTGGCTGCTGTGGACTTCCTGATCCAGCAATGAAAACCTTCCGTTGTTTAGAAACGTACCATTTTCCTCAATTATGCATTCCTGAGTTGCATTCAAATGAAATGTGCATATACCACTCCCATGATAATCTCTGTATATCTGTCATATCTACTCGGAAACACAAATTACACTTCTTATCTGTGTATATAAATTCTGAAACCAGTGCGATATGGAGGGGACACCCAGCTAAACCCAATTAACTTACTTTTTATGAAGATATACATTTTCCTTCTTTTCTGTCTTCTTTCACCTTTTGGGGTGAAGAGCTCAGTGTTGAAGTAAAACTAATGTATAAAGTGAAAAGGACACTGTATTCCTTGAACATGTTCCAGTGACAGTTTCTCAAAAAGGGGGAAAAATAAAACTTCCTCTGGATTTTTGGCATATGTGGGCCCATAGAGCACTCCCATTCCTCTGGCTGAGCCAGTTGGCTCAGCACACACGCATTATTGGAACAGAGATAATTTACTGACGTGGATCTTTGAGTCTTTTTTATTTTTATTGGACATAAAGGTTCACATTTTGGCACTGTTTCATTCCTTGTGGCTTGAACAGCACCCTATTAAAGTACATCTCAGTGCCCAGCACCACAATATATAACTAATAAAATAATTACCAGGGAATGAGAAACTGTACCTCCTTATGTTCAGTGGTGGATTTCCCCCGTCGTCTGCCGAATTGAAATGACCTAGTCTTGGTCTGGGGAGGATGTTTAGATGGAATGGACAGTGGAGACAGACCAGGCACTGGAGTCAAAGACCTGATCCCTCATGGCTTCCCACTCTGTAACAGTACCATACAGTACATGTTCTGTGCCAGGCATTAAAGTTGGATCTCTGCAGTGGTGGACCAGTGCTTTTCCCTCTGCACCACCTTGAAACCTAAGTAGAAATAGTAGTAATTTCACTTTTTTTCCCATTCAGGCTGAGTTTATGCAAATAAGTATTAGAAATATTAGCCTTTCTTGCAGAGACCAGTTTTAAGTTTCTGTTGACCAGCTGAACTCGTATCATCAATGGCTTTAAATCAGCCAGACAGATACTTTTATGATCAAAAGGTGCTCATCTGCCCTCACAAAGTCCCTTTATGTTCCTGTTATGGTACATTTGTGCAAAATGTACTGTTCATTATAAAAATGTCCTCTTCCTGTGTTATGTTTTTGATTGTGTGAAGCACTGCAGCGTTACTGTACCTTTGTGATGCCAGTCACACTCACCTGTCTGTTGTTGTGGCGAGCTTTGCCAGGACAGTGACAGCCCACTGACCAGCTGTCTTTCAGCTACCACCTCTTCACTGATTGGATGTTTCCTGTGCCTCTCTGTCAGGCCAGCAGACTTCTGTGTGGCTCTGAGCTGCTTTCTTAAAGTGGCCAACGGCTGGTGTTTCAGTATCTTTTTCAGAGACTATTTATAAAGCTCCCGTTCCATTCTGCTGTCTGCCATCTCTGCAGCCTCCCTCCCTGGGTTTCTCCTGCAGTCCCTCCCTGCACCCAGCCACCGTCCTTCTGTGTGTTGGCCTTGCTTTTCAGTAGAAGGCCTTTATCTTCCTGTAATTTGGCAGCTGTATCTGCCACTGGCCGCTTGACAGTCAGCAAAAAGCAGTTCTTAGGGCAGGACCTGAATGCTCGTGATGCAGCTGCTTGTTATTGTGTTTGCGGTATGGCATCTCCACATGTTGAAAAAAGTATATTAAATAGTTAAAAATGAACTCTACCTTGACCAACTACCACAGTCCAGTGCTGCTTACACACACAGAATAATCCGATAATTTCATAGTGCTACACTCACAGCCCTTCCCCCTTTTTTTCTTGCTTTATGAGTACTTTTTCTTCCCCTTACTTTACTTTTGATACTTGCATTTTGCTGACAGAACACTGCCCTGGGTAGTATTCAAACATCTTCTCTCCATGGAAACTGTTCTCGTTAAAGCTAAAGTGTTCCTCTGATGGTCAAATCTAATTATGAGAAGCTGCATTGTGGCCTGGCACTGCAACTGGATGACAACAGTGTTTCTCATGCCAGTAAAATATCAGTGTAATAGTACAATTTGTAGTCCAGAAGGGTATTTTGTTGATGCTTTCTCCTATGTCTCATCTAAAACTAACAAAATCTGCATTATAGACAGAATAACAGTGACAGGCCATAAAATCCACGGCTGCGACTTCTTAAAGCATCGCTGTAAATCTCGCAATAGTTCCCATCACCCTGGACAGGAAGCGCTTTGTCAAGGTACCCATGACACTGGAAGTAAGACGATGTCGCCTTCAAAATAAATTATATTTCTCATTTGAGGAGAATGGAGCGTTTCGGGGAGCTTTTCTTCCGGGCGATCTGGACTTATATTTGCTTTTATGTGTTCATTAAATGTGTGCTTTTAAAGCCAGTATCCAATATCCCATCAGACTACAAGTGACAATCTTTTATTCAACACGCTCGGTCAGGACTGACTTAGATTACATAAGGCTGTCACGCTGACATGGACATTACAATATAAGATGTATTGTTTACTTGATTTAGCGATGATAGCGCATTTACAAAAGTACTAACGTGGATAGAAATTATATTAGGTTTTATTTTGAAAAGAGTGGAACCGGAAAAAAGTGTTACGTTTTAAAGAACTTGACGCCAGCGGTACTGTAGGCAGCAGCGGTTCCTAGCACCCCAACCCCGGCTAAAACATTACATCGGTAGTGAATCTCCATATCTCCCTCGGTGTGTATAGAGCCAGGCACGGCAGGGCTCCGTCACACCCGGTCTGTAAACGGTGTCCGGAGGATGTGGGCCTCAGTGTGTGTCATATAGCAGGTGAACCGCACTGACACTCACCGGGGCGCAGTTTTATTTCTTCATGTGAGTAACGTTAACCCTACTGCTTAATGCCTGAGCTTTGGGAAAGAGAAGTGAGACGAGCCGGTCACACGCTGAACTCCATTAAGAATTTGTCGATTTTATGTTCATTTGCTTTATTGGAAAGGTGCACACGACGGAATACATCAGTACATACTTAATCTGAGTCATTGCAATTTTATTGCTTATTCAGCATACAGGTTGTCAATAAATATGTTTTTTTTATTCGGAAAAAAAACAGTTTTTGTAGCTTTGATCACAATATCACTGTCCTGTTGAGGAGGCATTTAGGGAATGGCAGAAAGACGTATGTTGAAGCAACTACAGCTTATTGATGGAATGATTGATTAGAATTGATGCCGACTTGTAAAGATCCTCACATGTAATAAAGTGTCTCGAGACGTATTTTATCAGCCACTCCGTTTTACCGAAAGGAAAGCCGACATTAAATTGCCAGATTTTCAAATGAAGTTTGGAATGGGGTTCTCGAGGCGATATTGTATCCCATGACATCATTGCATGGGCTTTCTCTTAGCAAACGGTTGCTTTTATTTTTGTCACCCCACCCCCCTCGTTTTTGGCTCTGTACATAAACATCAAGCCGGTATGTTTGTGACATTCAGTGTGTGACATGTGCGCGCCGTGATGCGTTATTGTGACGGTCCTCAGACCTTAACACTGTATAATTTGCATGTGAATGTTTTCGGATTTAATTGTGGTCAGGCTGTCATGAAGGCAGAGCTTCATTGTATGGCACAGTCATTATAGGGGAGAAGACAGGAAGCTGCTGCCATCTCTGTTGAGCAAGCACAGCTTATGTATTATTTGTGAAGCTTGTATATTTTAAAGCAGATTTGCTCATGGGAAATCTCTCTGACATCATCTTCATGAAGAGACCAAATTGACTAGTGTGATTTAACTCTCGTCTGTCCTATGGTTGTGATGTCAATTCTACAGTCATTTATTTATGATTTCCTAATGTTATTACATCACTATTGGACATGACAGCTCTATTCTTCTGTTGTCCTCTGTCACCTCTCAGCATTTGCACTGATGACTCCATGCTGCAATTATCTATGTTTCCATTTAAACAGACAAGAAGTCCATTTAAACAGATTTCATTTAGCGTTAATAAAACCTGATCTGTGCTCTGATCCCTGCCTCAAGGCCATGCTGGTGAATCTTCCACCGAGATTGTGTGTTTCTGCTGTAATAATCTACTATGCTGACAGTAGAGAGAGACGGTTAAGATTAGATTACCCTGCCTGTGTCCTATGCTGCTTTTGGGCCACACAGTAATTTGGTTATGTAGGCACATTTTCTCCTGATCCCTATCCAGTGCCCAGGCCTGTCAGTCTGCTCATCTCCTCCAATGTGTCCTTTCTTCTTTCCTCACCACTCATCCCTCCTCTGCCCTCATGCTTACCTGTCTTTCATGGCCTCTACACTGAGCTGGAAAACATGGATTTGGTGATGATTCTGAACATATCTCAGATATCAGGGACAAAGTTACGGCTGGGCATAGATGTTCTGAAATATAATGAAGGTTGAGGACATTTTGTTCAATTATCTGAGGAGGTCAGGGAATGCAATTTATTTTCAGAATTTCCTTACAAACACATCAAGTATTGTTGTTCAGCCTTACTGGACTGGAACCCAGATTGTTAGCCTCATTATAGACGGGGTTATGGATGGCCTCCAAATTAGTTATGGAAAACGTAATCAAGGGAAAAGCATCCTGTAAGAAAAATACAGGCAAATATGAGAAAGTTGTGAAAATGCATGTAGTTTCACTTGATGTAGTTGTAGTTTTTCTTGAAAACCTGTAGGGAAAAGACAGGTAAGGTAAGGTCATTTAGAGGATTTGCATTAGGTCTAATACTGTAGATGGTAGGTTATCAATAGATAATACAGGATTACACTCTTGGAGTAAGAGTCATTGAAAGACAAAGGATGACTTTGTAAAGCTCTATGTGAAAAAACACAAAGGGCTACGTTGGTCGGGGTGTGTTGCTTCAGATACTAGTTCACTGGTCCATTGTTGTAAGACCTGGTGTTATTTTGCTGGAGCCCTCAGTGTTAGGACCCCGACCATGGATGGATTTCTCTCTTGAAATGAATGAGGAGGCTATATTTTGAGACGGCCTTAATCCTGGTCTGATTGCAGCCTAATGACCTCTGTTTTATTGAAGCGTTTGCTTTGGAGGAAAGGCCATTCCAACATTTTGCTATGTTGAGATTTGATAAATTGTATGAATATGTTCCTGGTTTTCCTCAGTTTGAGGATAGAGACTCCCAGAGACCACCAATTAGGAAATTACATGTGACTTCTATCTATTTTGTGTCATTTATATTTTTTGTTTTCTAAGACAAAGTTGTTTTGTCTGTCTTCCTGCCCTCAGACACAGAGAGCTTGGTCAATGGGAATCATCAGGACAGTCCAGGCCAGTCTCCCCCAGCTCCGGGAGAGAGAGTTCAGTCTGAGCACAGCGCAATTGTCAGCTCTATTGAGAAGGACCTCCAGGACATCATGGACTCCCTAGTCATGGATGACCCCCAGCCTTCTTCCTCGGAGGGCAAAAAGCCTCCTGGAGCCCAACCCATTCCCCACTCCCCTCTGTCACCCATGGTCAATGGAGGGGGCCGGTATCTGCTGTCCCCTCCTACCAGCCCAGGGGCCATGTCTGTGGGGTCCAGCTATGAGAATACATCCCCTCCCTTCTCTCCTCTCTCCTCACCCTCAGCAGCCAGCAGTGGGAGCTTTACCAGCCCATCTCCGAGTGGAGGACCCCAGGACCAGAGTTCTTCTCTGCCGCCAGTGCCTGTACGCTCCTCTAGCTACAATTTCACCACCCAGCCTCCGCCTGTACCCCAGCCACGGACCATACTGCCTAACTTTAGCAGCGGTGGGGTGGGCCAGAAGGTTCAGGAAAGCCCCAGGTTGCAGAGGAAGGTCTTAATCGAGGCTCCACCAAGCCCTAAGCCAAGCCGCAGAGGGCTAGGTCAAGATGGCTCTGAGAGCCCACGACAAACCCCTCTTTTGTCCTCTACTGAATCTCTCAGTAGTAGAAACATTGTGCCAAGTAGCCCCAGACTCACTCCCAAATTTCCTACCTGTCCATCCCCATCGCCCTCCAGTCCCAGGACCAAGACAACCACAGTGCTCCAAGAAAGGCCTGCCAGCCCTTTCAGAGAGCAGACCAGTCTAGCTGATTGCTCCCTTACCTCCAGCCCCTCCAGGCAGCTTTCCCAACCCACCAGAGCCTTCCAGCCTCCTCTGGACCCCATTGTCCACATCATTCAAGGATCGCCACTCCAGCAGCATTCACGTTCGCTGCAGCCCCCTGAAAGCCCTCGCATGGCCAGGAGAAACATGGAGCTGAATGGTGGCAGTGGAGGGGGCAGCAGTATGAGAGAACTGCCACCTCTTAGCCCTTCAATGGCTCGGAGAGGGGTCCCGGTACTCCCAGGGGCGCTTCCAGGAACAGTCCCCACATTGAGGACTCCAGATAGCCCCTCAGGTCTTGGCAAGTTTGTCCCAGAGAGTCCAAGGATCCGACGTAAGTCCGGATCTACATCCGAGGAGTCAACATGTAGTAGAGGTATCCGAGCCCGCAGTCCGTCACCTACTTCTATGATGATGGAGGGTGGTAGTGGAGGTGGAGTACGTAAGGCGAGCTTTGGGAATTCCCTGTCACCTGCTTACAGTCTGGGATCCCTGCCTGGCTCGTCCCCTGTAGCCAGTCCCAGGACCCATAGGAAGATGTCTGCAGGGAGACTCCACCCTGGCATGAGGGAGAGGAAGAACAGCATCACAGAGATCAGCGACAACGAGGATGAACTCCTGGAGTACCACCGACGACAGAGAGAGGAGCGGCTTCGAGAGCAGGAAATGGAGAGACTGGTGAGTTGGGAACACACGGCAACATTTCATTCATGTTTTATCTGGACTTAAAGGTCAAAGCAGATTTATACGGGGTTAGTACCCATTTCTTGAGCTGATCTGGCAAATGCCAAATATAATATTTTACTCATGACTCTGGGGCAGTTTTACAACTGAGTTGTTTGTACCTGCTATTTTTTTCACATTTAGACAGATATTGAGATGTTTCCAAATCAGTCTTGGGAATAGGGCTCACTTTTGACAAGCTGTTATTTTCTTGATAAATTGCTTAAATGATTAATTGACTGTCAAGTTTTTATCTAATTATTTTGTCAATCAACTAATCACTTCTGTATCGGCAGTTGTATTTATATAGGCCTCAATCACAAATTTATTTTAGAGGAATTTACCATCTGAGCAACAGAGGACGATCCACTTTGTATTTGTAGGAGTGTGGGACTGTAAGTGGAAGGTAGCTGGTGTTTACATTCATCTCTGCAAGGTGCCCTTGAGCAAGGAACTGAAAGTTAAGTTCATCAGCATATTAAAATGACTGCAAAATGACTGAATAACCAAAGTCTCATTTATGCAATCCTGTGCTGACTTCATCCAAAACACATTTGACCTCTTTCATCAGAGTCCTGCTCAAAACTCCTGGTGGGAACAAGGATTTTGAAAAACTGATTTATTTAGCAATATTTTGGTGTTTTGAGGCGTAGTGAATGTGCTGGTATTGATGAGCTGTGGATCATGCTGCTCAAGTGGTTTGGGAAGTTTGTGCTGATTTTTTCTTGTTAAAATAAATCTGTTGAAATTATTATTATTTTTTTTTTTGCAAAAGTAAGCTTACATATGATTTCATATTTTATCTGACAAAGAAAATCTTTGCAGTGAGACGTGAGAGGATTTTGCTGAGGATCATCAGAAACTTCCCCCAAGCACCTTCTAACCCACCGAACAGAATTTCATTTTTATGATTGTCACCAGATGAATTCCAGTTACGATGAAATGTTGTAAATATTGTTGCAGAGGCTTCAGTCAGTATGACCTCCTGGAAGAGGGTAGTGTAACAATTGCAGCATCTCCATGTTTGTTTGGAAAAGGAGGAATAACCAGGCCTGTAAGCCATCTCAGTGAACTGTCTGTAACTCGGCTGTCTGCTGTCTAAACTGCTGCTGACATGCAGTGTCACGGTGCCCAGATGAGCCCATAGCAACCGCATTGTTTGTTGTTTCCTAAACTGAACAGAGGGGGGAGGGAGCGCCATTAGACATCTTGACCTTGTCTGCCAGTCTGAATGAAACTCCTGAGACAAAGTCCTTATAAAAGTCTTTTTATGTGTTTATGCCTGCATGAGAAGGCGTTTGTCCGCCTTGCTTGTAATTACAAAATGGGTGTTTTTTTAAAGTGTGAGACTGAGTGACGGCAGCTCAGCTGGAGGACTGAGACGACGTGTCCTCTGGTCATGCACTGGTACCTCCTAT
Source organism: Chaetodon trifasciatus (assembly GCA_037975065.1). Classification (NCBI taxonomy): domain Eukaryota; kingdom Metazoa; phylum Chordata; class Actinopteri; order Chaetodontiformes; family Chaetodontidae; genus Chaetodon; species Chaetodon trifasciatus. The sequence continues at coordinate 3,236,490 of JBBMOE010000004.1, forward strand.
AGAGACATGGCAGCACCAGATCCTTACACTGAGACTGTGTTTAACCCTTAGCAGCAAAGTGGGCTGTATGCTATGAGGCCAAAGAGAGAGAGAGAGAGACGCTCAAGTTAATGGTCAGGGCTCAGGTTAGGTTATGGTTGGCCATCACAGAGATAACCTGGGGCTATGGTTAGGCTACCCCAATTTCACATAGCGCTCCCCTCGCAAACTTTAGGGGAAAAGTCGAGGTATTTGTGTAATCCCACAGATGTCTTATGACTGCACCAGTTCAGAAAAAGTTTGCAAACATTGCACTTGGACATCGGTTTCACCCCAGGAAAATAAAGTGAGTGAGTGTGAGTATACAGAGAGAGTTCTGAGGCCATAAATGGGGCTAGGTTTAGGGTTAACATGGCTTTTATCAAACATAACTCACCACAAACCCAACACCAGGGCAAGTTACTGTAAACATCAGTTTGACAAACTAAGGCGAGTTGAGAGGCGGCCTATGAGAATGAACACGAAGGAGCCGTTTCTACAAGAAAGATGGAGGGGTGACATGAGAAGAGAGTCTAGATGTATAATATATATGCTGCAACCTACATTTCATGGGAGCTCTAGTTCATGTATACTAAGTGATTGTTTCGCTTGATAAAAATCATGAAATGTTCCAACAAATTCTGACAGCAAACACTGTAGGAGATGCTCATTCATCTAAAAATATGAATAGTAAACACCTGAAACACATTTCACCTTTTGTGAAAGGTCAAATAAGTAGAATATAACCCTTCAGTGACAGAAGCCAGCAGCACAGTGGCTAGGACTTCAGCTCTCTATCAACAAGCAGCCTGTAAAGTTTTTACCTCTGTTTTCTTTGCATGTTCAATAGATTTAACTTATTCCAGAGTTCCCCATCAACCACAGTACAGTCAACCTAAAGGACTGTCATTAGGATGGCTTCAGTAAAGAGTTTTAGTCTCTCGTTACGGTCTACACACTGTTTCACTCAGTAGGAGAAACACTAAGCTGTGATATATGTCGCAGGCTATTTGCACCTCTGCTGCTCATATTAGCCTTCACATACCTCAATCAGTCAAAATCTTGTCGAAAGTTTTCGTTGAAAGCCGCAGCAACCTTTGGACTTGTACAACATACAGCCGCTTAAAAAGAAATATTTACCTTAGATGTGCAAATAGCTCCTGGCACAGAACGCCAAGAACACATTTATGTCAGGTAGATAAGGCGTACAGGGACAGGCGGAGCTGCCTGAGACTCAGGCAGGATTCCTCAGCAGCGCGTTATGTTATTGTATTTTTCGAAGGCAGAAACTCGCAGCTCTTTGAGGAGGCAGGGCGTGGAGCTGCAGGGCCTGTAATTAGTCACAGTTGACTCACTGTCATGACAGATTTTTCTTGCCCAGGAGCGTCTGCATTTAAATCACTTCACACACAGCCTGCTACTCATTCATACAACTGATTACCAGAAAACAAAGTTATGTGAACAGTGAGTGTCGGAGAGGTTGATTCAGGAAAGCGAGTCTTATTGTGAAATCAACAGGAGTACACAGCTCAGAGGCAGCGGGAGGCTGCTGGCAGACTGCAGCTACTCTCACACTCATGTGCTAATAAATATCAGGCTGTTGAACTTTGGATGGGTTTTAGCCTGTTGGTGCTGACATGCAGTTTAATTACATTGTATAATTGATTCATAACTCATTGGTCATGAAGTGCTTAACCGAAAATATTTGTAGTTTCAGGCTTTTTCACAGTGATTAGTCGAAACTTTAGGAAATACCACATACTTTTTTTAAAAGCACAGATTCACAATATTGAATATTAGCAAAGACATGGTTAGAGGCACCCTCAGTCCCATTTGGCCAAACCCTGTCAGTGAGTTAAATCTCAGGAGTAATTATTAAAATGTTGAGCTTGATAGTTCATTCTTCTACATTGTAACTCAGGGCCAGTTTACTGCCTTTTTCCAGAGCTTTCAACTGCAGCTCACAATCTGAATTTATCGGTAGGACAAAATAGACCATGATGGGAGATTTTTTTTCATCTAACCAGTAACATGATTTTTGAATCGAGTAATGCCTTGTGTGCACATGTAGAACACGGTTCAGAGGAGGCCTGAAAGCTCTTCAGCTTCACATGCTAAATGGTGAAACTGACGTATTCTTTGAAGATTCCTCTTACAGAAGATAAAGTGCAATCCAAGGCGCTCTGAAGACGCTGCCAAAGGCCCGTTTGAAGGTGTTTTTTTTTTTTGACATTTTATTCTGAACACGGGCCTGCTCCTGCTTTTTCACACTATGACTGCAGGGTGTTTTTAAGTGCACATGGTTATATTGCGCTCCTATGGAAAAACAGATTTGAATGGCTGGCTCTTGGTGGTGTTGACATGCAGTATGTTGGTATGATACAACTAGTTGTATAGACAATCCGCTGGACTGTTTACAGTAAAACTGTGGAGCTTTGTCTGTTAACATATCTCATTATCCACTGAAGATGGGGTTAATAATGATGATGCGTGTACTCAGCATGTCAAGTGGCTCATTTTATAATGATGTACTAAAAAAGTGTAGGAGAAATAGCTAAAAATTAGCATCAGTGCCATAGCTGTCACTGAGGTCTGGACGTCAGTTTTATAGCAGGGTCCTCTTTTGTTGTTGTTGTTGTTGTTGTTTCCTGAGAGATGTCAGGCATTGATGTAATAAATCCAGTGTTTTTATAGGTCTGCATAGTGTACGGAAATAAATATGTAGAATAACTGCATTTTCCTGGCGTTATTTTGGCAAGCATTGATTCGCAGTCACGGCAGCCCACAGTGAAATGACATGCAAAATGTGAGGGAAGAGGAATCAGAGCGTCGACTGTTAGCTGGTGTGATTTCACTAATGAACACACAGTTCAGCGTTAAAGTCCATTTGAAAACTTTGTTTGGTTTAGCTGTTTAATTGAGCAGCTCCGAAGTGAGTCAGTGAGTGCTTTGTTTCCATGGCAACCAGCACGCCAGAATTCACTAATCTGATAATACTTCAGCCCTGGTTATACTAAAGAAGGATAAACACGTTTAATCCAATTTGAAATAATGTATATTGAATGTAAGACATTTGTTATATCTCCCTGTGATATGTGATGTGAAGCATCTGGGGGAGTACAGGAAAAGAAAAATCCCTTTTCTCTGCCCAAAGACCTTGAGCATCTCACAATTATCTTAGACTGAGAGAAGGAGAAGAGGTAGAATAGACAGAGGTTTGATGGTACAGACGGCAGAGACGACAGATTAAATATGAATTTAAGGGTAGATGGACAGACATTTCTATCCCGACAAGAGAAAAGTAACAGGCAAAACACTGAAAGCTTTCTGAGATTATTCTTATTTTAAAAATGTGCATCAGTCTTAAAACATCAGCTGGAGGCAGGAATGGACACCCATATCGGTCAAATGACATGAAAAACTCCTCCAACAGCATCTGATTCAGCTTCATTCAGTTGTCCTCCGGGGCCTGGAGGTAAGCCCTCTCTAATGACCAGTCTGCAGGGAGGACTGTTTTCCTGTGTCCATCTGATCCAAGCTGTCCAGCCTGGCACTGCTCTCTCCACATGGCCGTCTGTCTGACTGACACGCTGTCTTGGCAAACACACTTGGCATATGAACTGAGTCGCAGCGTGCTTTGCCTGTGGCGGACACGCACACACACACACACACACACACACACACACACACACACACACACACACACACACACACACACACACACACACCGTTCCTCTGTCCACCAAAGATGACCTCATCTTTACTCTGCTGTGAGTTAGATTGCACCATTGGTTGTAATTAGCCGACCACAGGCTGCCCTGTCACCTTTATGAACATACTGGATCAGACTGACGTGTGTCTACTTTGAGGAGGCGTAAAGTGACTTTTTCTCCGTCCTACAGAGTGAATCCTCCTTCGTGCAAAGCATTTCAGCTGCTATGAAAGCTAGAAAGCTTCCCTCTGAGCCCAGAATAGCAAATGACAAAGAAGCTGGAATCCCACTTTGTCAATTGCTATTTTTGAGCTGAGTTTTTGAGTTCGTTTTGACACACTCTGTCTTTGTGAAGAACTCCTGTTTGATTTCCCCTCTCGTTAGCTGGCATGACTTGAATGTGTGGTGATGGCTGGGGGGCGGACTCAGCCTGAGTCCTGTGCAGAAGCAGATCTGTTGTTGCAATCCCGACCGGTTGCTGCTGGAGGTCGGTGAAGGTCACAGATTGCTTAATGCATCTTTGATAAAGGCCTACATGAGGCTTTTTCAAGTCTCTTTGGGCTCAAGTCAATTTTTTTGTGGAGTTGCCCTTGAAATATCAAGGATGCGGCTTCAGAATATTTCGCCTGAGGCAGAGATTTGATTTAGTGGCAATTTAAAAGGAAGTCAAACTCTGGCCTTTATCATCCTCATAGGGCAGACTGCCACCAACAACCTGAGCCAGTCTGCCCATCCCCCCCCCTCCAGCTCTCTTTGTGTCTGCTCTGCTCTGCCATTTTCCAGCCCAGCAGGGTGTCACAAATGTCCACTGTACGTGACACAGAGAAAAGGCTTTCCTGCATGGTTGGAATCTTTGCTCCTGTCCACAAGGATCAGCGGACCAAATATACCCTCATGCCACCGAACAGAACACCATGTGTGTATACCACCATCTTACAGGGCACAACCAAATATGTCCAGCAGCTAATGCGGGACACCAAACCGGCCCACCTAGACTGCCAAATATATCCTGCACCTACACTGATACAGAGTGCTGTATAAACCCACTGACAGCGGGTGGAACTTCATGCTGAAGGGAAGTTTTTGCACAATTGTACATAGTTTTCTGTACTTTACTGTAGAGAAGAAAAGTAGCTTATGTTTAGACTGCAGGATCAACCTACCCATTTGCATGTTTGTGTCAGTGGTTCAAATCATCATGAGGCAGATTACTGTGATTTTTGCTGTTTGTGGTTGAAAACTAAACAACTCCAGCAGATAAGACAGTTGAGCAGAGTCTTGATCTGGGACAGCGATAAATCCGTTTCTCTGCCCGTCCGAAGGAAAGCTGCAGTAATCCAGTCTTGAGACGGCACCGACACATGTGCCTGGTGTGGATTTTCTCCACTGGAAACAAGTGCCAGATTAGGAGGCATCATGTCACTTGATGCACGGCTGCTTTTATTCCCTCCATAATATTGAATTGATGGTCATAGAATAGACAGCAGAGGAGGCAGTGTGAAGCTTCAGCTGGATCTTTAAAACTGTTAGAAGTCTGTTAGAACTGCAGCAGTGCTGTCTGCTGTTTTGTGACCTCGCCACTAGAGGGAGTCATCTAACTGCTCAGTACCACAGCTGAAATTCACCCCATTACAACTAATGGCTATATAGCCAATCAGGCTGAATGTTTATTAAGAGGAAATGAACCAAAAACCATCACAAACACCAGTTACATTATTGGCTCAACCGTGATTGAAATGACTGTTTCTTTCATACTCCCTTATAAATAATGTCCAAGTAAATTTCAAAGACTGCAGTTCAAACATTTGTACATTTTCTCTTTCTTCTTCCTTAGAGAAAAAAAAAAAATTAACAACAATATCACAACATTTGTCTCAATAATACACAGAGAATGCATAAATACATGAGTGGGAATCAGTACTCACACCAACAGTAGCTAATAAATCCTGCAGTGCAGAGACTTGATGTTTCTTGTAAACCACTACTAACAAACCCACATCACCCAGCCTGCTCCATTACACTAATTCCTCGCCCTTTAAAGACCTCAGCGTATCTACATGTTAGACACACTGCTTAAGTGTTTAGTGAGCAGCTTAGATAAATTGGTCCTTTATTGCTGCTGTCCAAATAAATTTCAAACTCCCAGCTAAAACGTTACCAGGGAAAGCACCACCTTTTTCAGGTCTGTGTTTATGTGCTTCTCCTTGATGTGAAATGCATGACAAACCCACCTCACAGTGTGCCCTTATCTGCTGCCTTATTGAACAGTCAAAAGAGAAATAATTACAAGCAGTCAGATTATGTGCAATTATGCTGACTCAAATTCTAGGCTTAGAAGTACTAATGCCTGTTTCAAACCTGTTATCTCCACCTGCAAGTTTTCTGCTTTTAACAGCTGAAACCAAAGTCATTATGGCCTGGATTGAATTCATCAGCCTATTTCAGGTAAGCCCAGCCAGTGCACACAGTGCAAAGTTTGTCTAAAGTTAGCCCCTTTGCTTTTCTTAGAATCAACCAGCAAGCCTCCTCCCACACGAGGAAGTACCTAAACATAAAGATCTCTAACCCCGCCCCCGTTCACAGAGTCCTCACCACCTCTCACAAGACCTGAGCTGGGGGTGGAGGGGGAGTTGGGGGGGTAGGCTGCTTTCCATCTGTCCCAAAGTAGCACAGCCAGTTGTGAAATCACATTACAGTACAGGAGGAGTCGTGTAGAAGCACAGGGAGCAGCTACATCTTCCAGTCTTGTTACAGCGCTGTAGTAGACAGATCCTGAGTGTGTGTGTGTGTGTCTCTGTGTGTGTGTCATGGACCGCTATCGTGTGCCGGGTGGCAGCAGGACTGTACCGGCGCTGAGACGAGGTCTGAGCAGGGAGCAGGCCATGGTGTATCTGCTCGCTTTGGCTAAAGAGAAGCCGGTCCTTCTCAACAGCGTGGCAGCACTCATGAAGGTAACCAATGCCGCTGCTAATATTAACAAAGCTCTGCCACTCTGCTCTCTGACTGGATCGAAATAGACAGCGGATGTTCCTGTGATGGGGTCGTTGGTTTGGGTTTGGATAATGTATGTCCTGTTTGGAGAGGCCTGTCGCCTTCATGTGATGCTGTGGTTAAGCTCTCTGCTGGCTCACTCGTTAACAAGGGGAGCTTTCAGGCCCGCAGAGTGCTTTTCTACATGGGGGATTTTACAAGTCAAGCTTGAGAAATATGTTACGCGTGTTTATTGGCAGGTAGAAACTTGCTGTGTATGTGCATTCAGAAGCGACATAACCAAGGGATTCAGTAGAATCCTGCAACATGAAATAAATGAGAAAACAGTCAACAAAATAACCTCTAAAAGCGACTTTTTGCCTCATTAAGTACAGAACTGGTATGGAAATAACATGGAGGAGAAGCTGCTGTGGGATTTAGTCAGTATCATATTCTCGTCACGCCTCAAAACTCTATTAAAAACAATATGACAGAAATAGGATTTGTCAGGAAGCTCATATATTGAGCTGATTCCAGAGAGAGCTGAAGAGGTCACCACGTCACGCTGTGGTGCCGGCCTCACTGACAGAAGAGTGGCATGTGATGATGATGATGATGATGATGGATATCAGAGTTTGTTTTAGAGGAAAGACGGAGGATGATTAATGTTTGGGAAACAGAGGACGAGATTAGATAGAAAGGAGAAACTTAATGCTGCCAACAAAGGAGCTCTGAGAATGTCAAAATAAAAGCAGAACAGCGCTCAAACATTCATTCGAGTCATGAAGTAAACATTTTCTTTCTGCACACCCATTAACAAACTTACTTCGATATATTACTACTTAAAACTCCATCATAAAATTCAGCAAAATGCATGTAGAAAAACCCTGTTTGGGATCATCAGGGAACAGTTAGTCTTTCTAATGGTAATCATAATCGTCGCGGAGCTCCTTGCACAGTAACCTGTGTGTTGAGCTCCAGACGGCTGTGTACAGCCTGCAGTGTGACAGCTGGCTAACTGTGTGCTGCTGTTTGCTTTGGCTGGTATGCTCTGTAAATCTCCTCTGGCTAAACACTCCCACGTGGATATACAGTGCAGCAGTTCACTACTGTACCAGCCAGCTGCTGTTGACTTATAGTTTTTGGGGGTTATTGAAATTTAATCTCCTAATTTCATATGCACAGCAAATTGTTAAACTTAACAAAGCTGACGCAACTGCCCGCAGATCTTGCAGACTTGGTCTTATCTCTATCCTACAACAATAATCAAGCCATAAGCCTGCTTATTATCGGCAGCGGTGTTTAGAGAATGCTAAAATACGAGTCCCATCTAGCCTTTAATCACTGTATCTTGTCTTTGATGTTCTCATCTCTATGCTGGTAGTGTTTGACATGATAACTGGAATCCAGGCCTCACTTAGAGAGATGCCTCCGGGGCTTGGATCCCAGTTGAAGCGGAGGCCTCGGCGGTTTAAATGCCAGCCGCCCCCACCGGGAGCAACTACTCCATAGTTTCATTTTAAGATCAGTGCCAGTGACATCAACATGGAGGACCACCAGCTTATTGTTGAGAGAGGTTGGCTGCCGCTGGAGAGCCTCCTTGTCCTCTTCCCCCTGCCTGGCTTTGATGCTTATGTGTTCCACAGGGGGAGGAAAAATAGCAGCAGCAGAAAATAAGATAGGAGCATCTCTTGTTCGGATCATCTGTTTGTTCCTCCTCTGGGACCTGAACACGATGAACCCTCCAAGGATCAGAGTCTGATCATGAATGGGGTTTGTTTTGCAGCCTGTTACCGAGCGCTCGCAGACATGATGTGGAGAATAAGGCTTTGTTGAACTTCCCTGGTTTAGTCTCGAAAACACAGCGCGCGTGAGATTCGTGTTTACGCCTGTGACGTCGGTGAACATGGCGAAGAAGAAAATGTCTGCACACTGAAGTAACTGCTCTGATCAAAGGTACACAGACGGGGAATGGCCCCAGGGTGCTCGGGGAGGAGGAGGCGAGGAGGAGGGAGTAACATTAAAGGGCATGCGAGAAAACAGGAGACACTGACTCTCAGGGGAGAGAGGAAGACATGAGGAAGAGATGCTGACTGCTGGGAGGATGAAAATACGCAAAGTGAAGAGAAACATGAGGAGACCATGCTGACTAAATCAAGAAACACTGACTGAGTGAGATGTAGGATGTCACATTAGAAGACAGTCTGCAGTTCATATGAGAAGAAATGAATGGGAGTGTTCCTAATTGCTGCCTTTTATTGTGCTAGAAAATGTGTTTAACCAAACAACGTCGCTGCGTCCATTAAAACACTACAAAGAGAAGACAGCAGTTGACTAAACAATGCTCCTTAATGAGTTTAAAGCAACGTTGTGTAACTTTTCAAAGACAAAATAGCACAATCTTCTTCTTCCAAATTAAATGTTGAATTCAGAGGCAATTAAAGGCACCCTTGCTCTGTTAAATACACTCTGGGGTTTACACACTGCAGCCTTGCTTGGTCTGGTATGACCAGTGTCTTATTTGGCCTAATGTATGCCCATGTCTGTCGACTTCTTGACTCCTCTCTCTACTACTACTGTCCCCCAGTGTTAAATTATGTCACAGATGAAAATTGCACTGATTTTATCACAACAGTAAAACAACAAGTAAGTCCATTGTATCCCACCAGGAGACATGTTTGTTGTTTGCAGTTTGTGGTCTCCTTCCACTCGCTGTAAGTTCAGTTATGTAATTATATTTACAGCAGCGCTCTCAGACTAAACGCATGGGGGATTTACCCTGCACACAACAAATGAAAGAATTTACTGTTAAATCAGGCTAGCAAATTGAGTTTTTCATTTTTATGTGTGCAAAATTTGAGCTTTAAAATTGCCTTTTTATTTCACATCTGGAAAGATGTGCATAACTGTGGAACTTCTTCAAAGTGACTGTCTCCAGAGAATCTTAAAGATAAATTCAATGCGCCATTGTCCAGTAACTGCCATGAATGGCCATAAAAATGCTATCAGTAGGGCATTAATATGAGCAGCATTAATGCCCTCTGAGAATATACATTAGTTTGCGTGTCAGTGTTACCACTGTTGTTGTTTTTGTCTGTTATATGTTGTCTGCTGTGACCTGTACGACCGATTTCGTAAACCCCACCTCAACCACACTTGGAATTGCTAAATGTCGAAAGGCACATCATCAACAGCAGCTTCCACCTCAAAGGTCCCAGCTGTCTTGAGCCACCCACTAGGTGAGACGTGGAGGCCTGTGGAATGTGTGCACGGGTGTCTGGGGGTGGATGCAGGCTGGAGCATGGAGCGCTCTGGGAGCGAGGCATTCCTCCACAAACTCTCGGTTGTCTGGAAGTTTCACCCCCTCCCTTCTCACAGAGTCTGGAGGACTTTGACCCTGCACGACAGCTTTCTGTAAAACCTCACATGTATGGGATTTACACGAGCTGTACACTCGCCTCATGTGACCTACATACTTTAAAGTTTTATTGCTGTATTTTTTCATTTTGACTACTAGTCTTGGAACAATTTTTCATTGTTAATTGGTTCTGCTGTATACAGCAAAGCACAGAGTCCGTCGGTGCTGTTTAAAGTCTGCACAGAGGGCTGACATGAGTGATGAATCATGGAAGGAAAGTTGATGTCTGTGTTCACAGATGGTTATTAAACATGACTTCAGTGTATGACTACACTGCTGTGGAGGAGGTGTTTAGCAAACACGGCTTAATGTGTTTGTGTGCCTCACGTTGTTGGTGGTTTCACACTTGGTGCTTGGCTTTTCTCTGTGTGCCCTGGTGACAGCAGACTCACAGAGGCTGTTTCTGCTCCTAACAGATACACATCTGCTTCCTTTGGATGAGAACAATGCATGTCAGGATAAGGTGGGATAGGACAGCCTCCAAACAATGGAAACCCACGTGCATCCAGGCCTTAACACATCACAGAGTGCAGTAGAAATGTGTTTTTTCCCCCTCAGAGTTCTCCTCTGGCACACCTGAGTGGAGTGAGGTGGAATGCGGGATATGATTGGGTCAGGTGTTTGGTGTTTTGGTATCACTGTTGTACATGTGGAATCTGCTGGTTTAGCATCCTGTTAGTGAAGATAGCAGTCAGCACACCTGCCACATTCTGATTATTGAAACAGCTCAGATATGAATTAATGTAATATAGAGATATAATATATGGGTGTGAGAAGCTTCTCTAAACAGCAGATTGGATGTTGTTAAAAGGACTGATACTTTTCAATCACATGTTTGAAATGACACCATCTCTGTCAGATATACATCTGATATTATTGAAGTGACTGAAACTGTAAATAAAAACAGATCCTCACACAGATGAAGAAACTCTACTGCTTCTCAACCATTACTATGAACATTATTACAAATGTGTTGGTGTGTGTTCAGACTTCCTGTGCCAGCACAGTGTGCAGGTTGGTAATTATAAAAGAAAATGATCTTATTTTGCGTGACTCCATTTCTTTTCTTTTGCCCGTGGTGTTTAAAGAGGTTTCATGTGTTGTTTTTTCATGGTATTTTATATTGAAGTTTAAAATTCCGCTTTTGGGACAGCATTCGTTGCTGTGGAGCTCTGCCACCATCACCCTCTGTGGATGGGGGTGTTGTTATGGTGCTGTCACGGAGGGGGGGTTGTTACTGGCTTTAAAAGGCCAGTATTTGTTCATCTGTCTTTTCACCAAGCTGTCTTGGCTTCAGTGTGTGCCTCATCTCAAGGCTCGAGCTGTTGGCTTCTCACAGTATCCACCATGAGAGTGAGTAAACCCATATTTTCATTCTTTATTCCAACCAGGAAGCTCGTGAACTGTTGACTCCAGATTTCAGGTTAATGGGTGGGAAACCTTTGTAATAGACTCATCATATTAATTAGAAGGAAGAGAAGCTATTTGCAATATTTGGGGAAATATTTGTTAGAAATCACCAAGAAGAACCAGAAAGGCCTACATTTGCCGAGCCTCATTGAACTACTGTGGAATTATGTTGTTCAAGCCAAAACTCAGAGTATTTCCAACTGGGACATGGAAGCTTGGCACCTAGTAAAAAGGTCTGGATTAACATACTGACATGTTGTGTACCACCTTGTTCCCTCCAGCCAGCACTTGGAGTCCTAAGGGACCTGCTAATGATATCTACAGTGAGACCCTCAGACTTAGAAATGAAAGGATTTTAGCGCCTGTAGGAGCGACAACCTCAAAACATAAAAACTCCTCTGGCATTTAAAAGACGCGTGAGAAAACAGAAAAGACGGGATTCACGCATATCCGTCAACATGCGGTTGATCAGGAGCATAATTTTAGCACAGTTTGCACGTCAGGTGTCAAATTTGATGCTGCGTCAAGTTGATTTATGTCGAGGCCAAACACATTTAACGGTGTGAAATCTGTCTGTGATCCTGCTCCTCATCCATCACACAGGCTTGCTAGCTTAAAGGCTGTCTGCAAATCAAACGAGACAATAAGCGCGCTGGCTTTCAATCAGCTTTCTTGACAACAGCGAGACAGGCGTCAGAACGCTGAGTGGTCTAATCGGTGTGCGCGTTCAAGCAGATGCTGAGTGGGAGGACTCATGAGTAGTTGTAGACTTGCCAGTAAATGTTTGAAGTTCCACTGTTTTTCTCGTAATACACAGCACTGTTCCACAGCCCAAAGGGGTCTTTAACCCACCCACTCAGTTAAAAGCTAACCAGTCCCAGATTACAGGTTACAGCCAGCGGCGGGGCTGCAGCTCCTAATCACGCAGATGCTCCCTCAGTGGGAAAACTGTGCTCACTGCAGTCTGAGGGAGAAAACACACCGGGGCATTTAGAAGTGGGTGAGAGCAATTTTGTCTGCCAAGTGTTCCTACACGAAAAAGAAACGGCCTGAACTCGATCATAAGAGCGTAAAGTAACAGTGCTCCTCTGGCTCCAGACCCTCACCCTCTTTAAACAAGCAAAACATTCACTGGTGTTATGTGGAGCAGAGCCTTTGAAAGCTCCACAGAAATCTAGTAAGTGCACCTTGAGTTTGGGGGCTGGGGGTTGTTTTGTTTTATTTTGTTTTGTTTTTTGGCCAAGCTGCTGTTTCTGAAGTCAGAACGAGCTTTCATGCTCAGCGGTGGAGCTTTTACGACATTACATACAAGCCCACACAAACTTCCACTTGTGAGCTCCCATCAGTCACTTCATCAGGCTCTTTCAAACATTAGCTTTTGTTTTCATGCTGATGCAAATGTCATTTTCCTGCATTTTAAATGTTACTGTTGCCCTATAGAGTCAGTGTGTAGCCTGAGCAGCTTTAAGGCTGACGGTGCGGTGTCGCTCTGCAGAGACGCTGTGTCTGCAGCAGAGGGGTACGGCAGCTGACGTCTACAGTTCAGAGGTCACCCCGTTGGCCTGCTCTGCCAGGGCTCCCATAGGTGGGCTGACCCCTCATAGTGACAGCTGGACAACCAGTCACGGAGTCTGACTCCCATGTGGCACCCAGGGGAGAGGGCAGCGTGGGCTGCTGTGTTGTTTCAGGGGTGAGAGAAGTCATGACAAACTGCATGTCTGCTCTCACTGACACTGAGGCTGGGTGGACAGTATGTCCTGCAGATTGATGTTACTGTTAATGTGCTTATCAACAAGTCACTGTGTTCATTTGGGGATTCCTCCCACACTACCAGGCAACCTGGAACACCTGCAGTTCACTTCACCTTTCTATTGCATGGCAGTGGAATTGTTCCGTAATGTGTTTTGAATTAGTCAGGCCATGTGAGTGGAGCATAAAGTTTGTCAAGCTGATCCACAATCCATAATTTAATATCTGTTTCAGGAAAAATATCACCTCCCAGTACCTTCAGTGCAAAGCTCTCTGGTGGTATTTCTATAGAAGTTGATGTATATAATAGTAGCCTGTCTTGGTTACTGGATTTCAGCTCCATTGGGATGTTTGGGAGATGGCAGTTGTGCCTTTTTCTTTTTGAGTGATATAGTTTGTTTTCTATATTTTATCTCTTCTTATATTTTTATGTTTTGGCCTGCTCTCTAAGCTGGCCATCTTCAGATTGTTATCAACCCCACCAACCAGCACTCAGACAGGATATGAGGGAGGCAGGGACATATTCCTGACCATGGCTGGATGTAATCTGATGTTGCTGTACATTAATATATCAAATATAAAGTGAATATTTGCCCTTTATTAAAAAGTTCATACTGGTCAGCAAGACTTAGTTTGGGTAGCTTAGCAGCCTTAAGCATATATTTACTCCTGTACAACTGACACTGTGTTTTAGACCCAAACTCTGTTGCTACATTTAAAAAGTCAAAAGGAAGAGGTGAAAAAAGAGAGATCGATCAAACCCCCCTAATCTGATGTCCTTATTTGTTTGTGTTTTTCACAGGAGAGACAGCGACTAGAGACCATCCTGAACCTCTGTGCTGAATACAACAAAGGAGAGAGCACCGGCCTGGAGCCCTCGGGTTCAGGGAGGACAGGTTTCCCTGGGGGTCTGACCGATGGCCTGGGCCGGAGACCGTCCATGGAGAATGTCCTAGGAGGGACGCCGTCCTCAGCCACGCTCCGCCTGCTGCAGAGGCAGAGAGAGAGTGATGAGGAGAACCTGAAGGAGGAGTGTAGTAGTACAGAGAGCACTCATCAGGAGGTGAGGACATCTCCTGCTCCCAGCACAGCATCCGCACTGCACAATGGAGACAGACAGGTCAGAGGGAAAGCTTATTTCCCAACAAAGACACTCTCTGCATGCCACTGTGGAACCAGCATGTGCAAACGATGTGCTCGGCTTTGCTAAACAGGCGCTCCTAAAGTGTGGTTCAGGGGATTCCACAGGATCCTGCAGACAGGCGAAGTACCACTTTAGCAGAATGTGTTCACCCATAGTAAACTCTCATATCTGAGCATACTGTATGCTTTATATACTTGGTGAAAATCTAATCCAGGAATCTTTGCATGAAACATTATTCCTAAGATCTCTTTGACAGAACTAACTTCCCAGGATCAACACAGATTTCTTCTCATCCCATCAAAGCACCCAGCTGTTTGGACATAAAGCATTACACAGTGTCGCCATCTGAAGGATCTCCTGTTAATAACTTCACTGCAGGGCTCTTAGAGTGTCCTCTGCTCTCACTCTTTACGTCATCTGCTTTCACTCATTTGTAGACTAAACAGACTACAGTGTTGGATTCAAACTGGTATAAAGTACTCAGCACATTTGCATCCCAAACAAGAATCTTCTTCTCATATTGACTCCTTACATGAAATCCAATCAAACTGAGTGATGGTTGGAGATATGTGTGCCTGTTTGGAGCTGCTGTTATTATTTAGATTATTATTTCGCATGGCTGAATGTGATGTGAACACCATGCATGTTATGTAATGTGGAACTTGTACGTCCTATATATCAGTGACCCTGCATGAGCACAAAAACAAGAAGCATGAGGAGTGAAGACAAAGGTGTAGTGCAGTAATGTCTGAAGACATTAAGGTGCATGACTCAACTTGATTTCCTGCATTTGTGGGGAAAGTCTGCAGAAGAATGTCAGCTGCACACAGAGCTACATTCAGCCACCTTCTGCACTGCTCTCTCTTTTTAAATTCTCATTTACTGGCTTGTTGGGCTGTTTGTGGGAGGACTGCAGGCTGCCTTCTTAGTTATGGGAATTCTGTTTTTACATTAGCTCCTGCGTGATTCTCATTTACCAATCTGTTCCCTCGTTTCTTCTGTCTCTCTGTTTGTTGTGACAAGAAAGGGTTTCTTAATGGCAGCATTTCTGCATTTAAGCTGCCAATAGACTGGCCTTTATTGTGCCATTATCCAGTCATTTGGAATTGGCTTGAATTAATCATTTTCGTAGCAAAAGAGAATTTTGTTTCTTGTAGACAGGCTCCACTGGAACTGTATGTAGA
This sequence comes from Chaetodon trifasciatus, assembly GCA_037975065.1. Classification (NCBI taxonomy): domain Eukaryota; kingdom Metazoa; phylum Chordata; class Actinopteri; order Chaetodontiformes; family Chaetodontidae; genus Chaetodon; species Chaetodon trifasciatus. Next base: position 3,252,095 of record JBBMOE010000004.1, read on the forward strand.
CCTGAGACACTATGTTTGTACATCCGTCTCTCCCGTCCTACCCTGTACCCTGACCTCCTGTGTTCTCCCTCCCTGCAGCATGAGGACTCATCCGGTTCAGGCAGCGCAGGTCGTCTGGAGCTGGGTTACCTGGAAGACGAGCGGGTTCGCGTTCTTGCTCGTATCGATGAGCTCAAAACCCGGCTGATGGAGTTGGAGCAACAACTACAGGAGTCCAAACAAGAGGTAGAGTGGAGCGCATTTTTACTGAACTAAAACTTCAATATAGAAGAGACAAAGTGTCCACAGCTGAATGCGCCCCATGGTCACAGCATCATTGCTATGTGGTCCTGTTCCTCTGAGCAGGCCTGAAGCTCAGGCTGATATCTCACTGGTGACTTTGTCTGGTCTTCCAGGCGGAGATGGAGCGAGCCTTGCTGCAGGGCGAGAGGCAGGCGGAGCTCGACCAGATAGAGGCTGAAACGGACATCATCGCTCAGCTGCAGCACAAGGTGGACGAGCTGGAGAGCGCCATCCAGAGGGAGAAGGACAAGGTACAGAGAGCAGTGGAGAGAGCTCCCATTTAAAATGCTTTGTTTGAATCCAGCAAATGCATTCAAGTATACAGGATTCAAATATTTGCTGAGGTTATGTACATTCTTTGACACAGAAAAGAGAGCAGACACACACATACACTCACTGCCTGTGCTTTTACAGTCTCCTAAACTGTCTTCTCTCGTCTCGTACATTCCCTGCTGGTTCATCACTGTCGGTGTCCTCACATGAGTCAGCAGTCCTGTCTGTACCAGCATCTTTGACTGGTAGATTTGAATGTGTTGCACAGACAGAATTTGAAAGCATTTCAAGGGCTCCATAAAGGATTGGATCCTCGGGTATCCTCTCGTGCATGTTTTCACCTTAGCTGTTCACTCGCATCTGTTGTCTCCTTAGCTGGACTCCGCTAACTAACGATTAACCTCTAATCCTTTCTCTGCTTCTTCAGCACTCAGTTTCTAGATCTCTGATCCACTTTGCTTGCCCCTTTCTTCTGTGTCTGCATGACAGACCCCGTGGGCCAGGAAAGCTGCCCTCCGTTGGCTGTTTGGGCTCTGTAGACTGGTTCTATAGTGCACGGGTTCCACGAGAGACTTTGAATAAGGTGTTCTGGTAGTGGACAGTTCCAGCTGCGAGCATGCTCTCTGTAGTGATTTTATGGGGATTCCTTTTCCTTTTCACCTACACACACCACATGTAAACTCCAGCAATGTAGAACTTTTGGTTGTTAAAAGGTTTTGTCTGTCTCCTGTGAGGGTTCCACAGGGTTCCCAGCCAAATGTAAATGTGTCATCCATGATTGTTTGAGTCCGTAAACCCAGATTGAAACCTTTGATTTGATATCTCAGTGTCACCCCACTCCTACACCATAAATCTTGGAATTAGTAATCAGCATTTGACACGGAAAACCCAGAAGTTAGTAGATTCTCCCTGAACCTGCGTGCTGCCACTGGCTGTAAGATTTTTGGCATTATGGTATCAGAATGAATCAGCGCTGTCTCAGAGCTACTCAAAGCTTCACACGATGTGCTCTGAAGCTACCTTTTACTTTAGAGTGTCAGTGCTGGTAGTCCTCAAAGACCTCTCAGCCCATTCAGTTTCACACATCAAAATGAAGAGGCGTAACGTGACATACTGAAGCCAGCCAAGCTCCAACACAGCCAATAACAGCAAAGTTGGTTATTGATTGATTCCTGGCCTTGAAACTGGAGCAACACCTGAGAGACATGAAGTTCCTGAGACAGCGTCACCACTGTGGGATTAGCATGTTTCAGGATTCTTACAAGTGAGTTTCCAAATGTTCTGGGGCCAATAGATGTCAAGATTTATGGGGCAATTTTCTCACACTTTATTGATGTTTTATTTGTGGGTATTGGTTCGTTCAGAACAACACACAGAGTGATTTTAGCAAGTCTCCAGATCCATTACTTAAATCTAAATGAATTGATTTGTATTAGTGAAATGTGACAGTTAGAATGAGCTTTTCCGGCTGTTTTCAGACCGTGAGTCGTCTGTGAATCCCGACAATTCAGCACCTGCTTTCTGTGCCCTGCCAAGCCCTAAAAATCTGTCACGCCGTGTTTGTTGCTAACACCTTACGGCTTTTTTATTTGCATGGCGTGGATTTTGAGCAGTGTGTTTCTCTCTCTCTTTCTCTCCCCTCGTCCATCCATTCTGTGTGTGGGTGTGTGTTGTGTCTTTCTAGGAGAGGGCTAATGTTGAGGCAGAGCGCCGGGCCCTGCAGAGCCTCCAGGAGGGCTACGCTGAGTTGAAGAACCAGCTTCATAACTGTCCCGAGTCCCTGCGGGAACAGTTGCAGGAACAGCTCAAAAGGGTGGGTCGTCAATGAAACAGAAGCACCTAGACCGCCCCCCTCCCCCCACCTACGGACCTCAGTTTGCAGTAGCATGCCCTGTTGAAACTACAAAACCTGACCCAGTCCATCACCATACACACATCTTTGGCAGTGATTGTTTGGGTCAATGATCAGCCTAAAAGGCAGAGAACTAAGGCTTTGCATCTGTTACATAGTTTGCCAGTCTGAAGGGCAGTACACATGTGCCGGCACTCAGCACATGCCATCACACACAGTGCTACCACCTTTAACCCTTTGGCAGGGGCCCACTACATATGGTGTACCGACACACACACACGTACGTACACACTCCTTCACAGCCCTCTCAGTGCCCCTCACGGACAGGCTGTTGCCACAAGCCGCAGGAATTTTCCCTCCTCCTCGTCACACCTACATGCTACTGAAACCCTCAGGTCAACATAGGAGCACACAAAAGGCTCCTGGTCAGTTCAGCTGCTGGCGATGCATTTATGGTCAAACGTGCATCATGTGATCCGGTCGCGCTGCACTGCATGTGTGAATCTGATCTGCATCTCTTCTGTGGCTTGTCATGGCTCGCCTAAGATGTGTAACTGCTCACTAATCAATTAACATAGGCCTGACTAGATCATCTTCTGTCTTCCTCGCTCTCATCCTGTGACTCCTCTCATGGAAATTAATGTTGTTGTTTGGTTTACCACAGAAAAACAGCAAAACAGATGAATAATTCTGACCAGTTGGTATAATTAGCGTAGGCTGCATTTATCTGTTGACAGTGATGCTCCGTGTGCAGAATCTGACACTTTGATTCAGTCTAGCTCTACTTAAGAGTCTTTATTTTATTCATTCATATTCAGAGAGTACAAAGTATGAGATACTATTTGATAAGCAGGATGGACTTCAGGCCCAGTCTGCTCAGCTGAGGTGCGCTTCAATCTAGAATAACATCTAAAGATAGAACAAAAGTTGCTCCCAAAGCGTTTGACTTTTGTCTCAGTTTGAATTCTTTGTTCCCGTTTTGACCACTTGCTAAAATGAGTCATTTTCATTTCAGACTGCATGTCAGTGAATTGACATTGCAGGCTGTCTGGTCCTTCAGGAGAGCTGCTTAAGAGCCTTCAGACTCAAACACTTGTCTCCCTTCTGCTGTAAAACTGAGCAACTCCACAGTGACATAGCAACAACAGGAGGGACAATGCCTGAGACAAACCTGGAATGCACACTAGTATATTTGCACTGAAACCAGCTCTGTTTTTATATCACTCTTTTGAACATAGACACATTGATACATGTATTTTGTAATTAAGATTTTCCACAGATTATTCCAGTACTAGATGGTATTTGTACTATAACTCCATTAGTCAATATGTAGCTGTACAGTAGCTGTAGGTGTTCATTCTTTAGCATTTTAAGTAGAAGAGAGGAATGCAAGTGATGGAGGAGAGAATCAAATGACATCAAGTTAAAGAAAACTGCAGATTTTCCTGCTCAGAAAAGTACACACACTCAAACACACACACCAGTGGCTGTGCTGCAGTAGAAGCATGTTCTTCACAGCTGTCTGCTTAACTTAGCACGGTGTGCTTTTAGTTGACCCCACAAAAAAGGGCTTCAGCCATGCTGAGAAAATGTTTTTAACTATTTCAAACGTAAAAGTCAAGGTGTCTTCGCTTTGCTGTCAGCAGCTACGCTAGTCTGAGAATAGTGGATGGCTTTGAAATGAGCAGTGTGTAGTATAATACAGTGTGTTTTTCTGTTCGTGGTGTAACCGCTGATGTTGTATGTGGACCTCCATCAGGATGGAGAAGCACTGGAAGCAGGAACCAAAAAGTTTGAGGACCTGGAGTTTCAGCAGCTGGAGAGAGAAAGCAGCCTGGAGGAGGAAAGAGAAACCATCAGCCAGCAGCTGCTGCAGGAGAGAGCAGAGTACCACAGCAGCGTGGCCAAGAGGAAGGTGAGGAAACACTGACAGGCTGCGCACCATCTGCAATTCAGCACTACTCTGAGGATGCTTTCAACAATATGGGCTTTTTGTGTTCGAGCTAAAGCAGCCAATGGCAAATATATCACTATGTAAACAATGTAAACAGCGTGGAGCTTACACAGAGCACTCACACACCAGGCAGAGATGCAGCGGCCAAACAAGCTTCAGCCATCTGGAGACACTTTGCTTGGGTTCTTGTTGCAGAGTCAGCGCAGGAATTGAATATTTCTTCTCAACATTTCTGTTATTTACAGCAACAAAATGCCAGCACAGACACACGTTGCCACATGGCGCGTTTAAAGTCTGTGTGGTGTTTAGAAAGTCATACAACGCGTTCTATGCTTATTGTCTTTGCTGCCACTAGAGATTGAATTCTGTCTCTGTTGACTCATTTAGGAGAAGGTCTCTGCTCTGGAGAACCAGGCCAACCAGCTCGGCCTGCAGGCATCCCAGGAGTGTGAGAGGCTGGCCAAAGACAGGACCCTCACACTGCAAATGCTCCAGAAGGTACTCACACTGTGACTGCACTGACTCATGTTTCACCCAGACTGGGGATTTTGAAGGAACAGTACAGCTACAGATAATGGCAGTGCTCTAAAAGTGAGCAGTTTACATTGATCCTGATATTTGGGCCTTTCAGAGTTGCTAACATGCATCTGTATTTTCCAGGAGAAGGAGAGGCTGTCGGCCCTGGAGAAGAGATACCACAGCCTGACGGGGGGAAAGAGCTTCCCCAAGTCCTCCACTGCGATGAGAGAGGTGAGAGAGCGACTGAACCTGTCTGTGTATGCAGCAAACACTCACACTTAAACACTCTGACAGCACATGGGAGCTTTGCTGACTCAGCCGATTCCTTTAACTGCAGCGGTGTGTTGGTGTGTAATCTTGGGGCTAATGGTTCAGCACACCTGCTATAATCAGACTAATCGATTTCTGGTGGTTATGTGTTTATAATGTGGAGCTGTTGATGATCAGTGTGTCAAGCAAACTAATTGTAATGGTCCCTCCCTTAGTTGACAGTGTTTAAGACATTGGACAACTCTGTCTGAAGCAGAGGGAGAGCAAAGACACAGATCACCTGTTTGACACATTCGCTTTAACTTTAACTTGTATGTAGCGTCCCATAGGTTTTGTGTGGGCATTAAAAGCACTTATTCCCGAATTGTTAAAACAGGAAGCGCTCCATATCAGCGAGGCAGACCTGTTGTTGGAGGATGTCCACTCCTCCCAGCATTCCCTCTGTCGAGCCTCTCCTTCCTACTTACATCCCTCCCCTCCCTGTCAGTTGTACCCCAGCAGCCCCACAGAGGTAACCGGACTAATGATCCCTGCATGAAGCCCGCTGCTCCCCCTCTGCTGTCTGTGCCACTCACCCCAGAGGTCACCCATTGTCCTGTTAGTGTCGTGGTCACACCTGTACTCTAATTGCACCTGTGACTTACTGCGCCTGGCTGGGCTGAAAATAGTCTACAACCACTGTATTAAAAGCCAGCGCAGTAGCTTTCAGTTCAAGTTTTGTTTTGTCTGTTCTGGGCCCAGGGATGTAGTGGAAGACACGTTAAAGCCACATAAAATCCCACGTCTTTTATGAGCAACCAGTGTCAATTGGAGCAACATTCATCAGTGCTTTTTAGAGGTTCTTTGTACCTTGTGGTGATTATCAATTCGAGGTCATCATCTTCTCATTCACCACTACATCACTGACAGCCCACAAAGGTACCTGTGTGTGTCGTCCTGTGTGTCAGCCGGTTGTGATGCCCTTCCTGTCACTCGGTGTGTTCCTGTTTGTCCGTTGTCCCATGCACTTTTTAGCTGTAACAGCAGCACGTGGACAACCAGGCGTCTTTGTTCCTCAACACGTAACCTCTCCTGGCTCTGTGCTTGTGTGTGTGTTTATGTGCTGTTCGTAAGTTGTACGGCACAGCGTTGTTCCTCACCGCTTCTCATCCTGTCTGACTATTGTTGGCCGTTGGCTGTTGGTGCTCAGGAGTACATGAAGCTGTCGGATGTCTATAAGATGTACGGCAGCGGCGGCCACCGTGAACGCAGCAAGTCCGCCTCTCATGGCCGCCCGTTTGCCATAGATGCTGCATTAACTGGCGCCTGTGAGGTACCATCACTTCCTGTCTGTCTCTCTCTCCTGATTGGTTACTGTCTTGACTCTCTCTGTCTCTCTCTCTTTCTCTCTCTCTGTCTGTCTGTCTCAGTCTCTCTCTCTCTCATCCTTCCATTTTCATGTCATGTTGCTCCCTCTGCTGGTTTGCTGTTAATCAAACTGACTGTACTGTTGGCTTTGTTCTCTGCTGCACGAGCCTGTGGTGTGAGCAGCTTCTGTCCTTCTGTAGCTGCTCTTAGGATCTGTGACTGTCAGCCATAGAGGCTTTCACTGGGGTTTGACTGATGAATGCAGGTTTGCTCTCAAGCAACCAGAAGCTAGTATGTTGTATTGATATCTGCAGTTAGTAAACTTGTACTTGCAAAACAAGGTATTTCTGGGGCATTTCTATGTCTGTATTTAATAGCAGAAAGTATAGACATGTGTTGACAAATCAATTTGTTGTCAACTATTAAATTAATTGCCAACTATTTTAATTGTCGATTAATAGTTTTGAGTATTTTTCTTATGAAAAAATGTCCAAATTCACTGATTTCAGCTTCTCAAATATGAATATTGTAAAGTCTATTTAGTCCTCTGTGACAGTTAACTTCATATTTTTGGGTTGTGGACAGAAGACATTTGAGGATGATCAATATTATTCACCATTTTCTGACATTTTATTTACAGAACAACTAATTGATTAATGGGGAAAATGATGGACAGATGAATCAATGAAGAAAATAATCATCAGTCACAGCCCTGCCATGTTATTCTATTTATCTTTACTATTCTGAATAACATATAAGCAGACCTTGACAAGTGGGTCAGGTTTTGATTGGCTCCCAGTGATACCCAGTCCTAAAAACATGACAAAAACCCGCAATAATTTTAGATACATGGAAAGCGATTTCTGCCTGTATAGAGAATGTTAATGGTGGCCTGTTGGGGGTGACGGTATGATCAGAGGCCAGCGGTGGCTCCGTGTATCAGTCGAACCCTAAAGTGGAGTGTGTGACTTGTGCTGTCCTCCGCTGTGTGTTGTATTACGCTCAGTGTTTCCTTTCAGACCCTCCTTCCCTCACACTGTCTTGATGCAGAAGGTCACAGTGTTATGATATGTTTCCCTCCTGCTGCTGACGAGTGTCTTCACTGCTGTCCATCTTTCTCCTCCCCTCTCCCTTCTCCTGCTGTGTGTGTGTGTGTGTGTGTGTGTGTGTGTGTGATGCCTATGGGAAGGAGTATGTGACAGTGGGCCAGTTAAATCAGATGTATGGAATGCCAAAGGTGGAGTCATCCCCTACCTCCCCGCTTCGCCAGCCCCTGCGGTCTGGAGCCGTAGACCCCGTCTTCTCCTGCCTCCCCTCTCCTCACGGCTCCTCGCTCTCTCTCTCTGTGGAGGTGTGTTCTGCTGCTACCTTCCTTCCTTCCCTCCTTCCTTTTTGGCTGCATTTGTTTCAGTTCAATCAAAAAGTTGTTGTTTGTCCAACAGCAGAGGAAAAGAATCAGTTTGAATGTCCTTTTTTATTCATATTGTCACTTTTCCAGTGTGAAGACACTACATATGAAAAACCTCTTAGAATTAATGTGTAGTTTAGATTTGGGAAGCAAAGTCATACTTTGGCCTGGAACTATAGCGCCCCCTTTCAGCCAATCAGTGTAGCTTTGAAAGGCAATAAAGCCAGATAATTGAATTCCATCCACAGTGTCTGACGCCTTACAACAGAAGGCTCAATCTTACATTTGTTAACTGTATCATTTGTCCACATATAATATTATTTATTTTTTTTTTTTTTGATATGTGCAACGATCTACAGCACTAAAGGAGTGTTGCTGTTTCTTACAGATACACTCCTGTCACTAGAGAAGCCCATGGAGACTGTGATGTTACTGTATTTGTCAGAGTCAGAGCTCATACTGTCTGTTGCGCCGCAGCTTTGCCTCAAGTCATTCCCATTGTTCCCAAAGCTTCATCAGAAGTGGCTCACAGTCACACTGCTGATTTAACTGATATGATCCATCACATTTGATATCAAGTGTATTGAAGTTTTCCCAAAACCAAATAAATCTAGTAAGTCTTTGGTGTATGGTGTACATTCTAAACCGTAGAGATACTTTATGTTTTAGGCTCCAAGGATCGCTGAAATGAAGTAAACATGAAATGAGACGAAAACTTAAATGTTCTTATGAGAAACTGGGTCATTGCAGCAGCAACATAGAATTAGAATAGAGAATGTAAAGTAGGGATATAGCAGCTGGAGGGGAGAACGCATAATGCAGCTGACAACAATAACGTGTTGAAGATATTTAAGAATCATTTTCAAAGTAAAAAAACAGCGTAATTACAGCTTCTGAGGGTGTATAAAACAAGTGTTCCTTCCCTCCTCCGACTGTCTTTGAATGCTTTCTAATCTCCTCTCGTCTTCTCTCTTTTCTCCTCCACCCTTTCTCCTGTCCTGTCTCTCGCTGCTGCTCCTCTGTGTTTCCTCCAGTACCAGTCTGAGGGCAGTAGGCCTCACCTGACCAAGCTAGATTTAGAGCAGTGGTACCAGGAGCTGATGTCTGGCTCCAGCCAGCTCTGTCCTCCCCCTCTGCCATCCAAGTCACTGTCAGGCCGCAGGCCTGCGCTGCAGGTAGAGGGCTTTTCTTCTTTCTCCTCATGTCTTCCCACTTCTTCCTCTGCTGTTTGTGTGTGCTGTTACTCCTCTGCCAACCTTCAACTTTGCTGGATGTTTGTGTTAAAGGCTGTCAGTGTGTAATAATGCTGCACTCACATCATATGGAAAAGACTGTCTTTTCCTCTTGAAAACTACTAGTTCACTATGCTTTGAGATGATGAATGACTCTGGCTGAAAAAACCTGTCATTAGGTACAGAGAGGGTGTCTTCATTTCACTGTGACAAATGAAAGCAAAGCCCAGGACAGAGCTGGTGCTGGAGCGTTTGTTGTGACTGGAAACTCACTGTTTGCTTTGGTGTCACACATGAAGTCAGTTTATGTGTGTTAACTTGTGAGAGCACTCGCCTCGAGCAGCAGAAATCCACAAACTTCAATCACCACTTAAAGAAACTTAGAATGTGTGAACGCTTTCAAGTTGTTTCTTTGAACATTAAGTCATTCCACACTGATACTCCCATACTACATGAATGCAGCATTAACTAAAGGGGGCCTGATCAAAGAGCTATTCAATGAAAGGGACTAGGCGGTTGTTCCAGGTGTGTGTGTGTGTGTGTGTGTGTGTGTGTGTGTGTGTGTGTGTGTGTGTGTGTGTGTGTGTGTGTGTGTGTGTGTGTGTGTGTGTGTGNGTGTGTGTGTGTGTGTGTGTGTGTGTGTGTGTGTGTGTGTGTGTGTGTCTCAGTCTTTGATACTGAAGTTTAAACTGCTGATTGGACCTTGGTTTATCAATTGCACCTTTTTATTTTAACCACATCAGTGTTCAATAACACTATCAGCACACAGCTAATCATGCTTCTAACCACTGTTTCCCAGCAGGTGCTTGTAACTCATCCATGGTGGAGTTCAGCTGTACCTCTAACTTTATTTTAAAACACTCATCTGCCATCACATGGTTTTTTTACATGTGTTATTGGCACTTCCTAACACTGATTGCTTCGTGCTCATTGTCTGCTTCCTCGGGCAGGTGTTCCGCTCTAAGCTGGACAGTGATCCAGGTCTGTCTCTTCATCAGCCTAAATCAGGCTCTGCATCCCCTCTGCAGCACGGAGCAGCAACACTGGGACGCAACACAAGCTCAAAGGTACACAGGTTGCTCCTTTTCAGCAGCTAAATCGTCATCTTCTTTGAGAATGTCCACCGCAATTCTCCCTAAAGTCCAGATCATTATTTCAACGGCACATAAACCTGTCTGATGTTTTTCCCCTCTTTTCATGTCTGCTCCCTCTGACCCAGCAGAGCCCCCTGCTGGCAGCCAACAGCACTGGCAGTCTGCCCAGGAACCTGGCTGCAACCCTGCAGGACATTGAGACCAAGAGACAGCTCGCTCTGCAGCAGAAAGGTAAGTGTCCTGCTCTGCCCCTGAACACAAACCAACACCGACCATCCCACCAAGCGGTGTTCACCAGTCATCAACTAATCATTTACTAACAACTAACAGAACACGACATGGATGCTCCACATGGTTACTCATTAATGCGAAATGATTTGTTGCAATTAAAAGCACAAATCAGCCATCAATACACAGCCACAGTTATTCATACATTGAATAAACACAAGTGTTTCCTTTCATATTCCAGTTCAGTGGTTCATGACCTACAAAGCGCCAGCTGAACACTGACTGGATGTACCTATTCCTCAGAGATTAACAAATAATTATTACAATAATAACAATACATTTTACATAGCATGATTTATGCATGTAATGTAGCTTCAAGTGTGTTACGCAAAAAAATAGGACAGAGAAAGCAAAGAGAGACTGCTAATTACAGCGAGCATGTGGGAATACTTGTTATACTTGCACAGAGAACTGATTCCACTTTTAGAAAGCTACAAGATGGTAAACAGTGTTGTTACATTTTGGAGTAAACACGAGCAGACAGAGCGATCGTCAGCTAACTGACGTTCAGTTGTGGTTAGTGATGCATAACCTCCTTAACTTGTTAATGTTGGTTAAAATTTTTGGTTGCTCCTCGACATGGAGCTGTGTGTGTGTGTGTGTGTGTGTGTGTGTGTGTGTGTGTGTGTGTGTCTGTGTGTGTGTTCTGTTCCGCACGCCGTAGTGTTGTTTGACTAAGTGGATCAGAGGAAAGCAGTGTGGTGTTTCAGCTCAGCTGGCTGCCACCCACGGGTGCTGGGTTGGAAGCCTGAGTTAGTCACATTCAGCAGCATCATTCAGGTTTCCTTCATGTCTGTCTGTCTGTCTGTCTGTTTGTCTCTGTCTGTGGACTTGTCTCTTCCTGCGCTGCTGCACCACAGAGCCCCAGACCTCCAGACTGAACGCCATAGAGGGCAGCTCAGCAGGTAGACGGATCACAGCGTCCAGGGGTTGATGATTTCTTCTGTTGTCTTCACTTTGCTCAGCGGGATTCATCCTGTTTGTTCATCCACTGTGCCTCTGTGCGTCACATGCAGTGTCTGAAATGAATGGTCTCTCCTGCCAAGGGTCAGCACAAAGCCTGCAGGGAAGCAGCTCTTGTTCAGATGTCTCCCTGCCTGTTGTACTACTTCAACCGCTGAGCAATGAGTAAACTCATGCATCGATTGATCATTCAGATATGTTTAAGCCAACATTAACCAGACAAAAGAGAAGCAGAGGATTGCTCACTTTACAGAGAGGTTAAGAGACAGCCAACCAGGAGCCAGTTTGAAAGCTTCAGCACAGGTGAAGACCAAAGACTGGGTACCTAAAAAATTCAAGTCTTATCCAAAACTTAGGCCAGTCTGGCAGGATACTTTTATTGATTTATCCATCAAAGCTAATGTTTTCCAGAACTTGACACTTGGCGGCTGTTAATTTCAGACCCTGGCTTCACCTAACTCCACTCGCTTCATCCTCCTCTCTCAGCCTCTTCCATCTCTGGTGTGTCATTAACTCCTCTCCCCCGAAGATTTCTTTTCATCTTGTCTTTTGTCTGTAACATCGAGCAGCCTTTCTTCTTCCATCAATCTTCTATGAATGTTCCTGCTGGTGGAGAATAAATCTTGCATGTTCAGCGTTCAGTGAGCTCCTCCTTTGGAGTTATCGACCTGGGCACTTCTTTCCAGATGTGTTTGCCCATTATCAGGCGCACAGCAGCATGGGTTTGAAATGTGAGAAGTTGGATAGATGCTGAACTTTGTGGTGACGAGACTTCACGGGTTTTTGCAGTAATCTTCGAGCTTGTGTCACTGAGAGAGCACATACTTGTATGTGTGGTGCATGGTTTAGCTCGTGGTTTGTGGGCTGGTGCTGGTGGTAGTTGTGCTACTAGAGGTTCAGGATGCTTGGGATGAGCTGCTGTGTAGCTGGCATGTGTGTTTAAATGCAGATCTCCCAGCTCTGTAGGAAGCAGGTGGACTTGTTGATGGAGTTGCCTGCGGGTTGAGAGTTCAGTCATTGTTCCACCTTCCACCTCAGTTGAAACTCTGAACCCGTCCACTGATCGGCATCCTCCTTCTTCCAGGTCAGCAGGTGATTGAAGAGCAGCGCCGTCGCCTGGCCGAGCTCAAACAGAGAGCGGCGGCCGAGGCTCAGTGTCAGTGGGAGGCGCTCCACGGCTCTCAGACCCACCTCATGACCTCGTCCTCCTCGTCGCCCTCCTACTCCCCAATCATGGCCTGCAGTCCCGCTCTGGGCCACAGCTCCATGGGCCCTCCCCCGCTGGTTCACCACTCCATCCTGCACCACCAGCCCCCATCAGCCGGAGAGCAGCCCTACGACACCCTGAGCCTGGAGAGCTCCGACAGCATGGACACCAGCGTGTCCACGGGGAACAACTCGGCCTGCTCGCCAGATAACATGTCCAGGTAGAGTGAAGGAAGAGGCTCACACACAGTCATGGCCAGAGCTTTCTGACCAGAGAGAGGGTAATTTTACCCCTTTATTCAGTCCATCCTCTGACCCCATGAATGCCATTTAATGGCATTAATTACATTTGTATCACGGCTTGTATCATTTCTTTAGCGAGGGATTTCTTTCCTATTTGCTACTTTCACTTAACGTTATCTTTTAATTGAGGGCCCATGTTATCGTTGAGTCCGTTTTTTATTGTATTTTATCAGGAATTAGTGAACCATGCCACATTTTCAAGTAAGAATGATGGCGATCAGCGACAGCAGTCCCAAGATATCAGTGTGCATATCAAGCAACTGCATGAAGTCTGAATATTAAAATACTATTAAAATGAGACCCTTAGAAGAGACACACAGACTCCCATCAGGTGAAGTCTTTGTCCACAGGTCGGCTCATTTGTAGACCATCTGTTAATGTGGCCAAGCTGTGTGCTGTATTACCACAGTGCTCACCACAGCATGTTGGAGCAGCACCTATTGTTCAGATAGCTTTTATAGCTCGCAGGAGTCCAATTCCAAAAACTATTACTCATGTTTTTTGAGATGGCTTTAATGGGATTTGTTCTTTAATGAACAGTGCACAGTGGAGACAGGAGAGGGGGAGGAAATGATAAAGCAGCAAAGTTTATGAGCCACATTTTGACGGCTTCATAGTGTGGCATCAGAAACTCTGCAAAGTTCTGTTTGTAGTAGTTGTTTATTGAAATGAATAACAGCTACATGTCAGTGGTGTACCCGTGTTTGTGAGCCTGTTAGGACAGACTGCATATTTCCAAATAGGACAAAGAGACCTGCAGAAGATGTGTGCATGTCATCACATCTCTATACACAGACCCTCAGAGCACAATAACAGCTTTTTTAAAGCTTTTTCAGAGAGTATACACTCTGTAGGGGAGTGACCTCACAAATACTGTCAGCAGACCTCCCCTACAGATCATGTTTGAACCGTCCTTTGAAGTAAAAGGTTAACTGAGCTGATATTCAGTGATGTGTTGTTGAATGTAGTTTTTGCCAGCATGTGCTCTCTCAGAACCCGTCTGAAGGCAGACGAAGGCTGCGTGCTAACACTGTGTTGTTGTGTCGGACAGCGTCGGAGGAGTGGACGCGCTGAAGATTGAGGAGATGGAGAAAATGCTGAAGGAGGCGCAGCTGGAGAAAGCCAGACTTATTGAATCCCGGGTAAGTCACAGTCCATACCTGGTGATTGATGAGAGTTCTTGCAGTGCTCTTGTCAATAGCTTTGAACGTGAATTTGAAAAATAAAAGCAGCAAGTGGAGGCTTTCATTCATTTTTATTGGCCTCGGTGTTTCAAACGTTTTCATCTCTTTGTGTCCTGATGAAGAGGAGGAAAATGATCAAATCAATGTTCTAGTCTGAAGCCTTTTCTCCCACATTTCTCTTTCGTTACATGTAGCTGCAGTTCTGTCACTGAGCTCAGTTCAGTCCTTTTTCACTATAAGGATGCAGCTCCGTTTTATAAGTAGCATTTATTCAGTTTGTTTGATTTAAGGCAGGTTTAGAGGGAAGAAGTCTCTCAAACAGATCTATATAGACAGATTATGGATCTGTAAAAACTTGGAAGGATTGTATGAAATGACTTCAACGCTCACACACACCACAGAGTCTTATTTATGAGGGTGTCAAGTCCAAATCTTTGACTGGAATGTACCCATTCCCATAATTGATCGCTCCTGGTCCTCGCTCCTCTCTTGACCTTGACATCCACTGTAGTGCAGCTGATCTGTACACAGTTTATGTACAGATCAGTGTAGGTTTTTCATAAATGTGCTGGTGTTTAACTATTTATTGTATAACATAAAGAGAGAGTGAGGGGTTACTGTGCACCCTTCTTATCTGGACAGCACATATATATACAAACTCAAAACTTACAAACAAAAGTCGCCACAAAGCTGATCCAGCTGAGCCGCCGTCATCAGAAACAGACGCCCATCAGATGACGGTTCAAGGGAAATGACTCATTCCTCTGAAAACATTGTGTCTTCTCTCCTCGCGTCTTTTTGCAAATTTTACCTCATGAAGGTCTGAGGATCAAAGATTGTTAGGAAAGGATCTGTTGTTTTTTCACTGTCAGGGTTAGATTAAAGACAACACTTTAAAGGTATGCTGTGCAGGATTTTCTTCAAAAACAGCATATAGACTCATACAAAGTCATCCCCCTCAGTCATCACATGACCCACTGGGAGTGTGTGGTGGGACGTTTCTGGCCTGCAAGCTTTGGGTGTGTGTGTGTGTGTGTGTGTGTGTGTGTGTGTGTGTGTGTGTGTGTGTGTGTGTGTGTGTGTGTGTGTGTAGCCCCCAGCCAATAACGTTGCACAGGTGAGGTTTGGACTTGTATTGGACATATGTATCTTCATAGCAGATCATTACTTCTCCAACCAGCTAACAGCTCTCTGCCACTGTGGGGCCGCTGCACGGTGGCCAGCAGCGCTCAGCAGGGAAACCCAAACATAAATGCATGAATGTCAAGCTGAGTTCTGGCTGAAAAAAAAGAGTGCGTGTTGCTCCACAAAGCCCTCGCACAGATCAAACAAATATTTAATGAAAGCGCACTCTCCTTCAGGAGCGAGAGAGCCTGGCTCGCCGTCAGATGCTGGAGGAGGAGAGGAGGAGGAGGGAGGAGGCGGAGAAAAGACTGCAGGATGAAACCTTCCACAGGCAGCAGCTTGTGGAGAAGGAGGTCAAGATGAGGGCCAAGAACTTCTCTCAGGTTAGTAAAATGAGACGTAATTGAGTCTTCATGGTGGAAAGGTGGAAAATGACTGTGCCTGTCTCTACCCTGCTTTACACACATGACACTTCTGAGGGTGGTACCTGGATTTTTAAGAGAAGCCTCTGGTTGGTTATATTTTGTACCAGTATTCAATATCTTTACAGTTGACTATTTTCATACCAAAGTAACCCGTTTTCAGCTTTTCCTTTACAATGTAAATCTGTAGAGAAGCATTTACACCATCACAGCACACTAAAGACAAACATGGAAACAAGACAACATATTCTCAAGCTGAATCTGAATCTGAATATTCATACATGTGAGGACTTTGACTTTGTTTGCCTGTATGACTGACAGTGAGCCTCCTTGCTGCAAGGTTCTAATAGTTTTCAATTTTCAATTAGTATTTATTCTGTTATCAATGATAATACTCCTGCCTTGCAGTGCTGCTTGTTTATCCTCCTGTGTTTGTGTCCGTCCCTTTGCTCGGTCCAGGCCCGTCCTATGACTCGTTACCTGCCCATTCGGAAGGAAGAGTTCGACCTGCGCTCCCACGTCGAGTCGTCGGGCCACAGCGTTGACACCTGCTACCACGTCATCCTCACAGAGAAGATGTGCAAGGGCTACCTGGTGAAGATGGGAGGCAAGATCAAGTCCTGGAAGAAACGCTGGTTTGTCTTCGACCGCCTCAAAAGGACCTTCTCCTACTATGTCGGTAAGAAGCATTAAGACGCAAGATTCTTGATCTTATTTGGTGCTGCAGGGTCATTACTGTCATGTTTTTGAAGCAGAGACATTGTAGCTTATGGGCAGCCTGAACTACTAGGCCACAGAACATTTTTATACATGTGTCAAGCCCGTATCTCAACCTTCCATAAGTCTAAAGATGCTGTATTGGCCCCAGTGTAAGACGACCCCATTTATAAGACAACCCTCCTTTATTCACCACAGGTTTTGGAAAAAGACTTTCTGAAGTCCAGACATTTTCTAGCAGTGTTGGGAAAGTTTCCCTGAGACACTGTTATTCTGAGGAGAGCACAGTCCTCATTCCTGAAGCCTTTTCTCTTGTAAAAGTCAAACATGAAATACTTACATTAAAGCAGACTGAAAATCTCACATTTGTGTAGCTTGTCTATCAGTGACACTCTCACAGGCTGTCCTGTCAGCCTCCTGAAGCACTCGGGATGATTTTTTTAGTCTGTTTGAGCTTCACCGTGACATTCTATGACGCTGGAGACGGGGCTGTTGGACAGATGATTTTAGGAGTTTATTTGGTCAGTGGCAACATTACGCAGCCTTGAGAAACTCCTCTAGGTTAAACTTGGCTTCCTGAACACTTTCAACTCCAGCATTAAAGCTACAGACAACCCATAATGCAACACACTCTGTAGGAGCCGATGTTACAGTACACAAGTGCTCATTCAGGATATCTGAATATGTAAATGTCTCATCCTCTAATACGATCCAACTTTTTCAAGCATGATTTGAAGAAATAAACATCTATTTGGACCAATACGGAAAATGTTGCATTTTATTGGCTGTGAATTTGAAAACACACACATTCAGTGGTGGAGGAAGTACTCACATCCTTATCTTGTGTAAAAGTAGCAATACTGCAATATAAAAATACTCTGTTGCAAATGAAAACCCTGCATTGAAAATGTTACTTAATTAAAAGTATGTTGGTATATCAGCGAAAAGTATGTAAAAGTACTCAAAACGCAGAAAAAATGGCTCCTGTGTGTTTTTTCTATATATTCTAATACTGATGCCTTCATACGTAAACAGCATTTTAATTTTGTAGTTGAGCTGGAGCTAATTTTAACCTCTTCATGTGATGTTTGGTGGTTATTTTATGAGCTCATGTAACTGATTCAGAAGCTCATTCTGCTACACAACGAGTAAATCTGTCAGACAAATGCAGTGCAGTGTAAGCATGAAGTAAAGTGAAATGGAAATGTTCAAGACAGAGTACCTCACATTTATATTTCAGTACAGTACTGAGTATTTTTACTTTCCACCTCTGACTGCGTTTGATTGCGAGCCGTTCCTGTTCACTCGTTCACTCTGTGTTAACATGATGACATGTGATGCACTCAGTTCCTTTGCCTTAGAAGATTTTGTGGTTATTTCTGTGTCACAACAACAAGAGACTTTTTCAAAACATTGGAGCAACGATATGGAAATGTCAGAGGGTACAGTTGTAAAATGGTGAAGTCGCTGCAATAAGCTTAAAAGCTTTAATATGTAAAGTGGCAGAAATTTCCTGCCGTGGATGAGTGGCAGGCAGAACATGCGTCCTCAGGACCTTGAGCAGCGGCGCATGTAGTATGTAGCGTGCACGGTCGTGTAATTTGATCGTGCACTGTGAGCTCTGGGACACTTGTTCGCTGTCAGGCCTTTGAAGTCCTCAGAAGGTTCTGCTTAAAGCTGCTTAAAGCGTACCTTGTTGAAAGCGAGCCAGGGTGAGGAGGTGTACTGAGATTACTCTGGCAGTAGTTAAAATGCGCACAGCGCCGCGATCTCTGAGGAGGCTGATTGAGATGCATCACTTGCCCTTTTCTCTTGACCTTGAACAATGAGGAACGAGAGGTGACGAGCATGAGTCATGAGCGCCGTGAATTCACGTGAATCGACCTCAACCGCAACCAGAGTTTTGGTAATTTAGATGCAGTCAAATGAGATGCAAATGCTGGGCTATTTGAATGCTAAAGAGGTCATTAGCAGATAATAGCTGCGTATTAAAAGGAAAGTGTTATTCCTCGAAATGAAGCGCAGCCTTTCTACCTACTACTCTTAAGTTGGCTTGTGGAGTGTTTGTGCCTGGAGGTAGAGAGGGGTGTTGAGTTCCCCACCGGTTCCTTACTGCAGTTCTGCAGCGGCTGATGAAACAAACTGCAATGATGTACCAGAGTAGCGTAAGAATGCAGTCAAGTGTGAAAATACAATGAGAGCACCATTGGTTTAAAAACAGAGAAAAAGTGCTGTGGTTGTCTTTTTCCATCCATCATCACAAACCATAAATTGGTCATGATTAAAGTTTGATTTCTTCTGTTTTTCTAACGACCGCATCCCTGTCATTATTCTAGGTGATGTGGAAGCGATGCGCCTTGGCTTTCCCAGCCAAGAAAAGTCTGTCGCTGTCAATATGTTTTAGCCTTTTAAACAAACGCACGTTCTTTTCCCTCCCACAGACAAACATGAGACCAAGCTGAAGGGTGTGATCTACTTCCAGGCAATAGAAGAGGTCTATTATGATCACCTCCGCAGTGCCACAAAGGTACGCTGTGAATGAACTCTGAAAACGATCGTTCTCTCTCATCTATTTCACACTTTGCTTTATTTTCATCTCACATTCTCTTTCATTTCAACATGTTTCTGCACACTGTTCGCTTTGCTTCTTCTCTCCCCGTTCGTGCTTTTGCTTTGGCCGGCTGCTGTGACAGAAGGGATTTTTCAACTTGAATATGACCAGTGTATGTATCCAAGCTGTGTGTTCACCCACCTCACCTCACTGAACCCTGTGTGTCCAAACCATAGACCGAGACAGTAGCCAGCCCAGTGGCTGTCGATGCATGGTTAAGACTTGTATTTAATGACTCAGTGCACTAGTTTGTGTCAGTTTGTAGTGTCACTCCATAATCCTATAATCCTGTTTGATCCCTCCGTCCATCCCAGTGTTCCCAGTGTAAACCAGTCAAGTGGTTAGAAAACAAGAATCAGTTTATTTAAATGTGTGTATAGCAGGAAACACCCGTATGACTTTTTTATTCTTAGCGAGGAAATTCAGGTAAGGTCAGCACTTCCTGTCAGATTCAACTCACACAGTCATTTTCAGTCATTTTAAGGCTCGACAGAAGGACGACCCTGTTTCATAGCTCTCCTCGCCTTTTACTAATTTTCAAAGACACTTCCTCTGTTCAGGAAGAGGTCTTTTTTCCCCTTTGAGCCGTAGGTGTAGTTTTTTTGGACATAATTCTATTCTTTATGATCAGAGCTGCTTGCTGCTTGACTTGAGCCTTACACGTCTTGTCATGTTTTTTTTTATCTCCAACATAAAGCTGAGCTGCCACTGCCTCCTCATCCTCAGTATTTGTGTTTGATGGCCTGTCGCAATGCACCGCACTCTGACTAACTGTGTGGCTCTGATCAACTCTGGAACTTTGATTTTACTTGACACTTCCAATGTCACATTACAGAGGGAAAACTTTAAAGTCTGGGGCACTTAGCGAAGGCAGAAAGATGATGGTTTTAAAAAAGGGAAAGTGACACAGATGAGTGGAACATGTACGCATTAAATCTGTTTTACAGTTATCTGGTTGCTTCCAAAGACATAACAACAGTTTCATGGGGAACACACCCATAAAAGTTAAGGTTTTCATGTGCTTTTCTGCAGCGGTTGTTGCTGTACACCATTTGATTTACAGTACCAGTATTTATTTATTATTTTTGGATCAGTGCTCCAGTTGTTTTGTGCCGAATTTGGTATTGAAAATTAGTCCGTAGCCCACTGTATTACCCTCATGTATTACCATTGCATTTGAGTCACACAGCTTAGTATCTGTTCTTTCTAATAAATAAATACCTGGTGACCTTTGAAAAACCCAGACGGTCCTTTAACAAGATATAATGCTGTTCTCAAAGTATTTCCAGAATACACAAAGACTCTTCGAACCTTCAAAGATCTTTGATCCTTTTTACCATGTTGGAAAATTAACTTTTTCTATGAAAATATGAAATAATACAAAGTAAAATTGATATAGAAAAAATGGAGCAGAGGTTGAAACTTATTTCTTGATCTTGAGGATAAATTTAGCAATAAATAAAGATCTTTTTAAGAGTCCTTAAAGCTGCATTTATTTACTCATTTTTTGGCCACTTGGACGCAGCACAGCAAACTGAACATGGATGTAGTTGATAGCTGTTAGTAAACAGTTGCCTTACAGTTCCTGGTCACTAACTTTGCCTGTGTGCAGAGCAGCCAGTGTGCTGTGCAGTGGGTTTAAAGTGCTGCCTGCTGAAGCTGGTGGGGAGCTCGGTGTGAGTGGTGAAGCTGAACCAACAATAAAGTTAAAGGTCAGAAAACCAGAACACGCTAAGGCACTAAAGACGTCTCGGTCCTGCAACGCTCCGTGGAGCTGAGGGGAACATCTGTCAAATTACACATCATTTTATTTGTTGTTAATAAAAAAGAATCATCAGTGCAGCCAAGGATTCTGGAAATATGTTCAGAACAGCAGTAAGCATTCAGTAACATCAGCCAGCATTTATTTTAGAAATTTATTTTAGATTTAGAAAAAATGTGGTCAGCTCTACTGTGACTTGAATATAATGGTGATAGACTAGAGGCACAAACTCGAGTTAGGGCAGAACAGCTTCTACACGTAGTTCACTGGACACCAAACTCAGAGTTTTACTACAGGCTGATACTCCAGTTATGAAAGGTGTTCTCCCATCAAATGACCTCATTAGAGTCAGTTAAATTGAAGATGTCTCCATTGACATCTAGTGCAGTTCTGATAAGCAGTTTGTGAAAGGCTGAAAGCAGCCTGTATTATACATCTGTAACTCCAACCTGATCAGCTTCAGTGTTGGGTACAAAGAGAAATCAGAGTGGGTGTTCTCAATGAACCTGCCTGTGATTCCAGTGTCCTCTTTGTGTCTCGTCTTCCAGAGTCCGAATCCCTCCCTGACCTTCTGTGTGAAGACCCACGACCGCCTCTATTACGTGGTGGCCCCCTCAGCGGAGGCCATGAGGATCTGGATGGACGTGATCGTCACAGGAGCGGAGGGATACACGCAGTTCATGAACTGAGACACACAGCATTTGGGCAGGGACTCTCCCATCACAGACTCAACAGGCCCTCCCTGTTTCCAGTCCACAGCGGACACAGCGCCTTGTTTGTTACTTTTCATTTTTAATCTCACATTTTGATTTTACTACGTAGATGTCTTCACTTCCACATTTTCTACATGATTCTGTTTGGATTGAAAAAGGGAGCCCTTGGAGGACACACACACTTACACACACATCTGTATATAAACCAAAATGTATACCTGTCAAAGACTTTTAAAAAGCCTTTCTATATTGCCAAATGGAGATCTTGTAGTTACTGTTTGTTGAATCTTTTGTATCATTTGTTTCCTTTCTTTCTTTCTTTTTACGTATAGAGAAAATTGCCAAATGACGTAATGCCAATGTTTCGTTTGAGTGTTCCATCATGGCGACACTCAGTTTAGACAGAAAGAGTTTAAAAGAATTTTTAATCAAAGGGTGTAATCAATTTACAATATATATTCAAAAGAATCTTATTCAAAATGTATGAATCTATGAGAAATAGTAGAAATTAGTCCAAAAAAAGGAGTCCAGCACACGTGACTGTAACAGTGAAACACAGTAAAACATGGCATCCACCAGTCACCTCACCTCAGTGCTGCTCTGAGACTGAACACTAACACTGAATGCAGAATTTTCAGTCCATTAAGACATCACTAAGCTATGTCCCAGTCACATTACGTCACACAGGCTTACCAAAGTAATTGAAAGTTTTTTTTGTTGACTACAGCTCAGGAGTTCACTCTGCAGTTCTCTCTATGGTTCGACTGATATGTGCTGAGAAAAGCCAGTACGGATGTGAGTGTTGAAGCTGCTGAGGAACATTACTCAGTGGCCTATATTTAAAAAAAAAATTAAATATTAGTAAAAAGGCTCCACTAAACCCAGAGTACTGAAAATATAGAATACTAGAACCAGGAGACAGCTTAGCTTAGAGACTGGAAGAAGGGGGAGGTAAAAGAATGTTAAAAGCTAGAACGTAAATACAACAAGCTCAAATTTTGTGCTTGGGCCAGGGAGTTTTACCACTGCTTCCAGTCTTCATGCTAAGCTAAGCTAAGCTAAGCTAAGCTAACAGCCTCCTGGCCCTTGCTTCATTCTCTAAGCTCTAGCTGCTTTCTTGTCAACAGTTGGATATACATATCTGAATGCTAAACATAAAGCTGCCGCCAGTGGTTAGCTTAGCTTAACAAGAGGAAACTGCTAGCCTGGGTCTGTTGTAAAACTCACCACATTATAGCTCACTTGTATAATCGGTAGGCAGGTTCTGTTGAACTGTCAACAAAGCCAGGCTAACCTTTTCCCTTTGCGTCCACTGTTTATGCTAGGCTAAGCTAACTCCTGGCTCTGGCTTCATGTTTATCACTCGTTTTGTCAGAAAGTCGATAAGTGTGTTTCCAAAACTTGTCAAAATATTTCCTAAAAAGTCTGGCATCTTGTGAAATACACTTCATTTATCGCCTCCTCCTTTGACAGCTTTGTCAGTGGCTATCTGCATGCAGTCTTTGTGCTAAGCTAGGTTGAACGAGTGAGACTCAACATACCTTTAAATTAGCTATAAATAATTTAACAATTTGTAATGTAATAAAAAAAGAGTTGCATCCTCTCAGTCGGATGATATCCAACACTCAGAGATTTGAGCCTAGGCAGCCTGCATATTGGTCTAACCATAGCTGCAACATTCTCAGTGTACTTGCGAATATGATGAATATGAATATTTCACTGTCTGTCTGATGCCGCCATGTTGCCAACTCAAGGTGCAAACTGTATACCTATGTGCGCACGCATTAACAGTTAAAGCTGTATTTGCCAAGTAGCCTTTAGCTAACTTGATGATGCTATTACACAGCTGGGAAGCAGCCATCATCACTGCCAGCCTGAAGCAAAACCACTAGAGGGCGCTACAGAGACCACACCGACGCAGGACCACACAGGACGAAAAACACGGACTAATGCAATTCTGAACTGTGCCTTGACTATGTGTTGTTATTGATGCCATGTCTGAGTCCAGCACAGCCTCGCTGGAAGGCTATGGTGTGTGAATGCATTTTCATTTGTGTTTCTGAGCTGTGATGCCGTGTGTGGACAGGTCTGCATGAGGTTTTCTACACCACCACGAGGACGTCTGCCTGTCAGAGGCAGAGATACCGAAAGGCTCAGAGCACAGTGGGGATCAGCTCGTTTACTGCTCTTATTTCAACTCTCAGTGTACAAAACATGTTCATTTATATTATTAAAGGAACACTCCAGCAATTTTACATGTCAAAGTCAGTTTACTCATCATAGGGAACAGTTGAATAATGTCTTCTGTGGCTTTAATCATCAGCTGCATCAATTTCAAACGTTCTTTTTTTAATCTGTCTCTCACAAGTTCCCCTGACTTGCGATACTAAAAATTGCTTGAGTGCTCCTTTAAATCAGAACAAATCAGAGATGCAGAAAGAAAGTTCCACAAGGACATTAAAGCGGCGTGCATATGTTTTGTACATTCAGCAGTGAAGGGTTAACTCATCACAACTTAGTTTACCAGCTTCGTCAGTCCTCACATTATCCAGTCAATCACACAGAGCATTTGCACAATGATGGGTTCTTACAGCAGATGGTGACAAATAGTGAGATGAGACTATGCACCCTCCTGAAATCTGGTTGTAAGATCTGTAATTGTTTTTTTTACATTAGTCATTATTGATTGCCGTTGTTTGCCTTCTGACAAAATCTGTTATTTAATTTAATAACACCACTTAATTCCATCATCAATGAGAAAAGTTCTTTGAATCCCCACTGAGCTGCGGTCTGCCTGCATGATATGGATATAAAAAAAAGAAAAAAAGTTCAGCTTTAACAGACTGTAACTGACCGGGCTCGCCTGGCCTCTGTGTCGTCCAGTATTGATCATCACATTGTGAATCTATCGATCGACCATGAGCAGCGTGAACAGTTCGTAGTGAACAGATGCTGTCTTCAGTTTTGTAGAAGCAGAGGACAAACTAGGCTGTGATTTTGGAGCATGTGGAACTGTTGTTTAGTTTCATGTGTTGGTACAGTGATACTAATTTATGGTTGTGGTGCCTGAGATAGTGACACTTCGAAAAGAAGACTAGTGAAAAGACCTTAATATATTCTGTCCCCCTTGCCTTTACTTTCCCTGCACAGTGAACATGTGCAAACCAAACTATTCAACACTGGCAAGGCTGTCAAATCATGTGTGTTAATAGTAGGTGGTATATACGTTACTGTCGTTATCTATGTGGAAAAGAAAGGAAACTAAATATACTGTAAAGAGGATGCCTGGAGGAAAAAATACTCTGAAATGAAACAGTATTGTATGAAAAGAAGTACAGTTTTTACTTATTTTTGTCATTTTAGAAATTTTATTGTCAGTCAGTTACATTTCAAATTGTATGGTAGTGATGTATCAATCTACCTTTTTTTTTTTACTGGTACAGCAGAACACACACACACACACACACACACACACACACCCACAGAATAACTCACGTAGCACTCACAAGACTATTTTTGTTTTTCTAGAAAGTAGATCCTGTTTCTCACACACACACACACACACACACACACACACTCAATCAATACTCGGACCATACTGTGTTATTGGTACCCTGTATGTCTCATGCGTTACTTTCACGTATGAATAATATGGATTTTGTCAAATCTATTAAAAACAGAACTGTTACAGAACGTCGTCTGATGTCTTGAGCTCGGTGGGTTTTAATGTGAAGGTTCCAGTGTTGAGGAGAGCGACAGCAGGGACTGCTGTGTGGATTCTCATGCTGACTGATTATTGGTTCATAACTAACGGTCAGTGGAAGGACGAGGACGAGCCTACCGTGGGACAGCAAGAGCAACAACAACAATCAAAAAGCTAAAACAAATGGAAAAATCTGTTCCTAAAATTACACAAAAAGTGGGATTCACTCAATGAAACGCAGCTAAAAACATTTAAAAGGAGTAAAAAAAAAAAATGAAAGAAATAGTCTAAGAAAAAAAAATAAACATCTAGAAGTTTCTTTCTCTGACACAGTGATTCTTCCATCTGAAAGAAGTCCCATCGGGGCTTTTCGCAGGATTTCCTCGTGGGTTTTACAGCTCGTTGATGGTGTCACCTGAAAAGTAAACAGTCTCTTATTTACCTGGAAACTACCTGCAGACATGTGCAGCCTCACTCACTGTTTGCAGAGACCTGGTCTGTAGGGCTAATTATCAGTGACAACATTTACTGACGTTAGTGAGCAGAGCCTTGTTTCACCTTTCAACAGTACAAACACTGTTTACACATTGCAGTGGAGAGATAAATACCACGTTTAGCTTAAATCCCCTTTCCCTAAAATCACCCCACTTTGACAGTATTTTAGAATTGTTCTGCCTCATTTCCATAGTCCACGCTCTCACAGCACTAAATTCTTCAAACAAACTGCCGTCTTTATCACAGGCTCAGCTCTGAATACAGACGCCTCATATTAGTGAATCAATGCAACATGTCTTTACAAGCATTTCAACTTCATTTTATACTAATGAGCAGCACTACATCATTAATGACTTCACCACCACTACTTCACGATGCATGACAGTGGTAGAAAAAAAATCAAATTTCTTTCCGTGTGATTACTGTCAAATGCTGTAATGTATTGAGTGTTTGTTGCTAGTGTAAATGGTGGTTTAGTGATTTCCAGCTTTCCTGTAGCTCCGTGTGTTTAGATGATTTATAAGTGATAAAAACTTTGTGGTCGATGGTGTATGAGTCAAAGATTGACCGTAGTTTAAAAGCAGACTTTACACTTCATCATCTACTGTATGTTTATAGCCATACACGCCCAATAAATACAATGAAAACGTTCAGAAGTCAGCCTTATGTTACTTTACTGACCTCTGCATAAACTGCACATTTTTATCTTTGCTATTTGTAGAATCTTGGTCAAATGACGGCTTCATACACCGTTTAGATGAGAATTAGTAACTGATTATTTGATCATCATTTTATTTTGGAATGCAAACAGTGATAAATACAGAAATTGGAGAATTTGTAGTATTTTGCACATTGAAACGATGAAACTTGAGCCAAAGCAATTATGTAGTAGACTGTGTGATCAATGAGCGACACTATTTGTGCACAAATTTTAAAACCAGACATTTACACCACTGATGGTCCTTCAATCTAAAACAAAACTGAGTGATAGTGGGATGATATTTCATTGTAATTTTCACCGTAATTACTGATTCAGACACAATTTTGTAATCAAAGCCTGTAGCATGGGAACAGGGGTGTTAGTAGATATGTATCAAATACAGCAAAGATAACCTGTTACTTACTCTCTGCACAGGGGGAGGTGTAGTCAGTGACTGCTTCATCACCTGCAAAAACGACAAGCACACACACACATCACATACACAGCCATGGGGAATGAGAAAGACGACAGTGTCGCTATCATTTTCAGAAAGGAGACGGAACATGAAACACACACGAGACGAGAATGGAGCTCTTACTTGTCTGGTAGTAATCGTAGACTTTGACCACAGCTGGTTTCAGGTTCCTGACGGGCTGATCCTCCTCTAGTGTCACACTGTAGATCTTTGTCTCATCCTTCCTCAGCTGCAAGCACAAACACTCTTTACAACATCACTCTTCACTCATACGCACAGGAGGATTTCTCTGCTCAGCTATGCTACATTACTGAACAGCACTCCTTGTGTGCTCTGCTGTTCGCCGCAGCCTGACACACTGACAATATACACAAAAAAGTCAGCACACAGAGGATCATGGCTGTACTTTGATGTTCATGAACAATATGTCACTCTCATCACACACACAAAGACACACAGTCACTGTCGGTGTTTCCTACCCCATCTAAGTAGATGTTGATGAAGCCTTCCTCCACATCCACACGCTTCACTGAGCGGTCGCTCTTCAGCTGCAGAAGCACACGCTGCCGTCAGTAAAGTCAAACACAAAAAACACAGTTGAATGTTGCGCAGATGTTGCAGAACTGACCAGCTGCAGGGAGCTCTGATCCAGAATGTATCCAGACAGCAGTTTGATGTTGATGATGACCATGTTTGTTTCTTCTCTCCTGCCCTGGTACCTACACACACACACACACACACACACACACATACACATACACACACACACACACACACACACACAGAGTCAAACACCACAATTGTGACACTCACATTCTGCAGCTTCACTTCATCTGCTGTGTTCATCAGCTGCTCTGACACTTTGGATTGTCCTTGTAGTTTAAGGTGCAGATGGACAAAATTTGACAATATTCAGCATCTTGAAATTATATAAAACAAATATCTGAACACTGTAAAACTCAGTGGTCCCAGCAGATTTATGTCTCTTCAGTTCTGTCATATGTATCATTTCTCTCTTACTGTCAGGACAGAATGTTCTAAACCTATCAAGAGAAAACTGAACTGGAATCTGAATAAAGCCAAACATCAAAAAGTACAGTGTGCTACTCGAACTACCAAAGCAATCATTTTTCAGAATTTTAACTTAAAAAAAAAAATCAACTGTTCATTGAACAGTATTTAAAAATTGTGATGAACTGTGGTTGTAGCAAGCGTAACTTTAACAAAGGTCTGTGTGCTGTAAAGGTCAAAGTTATTATTGAAGGCCAACAGGTTTCTGTGTCTTCTTCCCTCATTATTAAACAGTGAACTACAGCCACTGCATTGTTCATGCAGCTGCTTTTTGTTATAATATTTCTGTGCATTAAATCTGTGTTTTCTATTACTTTCTGATGCAACTCGAGTAGAATAAGTTTCCTCTGAAGTCCAAAATAATTGCTGTTTTTATCACTTGTGGGGACATTACATAGACTTGCATTCATTTCCTGGAGCCTTACCCTAACCCTAACCACTATCTGCCTATTCCTAACCCTATACCTAACCTAACCTTACCTAACCTGTAACCCTATCCTCAGTCTGCACCCTAAAATTTAATGATTTACATTAAGGGGACCTGCATTTTGTCCCCATAAGGCAGGTGAGTCCCCACAATGTGATAAATATCTGGTCTCTCACACACACACACACACACACACACACACACACACACACACACACACACACACACACACACACACACACACACACACACACACACACACACANACACACACACACACACACACACACACACACACACACACACACACACAGTACCTGGCATGCACAAAGAGGATGAGCTGAGGCCGGCTGATGTTGCACTTGGCCATGATGTTGGTGGAAATGTTGAAGGCAGAGAAGTCAGGGGGAGGAGGGATGTTGTAATGCATAGAGATCTGTGGAGAGACAGACCCATTATCCACATTATAATATCACACACACACCTGATCATTACCTGCATGGCTGGATGCAGTTCGGATCAAAGAGCCACTTCTCTGAAATGTGTAATATCAAGAGCTGTTTTACTGAAACTATTCGTGTTTAATGAAGCACTTGCACTGAATGACGTAGTTAGGATTACAGCAAGGTTGATAGTGAAGTTTTGAGGTCAACACAGATTTCTAATAACAAAAATCTAATTTTAGATAACAGCTTTAAATTAAAAAAGATAAATGAACATATCTGAAATACTGCCAAAAATATAATGCTGTTGTCTCCTGCTCTGAAACTTTATCAGCTGATATCAGTCTGCTGACGTATTGGTTCGGCTCTAAATTAGAGGATCTTAAATATCTTGTCAGTATATATTTATGGGTGTTTTTAACGGTGTGATACAGCTTTCATCTGGTGATTTCATGTCCTTTTTCTATTTTAATTCATAGTAGTCCAGTCAATTTTCTTTTCTCCTCATATTCTCTTTCATCTCTAACTTGGCCCTGTTTCCCTTCAGTTACAGCTTCCTGCTTCACGTGTGGTGTTTGTTGTGTGCTTGCTCGTACCTGTGCCAGCACACAGCTCTGTCCCTGGGCTTTGACCGTGTACTCTCCAGGGACCTCGCTCAACCTCTCTTGCTGGTACAGCAGCCTGTTGCTCTGATCCACCATGAACTCTTTGTTCAGTCCTCCTAACGATGTCACCGTTACTGTAGTGCTGCCCTCCGCACTGTAGGTGGCAGCGCCGTACTTAGCCAGAGCCTGGAGGGCCACCACGGTGTCCTGAAGAGAAGAGAGGTTAAACGTGTCATTAAAAGCAGTTAGAGGGGTTAAAGGCTTCCCATAGACCCCCTGTGTGTGTTCTGTCCTACCTGTGTGGAAGAGAAGCCACCGTACGGGTTCTGCTGCTGAGCGAGCCAGCGGACGATGCTGGAGGAGTAATCCAGACCAAATTCTGGCATGGCTGAACCGGAGAGCAGAGCCAGCAGCACGTAGGAGGTCATCTCCACCTCCAAAGAGTCCAGGCCTTTCCCAGAAGCCCCCACTCTGTCCCAGTGACGTGTGCCACCTGCCAGTCAGAGCAATGGAGTCGTCTAGTGACTAATGTGCACTTCAGTTCAACAAATGAGTACATGAAGGTGTACAGTCTACACATTTCCAAGCAGTTAAGTCTGTTACAGAAGCTGTTTTAATGTGTTAGATAGGACTGGTTATAAAAATCTCCATCACGGAAATGACCATCTCCTCTGTGCTGGTTTAACTTTTACAATACCAACAGCCAAATGATGAAATAACCCTGAACACTGAAAAAAAAAGATGACATCTAATAAAAACATAAATACTACAGTGAAAAAGAAAGCACAAGATATAAACAGCATAAAAATAACAGACCACAACTTTAAAGAACACATTGGTGCTCAGTGCATGAAACATTCAGACCTGGACTGGGTGCACCACACTGGTACACTGCTGTCTCATTAACTTTAAGAGACATTTCAAGTGCTTTCATCATGTACACTTCATCTGCTTTCACTCATTACATGTCAACTGTCATTTGAACAGATTTCAGTTGAAGTGACACTTCAACTGCTTACAGTGCACACACTTCAGTGCTTCCACTTCAATGGAAATGTCAACTACTTTGAACACCAGCATGTCAGCTGACACTTCAACTGCATTAATTTTTCCCTTCAACTCAGTTCATTGCTTACACTGAAATCATTTGTCATGTTGCTACCTGACAAAAAAACAAAAAAAAAAAAAAAAAAACTTCAGCTTCCACAGTTTCCTACGACTGCTTTCAGTGCTCACACTTCAGCTAACATCTTTCAGGACTTCCACTTCAACTGGAATGGTCAGCACGGTTCATCACCTACACTCTGACTGACATTTCAACTGCTTTCAGTGCTTAAACTGCAACTGATGCTTCAACTTCCTTCAATGCCCACTCTTGAACTCACTTCCATTTACACCTTTCTTTACACAACTTTCAGTATTTGTCTTATGGCGTCCACTTCAATTGCTTCACTATTTCAACCATTTTTTTGTTTCAACTGCAAATTTTCAACAAAAAAGACTTCAGGTCAGACGTGCAGATGCTGCCGATGGTTCTACCGTCTTACCCTCTGTGTTGGACTTCTGATGCAGGTATGTGATGAGTTTGCTCCTTATCTCATCCTCTCCAGCCAGAGTGAAGGTGTAGGACAGCAGGGTGGTGGTGTACATGTTGTCCAGCTGGCCGGCCACTGCTTCCTTGAGACAGCTCAAGCACTTCTGCACCATGGGGTCCTGTCACACCACAGGAAAACACAAAGATGAGAACTCCAACAACCGAAACAGTCTATGAAATGTTTCCTCTGCAGGACTCTAAAAATTAGAGTTGCAGCCCCTGAGATATATATATCAGCTATCAGAAATGTATTTAAGTTATCTCAAAAAAACCAAAAGAAAATCAAACAGAACTTAGACAACATGTCACATTTCATTCTTTCCAGATCCCTTTGGAGGATGGTGATCATTTATAGAGCATGCTCATAAGTTTGACCTGCTGTCTACAAAATGCCCTGTCTACAGTCTCTTTTTAATGATGCCATCTGTCATTCAACATAAACATAGGACCCTGGTTGCAGAAAATTGACAGCACAGTAAGCAAACATGACAAGAAATCAACGAGCGTTGGCAGTCCAGTGATATAAGAATGAAGCAAGGTGAATATGAAGGTCTGAGGAGGAGGAGAGTCACGTCAGACTCACCATGACGTTGGTGCCCAGCTCCAGCAGGGCAGCGGTGATGTAGGCCGTCAGGGACACATCGTCACTCACTCCTCCCTGTTGGGAACAGGAGCACAGCAGGAACGAACAGATTGGTTTGTGCTTTCCTTTCTGTCAGTGTCACTAAATGGAAAATTTCAGATTGTTCTTGTTTTACTTTTCAGAACATCTGCTCTTATTGTGCTGTATGTTCTCACAGATGCTACAGTACACCTACAGCCAAGTTCAGATTCCTTTCAACCTCCTTACATTTAACTCTCTTTCCTTTTCAGAACTCTTATCACTGTCCTCTCACATCATCCATTTCTCCACACATACTCTTTTTTATTTCTAACGTATTTTTGGGAGGGATTTAATGCCTTTTTAGCGACACCACATTGCCAATGAGACAACAGGAAAGGACAAGAGAGAGATGGAGGATGACTTGCAATAAATATCTCAGTCTGGACACAAACTGCAGCCATTGTGGTGCAAGACTGACACCTTACACCACAAAGCAACCAGGCGCCCCATATTTTGCTCTTTTCATCAACAGATATTCATTATTTCCAACACAGCACTCCGTCTGAGGCTCGGTTACCCTGGAACAATGTGTGAAACTTAATAGTGTCATTGAGCACTAAATGTGTGCTTTCACTTGGCGGCAAAAGTGATTCAGTTACTGCTGATTGGAGGGACCTTGGCTATTAAACTCTTGATTAAGTCTAAGCGAACAAAACCGCACAGAGTTCTGCTTGCTCCTTTTTTCCTTTCCTGAGAAAATACACTCAAGAATGAAACACACACCTGTCAAGGCACTCGAAATGTAACCCAAGTTTACACTTGTCAACAGCTTGTATATTGGCAAAGAGTTAATATTATCAGCAAATGCTTGGATGTCATGTTTTTTATATATAGGTGTGTTTTACCAGTTATAAATATAGTGCACAGTATTCAGCCAGTACTTGTGCCTGGAAAAAGCTTTTCACCCATAACTTCTAAAACAGGGGTACCTGGCTCCCTCCTAGGAAAAGCTGTGTGGTTGTTGCTCTGTTCCTCAGACACAGTCGTCATGGCTTTTTGGCATTAATCAGATTCAGGAGATGCTGTAGTTTGTGAGGAACTGGCTAGCAATAATTTGTTTGGGGCATTTCTTCTGCTCTGTGTGTGTGTGTGTGTGTGTGTGTGTGTGTGCGTGTTTCTTGCCTGCAGGCCTGGGGTATTCTATGCTCTCTGTACTCTCGCAGCGCTCAAGAACTCTATGCTAATTGCCCCTCACATTAAGCTAATTTTGTGATTTTGCCTTATAGGAGAAATTCACCCATGCAGAGATCCAAATGGCCGAAAGCAGCGGATGTGAAACCCAATTCTTCCATCTAAAATGACCACATTCAAACTGATCTCATTACCTTCATGCCATTGTGGAAGAGTTTTCCCACAGATCTGATGCAGCCATCAGGCCGCTGATGTTTGGACAGCCACCTCCTGGCATCTTTAATGTGCTTGGCATGCACAAAGATGTACGGTCTGGCCCCGCCAAAGGACTTCATCACAAAAGTAGTCAGCCTGCAGAGTCACATACACGCACATACAGACAACACACACACATACACACACAAAGGGTTTTTAGAAAACAAATCTAACCATGTGTGCCTGTGTTGGTAACCCCAAAATGAACCCAGCTTCAGGACAATTACATAACCAGTCTCACACCAACACCGGGCACTTGGTCTGAGCTGCATCCACAACAAAACAATCCTTTTCCTCTGAGCCACACGTGAGCCCAGCAGAATACAGACAGCTGGAGCTGACAGACAGGCAGCAAGTACTCACATCCCGTATAGTTGAATAATGTATTCACGCATATTCACTAGATACTCAGAGATAATGCTTCTGAGGAAACCAGTTATAGACATGCTACACTGCACTACAGTAAACATATCGTATTGCTCTATAATCAGTATGGATACAGTCAACTCTGCTTCACACTTTGATATTTTAAAAATGTGCACAAAAATACTTAAAGCTGCATTCATTCAGTTTTTGGCCTGTTGGGGGCAGCAAACCAAGCTGTAAACAGAACAATGACATGCCTTATAGAGTTGAATGTTAGCCACCAATTGTTTATTTACAGAGACAGCAAGCAGATAGCAACATATGCAATCTTTTGAGTCCTATTTGTAACCACATGTCCAATACTCAGTTTCCTTTTAGCTCTGTTTTTGGTCTCCACCAACTGCTGAAATATTATCTGGCTCTTTAGCAGCTAAATGCTCCACTATGTTCCCAACTACCCACTAACTTTGCCTGCGGTTTGGGTGCTGAGCAGGTAGCGTACAGAGAATTCATCAGAGCATTTATACTGAGAACAGCTGTATGTTTGCTTTGTCTGGAAACAGGGTTGATAAGAGAGAGTTTGCGGGCCTGAAAACCAAAACAATGAGGTAAAAGAGGCTAAAAAAGCTGTGGGTTCATCTCTATAATCATCACCTGTCACATTACACTTTGTCTTGTGAGCTACAGTTGGTATAAGAATATTGATTAGTGCAACTTTAAATAAAAATCAAGTCCTTGTTCTATTTTAAGTGATTTGGACAATTCCACTCAATCTCCTCATAGAATTCTAATGTAACTGAACACTTGAGAGCCCTAGTTTCTCCGAACCACAAACACACACCCACACACACACTCAACAACTGCCAAACTGCCCAGCACCCTTTCAAACAGCAAAGGGTTTGTTAAATCCCCCGAGGCACTGTGCTTTAAGCCCATTAAATGCAAATATTAATATTTTCTGGCAGGTTCCCCATAAAGTAAATTATTAGGATCCTTGCCGGTGCCAAACACCTCCCACTGTGTCTGCATGTCGTTTTTATTCTCTCATCAAACCAAGTGTGAGATTTGAGCTGAAAATGTTCACAGTTTAGCAGCAAAGCTTTTAAAATGTTCTATAACCGCTGATGCAACTGAAACATATTAGGAGTTATATAATCATGAACATATTCTACTATTCATATTAGGCTGGTTCACATGTTTTTGAGTTTTAGTGACAGTTGTAGTTGGACTTCATATGTTAAATGCAATATAATAACTAGCACTATCTGAAATAAGAGTTATATAAAAACAGTCATATAATGTGTTTGTGTAGGATATGTGCTCCATTATTACCAAAAACATTACACTATAGGACCACAGATGTTCTCATATTAGCTGAAATATTACTTCTTGGATAACAACTGACTTTTCAAGCTCGTAACCAGTTTCTGTATGTTCACAGAAAATGTAAATGTCATGGCTCTTACACAATGTCATTATGGAGTGTTTGCATCCAAAGCAGCATTCACTCATGATGTTACTGAGGCTGGTTTACTGACCAGGTGTTTCCAGACTCATCGCTCTTCCCAAAAGCACTGTAGGAACCGTCATCATGCTTGTAGGTGAGCTCCCTCTGATATCCTACAACACACACACACACACACACACACACACACGCGCGAGTGTGAGGCAAACAGTGGATATAAGGCATTCATCTTACATAGTTGTACATAGCTACAGTCATTTTCACGCATTTGATTGGTCAGCGTAGTGGTTTGAGCCACATCCCCTTTTGTAGCTGGATGACCCTGTCTGAACCCAGCCAGGCAACTCTAAGTGGGACATTCATTATTCCAAACTGGTTTAAACCAGTCTGAACCAGACACCTGACGCCATACAAAGGTATTATTTTCTGGAACTGAAAAACATTTTGGGAATTGATGGATCTTTTCAACCAAAGATAATACGCAGACTGGAACAATGCTTCAGACGGGCTGCCTCTTCACTGTCAGTCCCACAAGGGATCAACTCACCGCTCTCCAGGAAGCGTGTTGCTCTGTCCTGAATCTCCTGGGTCAGCTGACCCGTACTTTTCAGGTAGTTGAGGATGAAGATGTTAGGAGCAAACAGCACCATGTTCTGCTCCCCGCAGCCGTACGGCATGGCCAGGAGCTTGTCTAGGTTCTTCATGGCCCGGCCCATCAGGTCACCTGCAGAAGCAACAGGAGAAAGATGAGACAGATTCCAAGATTAAACCCTGCCAGCAGGATTTAAGGTGAAAATAAAGCCTGAGAAAAGAAATGACTTCAAGTGTCTCCAAATAGTCACTAACCCAGCACAGAGACAGAGGCCCTGGCTGATCCAGCCACAAACATCTCAGGCATCAGAAGAGAGATTTTCTTCTCCACAGGCCCCTCTGGCAACACAGAGAGCAGGACAGATGCACATCAATGACACACAAAGGAGAGAGCTTAACGGAACAGTTTGACATTAGGAAATACGCTTATTCACTTTCTTGCTGGGAGTTAGATGACAGGATCGATGCCACGCTCATGTCTGTGCAGTGAATGTGAGGCAAGAGCCAGCAGCTGGTTAGCTTAGCACAAATCCCTCATAAAATCACATTAAACAAATAAAATGTATCATGTTAATGAGTGAGTTTTAGAGATGAGGGAATGATTTTCTCCTGTGGACACAGCCAGCTATTTGCCCCGGTAAACAGTTTTTATGCTAAGCTGAGATAAAGGTATCCTGGCTTTGTCACTTTTTTCCCCTGATGAGTGGATTAAAAGTCAGTGGGTCAGCGTGCTCACTACTCATTATTCTGACACGGTGGATTTTCACAACAACCATCCATTCCATTCTTATCTCTGATCTGACAAAAACAAACGCTTCTTGACAATAATGACAATAAGAATCAATCATCCTCTACCGGACAAGTGCAACAGAATGACAGTTAAGGATGTATTTTATCAAGTTTTCTCCATGCGAGAATCAAGATGGCTGTTCACCCTGAGGCACCATGAGATAACAGACGCTGATGCACATGCTCACCTGCAGGACAGAGGAGAGCGTTATGACTGACCATCTGTGGCGTTCCTTCAGCCTTGTGGAGAGACACAAAGAGAGTGATATTAGTGAAGAATATCAGTACCATTAAAAGGCATCAGAACAAGTCCTATACCAAGTATGGTGTGTGTACCACAGGATGACATGTTATTCCTCTGTGCCATAGAGCTCCATTGTTGGCCAAAAACATTGTTACACTGGGTCACGTGTTCTTTCATTACCATGCAGCTTGTTTTGATTTAATCATACACCCTCCTGTTGGCCCAAAAGCTGACTAGAACACAAAATGTGGATTAATCCACCGCTGAAAATAGTCCTCTACAAACTATTTCCTCCTGTTTGAGTAATGTTTGTTAAGAACTACTGCAACCAGTGGTGAGAAAGCGACTTATTTTCTTTTTAAGAAATAATACTTTATATAGCCAGTTATTCAAGATGCATGTCTTCAGCAGGAACAAATGGCCACAAGCGGGGTATATAATGTTGATGAGCCAGTCGACAACATTATTACAACATTATTTTTACTGCTTTTAGGACATGAAGACTGTAAAATAATTTCAGTAAAATAACAGAACAGAACAGGTAGCCTGGAGTAACACATAAGTATGTTTAATGTATGTTAAAGGCATCCTTATTGAACAGATATGTGACTGTTTGAACTTTGGCACATCACACTAGGAACCTTCCTGATGCTTCTTTGTATTAATGCGTATTTATGCTTGTAACAGTAATCTCCTGTTTTTATTTATATATTCATGTCTGAGCATTCTGTCAAAATCTCAGGTTTTGAAAAGTGTCATTATTATATTTATAATTAAGTCTTACCTAATTTCTTACTTACATGTACTGAAGAGAAAATGAACTAGTAGAGATGAAAATAAAAATCTGATATTTCAGAAACATTCATGAGTTGAAATGATTTGTTATGTATCATGTAAACTTATTACAGAGCTAATTCTTTAGTTTTTTACTCTCGATAAGAAATTTGAAGACTCACTTTGAGTTTGTGACATTTTTCAATTAAAATGAATCAACTGAACGAATCAAAGAAAGTATCAAAGTAAAAGAATACTCAATTCTGAATAAATTCTTAGCTGCAGCTCTGCTAGCAGGGGTTTTTAACCGTATCACACTACAATCTTGTGCCATGTTTGGTGCTGCGTTTGAGGGTCACTGACCTCCACCAGCAGCGTGCGGACCACTGTGTCGATTCGGCCTTGGCTGGGGACGGTGGCCACCTCGTTGCCGCACAGTATGTCAGTCTTCAGGGCCTCTGCGCTGACCTTCAGACTCACCTGACCTGTGTGCACACATACAGTCTTATTCTGAGAGCGTGGCTGTATTGATTAGCGCTCCCGCTCCCTGTCAAACTGTCACATTTTGTGTACCGAGGCAAAACAGCTTTTCCATCTGCTTTTCAATCCGACTCATTATCCTCCCTGTTCCTCCATCCCTTCTCTCCGTTTCCCTCCTCCCCCGTTTCCTATCTTATTCACCCTCATTAATCCCTATTTGTTGCCTTATTATACTGCCTCTCCCCCATATTGCTCTATCTCTCCCTCCCTCCCTTTCTTCACAGCCCACAAACCTTCACACAGAGGACAAGTACAGATCACCCCCCGAGGGAGAGGTTTCTGAGTGTTTCGTCAGAGATACTACCTGACTTGTTAGTACAAGTAATTGTCAGCATTCCTCTAAGGGGGAGTAAGAGGAGCGCAATTTGACATTCATCAGGGCCTCGTCTCCATCCCTGCTGATGGAGGCTGATAGAAATCCTCTGCTAGGCAGCATTACAACAACAGTCTTTGCTTCCAGCAGTGCCGACGCAACAGCTGTCAGTGCCCTTAATACAGATTAATTAGCTTGTTCTGTCTCATCTTTATGACTGAAAGTCTAACTTTGGTATTGGACGGAACAAACAACATCAGGATTTAATTAGAAAGATGTGAGGATCGCATTATATTATTAGTGACAGCAGTAACAGTCAGATGGAGGGTGGGTAATGAGGATGCAAGGAGGGGTTGACACCATTTGAAATCATGTTCAATCAATATTTTTGGATGGAAACTAACAGGTAATATTTTGCACAGATCTTAACATCACAATTAGAATTGATTCTGAATGAAGTCATTTGCTATAATTAGTCTTTCGGTCTGATTCTTTGTCTCGGGTTGAAAAGCCTCTACACGAGCACATTAACAGACTTTAGTGTGTGTTTCATACACATTCATAAATTTCATACCATTCACTTCATTACAGTATGAAATCAGTGCATCAAGTGTAAAACCATCATCGTGCTTTATTCTTGTCAAAGGGTTGGGTTGGGTTGTAGTACTATTTCCAGTATGAATGTTGTTTTTATGCATTTTTAAGCCCACAGGAAGTCCTTGAAATCATACTTTCCTCAATAAGCTTTTTGTCAAACGGATTCTTAAATGAAAACCCTTTTTTTTTCTTGCCAAATTTCAAATCATTTTGATTATTTTACATGAGAGATTTCCAAATGTGTTTTTTTCTGTGCTCTTCTCAAAGGTTTGGAGTGGGCAGAGGTGATGTCAAATGTGTCTGTTCACCAATCAGAATTTAGTAATATTTTTAATAAAAGTGATTTGATATATAACATTTAAGATTTTTTTCTTCAAACTCTGAGTGCCTCTTATTTAGTCATGCATAATTGATATTCTAAAGAAATACGTAAAAAGGCTCCAGTTCAATTTTGGTGGGCTGTAGTCAGGGCCAAACAGCCCCCCCACCCCATAATAATTATGAGAGATCTGAAAATTCTCTACAAACTTCTATTCATTTTGGATATATTTTCCATTCCATTTTTGTAATTAGTTATGCACTGAAAATACATACATAATTGTTGTATTTATTCATCTATTTATTCCACTGTTTTTTTTCTTAGCGTAATCTAGTCTCCAAATTCCAGAGAAAAGAAAGATGTGAAACCAGTGTCCTCAATGCAGCAGCAGCCGTGGCAACGAACTGGTTGCTGAGATTTTTTAATAACTTCTGAACACTGAAAGATAGATTTATCTTTCAGGCTGCTGAACTCACTGAAAAATACAAAAAACTCTTGTAAATTCCTATTGAACTTCCTACTGATACTCTGGACTAAAGTACAGATTATTCAAGTCATAGTCACTTTCACCTACCCTACCCTAACCCTAACCCTGCCAAAGGAACATACAATATGCAATCTCACTGCATATACAGCATGTCATAGAGGTGAATAACACTGATAGGCTTATGTGATTTGCAAAAAAAAAAGAAAAAAAAGGAAAAGAAATTCTAACTGGAATGGCTTTGAGGTAGCATTGTTTCTGGTCAGCTATCTATAGATACCTAGGGCGGTTGGAGTTACAATCCATGAGAAGGTCCTGCTCTCCTCCCCGCACAGACACACACTGTACTGGCAGCCATCGCAGTTTCTGAAGGTGTACTGGTCTGAATCAGTCAGTACAATCTTCACCTGCAGATGGAAACAAAGACAAAAAAACTCACAAACAAAAAGATGCAGATATTTTTCATTCTTGTGAATCCATTTAAAAAAAAAATCCATCTATAAGACCTTAAGAAATTACCATAATGCATTTGGAGAGATAGTTGAAGACAGTGGCTTTGAGTGTAAACACCTCCCCTCGGATGACAGAGTAGGGCAAGGTGAGACTGACAAAGAACGGCTGGAAGGCAGTCAGCCCAGTGTTAGGCGACACGCCGAAGCCCACAGAGGAGACACAGAAAGCTCCAGCTGCCCACTTGGTGATGGTGTCAGGGACCGTTTTCTCCACGTTCACTGACCCACTGTCTCTGTATGAACATACAAGCAAG
The DNA here is from genome assembly GCA_037975065.1 of Chaetodon trifasciatus. Lineage (NCBI taxonomy): Eukaryota > Metazoa > Chordata > Actinopteri > Chaetodontiformes > Chaetodontidae > Chaetodon > Chaetodon trifasciatus. The sequence goes on from JBBMOE010000004.1 coordinate 3,292,431, forward strand.
TGCTAAACTGAAAACAGCTCAAGTAGAACAGAGTTCACCTTAAACATCTATCAGTGAAAACACAAATGCATGATATTACATACACTTTCATAATATTGTGACAATCTGTTTTAATACATGATGAGATATCTTGTGTGTTTGGCTCGGTGGGGTGCAAGAGGAATGCTCTATCCTCTGGGGAGTTTGACTGAGCTACAAAGATTAAATACAATGTCTTCACTTCTAAAAAGATCAAGAGTCGACAGGCGTGCTAGCTGCTCTGTGAGGCTGCTTCTGAGACTTGCAATGTTAAGCAGGTATAATGTTTACTTTGCTCACAATCTTCATTTAGCGTGTTAGCATGATGGATCTCCAGAGTTATGGGAAATTGCAAAAGTCATTAGGACGCTTCATCTGGGGACCATGAATGTCTGCACAAACAAGCTGCAGGATTCGAGACATTTCATTCAACATGATTAATTCTACCACCATGCTAGTGGCATTGTGAGGTTGTGCTTTGAGCTAATGCTAATGCCTGCATGCTAACATGCGTAAAGTGGCAATGCTAATAGGCAGATATTTTGCAGGTATAATGTTTATGTCACCAGCTTAATGTAGCATGTGTCAGCGTGTGCTATTTAGCAAGTTGCAAAGAAGTAACATACAGCTGCGTCAATAACCAAAGTATTGGAATTTTGCCCTGAAAGTGGCGCAACATGACAAGTCAGGATACTTGTTGAGACATGGTCAAATCATCAATGTCAACCTCATGGTGGTGCCAGATGATGTCAACTTGCTGGTGGTCACAAGGGTCATAGTTACTTCTGGGGATCATGAATGTCTGTACAGAATATCATGGTAATCCATCCAACAGTTCAGATATTTCTGTTGGGACAAATTGGTGGACCAACTGACAGACTTATGGACCTATTTATGTATTTAGGAATATCAGCAATTTTTGTTGAACCTGCATTTACTGCTGGCCATGTGTGGTTGTGGTTGTTTTTCTTAGTTTAATATCCTTGTAAACTGGATATCTTGACATTTAAGAAATGTCTCAACTAAATGACTAATTGACAAAAAGAACAAACAATGAAACCAAATCATCAGTCTAACAGATAAGACATAATAAGACGTAATTTAAAAACACTTCTGAGATGATGTAAGAAACTAAAGAGAGTGTCAGTGTTAAAAAGGCACAAATATCTGAAAATTAATTCAAATGTGTTGACCCTTTTCAGGGGATATATTATCATTACCCCACAGTAACTAGGTCCCAGATCCAGGTCTCAGGGAAGAATGTCCTGACGGTCTCCTTCTTCTCCTCCTCTTTACCTCTCAGTACACCACCTGAATTCTGTGGCATCATGTTGAAGGCCATGGGAACCGGAGAGTCTAAGAAATCTAAGAACACATGGACAAAAAAAAAAAAATAATAAAAACAACAATTACACAACTAAACTTACCCAACAGTAACCAGCTCCCAGATCCAGGTCTCAGGGAAGTGTGTTCTAATAGTCTCCTTGGTCATTCCAGCTTGATCTCCAACAGGGTGAGGCCCCAAATCCTTTAGGAACGCTATTTGTCCAGGTGCATCTACTACATAAAGTTTACAGTATAATGGTAGTTTCCTGTTTGAGGGTCAATATCAATAGTGGCAAAAGCCATAAAACATACCAGCATCATAGTAAATCAACTCATAGTTCCTTTCATGGCAGTTATAAGGTTTTTTCACATCAGAGTTGGTCAGGATTTTGATTCCAATTTCCTAGAAGGAGAGACAGAGACAGAGACAGAGACAGAGACAGAGAGAGGATAAAACCAAATTAGAGGTTGTGAAGTCACATACTGGAAATGAGTTGATCATCTGGTGAGCACAGAATAAAACAGAAGACCACAACTGTTCTAAATGCAGATAGACAGATCAGCTCTTGTAGCCTACGCTCTAAAAACCAATCAAAATGAACAATTTTCTACTTTAAAGATGCTGTAGACATCATTCTTCTGACTGGGCGGTCCAAAGTAGATTGAGCGCTTTGCTCGACCAGCTGCCCCCAAGTCGACCACAGTCTCCGGTTCTGGTTGGACTTCTGGTCCCGGTTGTGGTTGGACTTCTGGTACTGGTTGTGGTTGGACTTCTGGTTCCGGTTCTGGTTCTAGGTCGGGCTCTATCTCTGGCACTGGCATAGGGTAGCAGGGATATGGCTCAAAGTCTTCAACCTCATAGTTGTATCCTGAGAGCTTCTGCAGAGGCAGCTGGTTGTACACCTGCACAAAAACACACATGTACACAGACCTGGGTAAGCCATCAGTGTGTGCAGCAGGTACACGGTGCCAGTGTACACTATACATTGTAAATAAATCCATTAGTACTTTTTCCACTCCTCTCAACTCTGAAGCAAGACATGTTCCAATAAGAACAGAATGTTGAGGTATTGTAAAGGTGCGGATGTTAACATGGGTCAAGCTAGCACTGAGGATCAGTGTCGTACATAGTCGACAGTGAGTTCCTGCTCTGACTGCAGCAGGAGGACGCTCTGGTCGATGGCTCTGACGGAGCACATGGAGCCTGGGTGAGCCTGGAGAGTCAGTGTAGTCTTCTCTGCTGGAAGTTCCTGGAGGGAGGCGAACTTCAAAGACACCTGCACAGGAGACACCAGAGTAGGGTCATTAGTCTGACAGCTGATTAGAAGAGGTCAGATCACAACTACTAGACAATGCATATGTCTTCATATTTTATTGTATATCATACACACATTGACTCTTTTCTTGTAACTGTATGTTGAAAAAGTCTAAATGGGTCAATGGGGTTGTACCTTGTTATTGAGGCAGAGTTGAATGGGGAAGTCCTGGCTATCGGCCACACCCTCTCCACTGGGCATCACAGTGTAAACTACCACTTGAGCAAACGGTGCCAGGTTCGTAACCTGACGGAGTGATATGGAAAACTCCCCTTTGTTGACTGAGGCAGACACACAGAAAAACAAGGAAATGTGACATGAGACCCTTTTCAAAATACATAAAACACAAAAATACATTTTCTCACTTTGCTCATAACAAACCAGACACTTAAACCACAATCTTTTCTCCACATGGGCAAATAATAATCTGCTAGGTTAGCCTGAAGCTAATGTAGGTATGTAGGTCCCCAGCAGGAAAAAAACACCAGGGTTGACGTTCTGCCTAAACCATTAGGATAATGAAACCAGCCCACAAATTAGCTACTTCAGGTTGTCCTCGAGTTGTTCACCCCATGAAATCAAAGGATTAATACTGTTATTGTCAACAAATCCCAAGACAAGACTAAAACCAACAAAATCTTTGTCCATCTCACATGACATACACTCACTAGTCCCAGCCTGTCTGTCCCTCTTGTCTGTCTATCTGATGCTGAGCAGGTAGTGTACAGTAACATAAACTACAGTGGGTTTATCTACACAGAAAAAACATGTTCATTGCATCAATTCATTGTTGGCTGACAATAAGAGAAATGCAGACTATCACCAGACTTTTCCTTCAAGATAGCCATCTTAGTTACAGTAACATTTGTTCTTTACCAGTTCCTGTTTTAACAGCCACTGGGACACGACCGTGCTGCACAATTCCACCTCTGGACACCACCTATAAGGAAACACGGCAGAGGCACATTACACAGTTAGGTCCACCCCTTTGTGCAAAAAGACTGAATAGAAAGCACACTCTGAACAGCACAGCGATGGCCATATTGATTTCTAAAAATGTAAAGAATCAGCAGGACGCTGCTCCATTTTCCCTCTACAACTGTGCTGACAGTGACAGTGTTAAGTTATGGCCTGAACCAGCTGGGTGTTAAAATACTGACAGTAGCTCATCATCTTACCAGATAAAAGAAGTCGAGGACTTCCTGTCCCTTCTTCAGCTCATCCCCCTGGATGATGAACTGGGCACGCACAGTCGCATCTTTGTCACAGGCGATCTTCTCATTGACCTGCATGAGCTTCAAAAAGCTACTGCTCTTGGAGTAGAATGCTGTGGCGTGGTGGTAGGCCAGCCTGTACTCTGGTCTACGCATATTGGCCACGTATGGCTCATTATCCTCCGTCTTTCTAGAATTTGCCTGTCAAACAAAGCAGCCACAGGTCAAAGGTCAATCTTTCACTCAACAACCTTCACTCTGTTGACCTCTAATTTTTAACTATGAACAAGCTTTAAACTAACTCTAAAAAATAGATAAATTTAATAAGAATTCAGGTCTGTGTTGTTCGCCTCACATGATCGGTAGGATGGAACAATTAAACTGAATTCATTTGTCAAGAAAAAAGAGTAATTCCAAAAAAGTGACCAACCTTTAGAGTGACAACGTTCGTCCAGAGGGTGGTGTCCAAAGAAAACGAAGCCATGCCTTTCATGTCTGTAGTGAGCGTTACGTTTTGGGAGCTGCTGGCAAACAGGTACACTGCCTCACCAGCGACAGGTTTGTTGTCTGGACCGACCACTTTGACCTGCCAACAAGACAGAAAGCAGAACCTAAGCCACAGCAGCACAGTCTGTTGAGACAAAAACTTCATCATTGCCCAGTATACTAATGATTGTCCTCATTCTCCAGCATTTCCAGTAGGACTGGAAAAAATGTGATGCTGACCAAGGTGTAAGTATAAAGGGTTTAATCCCTGCCTTTTACTGTATGAGATATCTCATGTGCAAAGATGCTATAAGGTGGGACATGATAATGGACTGTCCAAAATTTGAAGGGTTCATCCTCTGGTGAGCAAGAATCTCATCAAATTTATGTTACCTGTTATTTCACCATTGATATCACCATTAATACTGAGAGTGATGTTTTATGTGTATTTCATGTGGTGATGGATAAAACAAATGTCTCAGCAACAAAATTGAAAAAGTTAAAACTGATGACCAGAAGATAGTATTGTTACGTCATCCAGGAGGCTCCCATAATATCTGAATCTAGTTATAGTGCACCCTGAACACAAAGTACAAGCAGGGAAGAACAACCGGGGCTGGTGGGAATGTCATAAGCTTTGCAGGCAAGTGCTAATGTTGATGGTGATGGCCCTTCATGAAAAGTCAGAGGATCACTAGTTATCAAATTATTCATTCATTCATTCATTCATTCATCTTCTATACCCCGATTATCCCTTTCGGGGTTGGGGGTTGGAGCCTATCCCAGCTGTCAATGGGCGAGAGGCGGGGTACACCCTGAGCCGGTCGCCAGCCGACTGCAGGGCAACACACATACACACATTCACTCTCACACTCACACCTAGGGACAATTTAGAGTCACCAATTAACCTAGTGAGCATGTTTTTGGTCTGTGGGAGGAAGCCGGAGTGCCCGGAGAGAACCCACGCATGCACGGGAAGAACATGCAAACTTCACACAGACCCCGGGGATCGAACCGGTGACCTTCTTGCTGTGAGGCACACGCACTACCTGCTGCGCCACCGTGCCGCCTAGTTAGTTATCAAATTAGGTTATTAGAATTCATCCTGAGAGCATAAATGTCAAGGAATTACTAAAATCAGTAGCATTCAACCATAATTTTTTTTTTCTTTACCTTTCCCTCGAACGGGATGCCCGGTTTGTATGCAGCAGGTACGTCCTCAAAGGTGACAGTTCTGATGTGACTGCTGAAGCTGGTCCGCCCGCTGCCTTTAAGAATGACCCCTAGATGGTAGCAAACAAACAGATGGCAGCTCATCAGGAACCAGTGCTGATTACTTCATGAACAGCATCCGGCATTCAGTCAGCCTACCTGTGCCATACTCCTCCATTTCAGCGCTCACTTCAAAACTGTCATCGTACATGCTCTTGTTGAGGGAAAACTCTGTCACGTTCACAATTTGTGTAGCACAGCCACTTTTATCTGTCTACAAGATAAGAACAAAAGCTCATTTCAAACTAAACATATATACTTATATCAAATGAATGAAGAACTTTGACAACAGCAAATCCGTTTTTTATCTGGAAGACTCACTGTCAGTTCATACGTCTTGCACTGGTCATTTTCTTGGACACTTGAATACCAGTAAAACCGGATGGCATTCCTACAAAACACAGCCTTCACTGAACCAACAACTGGTTTCCCGTAGGTGTATCTGCAGGAAAAAAAAAACACAAGGATACACAGATGCTGTTTTTAGGAACTGTTCCCTATTTTAGGTTGATTCACAGAAGGCTTTTCAGGTTAAAATCTTCTGGCAAACAAGCTCATACCGAAATAAAAAGTAACATCAAAGCTCACGTTAGCAAGCTCGTTAAATACGAACTTAAAAGCACAATGGGTTTCCCAAATGTTGTAAAGGGACAGACAACTTCCATCGCTCACAGCTTGTGCTATATGGACGGACATTAGCTCAAAGTGGAAGCTGATAACGTGTCTGGCCCTCAGGTCTGGCACCTGAGCCGCTTCCATGAGAAACACACAGTGAGACCTGGAGCTCAGACACAGTGTCTCAAGATGGTTTGACTGTCTTTAGAAAATAGAAAACTATGCAGTAGCATTACAGTTTATATGTCCTCACACAGAGAGGGAGGAGAATTAAAGTTTCAGGTTGACTTTGATAAAGTCCTGCACTTCAGTGCCAGTGTTATCCTCTGGCCTGTTCAGGTGGGACACTCACTTTCCACAGATCTGCAGTGTGGCCTCTTTGTCCAGGATGGTGATCACACTAGGCAGATGAACCTTTACTTCATACTTTGGCAACACTAAAGCAAAAGAAATCAAATCAGTAATCTTACAGCTGAATATGAACACAGATCAAACATTATTATTTTGGGAAATGTGAGACATTTTTTGATTTTTTTTTTTTTTTTTGGCAAGTGCAACAGACCGTATTCCTTGATGTCAAAGCTGTGGGATATTTGCTCTCCTTTGTCCGTCGAGGCGGTGATGATGTAGCTTCCTTGTGCCGCCTCAGGAATCATGGGGTGGGACAGATCAAGGATGCCGCTAACGATGGCCTTATCCAACCACTGGGCAATTCGATTTGAATTAGGATCCTACATAAAGACAGAGGGACACAGTTCAGAGCTAATGGCTACCTGCAGCACTCAAAACTGAACTTCAGGATGGAAGGAACAAACACGCTGTAGATTGATGGAACGTTTCATAGTGTATAAGCACCAAAGACCAGCTTTGTGGTTCATCCTCTGAAATACGGCGACATGGATCCTCCTCCATTCCCAAGGTGTTCAATTTTTATGCAATTATAACATTGTCCAAATTACTCTGATGGCACAAGTTTTTGTTTGCAGAAACATGATCTAATCCTGGTGAAGATTAGTGTGGCCTAAATGTACTATAGTATATGACAGTATTTTCATATCAAAAGCCTTCTATCTGAAAATCGGTAAAATACAATTGTCTCTGTAATTCTCCAGAGATTCACACAGACTAATCTGATCCCAGTATTTAATAAAATCCATGAACTATATGATCACAACCCCCTCAAGATGATTCACGCCTCACATATTCTGTTCACTCAGAAATCTGTCCCATTAGTGAAGGATGCTCTCTTATTTCTCTGTAATAGTAAGTGGTCTATAACTAGTCAGTGGTTGGCAGGAGAGGTGCCATGCAGGCTGCATGAGCCAGTCTCTCATACAATCACTTACCTGGAGCTCCACCACTTTGTACTGAAAAAGAAAGAAAAAACACAAAAATTAGGTAAAAACTGATTAATGCACATAGAATGTGCACAATACACAATCACACAATATGTGATTAGGAGACCTCCGTAAAGGTTACCCATTAATGTGTCAATTTTCTACCGTTTTAAATGTAAAAACACATTTTTAAGAGTAAAAACATGTTTACACTCATCACACCCTCAGAATTTTAAACTGCAAGAGCTTATCTTGTCTGTTTTTCCATATCTTAACTCACTGAAAGTTTTATTTTTTTAAAAGAAAAGAAGACCTGGGTAGTTAGCAATATTCACCATGTCAGTGTCAACAGAAAATCTGATCCGAGACACTTCTGATTCACATGGGTAAAAATGATGTCCATGACATGCAGAATATTTTCACATGCATTTTAGGTGCAGCCCTAAAAGTTTTCTGAATATTTTTCACATATCTTGGATGAACTGTTGGAGGCAGCAGCTACACAGAGAAGGATACAGTCACACAGTGTGGGTATAAACCACACATACATTTTCTAAACTATGGAACTATGGCTTTATTGTTTCCAATGAGACCATCTGAAACAGACATTTAGAGATGAAGGGACTTACTACTTTCTAACAAGCTACTTTTCATACAATACATCTGAATGAATTTCACGTTGACCACACGCATTTGTGTTTTCAGCCTCTCAAGACAAATGGAAAAGGCTTTGAGCCCGTATTGATTCAGATGTTTGGGTCAAACGCAGTGTGTGCCAAATGAACTCCGACAGCATGTTTATCACACTACTCCACACAGCGCTTCACACCCACGCTGTCTTCAAAATCAACAAACATCCCTCCTTTCACCTCCCACTCTCCTGAACCAAAATAGACCTCGCTCTTCAGATTCACTGACTGCTCGGCAGAAATCACACCAGATTACAAAGTTCACTGGTTGGAATTACACACATCATACACTATCGCAGAATTCTGCAAGGTCAAAGTAAATAAATAAAACTCACCACTCGCCCTACAGGGATGAAGTTGGCATCCATGGAGACGATTCGAAACTGGACTTTAAAGGAAAGAAGTGGAAAAAATAGCATCTGTTAATTGTCAAAATATAACACACACAGCAATACATGAGTAAGGCAGACAGGAAATACAGCAAATACACTAAATATTCCATCGCACTGCAGCAGGTGGGATGAGGAGGGACATCTCAAGTAACCTTGATGACATCATACTAGTTTAATAATACCACAAGCTGGCTGGTTCCAAAAAATAGATTAAAATTAAGAAAAACAATCCAAATCTACATTTTAGGAAGTGCAGTGGGTTTTAATGAGCACAGCTTCCACCAGCACCTCTTGAGGAACCACCACTCTTCTGTCTGCTGAATATAGATATAATTCCTAAAGTTGTCAAGTAGTGGCTCAGCATTATGCAGATATTGTAATGTAGTCCAAAATTTTGCAAATGCAGCTGAATTGGTAAGCAGTGCAGAGAGGATAATGTGGGCTGTGTGAACAGTATGACTGCAGCAGAGCAGCAGCATCAGGAAGCTCCAGCACTTTCCATGTTCTCCTAGTGGACATGGTCAGAGTAATAAGTCCACGACATGTAATTCTTACCAGTCTGCCCAGGTTTGTAGATAGGTTTGTCAGTCTGGATGATATGAATGAAGGCAGGAGGCTCAATGAGGATTTTGGTCTTCTTGCTCAAAGAGGCGCTCTCACCCTGAATCGTGACATTAATGGCTGCCACAGTTTTGGTGCGCACTGGAGGGACCTGCAACACCAGAAAACATGCATGTCAGGGAGGACCAGGGGACATTTGAAGGGACAGGAGGAGAGGAAAGAAGGGAGGGAAGACTTTTAAATTTAGCCTTGTTTAACTTGTGCCCAGTTGACTTCAAAAGTGTGCATTTTCCTTCTTTTAGAGTGTGTTTGCAGTGCAACATCTGTCAACTATAATGGTTTAGCATAACTGCTTGGAAGCAAATCCATCTGAGTTCTGCTGAAATTGAGCAACAGCAGACCTCTTCCACTTTGCAAGGTTAATTATGAGATGTCGTCATACTTGCATAGCATATGTTTTCACTTGCTAATGGAGCTGCTATTATATAACGGGGACTGGAACCACTTCCAAATGTCGTGAGGGCCGTTTTTTGTATGTGTGTGTTGTGAGTCTGAGGGTAGGGGGCAGGGGGTGTTTTCCAGAGGAATGCAGGTACATAGTAAGCCTCTGGCAGAAAGCAGCCTTTGTTTAGTTGCAGACAGACAAATACCAGACCAGGCCTGCAGCAGGGCCAAAATCTGGGGAGCGAAGTGAAACTAAGTGTTATTGTCACAGAGCTGATTGGGGTCAGCGGGTCGTTTCACATCAATATGGATCAAGGCCCATAAGTTGCGTAACAGTGAGCAGCGGTGTGACAGAAACCAGAGCAGTAATTTACAGAGAACCATTGGTGTTGACAGCTTCTGTCATGGTGCCGGCTGGATAATTAGGTACATAACAACCCCAGTATTTCTGCCTTTATTTCAATGGACGGCTGGGGGACGAGGAGAGGAAAGCACACTGTGCCTGGAAACCTCACATTCATTTAACCACTACAAACATTAAAAGTGAAGTTCTTCTCCATTCTGTGTCACTGCCACTGAAAATGCAGAAGCAAATTCCAAAAATCAAATAGGTTTTAGATTCAAAGTGAAACATTTCACACCACTCTGCAAATGGCCACAGTGTGTGTACGCGTGTTGAGTCAGACCTGGAAGTTCAGGCAGCGGTAGAAGTCCTGTTTGACAGCCTCCTCCAGGATGACAGTGCTGACAGAATCCACTTCCAGGGCGATGGTCAAAGAGACGGGCTCCGTGGGGCCGTGGATCTGGGCACACAGGGTCTCCTGTTTCCCTCCTCTCACCTGGGAGCTCACAGTCACTGCAAAAATACTGCAGGTACAGAAAGGACAGAACATGAGTCAGAAAAGGATATGATGCATTACAGATGCTAAGATTTGCATTTCTGTTTAGCATTACAAGCATTCTGTTTGGACAATCTTATACTTGTTATGATTGCAATAATGTTCCCACATCAATTCTTGCAATCCTGTCCTTTCCAATCCCCACTGAGCCTGAGCAGCTAAAGGTATTATTAGATGTCACCTGGTAAATTAAATAAGCCATGAGGTGGTGGTAAAATTAGAATTACACCATTAAAGGGGCTATAATCATTACTTTTATAATATCAGTTGGTCACATGACTGTGTAAAAGTGAAAGGTGTCGACTGCAGCTCTCAGCTCTACAGAGCATTTTAGCATCTTTCAGCTGTTTGCTTTGGTTTTCCACATCTACTTACACTACTGCTCTGGCTCAGTCTCACTGTGCTCATAGTGTTGTTACGTCCTGTCACAGCAGGCAGCTGTTTGTAGTGAAAAAGCTAAAAACACACTGTAAACTACCTGCACAGTACCAAACAGCAGACAGACATAAATTCAGTGGAAGTCAGCGGGAGCATTTAGCAGCTAAAGAGGCTGATATTTTTCATAGGAGTTGGTGGAGACCAAAACAGAGTGTAAAAGGAGAGACTGTGATAAAATTAGCATTCACCGGTTGGAAATGGAACATGACCCCAAATGAATGCACCCTGTCTGTTGGACGTGTAAACAGGCAAATGTATGCAAACACATATTTAATCTGTAAAGAGGTCAGACTTTTGTTTACAGCTTGTTTCTGCTGCCCCCAAGTGGCCAAAAAAGCCCTCTATCATTACAGGTGTATGTGCAAAAAGACCAGCGGTGGAAAGTAACTTGCTCAGTTATTTATTCAGCCACTCAAGAAGGACATTTGACTACAACACTTCTGTACTTTTACTTTTGAGTAAAAGAAGATCTGAGTACTTCTTCCACCACTGGGAAAGCCATATGCAAATCAGCATGTTTTCCATGAAAATGACATGGAAGGACAGCCTAGACCACCATATTATCTCGACTCAATCAACCACTCTGCTGAATGTTGTGTGTTTGAGGCTGGTTGGCACACAGGGGCCTGCTGCTGCCAATGAGAAATAAAGGACACATTTAATTGAGTTTTGTGTGGTGCTGCTGAGAATATTGATGCCGTTTTAGCCAGAGAGGAAGCTGCATGAAAAGTCATTTGACTCTGACGGTAAACTATGAAAGGCATTTGAGCCATGGTGACCACAGCACGGATGAACACACAGGACAGGAACACAAAGGTCAGAACACAAATCAATATGCAGAGACAGCGAGTTCTCGTCTTTATCAGTGCTGTTTGGTTTTGTAGCCTAAGTTGATTGTTGGTCTCCACTTCAGATCATTTAGTGGATTAAGCAAATAAATCCTTATCAGTTATCACTTGTTGTTCCACTTAGTCCCAATAATTTGAGCAGCTGTGAGCAGATTATAATCAAACGGTGGTAAATGGTAGCAGATGGGGGAACTTTGACACACACACACACACACACACACACACACACACACACACACACACAGTGGTGGGACTGCCTCTCCAGATTGCATAACAGTACCCTGAGGCCAAGCACCGGACTTTCTGCCTCACCAGCGGGGCGATGCTGGATTTCAGTCCTTGGTGACACCAAACACGCTGTATGTGATTTTCAACCTTTGCCTAACTTCATCACGTGCTTCTCCTGCAAATACTGGCGCGTGCGCTCGGCGTCAATTCGCTTGACGCACAATCCAAACTTTTGCAGACAGCGTGAGATGTTGAAAAACTTTATTTTACTTACGTGTCGTTGAGGTGGGCCGATGTCGCAGTTCGCAGCAGCGCTGATGCGATGATGACAGCAAGCATTCGGAGGACAGGTGCCATGTCTGCAGAGCACAGTCGCTGCTTTGCATGCAGCGGGACAAGTTGAGCGGACCGGACAGCACCGGAGGAGGACGCACTTCCAGCCTGCTATCCCCACTGCGGGCCGGACTCACACAGACTGATGTGCAGAGTACAAAGTTGCTCTGACGGAGGGGGCGGTGGTGGTGGTTTGCTGTTTATACCCCCAAACCACCGCCACACCCTCCCTCTTCAGTCACTCCCCCCAAGTTCGTTGGACCTTTGCAGCCTCCTCCCTATTCCCAAAGGAGTCCACTTCCCAAAAGTTGAATCACACAGTCCTGGCTGCAAGCAGCAGTTCACTCCTCCGGTTTCTAAAGAATGTGAAAAAGCGCACCCAGTGAGTGAGGGCTGAGAAAGAGTGGGTAGTTGAAAGGTGAAACAGCCATTGTCTGATACAGGCATGGTGACCATTTCAACCCTGTTGAGCAACAAGTATAGAGTATTGGAGACAACAGAGATAACACATACCCTCAGGCGGAAGACCTCTCTGTCTGTGGGGCTCTGAGTGGGTCCACACAGGCCTCCTGCCATTACTTTTAATACTAAGAGAACGTAGAATAATGACTTTCATACTGTACACTGCTAAAAACTCTACATTTCAATGTTAGGTCGTCTAAAAAAACAGCACATAAAAAAGATCAAAATGGCAAAGCAAAGATATCCTGACCTAAGATCCATCCAGTCCAGAGAGCATTGTTGGGTGTAGATGGAGGGCTGAAATGGAGATAAAAGGATGCATTATAAATTTAACAATCTGAAATTGGAAATTGTCTCTGTCTCCAAACCTGAGGGGCTTCTTCACAGAGTAAAATGTAATTTTAACCCAAAAGTTGGCAGTTTTACAATGACACTACATTTAGACCTAATCAGCTTTTGTCTGATGGTCAGTTTGAGCAGGGTTGCAACACCTTATCAATAGTCTGAAAAAGATTGACCAGTTTTGGTCGATTGATCTGTATAGTGTAAGCATACAAGCTGTATTTTAACCATGCTGAACAGCCAATTAGAATGCATAGTTTGCCTAATACAATTGTACAGCATCTGCTTAGCTTAAAGGTGGACAATAATTTGCTAAAACTAACCAATTAGTTTTGAACTAGACTGAACTGCAACTCTAACATTAACTATGTGTTAGAGAGGCCTTCTGGGTTGCTGGGATGAGAACTTGTTGGATGGCCAGAGCAGCTGAGCGTCTAATATTAGTGGTTTACATTGAACTTAGTTGAGAGCCTGCTGCATCTCATACTGACGCTCAAGGGTACCATGAGCGTCAGTATGAGACGCAGAGGGACATTGATGTTGGACCCTCAGGGGATGAGAACAGGTTTTTGGCAATATTAGTGCTCTTTAGTGATGTTTTTATGAATGGGAGCCCATTTTGTTAGTGTCGTACATGCGCACAAGGATGCTTATGAGGGTATGGGAGCATCTGTCACAATACACATTCCTGCTGTTGGTTTCATACTAGCTCTTCCAATGAGCTCCAGCAATGTGCCAATAAAGGCAGTGAAGAAGAGGGTAGCAAAAAATGACCTAAACAATACAAGATTTAAAATATAAATAGCACCGACTCTTAAGGACTTCAAGGATACAGACAGTGATTGAATGTGAACATAGTTTTATTTGTTTTGTTTGAAAACTCCACAGGGCACCTTTAATGTAAGTCACACTCCAAAATCTAACTCCAGTGATGCAATTTGATAGCGTCTCTTTGTTAGAAAACGCCCGCCCGAGCCTGAATTACAAACTTGGACGTGTGAAGTATGAAAGCCTCAGACGTCCAAGTTTGTAATTCAGGCTCTATGTTAAGAATTTGTACTTGCCATGCCCAAGCTAAAGTTACACAAGGGATATTTTCTCAGACTTGACAAAGGTCATCCACAGCCACAGAAGAATACAGCAGAACAGACTACACAGACTGAACAGTACTCATCATGACAAGTGAACTAATCCTGATGTGTAAAATTGTTGGAATGCTCCTTTAAGGTGATCCACTTTGAAGGTTGTTGATTTAAAAGCGCATGAAACAATTTGCTCTGGGGTATCAATGTCATCATCACCTTCACCATCATCATCATCAGCATCGCCATCATTGACATCATCATCTACTAACACTGGCATCCTGTAGGCTGATGGGGTGAGGCGTCCCTACTTGTGCTTTTTTGACAACAACAAGTCTGAACCAATAAGCAGAAGGAGGTGACTAATTCAAACACACAGCTGAAGGAATCTGGCACACCGTGTCTCAAGGACAACTTGGATGAGGCTTGACAGACGCGGGAGAGGCTAAACATGAGGAGAATTTCTGTCAGGATATTAGAAATCTTCTGTCTGCCACGCCACTCTCCCTGAGTTCATTCCTCAGCGTGGACAGGAAGCAGAATACAGATCAGTGGAGACAGTCATTTCCACACAGGCATGGTGTGGTCTGACTTTTGTAAATACCTGAATGAAGTAGCCTACAGAAACCTGCATAACAATGCGAAGAGAAACTGCTGAAAGAGTTTTTCATCCATTTCAGGATTTTTTTTTTTTTTTTTTTGGAGAACCTGTTTGCCACTCTACTGGAGGCGACATGGGGAGGTGACAGTCTCTAGGATGTCTTTCCTCCAGCTCTTCTTTTATCTTCTTTCATCTTTTGTCTCCTCCTGCCTTTGATCTCTGCTGCTCCAAAAGTCAATCAAAAATAGGGCTGAATGGAGCAGAAATTAGGACAATGTACAGTATTTCAGTCTCTGGTTGCGCTGACTGTGTGCAGCACTGTTCTTATTCTCATATCTATCCACAATACTGCACTGCACTGTCTGAGAGGTTTTGTTTTCGGTAACTACAGACTGAGGTCAGAAACATTCCTCAGGACAAACTCGATGGAATTTTACTCAGATCTGGGGTCTGGGAACAAGTTAGCACTCAGGATTCAAGATTACTTCTTCACATGTCCAGTGGTGAGATTATCTGGGGACACAATGGAGCAGAGAACAGAAGAGAAGGGTTTAGGCCGATGTGGCAGCAAATGAAAGTAATCAAGCCGGCCATTAACAGCAGTTTGTCTGCTAATCTTATGGCTTCCAGTGGCTTCAGTGTAGTGACATAACAGTTCACCTGCTTGAACATCAATTCTTTCTTTCATTTTCAAGTGATTTGAAAGCACAAAAATCTCGCAAACTGGAGGTTCAAGGTCTCTTCGCTCACTGGGACTAAAGTCTTCTTCAGTGTTTACTTCATATGCTTGAGTAAATTTTACCTCCGACATGTTTACTTTTACTTAGGTCATAAACTGAATGCAGCATTTTCCTTGTAACTGAGAATTTTTCCACTTCACTTTTCAGTTCTTCCACCTTCCACCAGTGATCCACAGAGAGGTTATTCCTTGCATACTGTTCAGGTTCGTACACAGCAATGGTCAACAAGTCAGCATTGATTAACCTTTCACAAGATCTTATTGCCATGTTGTTTTTGTTGCTATTTTTGTCTTGAAACGATTCAGCACCACCTGGTTTGTTTGTCCCAGAGACCTGGACCTTTTAGCTTTGGCATGTGAGTGTGTGACTAAAGATTTAAAAGAAAACTCCCACTGAGATCATATTATTAAACATTTTCTACATTTCTTCAACAACACTTACTTTTTGATATAAATATTCTATTTAATTTTAAGTTGTTCACGCTTTCCTCAACATGCATTGTCTACTTCCACTTCACTCACTGTAAAATAATTATCATTGCAGTCACTTTTGTCTATAATTAAGACCTAAAAACATCATTTTAAAACAGGTTTTAAACATCTGCTTGTTAGATAAGAATATTTCATTCTGCTTCCAGGAAATACCAATTCATTTCAATGAAATGATCATTTCATTTCATTTCAAACAATATTGGAAACAAGTTGACTGCCATTAAAACAAAATTGAATATTGTTACTGCATTCGTAGGTTCAGACTTGAATGGGATTACTGAAGTAATATACGTCACATTTCCCAGAAGGCCTTCTGGCAGCCTTAAAGAAACAGTTATTGTCAGTTATTGATTGTATTTAATTTGTATTTAAGAAAGAAACCTACTAAGAACCTGCTTCCAGGAGCTGCCAATAGGAAATGATTTCATTAGTTTGACTAACGGAGATGCTCAGTGTAATAAAAAAAAATATTTTGCTAATTACCAGACCAGCTATCAATAGCTTTATTTAAAAACTAAATGAATCATATCAGGCTTTGAATGCTGCATGATCATGAATCAATATTTTGTCAAAAACAGATGTTTAGCAGGGTGAGCTGTACGCTGTATATTATGCATATATTGAACACATTTGTCTTTGACCCTGTGGAGTACTTTGGGAGCTGCTGGAAACCATCTCTCTCTTTGTAAACTGAAACTTGGCCAGTAAAGCTGATTGATAGAGATTCAGATCTAAACGTGACACAGCTGGATTAACCTGCCGTGGGGCTACAAACCAGTGCTAAGATGGAACTGAACCTGGCCTCAGGCTTTCTGTGTGTTCGCTAGTTTGCAGTAAGTTGATTAAACACAGCTTTATTTTGAAAAATGTGAGCCTAATATGAATTAAAATAAGATGCACATGTAACATAGGGCAGAGAGAAGGTATGACAGGGCCACAGTAGAGTCATAATGAAGAACCTCTATTGTTAGGATTGAAATTTTGTCATGTAAACTGATAAAATGACCGAAACCAGCTGACAAACAGTGAGTCTGGAACTTTGGGGGCAGGGCACCTTCCCACTTTGCCTGTTTGGTGGAATTTACAGACATGCTTCCTGGGTACAGAAGAGCGACCATGTTCTCAGTGATTCACATCACTGGAGATTAAATGCAGATAAACACCATGCACTCTGGCAGTGAAACAGTTTCACTGCACCAGCTACTCTATGAGGCACCGGAGTGTGATGTGTGTGTTCACAGCAGCAGGCAGGAGAGGGCAGCAGACATTTGGGCTGAGAGCAGCCTGTTTGTTCCATGTCTCTCATCTCTAATCCAGGGAGGAGCTCATTAAATCTGGCTCCCCATCTCTGGCTGATGAATTCTTTATTAAAACAATATGTTCACCCTGAGCTCCTACAAAGATATGTAAAAGTTCAATTAACTGGTGCTTGATGATCTCAATGAGATGATCTTTTACAGCTAAAAGCTCCCTGAACACGGTCCACTGGAGCCTTTCCAGAGCCATAGTACACACAGAAAAACAGTGAGGGAACATCCACCAGCGAATAACAAAGGGAAGTCAGACACTGCATGGGGATTTAGATGTTCAAAGGAGCAGCTTACGCCTCTGGGCCAAGCAGGGCCCTCTTGAGTCGGAGAATGAAATCTGTTGTTTAACAAGCCTTTATTGGAATCCACACTTCTACCAAAATGTTGAAGATCAGGGACAAACAGAAAGCCGCAGCGGCGGTGCATGAGCCAGCGATGAGCGCAATCCTACAGAAGTTTTTTTAGTGAGGCCATAGCAGACTGTATGACACTCGTATTAGTATAACAAAATCCACGGGTTGTGTGTTTGTCTCTGTGTGTGTGAGTGTACAGAGCCTGAGCAGGGATATGTTGAGCTTCAGGTGGTGGATATACCAGAGAGCTGCCTTTGATTTCCTCACTTCTTGTAGCTGTGTAGTTTCTAGAGGTTAATGAAACGCCGCCTTGGTGAGTTTCAAGAGTCCCATGGGTGCTCCAGAGACCCGGACACTGCCTTTCGCTTTAACATGCTTTGTGTGAGTTGAGATTTAAAGGAAAACTCCCCCTCAGATGCTCTTACGCTGTTATCTCCATTTTGTCACATCCAAAACACTCGGGTTGGTTTTTTGATGACTTCTTTGTTTTAATTTTAAATTGTACCTTCTTTTCTGAAACCTGACCACTATGACCACTCATCACTTTCATCTTACTGCATCAAGAAGGATTTTTTTTTTTTTAATCTAAGCACTGTCTCATCTCTTTCCTTACCAAGACTAAACACCTACACCTATGCTAGAAGCAGCGTCACTCTATGGATGACACTGTCTGTCTGTTGGTGGGTCCATCACTCCAGAGTGAAATATCTTCACAGTGACTGGAGGGATCACCATAAAATTTTAATCAGACATTCATGACGCTCAGAGGATGAATCCTAGTGACTTTGATGATCCTTTGACTGAGGCTGACATTTGTGACTCAGAGTGAAACATCCTTATGACCACCGGATTGATCTCCATAGCATTTGGTTCAGACATTCATGTCCCCGGCAGGATGAGTGTCTTTGGAAATCCTTTAACTTTTCATAGCATCATCATCAGTGTGTGTTTGTGCAGTTGTGTGAGTGTGAACCAGCCACTCTGCAGTATTGCTGTATGAATGCTGTAATTACAGCTGGTTTTGATGTTCCCTCAGTGCTCGGCTCCCTATCGCAGAGATGAGAGGAGAAAATGACTCTCCTTCACATGTTCTCCTCAGGGAACACTTATCAAACACGTATCCAAAACTGTTGTTTATGACCAAAAACCTGAAAAACAAAAATGACATTCTCATGAGCCTCAGCTGAACGTTGCATTAAGGCTGATTATCAAATGCTGGCATGTTAACAAGCTAAACTAAATATCATTTCTGCATAGCATCAGCATGTTGGCATGCTTGTGTTTGCATTGAGCTCAAAGCAGCACTGTACAGCCTCACAGAGCTGCGAGCAGCTTTGCCTGTCCAAAAAACCTTATTTTCTTAAAACAGTATAAAGGAAAATCTGCAACCTCTTTCAAATCATCTTCCTATAAATGAGTGTCTGTTCATCGAAATAAGGAAGAATAAGACAGGTCAGTGCTCTAAAGTTCATTCCCATGAAAAACCAGTTGAAATATTCTTATAGCAATGGCTGATTTTGTCATGTGTTTTAAGAAAATAATGCTTATACATTACATTTCCCAGAAGGCCTTTTGACAGCGCCAAAGCAAAGTGTGTAAAGTCAGAGGTGGATGTACTGTATGTATCACTACACCAAATGTCACAATATTGTTGTTCAGCACAGAAATATAACAATGTCTTTCAGAAAAACAGTGTAACAATTCATGTTGCAATTCTTGTTTATTGTTGCAGCTGCTTGTTCCTGATTGGTTGGTTTCTCTGGGATGATGACAGAAGGATCCGTGGTGAAAGCCCAGTGGAGCAATGACGTATAGAAACGCACAGCGCTGTCAGTGCACCGTGGATCTGATTTTCAACCAATTCATGTAATGAAGTTATTTAAACTAAGGATCAGGAACAAAGAGCAGGCCTCGCTTTAATCCATTCCCAGTGGATCGCATGACTACGTCTCTGTGAAGGTATAGCTTGTAGAGACGAATCCACAGAGAATTATCAAAAGACTCTGCAGTTCTCTTCAGAGCATTTTAGCATCTTTCAGGTCATTGTTTTCATTTTCCTGCTTGCATCTTTCCTGTTTTGGTTCAGCGTCACCTGCTTGTTTGTGGCTGCGACAGGCAGATCTTTTAACACGGCTCTCATGGACAAGATATAGAAAAAAATCTGAAATGACTCCTTCTAAAACCACAACTTGTTGCTGCTATGTAGATTTTTTTTCCCTCTTACATCTTTTAACTCTACATTTTTCTGAGAACACAAAATGATGCAAAACAATGTTCAATCTTCTCCTGGCTAACCTCAGGTTGACTTAAACACCATCAGGGAACCCTCATCTGTGCTGCTGTCTCACCTGCATCCAGCTGAAAAGCAAACCAACCCCCAGCCTCTGTTTCCCTCTCTCATGTTGTCAGGCTGTGGCTCCTCAGCTACCACGGGGCTCCTGGTGGAGGTGCTGAGGGAGCAGGGAGAACATTGTTTGAACTACAGTAAAACACAGCTCCCTTCAGCTCCCAGATCAAAGGCAGAGGATTACCAACAGCCTGCTGTAATGAGACCACAATGACTTGAAATCGTTGGGACGGCTTGGTACACTCTCCCACAACCACAACATCGTTACGAGAGGCTGCGGTGGAACACCCTGAGAAAGACAACAGTAATCTAGTAATGTGGGTTTCTCTGGATGTAAACTCATGTGCTCTGCTCGATTCTCAGTGTGTGATCAGCAGTTAAAAGCTGAGATTTAATAAATAGTCTATTTGATAGAATCAGTTTTCTGCAATGAAAGAAGGGCTGCGCATAGAAAAAATGTTTTTTAACCGTCACACCTTTTTTCCCTCAGTCCACTGACACTGGTGATGGCCCGTCTCAGTCAATAAACCTCCTCACCTGTCCACATACATTTGCCTCATTAATATACAGTATAAGACACTGTGTGTGTGTGTGTGTGTGTGTGTGTGTGTGTGTGTGTTAATGTTCCTATCATCAAGTGTTGGTAGTTTTGAAGGTCAGTGCTTTTTTTTTTTTTTTTGCTGTTTAAGGTAATGCTGTTGACATCTGCCTTTATTGTGGTAGTGACAGCAGAGACATAGACAGGGAACACAGAGAGAGAGAGGGAAGGATGCTATGCCACCACACACCCCACAGCTCTGATAATTACTAAATTAGATTTTTTTAAAAAGTGAAGTGCTCATTTTTGTTGAATTTAATTCAAATGTTGCATTAAAATGTGTTTGGGGTTATAGTACCATCATCTTTAAAATAAATATGTGATGAAACAAAGCCAATGTGAAAAACACTGCATTGCATCTAATTTTTAGCAAAGATCCACAATCTATCAGTGGACCAACCTTTTTTTGCTGGTCTGTTGTTCTGGAAGAAAGACCCCTCTTCTTTGTCTTTCTTTTCTCCCCTTTCCCCCATTCCGGGCTCTGTTTTCCTTATCTGAATCAAAGGCCGTATGCTGTGTGCATTGCAAAATCTTTTGAGGAAAAATTGTGATTTTGGGCTATCCTATATAAATAAAACGGATTTGACTTGACTTGCTTGTGACCCCCAAATACAAAACAGCATCTACTTGCAACCTCTCGTCACAGATTGCATGTCTTCGAGTTCCAAGGAGCTGAATCAAAAAGTGATCCCCCCCCCTTATTAGACTGTTTCATTTGACTGCTTTTTTGAAGCCTGGACAGATAAAAGATCATGAGAAAGAAGTCTGAAAAATAAACATAGCCTTATGTAGCAGCATTTATTTTTCTTGTTTCCTCTCCCAGCATTCATCTAATGAACCTTTGTGGGGGTCCGGACCCTTAGGTTGGGGGACCACTGCAACAGACTAACAATGAATTAACAGCACAATAGTCAAACCTGTTGTTACTGTGGTCAGGGCCCATTTTCTCCACTCATTTTGTGTGAATATTATTTTTATTATTTTTCAGGGGTCAATCAAAATTATGTTATTTCCCTGCAGTTAGAAAAAACGGAGAAGATGTGTAAGATGACGGTGCTTTTTGGAGAAATGTCACATTTTGAGCAAGTATTGAAATAAGCAGAAAAATACCTTTGTTACTGTGTGTGGCTGTTTCCTGTATTTTCTCTGCTCTCATGCACATGCATGTTTTTTGTTTTGTTCAATTTGTTTGCAATCTTTAAATCGACAAATCTGCGAAATAAGCCAAGCTGTCATAATGAAACAGATTTCATAATGAAACCCGCAGTGATCGTCGTTTCATCATCTAAAGGATGTTCATGGCCAAAGCAATGGGTTAATTCATTCATGTTTATTCATGTTGCTGTTGTAATTTGCATTTGTAAGCAGAAACAATGTAACAGCAATTAAATTTTCAGACTCACTGTAAACAAATATAGATATTTTCAGTGTATTTGACATTGTGCTTTGTCTCCTAACGAGCACTTAGAGTAAGTGATACAATCACAATGAGCAGTGATGAAAGCAGCCGTGTGTATCCTGGGGATTGGATCAAATTGTCTACATTTGATATTCTTCCTTGCTCCCTGTGCACCGCTATTATCATCACTATCTCAGGGTCTAACATGTTCATTTAGGTTCATGTTTGAAGCAAATTAATTCATTTGCATTTGTGCAGTGTGTGTATGTGTGTGTTTGTGCCGCTGTGTGAGTGTGAACCGGCGGCTCTGCAGCACTGTTGTATGAACGCTGTAATTACGGCTGGTTTTGACGTTCCCTTGGTGCCCAGCTCCCTATCGCAGAGATGAGAGGAGAAAGTGACACCCTCCCTCACATGTTCTCCTCAGGGAACACTTATCAAAACAATACGCCAGCCGTCATTCAAACAGAGCCCTGCATACTTTACCACTTTGAAGTCTCCCCATCCTGTTGTTTTTTTAATCCCCCTCGCCTTTTCTCTCAATGTAATCCCACTGTAACTGCAGGGATTCTTCTCAATTCAGACCATTTGTTCAGACAAATACAACACTTCATCAACAAATAACAATATGTTGAGACTAACTACTGAATAGGAGGCTAAATCTAAATGGGTTCAAGTGCTGGCACTGCCATGCATCTCTGCCTCTGTGTTGCCAATCCCTGTAAAAAGTTAATGTAAGCAGGATTCACAGGGAGCTGCTGGTGATGAAATTATGGTGTAACTGATACCAATGTGCCATAGTAAAGGAGTGCATGGCCGTCTGTGTCTTTGAAGGAGGCTCTTCCCATCCCACGATGCACTGCTGGAGAGGGCTCCTGTATGGTTGTACAGTATAAACGGACAGATGGAGGGCAATACTGCACAAAAAGCAGGCAATCGTTTTGCCGCAATACAGAAAAAGCCTGCAAGTTAAGGAATTCATTGTGGATTCACTATTGCACACAACACTGAAATCTGTGGACTCTACTGTAAATGTATGTATACAGTATGCAGTATGGGAGGTTATGTTTGTGGCAAGGTCACTGAGATTTTTAAAATTTTTTCCTATACACATATTTATATTTTAGTTCTTCAAATCAGAGGCTCATAATTTTATTTTGAACGGGTCAAAAATAAAATAGTGAAATTTATACTTTGTATTCTAATTCCAAATATAATTGAATTAATATTCTAAATGAGTGTTTTCTTTCCCCCTGTGGTTGGTTACACTTAAACTAAGGAAAACACTCAAATGCTGTTGATACATTCATAACTGATCTTAATAAGGGATTTGTTCGAGGTTATAAAACAGGTTTCATATAAAATTCTTGCAGGGGCATTGCACATATCACCAGTAGTTCCCCTGATCTCCGCGACCTACAATGATTACAAATTCATGCGAGACTAAAGAGGTGCATCATGCATAATAAAAAACTGCACTGTCTGCAAAAATAGCAAGACGAACACTGTAAACAATGGGGGTGGAAGAACTCTGAGGGGGAGGCCATAAAACCCACGGCTACAGGGATGCCAAAAACATGTTTTTGAGAGGGGTGAGCCAGTGTTGCCTATTACTATAGCAACAGGAAGACCTGGCTGCTTCAATCAGCTTTTGGTATGTCGGGGAGGCAGAGGATAGGCAGAGGAGCTCCAGCCAGGGAGCCGCACAGAGCCGTCCTGGTTTTACTAATGAGGGCAGCGGGACAAGCGGGGTGTCAACCAGCCTGTCCGACCTCCACACATCCTACCTGTCACACCGCCTGCCAAGCCACACAAGCAGTCTGGAGGTCAGGTGCAAGAAACACACAGAGAGTGACAGCCCGGGGGCCGACACATTAAATACACTTGATTAGAGAAAAGCTGTGATGACTGGCTGGTGTGGTAAAACACTTGTTATCACTTTACAGATTTGAAACCTGGGGCAGAAGTTACAGATGGATTATCAAACACAAGTCAACAGAAAAAAGTGGTTAACAAACACATTTCATTTTCTTTAAATTGCTGTCACCTGAGAGCAGCAGTTTTATTGCCACTGTGCGTCAACTTCACTCCATCATGTGTCTGTTTTACTCTATGTCAGCTGGAAGTGACTGTTGGCTATATTAAGATTATTAAAAACATCCACATCTGGTCTGTGGTTAACTTTCATGTCTTGAAATGTTTCACTCCTGCGGTGATTACTTTTGTAGTAGATTTCTTGTTTTCCATGGTTCATTAAAGCTCATCATTAAATGACGCTCCTGTTAAACAGACATGATGTTGCTGGAACAGAGATGATGATTTGTAATGGCGTCAGAGTGGAGAGTGGCTGGTGAAACTGTACGGAGAAGCACATTTTGTGTGTGTGTGTGTGAATTGGTCTGGGTAAAATTATGTGTAGCTAAAACACACACACACACACACACACACACACACACACACACACACACACACACACACACACACACAAGATTTCAGGTTTTGACTCTCTGATTTAGTCCTTTTAATTCTATTATTGACAACATTTTAACCCAATTTAACTCCATACATAATATTGATTTTTTTTAACTTTTTTTTGTTTGTTTGTTTTTTACAAAATTTGTTCTATAATGTCAGTCATTATTCGTTTACACACCAGCCTCCACTTACGGCTGCCCACAGGTGGAGTTACAGTTGTTGACAAATGCACACTATGTCACTTTTGACTACAATATAATGTGTTATAAACCATTTCTTAAACATTTATAAACTGCTTATTAATGCTAAATGGTCATGGTTGTTAAAGTAAAGTGTATTATTAAGATGATTATTATTATTATTAGATTTCTCTTATTTACTGACTTTATAGATCATTTTACAATACTATGCTAAAATAAATGATGGTGAGGTGGATGAATTACAATCTCTCTCCAGAAAATCACATCTGTTTAGTTCAATTCATTGTGCATCTGCCACAGCGATATATTGATACAAAGTCAGTTTTAAATAGCTGCGTGTGTGTGTGTGTGTGTGTGTGTGTGTGTGTAAACTCCTCACTCTGCTGGCCACTCAGTGACCCTGATTAATGCATCGAATCAGCTGCATGTATCATGACTGTGAGCGTCTGTGCGTTGAGAAAGGCTTTTACGCTGCTCATGTCCGTGTTGATCGAATTGCCACTGCTGTCAGAGACATGATACAAGAGATGTAATCTCACTCCTATACAATGTAAGGAAGGTTTAATGTCCCTCATGAGCTGTTGTATAACAGCTTTTGTAATTTAAAGTTTGAATCCTGGACATACTTTGTGTTTTTGACCTTTACATGAATGAAAGCTTTTTCTGATAATCCCATCAAGAACCAGTCCCTGAGTGCAAATATCAGTAAACTAGAATACGATAACTGATCATACTGGTATTATATCACACTGATATTTTGCAGTAGTTGGTTATGATGAGCAGGCTTCCCAAAGAGCTACAAATATTTGGTTCGCTGTAACAGGTGGCGCACTTGTTTTCTCTTTAACCTTTAATTAAATCTCTTATCTTGGGCATCAGAGAACCTCTGTAAATGTTTGAATTCTGCCTACGTGTCATGTCATTTGCAAATTCAAATAAAGCACTTAAAATGTGAGTCTGTGGACAGGCCTGTCTGACTCCTTCCTGTCTGTGTTTGCCTGGGCTTCCTCCTCATTGCTCCACAAAACATATCAATGTTACAATAGATGGAAAAATGAATGTTAGGTAAAAATATGCTCCTAAATAGTTCTAATGAGTCAGTGCAGAGGGGAGATGTACCCATGGTGACTAATTAAGTATGTCTTAAATCTAAATCTATATCTTTACGCACTCTGTATTACATTGTATGATTAAACTCACTGTGTTACACCTAAAAAAATCCATGAACCAAGCAGGCACTAGCTCCATTTTTCCCCTCACCTCGACTGTTCGTGCAGGCAGATCAGAACGTCACTCGTAATTTCACAAAAATGTTTTCAAAAACAAAAACTTATAAGAATCACTTCCACGATGCGCCATGCTGTCACCTACAGTAACTGTGTGTGAAAGCCTCTCACGGTGGTAAAGGTCACACACAGTGAACTTCATCATCTGCATCAGAAGTTTGATGAGGGGACTTCAGATGGGTGTAGCTTCCAAAGAGTGTATGTTAGTAAATCAGAGAATATTTCACACAATATTTCACAGAGGACACACTGAGTATATGAGGTGAAACCTGGGGAGCGGCCAGGACACAAACGACCTGTGGCCGGTTTTAAGAGGCTGTTTGTGTTCTCACCTCAGCTGGAGGTCATGCTCTCTCCCCACACACCGCTGGCTGTGCTGTACAGTGAACCAGCCTCAGCCTGGTGCTAATGTGTAATGATTAGCAATCAGTGGAAGAGTGATGGCAGGCCAATAGAAATGAAAAAGTTCCCCCAGATAAACCAATGGTGTGGCCACATTGTTACAGCGCTCAGCGAATCCCCTGCGGATCTGATGCAACAGGGCTGCAACTAAAGTTACACCTTCGAACTGCAACAGCATGTCCTTCCGCTACGGCACTACAGAAACTAGTCCCGGCTACGCCGTCTGCTGAATTACACCTCAATCCTTTCCTCTGTCTCTGTTTAGAATTGTTTTTAGGGTTTTAATAATGTCTTTAACGTGATGTTTTATTATGTCGATCATGACAACAGTTGGGAAAGACGTATGTTTTTCTGACAGTGACTTTTCCCACCAGGCTCCGACGCATGGATATTTTAGTTATAATAATTAATTTTAATTCTTTCTGCAGCATCCAAAGAAAGCACACTTGCTATACAAACGACAAAAGTAACTGAGCAATTTGTATAGAATTTATAATTTGTTCTATTATTGTCATAAATTATTGAAATTAAGTAAGTAACAATGTCAGTAAAAACAGAAATATTGTAAGGCAGTGAAAAGAGGAGCGCTCAGATGTGTGTGCTGCTCACACACACAGTGTGTGTGTGCGTGTGTGTGGTCTCTGGGTAATGGGAAAGTCCCCAGCCTCATGACGTAACGGCCGGGTGAACTCTGTAAACTGCGGAGTGATCTCGTCTGCTGTGATCAGGTCCGGGCATTAGGAGTTGGAGAAGTAGCGGATTTAAAAACTTTCTGTCCGCAAGTCTGTTCGCCGAAATAGCACTTGATGAAGAGTCCCTGACCTCTAAAAGGGAAAATATGGCTTTTTAAATTGTGACTGTCTTCCTCCTCACCGTTAAGCTTCGTGTGCTTTGCTCCTGCAACGCACTTTTCAAGACTATTCAGAAACTATGGGGTAAGTACAAGCGCTTTGTAGCTTTGAGGAAGCAGGAAAGTTCGGAGAATGATGTCTGCTCTTAGCTAACAAATGACTTTATACACTGTTCACACTAACAGTGCAGTCAATTCAGCTCCTTTAAGACGATTTTAGCCATTATTACTGTTTTAAAGTAACAAAGTTACTTTTTTATGTTGGAAAAAAAATAATTTATTTGCTTTTTGTTTCTAGATACAATGTTTTTAAGTGCGTAATAAATATTTCTGCTACTTAGATTCCGTGAATAACTTTCAATATGGCGTCAACTGAAGTCTGTCATTTTGTCATTAGTGTTGTAAAAGTCTTTGTTTTATTTCTGTTTTTTTTTTTCTTTTTTCCCATGGTTTATTGTTTCTTAAAGTATGTCAGGTTCCTGTTCTGCTCCTTGTGGCTTGTTAATTATATTGTGGTGACATAAATCAATAATTGTGTCACAGCATGAGGTGACAGGTGGTAGAACAATGACGAGTTGAGTTAATGAGTTAATTGGAACTCAATAAACCTTTAAAGTGAATATATTTTTCTTGGTTTATTTTTAGATATTAATTTTATATATATATGTATATATACATATTTATATAAACAAACATTTGGGGGGATTTTTAAGTGCTTTAGGTGATGAAATG